>CAXIVR010000012.1:47448681-48648681 GCA_964035755.1 Teleogryllus oceanicus
TGTAAGAATTCTTTTCTATAAGAATATATAAAAGCCAACTGAGAAATATTGCACACCATGGATCACAACCTATATAGTTGCATTATTGTACACACGGCATTAAATATACGATTTATTGTTTGAAAATGTTTCTAATTGGGAATATTTTCAATCATTTTACAATAATATAAGAAGAAACAAGAAGGCATTTATTTAGAAAGTTATTTTACAAATGAACACACAATATTATTGCTTCTTCACATTATGAGTTTATACTAGCTGTCAAACACTACATAAGTCAGGGACCCGTTCCGGGTCGAATCAGGGTCCCGTTCCGTTGGTCACTCGCTCATTCCTGCCTTCCTCTCCTCTCCGTTGCCTGCTCGTCCTCCAACAAAATACAAAATCCTGACAAAATACGCGCTTAGCTTTCCAATGCAGATTTTAAACTTTTTTTTTTGCCATTCCGAACAGTCGCCATCGGAAAGTACGAATCCAAACACGCCTGCTTTGATTCAGTTGTTTTCGTCGCCGCTCCGGTTTTCCTGGCTTTGCAAGACTTTCCATAATGTTATAGTCGTTACGCAACTAAACGCAAAATTATTTAAAGAATAACGAAATAGTAAGACTGCGAACATGGAGCTCCCAAACTCCGGTCGCCTCTACGTGGCGACGCTAGCTCGCTGGTGGGGCACGCAGAGCGCTGTGCTGACGGGCGATACATATTCATGTCGGCATCGCTCGCAAATCCATTGCGCGCTGATCCGTCAAATGCGAAACCCAGTGACTTGCCTCGAATCTGCCTCGCCCCCCTCCCCCTCTAGCGTTCACATCACCGCTTCTGTGCATCCCGCCCACCGCACTTACCGCTCTCGCTGCTCTGGCCCTCCCCGCCGCCCCCGGCCCGCCCCCGGCCCGCCCCCGGCCCGCCCCCGGCCCGCCCCCGGCCCGCCCCCTCCACTAATGCCAATCCTAATACTTCTCGTTTTTTGTGCCTTTAGTCACTATTTGTACAGCCCATTTAATGCCCCATTTAACCATCGTCTCCTACATTATTTCAGTAGCATATATAGCTTTCACGGCTCTCACACGGAAGCAATCTTTATGAATGAGGTCTCTAACAAAAGAGAATTTCACAGAGACGACGAATTGCACTTGACTTTAAAAATATGAAGGATTTGGTAAAAAAGGCAACTCAATATTCATGTCAAATGCAACCCGCAACACCGAATCGAATTTTTTGAATCTATATCGTTAAATAACTCCTAAACAAAGCATTTTAGGGCCTTGAAAACTAAAATTTTGAGTCTAAAGACTTCAAAGAAACGTTTCTCACACCGTAATCGTTAGTATGAGATCTTCTTGCACATTCTCTTACATTTTTGCTGATTCGCTACTCCATTCTACCCCACCTATTCAGAGCCTGTAGAATCCGCAACTGTATGTAAAATTAAAACTGATTACTTGATATTTTACGCGACTGAATTGCATGGGTGTATGTCTCTGCTTGGTAATAACATTAAATGAGAATATTTTGTTTTGACAACGGTTTATTGTATTGTTATCAGTTACATGGAGATGAAGTGGCAGGGAATAAGAGTGTCTTCAAAAGAAAAGAAAAAAAAACAACAGATATATTACAGGCTTAATATAGAAATGGAAAATATGGAAGAGGGTGAGGTTCAATATGCGAGAGTAATTGCACGGATACGATAGCTCTTTCTAAATAACCATGTGTTGAGATGTTAGAATCCAGCATTATCTTTTGTACTGTTCACGCTTATAAGTCTGGTTTTACCTGTGGTCTATGTTTATTCCGCTAACCCCTGGAATACGATTACCCCAATTCCTGGGAAGTCTAGTAGCTCTCACATCTAATTGATGGTTGCTGAGGATGACTTCAGGCAAGCAAGGTGTCTCAGCATCGGTACACGCCCTCTGAGGGAAGTAGATTGTGATATTAAGGCAATTGACATACGCTTCCAGACTTAGCAACTTCGATAAGCTCCTTTACCTGTAATGTTAATGTACGTGTATGACAACATGTTCGTAGAATTCTCGGAATGAGAGATTTCAGAGTACATAATTGCTCGGTTGAGACATACAGAAGTCTCTTAGATACGAATGAAGCTGTCTGTGAACTAGTTTGAGAGGGTTGATTTGATTTTGATTTGATTTTTTTCATGTATCCGGGCACGTCAAAAGTCATTAGTCCCGTTAGTGTAGTGCATGTTTTTTCTCGGGATATGAGCGATGATCTTTTCCCGCTGGACGGCGACATCCGGCGCCGACCTACCGTCGCCTAGCGGGCTTTCCCCCTAACCAGGACTCTCCCACGAGCGGGGCACCGCCCCAGCCGGGACAAGTTCTAAGCTCCCTACCGGTCTCTGTGTGCTAGTGTAGTGCATGTTAGTGTGTGTGTGTGTAAGGGAAGAGGATAGGACAAGGAAGAGGAAGGACAGATCCCGCGCGGTCCGTGACCCGTTTGGTAGGGTACTGCTCCGGCATTCGCCTGGTGTTGATCGGAGAAGAAACGGAAAACTACCGATCAGAGCAGCCGGCCGCTAGAATTCTCTTCTAGAAATAGACTGAAAGTATGAGAGGGGATGCGGGTGATGCAGATAACTCATGCAATTCTGAAAAACTTTAATTATATGGAAAAGACTAACCAATAAACACGTTTATCAAAACCTCAGTGACTGTAAATCGCTCACATTTATTAGCATTTCTCAAGTCTTCATTTTACTTTGCAGTTCGTGAGTGTGCTCCCTCTCCGACGCATACCAATCTCTCCTGCAGAATATCACGCATCTTTCTATTCATCACTGCAACGGGCTTCAACGGACATACACATAAGGTAAGCAAAATATTCTTCAATATTTTGATGTATGATGCATTCAAAAAAGTTCGAATGGAATTTATTGCAAGGTGATATATTTCTGTTGTTATTGCATCTTCGAATTGTTTTATAAGGAATACTCTATTGCAATTATGTATAAGATATTTCTTAAATATAGCGTGGTGTTACTATAAGATATTAGGGAGTTTTAGCACCACGCGTAATGTAGCGACGTTATGCACGAACAGTCACGTGACGGAAGTCATAACGTCTTACCTTAGGCCTAAGGTACGACCTTATAGCTACATAAATAGTGCACGCTTATAGGAGTGTTTACGATCACCTTACAAGCGGCAAAATGGCTGCCTAAACAGGATGTCACTTTTGGGGATTTTTCCATCTCTGAAAAACCGTTCTTGTATGTGAGGCAGTTGCAATCATTTATTACTAACTCCACAACGCTGGCAAGAATTAACAGGAAATGTTGGAGAAGTGATAGGAAATAAATTCGCGAAAAAAAGTTCAAATATCTTCAGGATAGGTTATGTCTTACTGTCCTAATGAACGCTGTTTGAAAATATTTCCTACGTCCTCAAGAACAGTCGATTCAAAATTCCAGAGTTCATACTCATCGCAGAGGGCCACAGGATGTAAAACTCCGAACACAATGTAGATTTATTATACTCTTGTTTAATATCGTGGTTTAAAAGTCTCACAGCTAAAAAAGACCGTCTGATCTATTATGCAACTTCTTTGTGCAACGCTTGAAATATTTATTTTGTTATAATGCTAAACACAATGTCGCAATTGCTAAACCTCTTCTGAACGTTGTTCATTATGACCGTGTAAAGTCGTTAGTCACATGATCAATAGAGTATAAGGATGTCACTTTACTCTTGGCGCTAAAACTCCCTATCATGTCAATTTACTTCACGCTACTATCCAGAAGTGTTTCTCTATAAATCGTAGGAGTTTCTCCATATCTCGTCTCATATTTCTTTTGAATGGAATTTAATTGGTAACCCTCATTTCAGTAGTAAGTAAAGAATGTCTTAATCCGTACTTGCTGGTTCGTTCCATCGTCGAGCGCGTCAGTTCGAGTGGCCTGCGCTACGATAATGAGGCACGCGTGCAATACGTTACCATACAACTCACGCCATTATCGTGCACGCTATTATTTGAAACGGTGCATCATCACAGACTCTGAGGCCAAGTTCTTTCCCCCGACGGAACACGATTTCTTTTCACGCCACAAGTGCCGGCCCATTCAATTTAGTTCGTTAAACCGGAAGCGTGTTGGGAATCTTGGATAGAAGAGTTGTGCGTTCGAATTCCGGTTGAGCATGGATTTTACCCTTGTGTTGTGGCATGGATATCCCACCAACGTTGCATCAGCTTTGCACACCCGTCTTTCTTCAGCTGTCGGGTTGGCATAGAATAATGATTTACAATGCATGTACACGTTGCACCGGGGCAGTGGATCGGAGTCAGTGGTCCGTTTCAATGTGACAATTTAGGCATTTAGAATTCCCGCTAAAATTATGACGCCAACCGGTTCCTGAAGCTCATTGGCTAAAGTCGGGTGTGCAAGAACCCACCCTTCTTGTACACTCCATGGAATTTGGTACATAATCGATGTAATACCTATAAGATTACGAGTTCATATGTTCTGATTGAATCTGTGTTTAATTATTAGTAAAATCGTGTTTTTCCTGATCATATTTTGACGCGAATTTCAATTTTTTAAACTGATAAAATTGGTTTTCATTCTTTCACTGTCGTCCACATTGTTTAAAAATTTGAAAAACTATATTTTATAGAATGTTATAAGATCTATTCCAGGGGTAACTCTGAGACAGTACTCCAACGTTATCACGTCGCAAGTCAATTAAAAAAATTCAATTTGATTTTGGCGTCAAAATTAGTTGACAAAAGCGGGGGCGAGCGGGGAGGTGGTGTTTGTGGGGAGACTGATGTGGGTGATCTTGGGCGAGCGGGCGATAAACGGTGAGTCGGGCAAGGCATAAAGCTGCATTCTGTCGGAGACCCCCCGCTCTTGTGTCGGCTGTCTGCATTGCCTGCTTTGTCAGCTCCAACCGTCGGCGCCTCCGTCACCGCTGCTTGACATGACGAAATTGAATCTCCTAACCCGCCAACTGAACAGGGCTGCATTCCGTTCTAATAGTGAACAGAGACCTCGCCGAGACTGACCTCGTCGTGTCACATTACATAAAACCACATCGTACACCAGAAATTTGTTTCATCTAAAATGTCGAATGTTTTATAGATGAACGTATTATGATTTGCTTCGCAACTGTCCCATAGTAATAGCCAAAACAGTTAATTTTTCAATTTCACTTTATTGCACTTCGCTTAAAAGTACCCCCCGCACACACACACAAACTAGAATTTATGTATTGTTGAAAGTGCGTTTGAAACTTACTGTTATGTCTTTATTCCGTATACAATAAAAAATATTGTTAACATTCGCAATTGTATTCATTTCAACATGTGACCAAAGCACTATGTTTGAAGAAAAATTATGGAATCGGAGGTATTTTGCTTTCATGTATTCTTTAAAAATGTTTTATTCGTCGGGAGAGATTTTGCTAGCTTTGGAATCGTGGAAATTGATTTGATTTTCGTTTAATTTCCCCCACAGACCCGCCGGCTCCGTCTCCCTCAACACTACTGCCATAACTGTTCACTTATGTTTTCTCAAAATAGTCGATCCCAGGTCGTTCTGGGCAAATTTAAGGCTCGCAAATTAAACCAAATAATTTAATTTTAGAAGTGCTATACTTAAGATCCATAATTTTCTAAAAAAACTGACTCAATTTTCTCATCAAAATGTTGATGAGAATTTAGCACAATACATTCATTCTCTAGTCTATAACGAGTACAATTTTCATTAAATCATGTTTTTTATTCAATTACAAGTGTGTTTATTGTATGTGTTATATGGGTCTCTGAAATGTGCGGCAGTGATGACGATTACAACAGTGGGACGCTCACGAGTTCAAACGCAAATTTTTTGAGTGAGTGAGTAAGCAAATATTTGGTGTCCCGGATGCGTCAAGTACTTAGTTCGTAAGACCAGTAAGGTAGTCAGAGTTGCAACCGGGCATTACAGAAAGCTGTATTCCTTTCCCGCGGAACTGTGAGATGATGGGATTTAAAGTGTAAGGTAAAAAGGGATTTTGGTAAGAAGCTCCCAAAATAAGGCTTTGTCACTTTTCTTCCAAAAATATACCATCTAGAAATTCTAATAAACCTGTCTCCTTAGAAATAATATGATGTAGGTAGAGTAGGTAATTTACTTAATATTTTATTAAATAATAGTTAAATTATAGGTTACACTTAAATGTTACAGTAATTGGAAGTTCTATGTGACTGAAATTTTGGATTATATTTATATTTTAACTAAGTTAATAAAATTACCTTTTTAGAGATTCCGAAACCTGCTCATGGGATTGAATTTAAAGAATTTCTAGAAGGTACATTTTTGCGAAAGAAACCTGAAAACACCTTATTTTGGCATTTTGTCAAAATCAATACTTTGAAACTTCATTCATGATGTAATGGGTAGAGCTAGAACGTATTAACGAAATACGTATTTACGTGTACGAAATTAAGTATTCAGAAACAATGTAACGTTGATAGGTTGTGAGCAAAGTTTCACTTTTCTGGATTATTCAATGTAAGCTGGAATTTCTTTAACACATCGTTTTCCGCAGTTCTGCTTCAATGTATCCATATCAATAAAAGCATTGATACTAGTTTCATTGAATTCAAGGGAAAAAGTTGTAAACTCTCTGATTCATTTATTTCGCAAAAAACGGAGGATATATATCCCAAAGTTTCGAAAATATTATAATCGAAACGTATAACGACGCTGCCTGGAGTCAAACAAACGGCTCCATCTCAAAAATTAATTCACCACTGTCACCACAGTTTCAGAAAAGATCCTTCGAGACATGTGGGAATCAAAATTCAAAATTTATGAAAGTCATCAACATTTTATCATAATTGCGCGGGACACTCGACCAATTGCCGTGTAATGGGCCAAACGCGTTTCTTTTTCCTGCAATTCGCATAGTCCGTCTTCGACTCAAGGCCACGACTCCCTATTGTGACCCCTGTGGGACCCCTGCCTCCGCATCGCTCGGCTCGCAGCGTGCGCAGCTTCCCTGATTGTTCCTTGGACAATGAGCGGACGTGCTGCTCTCTCGCGTAGCTTGCGTCGATGATCCAGGGCCCGGGGCGCGGTTCGCATCTAGCGGAAATCGCTCTATTCTCTTTGACGACGTGGTTGATCCCTGTACTCACGCGCATTTCCATGGGTTGAAGCTATTGCACACTTGCAATGGCTCACTCTCTTCATTCCTTTCATATTATCGTTTAACTATCAATAGTTTCTACATTGATAGTATTGCAATGAACTTTAAATTACGTAACACGATCAAATACATTATCCGTGCCCAAAAGGGTGGAAAATCTCAAAATTATTCTTTTGCAGGTGAATGGTTCTATTTTGAATGCTGCCGCCGGAATTTCTAGACAAAGATAAATAATTTTACTCTGCGTATCAGTAGTCTTAGAAACAATCTTTGTGGAAGTTTTATCAGAAAAATATATTGTTTTCTAAAAATTGAATATGCAGATAAAGAAGTATTCTTACAATTATTGGAATACATAAGATATCTTTACAATATAATTAGAATAGACTCTGACAATGAGTTTGAAGATTAGATCAGAGAACAGGAAAAGAAAATGTGAAAAATAATAATCCTGTGTTAAAATAAGTATCATTTTCGTAGACCTTCAACTATTCACACATTAAACATTTTCTATATAATATATGCAATGATATTAGCATAGCCAAGGGCTGACAGAGTATCCGCTGTCTTCCCCCGTCTAAATCTTCAAATTTCTGCAGGCCATCTGATCGAGAGAACAAAGTGTTAACGCCCCAATCGTGACAAGATTTTCGACATTGGCTAAATTGGATTCAGTCAGAATTGTAGCGGACGGCCGCTATGATCGGTAGTTTTACGTAGTTTCTCCCATCAACACCAGGCGAATGCCAGACCAGAACTCTAACAAAGGAGCCACGGGTCGCGCGCGATATTTCCTTCCTCTTTCTTATCTCATCCTCACTCCTCACACTCACTTATGCGTATATGCACTACACTACCATAAATGCCGGGCGACCGGTCGGGAGCTTAGAAATTGTTCCTGCCGGAGCGCTGCCCCACGGCTGGGAGATACCTTGTCGAGGAAAACCCTGTAAGCCTGTGAGTAGGTCGATGCCGCAACTCGTCGACCAGCAGGGAAAGATCACCGACACCTCATGGAATAAAAACATGAACTACACTTACGGGACTAATTTCTATAGACGTTCATGCGTCCGCAATCGCTCACTAATTAATCTATCCTCTTTCATTTTTAGAAAATAATCCATAAAGTATAGTACTTTCCACGTTTAGAAAAATCACTCTTCTAAAATTAATTTATTTTGCTCTACCTTGGACCTCTTGCAGTGTCCAGATTCACCTTGCTAGCGTATAAATACAATTAAAATTGTCAAAGACAGGTGAACAACTTTATGGATTAAGATCAGGAGACATCAATTAGACTGTTGGTGATGTAGATACCTTAATAATTCAAAGCAGCTACAAGGTACGACCGATTCAGTTTGCTTACGCATCTGCACACTTCTTTTATATATTAATTTGTAGACAATTTGGTTTAATGTATATCTATTAATGTATTTCCAGCTCTAACGATGATCGCTACGATCGAAAAGATCTTAAGCAGAAATAGAGATTTGACACCAGACAACCTCAGTTTATTTACTTTGAATCAGGAGACATGTTTTTCAAAATGAGGAAGAATATAAAATTTAAACGTCAGTCCAAGAACACCTTCAATGCGTCTCCTCACCCACGTGTCGTCTGTCGCCCGCCCACCCAGCGCCTGGCGGGTCCAGGGGAGCTCACTGAACCACGCCGCGCCCTTGTCGCTGCTACCACCGCGGAGGTGCGCGATTGATTGATTGATTTTTTAGTGTTTTCGGGCGCGTCAACTGCTTTGGTCATTAGTCCCATTAGTGTGGTGCATGTTTTTCTCTCGGATGATGGCGGTGATCATCCCCCCGCCGGATGGCGAGATCCGGCACCGACCTACCGTCGGCTAGTGGGGTTTCCCCCTAACTAGGACTCTCCCACCAGCGGGGCACCGCCTCAGTCGAGTCAAGCTCTAAGCTCCCGACCGGTCTCCGGAATATGTGGTAGTGTGGTGCATGTTAGTGTAAGTGTGTGTGTAAGGGGAGAGGATAGGACAAGGAAGAGGAAGGAAAGATCGCGCGCGGTCCGTGCCCCGTTTGGTAGTGTACTGCTCCGGTATTCGCCTGATGTTGATCGGCGAAACCTCGGAAAACTACCGATCAGAGCAGCCGGCCACTAGAAGTCTCCTCCAGACAGGGACTGAATTCGACCTAGCTGAAAAGCTAGTGTCGAAAATCCTGCCGCCGTCAGAACTCGAACCTAGGGCCTCCCGGTCAGAGGCGCTGCAGTGACATCAGTTGATGCACTGAGCTACCGCTCTCGGTGAGGTGCGCGACCTGCAACAGGTCTCTGACCGGCTGGCCGGGCGTTGCACCCCGAGCGATCTATGACTCGGCTCCCAGTTTGTGGTTTGCGGAGCATTTCAGGGAACTACGAAGTGGTCCGAGAAGTCTGTTGCAAGCGAAGCGTTTTCCGATAATGGAGTTTGGCAAAAGTTTATTAAATTGCAGAGTGACAGAACCTGTAAATATGTCATTGCGTTTGTCATTAGCACTTCATGTTCCTGTGTAGAAAGGGAAACGATTGTAATATCCGAAACCGAACACTTTCCCTTACGAGTCTACGTTTTCGTATACGTATTAACTACTAATGTACACAGAATAGAGATAGTTATGGAATGCTGTATAAACGCGAGTTCAAGATTTCAACGGGAATGCACGACTCGGGGTTCCCTGATACCCAAATGTGGTTTTTATTGTCCCGTCCATCGGTCCATCCTTCTGTTTGCCTTTCTGTGCGTCCGTCTCTCCGACTCTCTCTCCCTCTCTGTCCATCTTTCTCTCTGTCTGTCCATCTCTTTCTCTCTGTCTGTCCATCTCTTTCTCTCTGTCTGTCCATCTCTTTCTCTCTCTGTTTGTCCATCTCTTTCTCTCCTGTCCATCTCTTTCTCTCTCTGTCTGTCCATCTCTTTCTCTGTCTGTCCATCTCTTTCTCTCTCTGTCTGTCCATCTCTTTCTCTCTCTGTCCGTCCATCTCTTTCTCTCTCTGTCCGTGTCTTTCTCTCTCTGACCGTCTCTTTCTCTCTCTGGCCGTCGCTCTCTCTCTCTCTCTTCTCTCTCTGTCCGTCGCTCTTCTTTCTCTCTGTCTGTCCGTCGCTTTCTCTCTCTTTTCTCTGTCTCTGTCCGTCGCTCTCTCTTTATTTCTCTCTGTCTCTGTCTCTCTCTCTATTTCTCTCTGTCTCTGTCCGTCGCTCTCTCTCTCTTTCTCTCTGTCTCTGTCCGTCTCTCTCTCTTTCTCTCTGTCTCTGACCGTCTCTCTCTCTTTCTCTCTGTCTCTGACCCTCTCTCTCTCTCTTTCTCTCTGTCTCTAAACGTATATATTAGAAGAAATGTATTAGTACCTTAAGTTAATGTAAGAAATGAAAGCTAAACACATATTAGTCTTCTGTTCATTCATTAGCATAAGCCCTTCAATCGTTCCAAGATTTCTAATCATCCTGTCATCATCCTTATTGATGCAACGCGAAGAGCATGGTATAGCTGGGCAAGGGGGAGCATGACGTACGGGGATGGGAGACAGAGCGGAAAGGGGTGTGACGGAGGTCGTGGAAGTGGTGGCGAGGGAGTGGGAGACGGCGCCGGTGTTAGCGGGGGCGGAATTCGACGTGCGGGCGGCGGGGGCGGCAGTGGCACGGTGGGGGCGGTGGCGGGGCGGCGATGGCGGCGGGGGGGGGCGGCGAGGCGAGCGACCTGCTTGTGGGCTCCGCGTTGAGGCTCCGTGTGCGCCTCGTGCGGGGGCGCGCGCACAGACCGTAGGCGCCGACGGCCATTGTCGGCGGGGGCGGCGCAGGGGCCGGCGTGGCGGGCCGCGAGGCGCGCGCTCTGTGATGCAGATCAGCTCCCACAATGGGCGCATCGGGCGACGCGCGCGGCGCCCTCCATAATTACTCGGCGCCTCGCCCCGCCACGCCCCCTCCCGCTGCGCGTCCCGCCACCAGATTTCCCACTCCGCCTCGCACGGCCTCCTCCACGCCCTGCTACCTGCGCGTCGCTTCCTTAGCCCTTCTGCCACGGATGACCGGGAGAGGTGACTCAGGGCATCAAGTGACTGGATGGTCCTAGGGTTTCATTCCGACGGCGGCAGGATTTTCTACTCTAGCTTGTCAACTAGGTTGAATTCAGTCGTTGAATCTAGGAGGTTTCTGGAGGCCGGCTACTCTGATCGATAGTTCTCAGTGTTTTTTTTCGATCAACACCAGACGAATGCCGGAGCACTGCCCTAACAAAACGGGCCACGGGCCGCGAGTGATCTTTCCTTCCCCTTCCTTCTCCTCTCGTCAATCTTTACACACACACACACTAAAATTCAGTACCGGGCAGTACAATGTTGGCAGACCGGTAGGGAGCTTAGAGCGTGTCCCGGCTGGGGCGGTGCCTCATTGGTGGAGGAGTCCTGCTTGGGTGAAACACCGCTGCCGAAGCTGTCGGTAGGTCGGCGCCGGATCTCGTCATACATCGAGGGAGATCACCGCCTCCTCCTGATGAAGAAACATGCCCTACACTTCCGGGACGAATGACCTCAGTAATAGCCGTGCACGGAATCAACGACTACCAACTAACCAATGCATGTCCTGCTACCTGCGCTTTTGTTTCCCAAGCGCTTCTTCCACGGATGATCGGGATGTGCCAGGATCAGAGTCCCAACGGTGGCATTACTTTCGACACTAGCTACCAGCTAAGTCAAATTCAGCCATTTTCTGGAGAAATTCTCTAGTTCGGTAGCAGTTTTTCGTGGTTCTTCCGTCTTCCTTGTGTGGTCCGAATTTTCCGTCTTCCTTGTTCTATCCTCACCACTTACTTTCACACATTTACATTCTCGCGGATCCAGCGGGGGCGATCACCGCGTCTTCCTTAGAAAAATATCACTGCTCCTATGGGACTAATGATTGTAGCAGTTGACGTGTGAGAAAACCTGAAATAATCAATCTCCTCCATTGCTCTCCCACCTTTCTTCTTCCTCACCGCAACCGCCTCATTTCCGTCTCTATTTTCCTCCTTACTCTCATCATCTGAACAAAATAAATGTTGGCAAGGATTTTTGTACTCCTGTCTATTTCTTTCTATTGAGAAAGTCCTGCTCCTTAATTACCAGTGCCTTATTTTCTACTAATACATTGGTATATTTTCGTGAATTATTTGTTGCAAAACATAGGTCCGCGCAAAAACATGTGCTCAAATCTATATTTTTTCGTCCATCGTGAAGTTCTCATTGTCCTTTGTTGGTCATCTTACATACGCTTGTAGTTTTACTTATCAATTTACTTATCTTTAAGGAAATAAAAAAATTGAATGCCTAAATATTAACATTTTTTGATGTACCCTTACTCCAAATATATTTACTTTGTTGTGTTTATGGGAAATAAAACTGTTTCAAATTCAATTATCTTGATTTTTCTTTAATAATTTACGAGCCAAACGATCGAAGCCATTAGATCTCAGTTGTGACTAACTTCAAGTTTCGTTTCATCATACTATACGTTACTATTCGTATCGTCCTTCGAAATTACTTTTTTCCAGTTTCATGTACATCAATCACTCACTAAGCAAAAATTATCTACGAAACATCACTTCTTTTAACTCTTATAAAGAAATAAAAGCTACGTACGAGTGCCTTCTTTTCAGTTATCTATTACGTCAACTTTACAACCATTACCTTATTACTCATTCTACACCTACACTGATGTTTCATATTTTTCGCTTTTCGCATTTTTCATTTCTTCATAAGTACTATTTTTCTTGGCGTATTTTTTTTTTCTTAATCATCCATTCAATTTCGATCCAGCGTTTTGTTTCGAAATTTTCTTAGTTTTTAACTATCAAGTCCTCTGAATTTCCCCCCCTTTATTTGTCATTTTTCGTTTTCTTTCATTTTTCCTCATGCTACATTCCTTGATAATAACGCACTCTCCCCAATGGTGATTGGAGGACATGGTCCAGGTCTCCGAACATTCCATAGTCCATCCTTTCCTGTCAGACCGGCCCTTACAACCCTCCCCCTTGCCTGCCTCGCCAATATCGCTATCGCCTACCCATTCACCCTGTTCTCTAAACACCGTTCCCGCGCACACAAGATTCTCTCTCCGCATGTCACCGCTCCGCCCGGCCCCGCCCGGCCCGCCCGGCCCCGCCCGGCCGCCGCCCGGCCCCGCCCCCGGCCCCGCCCGGCCCCGCTCAGTGCATCCACTGATGTCACTGCAGTGCCTCTGATCGTAGGTTCGTAGATCGTAGGTTCAGCTAGGTCGAATTCAATCGCGGTGTGGAGCAGTATTCTGCGGCCGGCTGCTCTGATCGGTAGTTCTCCGTGGTTTCTCCAATCAACACCAGGAAAATGCAGGAGTAGTACCCTAACAAACGGGCCACGGAAAAGTAAATGAATAAATTCATTTGAGAATTAAGCGTTCTATGAAATATTTCAAATTACTGGGACAATTTTCACTTCATTTTGTTTCTGGATTCTTGTTTTATTTGTGCACATTTTTCATTTATTTTTTCTATTTTTTGAAGTTGTCTGATACGTCATTCAGAATATCTCAATTACAAAAACTTTAGATATTACATCATGAAAACAACATAAGTTCGCTCGGTAGGTATGCCAAAGCAGTTTGTCCGTAGAAACCGATAATATTTAAATTGTCTAGTACGATATTCTAACTTTGAAATTTCAAATTGCCTTCTAATTCTGTAAAATTTACTTTGTAAAATGTATTATGTGTAAATATGATTAATCTTTTGAACTGGTATAAATATAACGTATTTTTCTTGTTTGTTTACTTACACGTGATTTTCCGTTATGTACTCACGATTCTAGTTACTAGTATGCACTCACGTTGTTCTTGGAAAGAAAACACGGTTCGTTATTAACTATCGTGAGTGTTTGAAAATCTTATTGGGGAATACTGAAATTCAGCATTTTAGTATGACTGAACCTAGTTAAAATAAGGAGTAATGAATAAAAAAAATTATCTTTTCATTAATGACTGAGGCATTTTTGAAAAATACATTTAAGCTAGTTTCCAACTATTTCAGATTTCAAATAAAGAGACAGAAGTGAATAAAATATATATTTATAATATTGAAGATAATTGAATAAAATATTTAACAATTATTTCCTGACCACCAGGATCTGATGCGAGTTTTACTCACGTATTTGGACGCGGCTGGACTAGTTCCTTACTGATTCAGTTTAAATATTATACTTGCTGAATTTAAACAGAAACCTGGACAAATCATCAAAGACATAAAATCAAGTTGTGCCAAAGCAAACAAAGTAAGGGAACAGAATCTGTTACTTTCAAGTACGGAAGTGTTTAGATGGCATGCTCTGTTCCTATATGCTACGAAAATATATTTGGTGATCCTTAAAATGGAGTTAAATATTATTATTACTTGAATATTTGATTTTGTATGTCCTAAACTGCATCTTTGCATCTTTCATCTGTAGGTTTTCTTGTGTGTGAACTATAAATAATGCTTATTAGTTCAGCTTATTGACACGATTGGTCTGTTTTGAAGGAGTATATGCAAAGGAGCGATCTAGAAGGGACGACGAGGGTCTGAGCCAAGGGTAAAGTCTACTCCATCGAAGTGAGCAAATAGAGAACGGGGCACCTCACTGACACTCCCATTGCCGCCGCCAGCTACAGCTCGGCGTCGCCTCCTAATGAATTGGGGCGCAAGTAGGGCTTAAGCCACTCACATTCCTTGCCGCCCCCCCCCCCCCCCCCCCCCCCCCTCACTCTCACCCCCACCCTCACCCCAGCCTTCCCCCTCTCACTTACTCTCCCTCACTCTCTCCTCTTCCCGCCCGTGCTGCCCCCTTGTTTCACCTTCATTCCCTCCTACATTCTCAGTGACCCCTCACTTCTCTTTCCCTATCCCCTTCAATCTTATCTTATGTCATACCTCACTTCTCCTCCCTAATTCCCCCTCTTTGTTTTTATTTCTTTACGCCGAATACACTCTTTTCATTCCCCCTCTCTTGACTTCTCCCTCTTCACTCGCCTTCTCACTCCCCTTTTTTTCCCCTTACTGTTTCTCTCTTTCAATTTCTGTCTCTCTCCCCTCACTCCTCCTCCCACCCCACCTTTCCCTTTTCAGCACTCCCGCCCACCACTTCCCTCGCTTCGCGCTTTCTTCACTAAACATATTCCATCCTCCCATTCTGACATTTCCCGCCTTGTTCAGCTCGTCGTGTGGCCATCCCCGCACTCTCATTGCCTGACTATCGCTGCCTCACAGGCTCTGACCGGGAATGGTGACTCGAGGCATCCACTGAAGCCACTGCAGTGCCTCTGACCGGAAGGTTCTATGTTTGAGTACCGACAGTGGCAGGATATTCTTCACTACCTTTCCAGCTTGCTCGAATTCAGTCGCTGACTGGAGGACAATTCTAGCGGCCGGCTGTACTGATCGGTAGTTTTCTGTGGTTTCTCCGATCACCACCAGGCAAATGCCGGAGCATTACCCTAACAAACGGGCCACGGACCTCGGTCAGTCTTTCCTACTTCTTCCTTGTCCTATCATCAGCCTTTACACACTTACCTTAACATGCACTACACTACCACACAAGCCGGGAGACCGGTTGGGGATTTAGAACTTGTCCTGGCTCGGGCGGTGCCCCGCTGGTGGGAGTGTGGCGTCATACATTCGCCATATACAGTAAATATTGGCTACGTGCATTTCATGCACAAGGAAGTAGGCTGCAACAGCGAGCAGCATGCAAGGGACGCCTCCCTGAACAAAAGGAGGCTGTATTGAGACGGGAAATCCGGCTCTCGCATAGGGCGAAGGGCAGAAAACCCCAGGGAGGCCGTGACGTGCGTTGCCACGGGGGCAGATTTGTGAACCCTGTAGTTCGGCTGTCTGGTGAACGCGGCTGGCGGAAGCGGCGAGATGACGCAGTTTCGTCAGCCGGGTCAGAGGGTATAAAAGCGCGCTCGCACACGACTCTTTCTTCTAATTATCGAGCTCTTCGTGGGATGTCGTGTGAGGGTGCGAGGCACGTGGCACGTCGGGTAGGCTACGGGGGCAAAGGGTCTGGAGCCGGCGTGAATTCGTCGTGATTTAGAGAAGGGTGCATCACACCGCGGGAGTGAATCTTATCAGGCAAGCGGTTGTGGTGACCAGGTGAAGTTCCTCTTAGAAACAGGCTGTAGATATTGTAAATAGTAGATTCAGATGTGGAGGATATCTTTGATAAATATCAATATTAAACTGTTCACGTCTGTTATTCATTGTTGCGGCAATGACGCCACAGGAGATACCTGGTTAGAGAAAACACCTCTAGCCGACGATACGTCGGCGCCGGATCTCGCCATACAGCGGAGAAAGACCACCGCCACCTCCCGTGCAAAAACACGCACTACACATACGGGACTAATGACAATTGTAGTTGACGAGCCCGCAATCACTTATAGTCAATCAATCCGACGGTAGGTCCGCGCCGGATTTCGCCATCTAGCGGGGGCACCTCACGAGGAAAAATAAGAACTAAACTCACGGAACTAATGACCTGAGTAGTTTGTGTCTGGAATCACTAACAATGAACCAACTAATCACAGGCTCTACTCCCGCCACTCCTGTCCTACCTCAACTGCGTGAGGCCGTCCTCTCCTCTATCTGAGCGGTCTGCTCAGCACACTCCTGCCCTTTTCCTTCCCTTTCTGCAATTCAATCCTCCCTCACCCCATCCTCTTGGTCTGCTCCTCGTCATCCACTCGACTCGGTCCTCGCGTCGACGAGCGACCTGGCGCTGCCTGGCGGACACGAAGCAAAGCGAGGAGTTTGCACTTGCATCCGGCAAAGCATTGAAACTGCAGCTGTGCGCACCCAACGCCCAAAGGGATTAATCGCGCTTTTGGACGTCACGTGCGTGTAAATAATCCCTAGTAATCCCCCAGGGGTGGCGTATTTGGCTGTGTGTTTGTTCTTTCGCGAAGAAAAAGTAAAGTGCTTGAAAAGAAGCGAACCATCTTCACTGGCGATTTTCGGGCCATTTAGTTGACGAGAGTTAGTGAAAGCTTGAAAATAAGATTCCGCGTAATTGGGAGACACAGGGTCTTCAGTGATGTCATGAACATCGTTTAATCAGGGATTCAAAATAATTTTCTTAAATTAATTCATCAGATGGTGCAATTGGTATGACGTAACGTTATATAAAATATCTTGGACATAATAATTACCTGTAAGTATATTTATACACAGACATTACATATTTAACTATTATTGTTGTTGTTGTTGTTGTTATTGTAGTAGAATCCTAATGTTTCGTTGCTTTTATTGGAATTTTGCATTAATTTAACCAATAAAGGTGAGCGTATTCATTTACATTTTTCTAAATAGATTTCCAGAATGTTGAATGATCTGGTTATGATTGGTTGAGGTGATGGAAGGCGGATATTTATAGACTGAAGAACTTGGTCACATTTAATTACAGGATCCATACAAGTCCGTATTTTTATTCCAAATGTACACATTCTTCCTTCACACTGGAATACTCTTCTTTACTCTGAATGAATATTTAACATTTCACTCTTGTTTACAGTTTTGTTACAGTCAGAAATTAACATCTTGGCATGTACATACGTCTTACGTCTGTATTGATCGTCATAATGTAGCGTCATTAAAATCCGTATTTGAGTTTGCGGGAATATCACGTGTTTCGCGATTTAGTGGGCAATATTTAACGTATAAATGTTAATTAACACGACCATAACGATAAAATGATACTTTAATTACGTTTTGATCACGTTTCAAATTTTACGTCTGTGTCTACAACTGTTGCCGTCTCTCTGCTGTTCATAGTTTGACTGAACTAAGATACCACCGCTGCGAGACTGACCTGAAGGTCTTAACATGGTCCTAGCGGCACATTATTTCCTTCACTGTTATTAGAAACAGATTTGATATCACTTGTCAACATATTTGGTGGGGAAATTTTGACCCATCCATTTTCTCTTCCGTTTAATGGCATTAATGCCAGAAGAAGAAATTCATATCATTTCTATGACTAATGCTAAAACCCTCATGCCTATGTGAGCTGTTTGTAGTAAGACTGCGCATTGTCCTGCTCTAAAGATCATCTGCGTCAGTATAACTTCTGTCAGTTTTTTTTATGGTTTCAGGAGACATGCCTTCAGCGTATATTACGATATATATAGTTTTATATTACTCAACTTCCATAGGTGTTTAAATTCAAATAAAATTATTATTATTACTATTATTTTTGTTACTACTACTATTATTATTATTATTATTATTACGATTATTTTCTCATAGCTCATATACCACGGGATTAGTTTTACAGATGTATACAAAGCACAATCAATTTAAAGTGACACTGAATGTAAAGTTCATTTCCATTAATGTTTCCTCTGCAATAGATGCTATCACTACTGTCTTCTGCGTAAGTTTGAATGTGATCAGAGTTTCACGGGTTAAGCAGGGTAGGCCAATAAAGGTGTCTATTCGACATCGTATTATATGTTTATGTATTTCATATTACGATTTACATACCTACTGTAATTCTAACAGAATCTTTGCGAAATTCTAATTTTACATAGCTTGATCTGACAATAATAAAGAAAACAATTATACATAAACGTACATTGAAACACGAACAATACACCTAATAGTATAATTAGAGGTCGATTGCCGTTATCTTCTTGTACACTTGAGAACTAAATATAGTTTTCGAAACCTTTCGTTGGACGTTGGGAGCTATCACTCACCGTTTCTGGCCTCATGGAACTCATCCACATCTACAAACCATGTACTCGCCATATCGCATTTTTTTGCACGAAAATTGTAGGATTCTAATTATAGCGTTCCAGATTCGAAACTACGATTTTGTCTTTGTGGAAGTTCATGTTATATTTTATAACGCAGTTTCAAGAAAATCTCAAAACATTCGCAACAATACACAATACATGCGAAAACCTGGCAACAAAGAACTATTACCAGTCGTGTTCGATAAGAGTTCTTTGTCAGCACTGATAATCCACATCTCGTAAATGAAGTTTTGGATCAGGACTGTCGGAAAACATGCGTACGCATGTGTGTGTATACTTCGATTAAAACATTAAGTCCGTTGGCACTTCGTCAGCTGTGTCTGTGACGTCGGGAGCTTGAATATCAGTTGTGACGTCACATAAGTGACGCCACATAAGTGACGTTCAAGTTCCCGATTCGAAGACAGCGTCACAGCTGACGACGTGTCAACGGATTTAATATTTTAATCGAATTATAATGTGCCCAAGACGTCCTCTCTCACCGCAACACGCTATGACGTCCACAGTTGTTAGCACATGACCATTGGGATGGTCCCAGTCCCAGTGGGATGGCCTCCATTCCAGTCCTACAGAAAGAAGAGGTGGTGTTCAAAGGAGGCGATGGTGAAGCTTTGGGAGGGCGGATACAGAAACGCCAATGAGAAGTCCGAGAAGTAACAGTCAGCGACGCATCACCGTCGGCCGAAACTTCGCATCTTGCACACAGCATATGGTGAGTGTTCAATGACCTCGGTAACGAAACGATGCCGTTGAAGGAATGTTTCTCGGTCTTTCATATTCACGGAGGTGACAAACGCCTACGGAAAGCACATGGTAAATAACAAGAGGCACAAACGAAACAGAGAGATATACTTGAGATATTGAAAAATATTTACGAAAGTTTTAAAAGCGCCAAAAAACTTGAGGATGCGCCACATCACTTGCATCCATTAAGCCTACGCCACTGGACTTACATCAATGAAGGTGCTTGAAATAATTATAGGAATAAAGTGGACTCTGTATGCCATTGTTCTTTAACGGGTTCAATGAGTCCTATGTACTGACTTTATTGAAAGATTCACGTCGAAATATCGATTTCTGCTTGTATTTATGACTGAAAATCCTTTTTTTAATTTTTTAATTTTTTTTGTTAGCGAATAGGCCGTCTAGGACACAGTCAGACACTTGCATTGGCTAGTGCTTGTGATTCATCAGGGGATCGGCATTAGGCTAAATTCGATTTTTATCCCCGAAGGTTGTTAGTTCTGGGAGGGAGTGGAAGATGAATAATGATGATAATGAAAGGATGAATGGACGACACACACATACATACACAAACTCCCCCATGCGCGACGCGGGACTCGAACACGCAATCGTCACAGTTTCTGTAGCTGTGTGACGAAGAAAAGCTCAAGCAGGCGGATGTGCTAGTTACGGTGAAGAGAATACGTCATGTTCGCCTCATGGCGCTCTTACCCCCAAGCAAGGGAATTTAACTAGGCCCAGGCATTGGGGACACCGGTAGCTGGACGGCGTAGTCGGATTATCGACCTAATAACGCCAATACATATTATTATTATTATTATTTCCATGGTATAACGGTCAGCGTACCGGACTGTTGTACCCGAGTTTGCGGGTTCAACCCGATCGAAGCCGAGGATTTTTAAGGGCGAAAAAGTCCTTCGAACGCCTTCCTTCGGAGGGGAAGTAAAGCCGGCTGTCCCATGTAGTAGATGTACTGCATGTAAAAGATCATCAAGCCTAAAAGAAGCCTCTGAGCAAAATTGAGATCCGCCTGTTTCGTCGCCCGAGATAATACCCCCTTTCTCCGCTAGGTGGTGAAAGAAGTGTACCGAAATTTGCGTTGTTAGACGGAAGAGCGGGCCTGATGGCCCGAGTCTGCCACGTAAAATAAGGCATTATTATTATTATTATTATTATTATTATTATTATTATTATTATTATTATTATTTTATAGTTATTTTTTGTTATATAAATATATCTTTAAAATTCTAACATTTTTTAATGTGAGCGAGATTCTTTAGATCGCTACTTCTCGTTGCAAGTGTGCGTCGTTTCCGCCCACCGCGAGGCGAGCGCCGAGCGAGGGAATTCCTTGGCCGAGGCCGGACGTCCTGACGGTCGCCCCTTGGGGCATCGAGCTGCTTGCAGCAGACATCTGCCGGTGCCGCCCTCCGCCCACCCCGCGCTGCTCTGCCCCGTCCCGACCCCACTGCCCGACGGCCGCGTTAAACGTGCTTTCTCTCGCGCAGAAAAACGTTCGTTTGCTGCTGGCACCGCCGCTGCTTCTTTCGCTTCCAACGATGCCCCTTCCACTCTCTCATCTGTCTAGTCCGCTGACCCAAGCGCACGGTCCAGCTCTGTTTCTGTTTTCAGTTTCGCTGGAGAAAGTGGTTGCTATATCGCTAGTCGCTTTGGCACGGTCGAATGATTTGGAAATGTTCTCGATCACTTTCATTACAGTGACCATTACCATCTGCATCATCACCATCACCTCATATCCAGCATTACCACCAGCGTTTACACAGCATCACCACCGCCACGGTAATCATTACCATCGTATCCATCTCATCCACCATGACCACCAACGTTTAAACATCACCACAACACCACCACCCCACCCTCACCACCCCACCACCCCCCGCCACCCCCCCCACCTCACCCACCGTCACACCGTCACCATACCCCCCCACCATCACCCCGCCGTCACCATCACCTCCGCCGTCACCATCACCTCCGCCGTCACCACACCCCCCCACCACCGCACCATCACCCCGTCCCATCACCACCGTCACCACCACCACCACCGCCACCACCGTCACCACCAACACCACCACCGTCACCACAAACACCACCACCGTCACCACAAACACCACCACCGTCACCACAAACACCACCACCACCACCACCACCGTCACCACCACCACCATCAATTCCGGTACTTCCACCGGCACCATCATCACCCCCCCCCCAACCCCCCCCAACCAACTGCCAACACCACAATCCCTCACCATCACTTCCACCATCACCAACGTTGCTTCCACGGTCACCACCGTCGCTTCCACGGTCACCTGTGCGCTCCTGCGATCCGCAATCACCCCACCCGCATTTGCCACGCCCGGCCGCCTCCTCAATACCCCCTATGCAACCGCTCCGTTTAGAATGGGGGTGGACCCTGACCAAAACTGACTTCCCCCTTCCCATGCCCCGCCGATTCAAATTTTCACAAAAACCCCCCGCTCTTCCTGGGGAAGGGAGAGCCGTAATAGATCCATCATGTCGACGGAGCAGACGCGAACACCCAAACCCAACGGCGTGTTAATCAAATACAGTGCGCTAGGAAAGTGTCTCCGCTCCGACCGAATCGGGACCTCGTATTAAAAATTGCATTTTAGTACGTAGCGAACAGGTCACTGAGAAACAAGTGAAGGGAACGACACTTCCAGCTTCTGTTATGATTGTGGTGAGTATGCTATTGACGTTTTTATTTGTTATAAGCTGAGTTTGTGCTATCAACGTAATGTCTGTTGCTAGCACTCTCACCACCACTGGTGTCACAGCAGAGAGACTTAATTGGTGCTCTATAGTCTCGCACGATATCAAATCCTTGGCCGTGAACCAGTAGCCCTGGAAGAAATAATTCAACATCCTGTTACATGTTGAAGTAATGGGGACAGATAGAGAAGGGGAAACATTCACCCCATCATTGTATAAATAATAATGACTTTATTTATGTGGCGAGACTCGGGCCATCAGGCCCGCTCTTCCACCTAACCACGAAGGCAGGTATCTTGGCCACGAAGGCTTGTATCTTCTCCAAACTTTCGAGAAATTCTAAATCCATTGGGTAGCAGTCAGTCCTCTAGATCACGTGGTGGGAGCAGTAGCAGAAGAGTGAGGGAGATTGTGTGAAGAGAATGTGCGCTCCAGGAACCGAGGAAATCGGAGAGAGGGATTTTGCGACGCGAGTGCAACGGGCAGTTAAAAACGCCGTTTAGATGACTGCGCTGGCGTTCGCGATGTCTGTGCATGCAGGGTTTTGAATTCGATACCATAACAGTTGGACACCTCATACGTGGGCTTATCCATCATGTGTTAGAAGAATGGATCCAAGATGGCATCTCTACAATAGCTAACATTGCCTAACGCCTAATATTCCTTTAACATGAAAATCAAGTTAATTACACCCGTTTCAGTGATACTAACTACATAATTTAGTATGATAATCTCGATTAAAATTGGATAAATCACAGTTTGCAGTGCAATTTAACTAGTTTTTCGAATTTTGAGAATACATTCTACAAAAACAGTACATAGTTCACTTGCATGATTCTCTTTAAAGGTATCCTTTCTTTTTTTTAGACAACCAAGTTAAAAGCAATGAAAACTTCATGGAAAATCAATGTCGATGGATCAGTTCTTGAAACGTTTTTGTAACATATGTTAATCTTGGATTAACTTAAAGAATAAAGACTGATTTTCCATCAAGTTTCGATTGTTTTTAATTTAATAGTCTAAAAAACGAAAGGATACATACACAATTGAACTGTATAAAACATTAATTACTGACACTTGTTTTAAATTATAGCACATATCGGGGCTATTCGTAGTAAAGCCAGAAAAACCTCATTTTATGATCGATCGTTCTCGCTGGCTTTCCTTTCGCAGTTTCCGAGTGCGAGCGCGACCCTTATTGCCTGTGAACTCTTCTAGGTTTCTCTCAAGATGTGTTAATTGTCGCTCACACTCTGCTGCTCCCTGCAGAATAGGAGCTTCCGCGGTGCCCAATTCTCTAATAGACTGCGTGTGTCCCCTATGAGAAGCAGCATGTGCTCTGTTCCAAAGGGTAGTTCCAAATGTTGTAATAAGGAATTTTTATTTTAATAATAGAAAATAATATAAAACAAATTAAAAAATCGGACCTATGGCACCTTTATAAGTGTAGTTTACTCTATTCTTACAATAAATTTAAAGAAAAAAAAATGGAGCCGTTTTTGAAAAAATGTTAAAAATGTACGAGGTGTCTCTTTTTCAAAATTTCAAAGCTTCAACTAGAGATAGATGGACAAAGGGTGTATTCAATTTGGAAAAAAATTACGCATGTTTTAGGGGCTAGTAGTATTCACAGATCGACGGACATTAAAAAAAAACAAAATAAAACTTTTTCGGTATCAGGGGACCCCAGGACGTGTATTTCCGTTGAAATCTCGAAATCAATTTTTCGCAGAATTACATAACTTTCTCTATACTACGTATATTACTGCGTATATACGTATGTATACGAGAAAGTAAAAATAACATTATTTCTTTGCCTGCTCAGTTTCAATTACACAGTCGTGCAGAGGTTTGCAGTGCACAGTTATGCAGTGCTTCATGCGATCGTATTTTAATTTTATTTGCGAAATAGAGCATGCCACTCTCGTCTGTACATTTAGATCTGTTCCCCCTCCTTTTCAAGTGGAATAAATAATAGATGTACATGTTCGATATGTACGCTTGAGCGATAAATGCTGTCCAGAAATCAGCTGATGCCTCCAGCATTTGCTATCCATTGTTTACTTCTCGTCCTCCGTCGCGGAGGAGGCACCCGATAATAGGCTTATGGCGTTTTCCATTCGCCGCACTGGTGCGCACTCAGGACAGCTTTCGTGTTCCATTCGACCGCTCGGGCGCACCAGTGCAAAGAAGAGCATGTTTCATTCGCACGTCGACACGGACTCAGGGCGCACTCGGGGCGCCCTAAACTACTGACGATCGCGTCAGTGCAGTCCAGTGCACCGGGCCATTGTGAGGTTAGGTACGGAAGTTATCCGTGCTGATTTTGATTCGTGGTGAAATTGTGAAGGCAATTGAGGATCTTCTGTCACGCAGGGATACTTCGAATGATGGAGTATATTGTGTTTTGCAAGACATGTCTTAAAATAATGTTTGTCATTTACACGAATTTCGGAAAATCAGATAGTGTTTTCCGAAAATTTAACCTTGAACAACTTCATGTTAACCAATCCAGTGCTATTGAGAAACTGATGTGTTTTAGGTACGTCTGAATTTCGAAAGGCTAATAAAGAGAAAATAAAAATACTGACCCTTACAAAATCATTCAAATATATATGCCAAGAAATGTTTCTCGCACGCCCATGCAAATACCAGCGAATACGTTCATGTTAATATTTTTATTGTTTTCCGTAATAAAACAATTCTGTAGAAGCCTTTCGGTTCAAAATCTTTTGAACTATATCGATCACTGGCAAATCTCGAAATATGAAATTTCGACTCATACGCATTTGAAGTTTTCGTGGTTTTTAAATAAAGAAATCACACATTAATAATTTATGAATTAAGAAGTAAGAATTACACACACATTAATAATTTATGGTTTAAGAATTAAGAAGTAAGAATTACCAAAAGACTTCATAAAAATTATAACAACGATCATAATTCAAAATTACTATTTTTCGACTTCCATCAATGTGGCTGACCAAGAACAGCTGTGTATAATTTCACTGCGTTGCGCACAAGCACTGACTCAGTTCCGGAATCCGTTTCATTCGTGGCAGCCCTTCACGCGTGTGGGGCAGCACTGTTGCGGAGCGACGTTTTTGCCCTGCACTAGGGTGGGTTTCAGTGAAACGAATGGAAAACGCTATTAGTCGATAACGACTCTGCTCGATAGCAGCAGTGCCGCAACTAGCATTCTGGGACTCGACGGTCTCGTCGCTGAGAACGATAGGAACCGTCTTTGCGTTCCGCTCTAATACGCACTGACCTCGTCTATTGTTTTCCTTGATTGATTGATTTTTTTCGTGTTTCCGGGCGCGTCACCTGCTTTCGTCATTAGTCCCGTTAGTGTTGTGCATGTTTTTTCGCGGGAGATGGCCGTGGTCCCCCCCCCGCTGGATGGCGAGATCCGGTGCCAACCTACCGTCAGCTAGTGGGGTTTCCCCATAACCGGGACACTCCACCAGCGGGGCACCGCCTCAGTCGGGACAAGCTCACGTCAGGTCCCCCGGAATATGGGGTATCGTAGTGCATGTTAGTGTAAGTGTGTGTAAGGGGAGAGAATGGGACAAGGAAGCGGAAGGACAGATCGCGCGCGGTCCGTGCCCCGTTTGGTAGTGTACTGCTCCGGCATTCGCCTGGTGTTGATCGGAGAAACCACTGAAAACTACCGATCAGAGCAGCCGGCCGCTAGAATTCTCCTCCAGACAGCGACTGAATTCGACCTAGCTGAAAAGCTAGTGTCGAAAATCCTGCCGTCGTCAGGACTCGAACCTAGGACCTCCCGGTGAGAGGCGCTGCAGTGATATCAGGTGATGCACTGAGCTACCGCTACCGGTCTATTGTTTCTTCTGCACGATAAAAAATGAGAGTTGATGCACCGAATTGTTTGTCTGTTGATTTATTACATTCAGATGTTTCCGTTACAGCAAATGCTACTTAATTCTTAAAATAATCTCAACGGCTTATGAGTAAAAATTATTAAAAAAATAATTTTCAGTATATGATCACTGTTCAGAAAGTTAATGTCCAGGTTTGTTTAAATAAAGTAATTGTGATAATTGTTTAGAGAATAAATGAAATAAAGCCTAATAAACCATGAACGTGAGACGTGTAATTGCTAAAATTAATGCATACATATGTTGGATGCAGTAACCGTGAACAATTTGGAATTCACATTTTTCTCGTCCCTCATCTATCGCATCGACTCCCATTCGATAACGTCATAAAGAGCCTGTCTGCGTGGAGCTTCTCACATATCTCTCTTCCGTGTGTTTTTGCGCTTCTCGAAAAGGATCGATACGGTCCTGTCCTGATTCAGCATCCTCCGAGATAAAACGCCCTTATCTCGGGATTGCACCAGTTCACCGGGTGAGCGCTCGCCTCTGCCATCTGGCGGCGAACGTCCGAAGCTCTGTAGTTCCTACTGTCGCGTCCAGAGCGCGTCTGAAGCTCCGTCACAGAGGGTGTATTGATCGCACCAATGCGAGGTGGAACATGCCAAGTTCACCGGCACTTATTTACTCCTTTAACATTCAACAATACTTCTTTAATAATGTATTATAAAATGTTTGATGTAAACGAAAAAAGATTGATAACACTTACGCCAAAGTCATGCGGGAAAAAATGCGTGCAAAAATACTAAGAATTAATTTAATACTTACTGCATACATTTGTTATGACACTTCTTATAGAAACACTTTTCAGCTTCTATGAGCTGTTGATGATCATTTTCATTTAAATATTATGTAAATAGTTCTGCTTGTGGCTTGTAGATTGCAGCACTTTCAGTCCCTCACTTCGCCACCAGTAGCAGCACTAGCGTTGCTGGTGGTGCCATCTGTATGCAATGACCTTTCACGTACTAATATTGTTTCTGGAGAATATATTTAAGTGTAAGTTTAATTTGTATATAGACAATGTATTCGGAACTTAAATGTATTTTCATTAAAGTAATTTAAAGTTATATTGGTAGAATAACGTGTTAAATCTATAATAGATTCGCTACTCTGACAAGTGCTGCTCCTTGCGGATGTTTCTGGAAGTACATCGTCGCACACGTTCGGTCATAAACGTAAAAGTTCATTGTGTTTCCCGGGTTCATAAAAACAAGTTGCCCGAATGACGCGAGCGTTTTCAGAAGGATAGTACCTGTGCAATAAAAATAAACCGATAAAATCGCACATACAGTTCCCTAGCACTTTGAAATGACCATGTGGCGAGCAATTCGAGGTAAATAAAAGTGATGATAAAATTATACGGTACAGATCGATTTATTTTAGAAGTAAATCTACAGAACATTTGTAAAAAATTATGTATTTTATTTTTGATTGTTGTAAATTATTGGAAACACTGCATTATTAAATCCCTTTTACGCTAATATCTTTGTCTGTAAAATTTTCTAATTTGTAATGTGGTTTATTACATTTCCATTTTTTAATTATTCAGAAACGACCTTTGTTTGTAAAGTGGAAAATGGATAAAATGTCAACAAGTTGTACCATTTTAAAAAAATTTTTTTTTTCAAGAACATGACTATGTATTTAATACAATGTAAAGAATACATCAAATGCATTCTTATATAGAGGTCAAGAAGCTTAAATTTATCGTAACAAACTTCGCGTCCTTACATATAACTCTAGACAATCTTTACTTTTCCTTTCGTTTGTTGTTTCATGATGAAAGAAAGTGGAACATAAACTAGCAATAATGCTATGTAAATGATAGCTAATAGGATGCCAATTTAAACGTTATTTGAATTTAGAAAAAGGATCAGTTGATGCCTGACGAACGCTCGACAGTGGTACTTATAAAACTTTGAGAGTAATGTACACTAGGTTTTAGGAACTTAAAATATATTTGTTCAACAAAAATATTACTTGAACCTCGAAACTGTAATGATTTCTTGCAATTTTTTAAGGGCGCCAAAGTATTGTCAAAACAATTTGAAGTTATTTAATGGGAGATACGTATAGTTTTTTCCCTTGAAATTTGTCATTGTCATTTGTACTTAATACTACAGTAAGTCTTAAAATATATACTCTGTTTATTCGTTTCTGATGGAATCTACTGCGAACTAAGTATTCTGGGACAAATTTGCGAAAAATGATGTGGAGGAATACTTACTAATATAGTTTTATAATGAAATGATGTAGGTCTGGGTGCATCGCCTTTTTTATATATGATGCATATGTAAATGTCTTGGGGTGTCCAGTTGTCAGAAAGAATCGACTCACGATGCATACAGGTAAGATATTATTGATCCTCGGATTTTTTCAAAATGTTTGTAGTATGTTAACTAATGTATGATATTATTTAAAGTAAATAAAAAGTAAGCTATTACTAATTTTCCCTTCGTAAATATTTATTTTGAAATTGTTTTACATTGCTATTCTTTTGAAGTAAAACGCTTGATTGTATGGTTTTATAAAATATATGATTATAGAACCCTACATTCGAAACACTATCTGCTTAAAAGGAATTTATAAATACATTCCAACAACTTCAAATTATTTAATATATTCATATTCAAATGAATGATTGTACGAAATTGTGTAGGCAGATTATTCAACCTATTAAAGCCGAAAAATAAAGAAATGAAAAAAAAAATTAACTACAGAATTGTAATATATGAAGGTTGTTTTAAAACATTTTTACACTCTTTGTAATTTTTTGTATCGATCTTGTATGTGCCTGCTTAGTATTAGAGAATGTTAGGAATCCTCTTTCAGCATTTTCCAATTCATATTCACCATGGTTCTCTGAACAGTTATTGTGAAGGGTATCTCTTCTTCTGAATATCATTTGCATTCTTCAACAGGAGAATTTCACGCGGTATTTAGTGTTAACAAAGTACTAACGCCAATGAGTACTAGCGTTAAAAAAGAACGTAAATATTAGTACTTATTTGAAAAGACTGAAAGCTGTGTGACCTTAAAACCAAATTGGAGATGACCCAATAAAAATTTCAGCTATGCTAGAATTTTTAAAAAAAATTGTTACATCGTTGACGCAACGCGTCTCTTTACCACTTGTTGGGCGTTGAGCGCATTCTCTGGAGTAATTCTCCGTTACTGAGCAATTTACTTTCATTAGTGTTACTCAGTAATTACCATATTAGTCAAATCTCGTCACATCGCAGTCAGTCAGTGCCTTTTATTCCTTCGGTCAGGGGCTCAACGCCGTTAGATTCCGGGGTTTCTAGCCGGTCACCCAACCAGGAACCCGCGAGTCTCGAATTTGCTTAACCTCCATGACTTCAGGGAGCGTAATAAAAGAATTCGGCTAACGGGGAAGGCGTTGTGAATTTGAGCCCGTGACTCTTGGAGTCGCAAACCTGTGTTCTAACCACTAGGCTACCGCGGCCCAATTTAAAAACATTTTAAAAAAATATTTTTGATCCCCCAAAATGAGTTCAAGTATTAAAATTATCCCTCGCATTAAACTTCCTTATATTTAATATTATTTAATAAAACAAATAGAATTTAATAGTCTGAATCGGTACATAAAGAATATAGAAAACTAGTGTATCTATTTTTCTGTACAGAAATTTCAATACAAATGTTGCCTTTTCATGAAATATTCAATGGACATCACTCTATTTTCTATGAATAAACGCCTGTTCACAACTAAAAAGAAAATTATTTCCGATATAAGAAAGGTACATTGTAAGGTAATATGAAAACATGAGCAAGAAATAATGTAAAATATTGTGTTTTAGAAATACGTTTAAATATAATTTGTGATATAAATTTATTTTCATTTCAATAGTCTGTGACAACGCAGTTCTGTTTTCTGGTGCCCTTCCTACTTACTTTGAACAAGTGCTCCAACGTTCTACCAGCTAACGTACCTAGAACAAAGAAAACAGAGTGTTAACATTCTATTGACACAGACAATGACTTTAAGACACAATTTGTGATCGTTTTTCGACAGAAGTATAATGAAAGTTATATTTCAGGAATCCGAATAAAATAAGACTAAGACACACAGTATTTCAACATACCGACGTTTGAGATACCAAGAAAAAAGTGGACAGTAATTTTAGATGACTGAAGGGGTCCTTATAATTCCAGTTTTCCATTTAAATGAATTTCATTGATTGCATTAAAAATTTTTGGAGGTCCACCTTTTTGATGGAACTTGTAATGACGTCCCCGTCATCACAAGGCAGGACGGAGCGGTTACATTTATCGACGTACACCCTAACAAATTTTCTAGCGGGTAGGAAATGAAGTAACTGGAAAATTATTTGAAGAAAATTTAAACATCGCACTAACATGGCAACAACATCAGCAAAGAACGCCACCACGGCTCTCGTCCTCAGTTTCAAATCAAGAGAAAAAATAACACTACAAACGAAGTAACACATTCTGAAACCAACGAAGTTCCAGGTGTTTCTTCCATAGTATTTGATTAATCTTAAAACTTAACCTTAGCCTTCTTGAAGTTTCAGCTGCGGAGTATTTATAAATTTGCAATGATTGTGGTGAAGTACCCCTGCTGAACGTGGCGTTAGCTTTGCCCGACGATGAGATTATGCGGATTCGGTGGTATAACGGTCAGCGTACCGGACTGTTGTACCCGAGTTGGCGGGTTCAAATACGATCGATGCCGTGGAAGGGCGAAAAATTCCTTCGTACGCTTTCCTTTGAAGGGGAAGTAATGCCGGCTGTCCCATGTAGTAGATTTACTGCATGTAAAAGATCCTCAAGCCTAAAAGAAGCCTCTGAGCTAAATTCAAGTCGCCTGTTTCGTCGCCCAACAATACCTTCTTTCTCCGCTACATGGTGAAAGGAGCGTAGCGAAATTTGCGTGGTCAGACGGAAGATCGGGCCTCATGGCCCGAGTCTCGCCACGTCAAACAAGGCATTAACAAACAACAGATTATAGGCTGCAGTAGAGGTTAAGCAAAAATGCGGTGCGCGATGCTGATAAACTTGTTGCTCCATGGTTATTGAGTATCCTGATTCTCTGACCTACCCTTGTGTAGAACTGAGTGTATACTTGGATTTTTCTAACGTGGCATCTGAGGGTATTATCTTCAAGATGGAATATGGCAAGATTTTTTGCGCCTTTCTCCGTCCTGTCGCTAGAGTCGCTTGATCTGCAGCTCTGCTTGATACGGTCGCGATCATGCGACATCTTGGGCAGGCCCAACAAACACGCAAAAAGCCGTGGCATATTCTATTTTGAAGATAGTACCCTCAGATGTCACGTTAAAAAAACAAGTATAGTAAACTGCACTGGCAATTACTAGCGTCTTATAATGGGGGAAGATACAACAAGCATGTTGTTTCTTACAAACTTTTGCGGGTAACACTTTATAATGAAACTTGAACGTATTATGACCCTAAAGCAAGTAGATTCCGAACAAACTTGTGATTCACTGAACAAGAAACTTTTAAAGCTAATGATTATTTAAGAAACATCTAACTAATGAAGGCAGGGAAGTCGAACCAATCCGCATTTCGCGCGACGGAGTTACCTTAGCAGCTAATGGAAACGACTTCTGTAGTTTGACGCAGTTCTTGCGGCGTAGATTGGAAAGGACTGAAGGAAGGTAAAATAAAATGTATCTAAGCACGTATTTTATACTTCTAAAAGTAGTCTGTTAATTCACAAATCACAAACTTATGAGTATCAATGATTCACATATTGACTTTCGTAAAAGTAAATATTCGGTGTCTAATTGACATAACAAAGAAAATTATGTAATGAACGGTTAAATATTTGTATGTGAATAAAATTGAAAAAAAAATTGAGTACTTCTGTGATCTTTTCTAAAAACTGTTACTAAAGGCGCTACTTCTTGGAAGGTACATATCCACTATTTCGATTAATGGAAATTCTACGCGTTCCAACTCTTTTGTGTCACTGCGTGCGATTTCACCCACATGTTATACTCGCCTCACTTCCACATGACGAGTAGATACTGTATGACTCGATAAAAATAAAGAGGATGATGTTGTCACGTCGAAAGAATTCCTTGTTAAAACATTTCATGGACATTATAAGGAAAAAGAAGTCGAGTAATTGTCAGTAATGAGTAATCGAATCGGTATAAACACTACGTAAACCCTGAGTAATCGAATCGGTATAAGCACTACGGAACGGAATGATTACTGATACAGAAACTTATTTGTATTTCTGTCACTTGTCATTCACCACCATCTCTACGTACTACAGTCACGATCACAAACATTTATCGCCGTTTGCGCTTTCTTAGGTAAAGTTTTATAAAGATTCAGACATTTAAAGAAAACATTTTTGTACCGTGATCTTGTTTAGTACATATGTATAAACTGTGAAGGCTGAACTTATTACAGTGTGTTTAGTGTAAGAAGATCCTTACACTACGCCAAGATCTCAGAATCTTCCAATTGTATTTACTTACATTCCATAAAATGTTCAGAAAAAAATGAAATATTTTTGGATTTCTTATATAAATCATTATAAACTGAACGTTGTTTTCTTTATTTGCTCTCTTAGTATTTGCCAATTTTTTAACTTAAAGAAATCTCTCTTAGGTTTTGTAGGTCGCAGAGTTGACAGCGGTTGTTTTTCATGCAGACAGAGGAATATCTTCAAAATGCAATTATTTGTTTTTAATTAAATTTATTTATAGTCGTATCCATAACTTCGATATTAACAATTATGCAGTTACTCACTTAAAAACTGCAATTTATAAGTAAAAAAATTATAGACGGTTATAAAACATGCTTTACGATAATTGAAAGAATATTACTTGTTGGATTGCTGAATGCTTTGTATTAGAAATTACGCAGAAACCTTTCCAATTGGAAAAATTATTGTTTCCTATTGTTCTGAAATACATATCCTTTTGTGTGGGAACAATAGACGTTAATATAATCCGCTGTCAGTGAAAATGTATACCAATTTACGAATTTCACAAAACGTTAATCGTCGTCGGTGGAACTCTAAATTGTCTTGGACAAGCAATTTTCCTCATTCTGTCCGCAACAATCTCACTCCGCAGCCTTTATTTCACAAAACCTCGTCCTGATTAAACCTTTTTTCGCGTCAGAAAACAATTCAATTAGCGTAAGTGGAAACAACAACGTGATCAATTATGTAATTGGTGATAATTATCCGGAATATCTGATTTTGTTTATCGTTTCGCTTCGGTTCGCAGCCAAATTGCGTTTGTTACTCGGCGGCGCGTGTTGCCGGGGTGTGTCCGCGCGGGGACGCGGGCGTGGGAGGGGAGGCGTGGAGGGAGGTGGGGGCGGAGGGGGCGGACGGGTGCAGCGGGGCGGGAGGGTAAAATATCCGCGGTCGCTCGTGTAAGCGTGGGCGCTGGTAGCTGCTCGATTGTTCGGTGGCGTCGGAAGCCACACGTTCTGCCAGAGAGGGTGGGGGGGAGCGAGGGGGTGGAGGGGGAAGGCGAGGCGGGGGGAGGGGCGGGGCGGGGAGAGGCGGGGGGGGAGGGGCGAGGCGGGGGGGAGGAGCAAGGCGGCGAGGGGGGCGAGGCGTCCATTCAATGGAGAGGTGATGACGTGAATAACTTTTTGGAAATCGGAACAGTATATAGTAAAAATGTTGCTTTTATTATTATTATTATTATTATTATTATTATTATTATTATTATTATTATTGTCGTTGTTTTTGTTAGAATTATTAGTAGTAGTAGTATTGGTATTATTAGCAAGAGAATTTGTCGTAAAGTGTTTTCTGGAGAGAAGACTTATGACAATCCAAATTAGTTGACTAAATATTTTGGCCTCGGTGCGTTAATGATCAGAAATGTGGAGGAGAGTGATGGGAAGGAGTGGAAACGTCGAGTCTGGCTTTTGTGGGGGCTGGTTGACGATCATACTTTCGCAGACCGGTATTTTGTGCTTTGTGCGATGGATTACGTAAAGCGGATTTAACAGAACTTTTGGCGGCTTGATGTTCGGTCTGGATGATTTGGTGCGAGTTTTTTTTTTTTTTTTTGCGTTGGAGTTGAGTAAAAAGAAGTATTTCAGTGGTAATAACTTCGGGAGAAACCGGAGGAATGTGTAAGTGGCCCGTAAACTCTTTATGGAAAGGGGTTGAGCCAGTTGAGTGTTTGCGCAACCAGGTTTGAGCGGAGTGTTCAAATGGAACATTAAGGGTGGTTAGGTATTGGCGATGCGGCGTTTTGCGCGAATTACGAGGCAGATTACCTCGCATAGCGATGTTCCTCGCATAGCGATGTTCCTCGCATAGCGGTGTTCTTCGCATAGCGATGTTCCTCGCATAGCGATGTTCCTCGCATAGCGGTGTTCTTCGCATAGCGGTGTTCGTCGCATAGCGGTGTTCTTCGCATAGCGATGTTCCTCACATAGCGATGTTCCTCGCATAGCGATGTTCCCCGCAAACCATTTTGAAGGTTCGGCGCCGGATATCATTAAACAGAGGGGAAGGAATCACATCCACCTCCCGAGATAATTACACAAATGTTATTAATGATTGTAGTAGTTAACGATAGAACAATCAAGCAATCAAATTTTCCTGGGAAAATTTCACAAGATCAAATTCTTTGGCTGCAAAAAGAAGTGAAATTATCACATAAGATTCTGTTCATAAAAATAAGTTTGTCTGCCCGGTGGCCGAGATCGCTAAGGCAGTAGTGTCGTAGTGATCTCGGACCGAAGGGTCGCGGGTTCGAGTCCCGCCTGGGGCATGGTTGTAATTGTGTTCGTCCTTTCACCCCTTATCATCACCATTTCATTTTACCTTCATAGTGACCATTACGTTAATGCAAATAGTGGTCGCTAATGACCTAGATGTTAATGCAACCTTCAATAACTACAAAAAATGAATTTTTTCGCAAGGACTTCTTAGTAGGGGATTACACTCGCTGGTTGTTGCGGCAGGCTTTTGGAACAGCAATTCGACCAAGCGCGATTTGCCGTCCTGCCGCACCAGGAGCGGTAGCTCAGTGCATCAACTGATGCCACTGCAGCGTCTCCGACCGGGAGGTCCTAGGTTCGAGTCCTGACGGCGGCAGGATTTTCGACACTAGCTTTTCAGCTGGGTCGAATTCAGTCGCTGCTTGGAGGAGAATTCTAGCGGCTAGATGCTCTGATCGGTATTTTTCCGTGGTTTCTCCGATCAACACCAGGCGAATGCCGGAGCAGTACCCTAACAAATCGAGCCACGGACCGCGCGCGATCTTTCCTTCCTCTTCCTTGTCCTATCCCGTCCCCTTACACACACACTTACACTAACATGCAATACACTACCACATGTTCCGGAAGACCGGTCGGGAGGGTAGAGCTTGTCCCGGCTGGGAAGGTGCCCCGCTTGTGGGAGAGTCCTGGTTTGGGAGAAACCCCACTAGCAGACGGTAGGTCAGCGCCGGATCTCGCCATCCAGCGGGGGAAAATCACCGCCATCTCCCGAAAAAACATGCACTACACTAACGGGACTAACGACCAATGTAGTTGACGCGCCCGGAAACACGAAAAAATCAATCAATCAAATTCGACCAAGCGCGATGTGGCGTCCCGCCGCAGCGGATCCATCGCGCGGGATGCGATGGGGGCAGGGGGAATATTGGCGGCTCCACGCTTGGCGGGATGAACGGCACGGAAACATCGCTCAGTGGCGAGCGGTTGCGTGGGGCGGGGCGGAGTGCTACGTGGGAGTAGGGGTACTAACAATGTTCGTGTAAAAAGGACACTCAACACACAAAACAAAAAACAAAAAACTCATCCACTTCCATTTCTTTTTCTCACATCGATTTCAAACACATTCTATTTCTTTTTATAAATATTTAGACTAACATCAGCTCGTTTTTTTTTCTCTCCATTTGCGAATCAAGTTAAAAGATTCGTTCGTAAAATGCAGATGAAGGTGGTCTGAGCATCTCTTTCTTGTTTCAGGTGCTAGGCACTATCATGCATGCGTGTGAGCGTTCAGAAAAAACGTTTTCATGTTTTCTATACTAAATTAAACAATAGAAGGTACAACGTACCATAGGTGAGTCATGTGATCAAATAAATGACTACAAATGTTAAGAAATTGCTAAAAGCAGGACATTCAAAATGTAAAGAAAGACGAAAAGAAAATTGATGCCAATAGAGGACTGTCGTCACAAATAGAGGACGGTTGGTAACTCTTGTATTGGCAGCCCCGCGCCTAGTGGGAAGAACGACACGGAAACATCGGTGAGTGTGCGTTTCATTGATTGATTTATTCATGTTTCCGGTCGCGTCAACTGCTCTGGTCATTAGCCCCGTTAGTGTAGTGCATGTTTTTTCTCGGAAGATGGCGGTGATCTTGTCCCGCTTGATGGCGAGATCCGGCGCCGACCTACCGTCAGCTAGTGGGGTTTCCCCCTCACCAGGAATCTCCCAACAGCGGGGCACCGCCGCAGCCGGGACAAGCACTACGCTCCCGACCGGTCTTCCGGAACGTGTGGTAGTGTAGTGCATGTTAGTGTGAGTGTGTAAGGGGAGAGGATAGGACAAGGAATGGGAAGGACATATCGCGCGCGGTACGTGGCCCATTTTGTAGGGTTCTGCTCCGGCATTCACCCGATGTTGATCGGAGAAACCACGGAAAACTACCGATCAGAGCAGCGGGCTGCTAGAATTATCCCCTAGACAGCGACTGAATTCGACCTAGCTAAAAAGCTAGTGTCGAAAATCGTGCCACCGTGGGGAGTGGGAACGTAGGACCTCCCGGTCAGAGGCACTGCAGTGACATCAGTTGATGCACTGAGCTACCGCTCCCGGTGTGAGTGGCGTGCGGCTGCGCGGGGCGGGATGCTGTGCTACGTGACGGTAGGGTTGCCAACAGTGTTCATGTAGAAGGGAAGAAAGTCGATAAGGAAAACAACAAACAAAAAAACACATTTTTAATAAATTTGCACTAACATCAGATCTATTTCTGTCTTCTCTGCATTTGAGATTCAAGTGAAACGATTTGTTCACAAAATCGTCAACGATGACTGCCCTCCCGCGGTTAGCAACACTAGTATTGGCGGCCCCGCGCTCGGCGCGAAGAACGACACGGAAACATGGGTGAGTGGCGTGCGGCTGCGCGGGGGTGGGGTGGGGGTGCGTACGGTGGCGCTCTTCAACTGTCACCGGAGACGCGAAAGACCGCAGCGTCGAACGCGATCCCAGCGCGCGGCGGAGCTCTAGTGCGGCTTCCCACGCGCGAGATGTCGAGGCCGTAACGAGGCGCAGCGGCGTTCAAGCGATCTGCCCCTCGTGCGTTGGCTGGATGACCGAGAGGTCCTGGGTTTGAGTCCCCGACGGCGGAGGATTTTCCACACTAGATTGTCAGCTAGGTCGAATTCAGTCGCTGTCTGGAGGAGAATTCTAGAGGCCGGCTGCTCTGATCGGTAGTTTTCCGTGGTTTCTCCGGTCAACACTAGGTGAATGCCGGAGCAGTTCTCTAACAAACGGGCCACAGACCGCGCGCGATCTTTCTTTCCTCTTCCTTGTCCTATCTTCACCCCTTAAACACTAACATGCACTACACTACCACCCACGTCGGGAGATCGGTCGGGGACTTAGAATATGTCCCGGCTGAGGCGGTGCCCCACTGTTGGGAGATACCTGGTTAGGGAAAAAAGTCCCTAGCCGACGGTAGGTCGCCGCCGGATCTCAACATTCATGGGGGAAGATCACCGCCATCTCCAGATGAAAAACATGCATTACACTTACGGGATTAATTACCCTAGTAGTAGACGCGCCCGGCATTACTAACAATTAATCAAACAATTAACGAATCAATCGTTTACTTGAAGGTCACTCGTAGATGCGCCATTCGATTGATTTCCGTCGCTTGAAAATCTTTTAAATATCAGACACAAAAACAAAAATCAAAATCGATAATACTCCAGTAGAAGCTAAAAAAACAGAAAAATAATTTTATTCAATAAGTTTTCTCGTTTTAATGTTTCTTGTCTAATGCATTGACAGTTTTGCCAAAGCAAAAAGTAATTTGCGTGTGTTGAATGTTTAATTGAATAGAATGGAATACGTATAACTTTCAACCACTATTCAGTTAAAATGGGGTATACGGCTTTAGAAATAAAAACAAACATGTATTGCATACTGAATATTCATAGACTATTAGTGTTTTCTCTCTCATAAAATGTCATTTAATACCGGAAAAGGATAGTATTTATACCTATTTGAATCAATTGAAAATATGAGCTGAAATAGCCACCACAATTCACACAGTCGTCTACTATATTGCCGCCGCTTGCTAGTGTTAGCATAGTGTCAATGAGTCATTTCCAATTTGTTAAAAAAAAACTGAATAAAAAAATTTAAAACTTTCTTTTAATATGTTAATTTGTAAATTTGTCTGCATATCAGCTCATGGGATAAGATAACCCCTAATAACGTAAATTACGCTCTAGTTCATTTACATGCTCAGATCATACAGCTCGATATTTAGATGCCTTTTATCTTTCAAACTATTTGATGCAACACCGCAGCTGGGGCTGTTTAACCCAGTTTGTTCCGCTCGTTCGCAAGCGAATCCGTCTGTTTGTAGTGACTCAACACTGTGGGGAAGTAAACAGATGTTCTAAACGCTGCTTTGGCTGGCTCGTTAGCGTATGTTACCCCTAAATTCTCTACGTAATCAAGATTACGTTGGAACGGTGACACAGTGAATGAAAAACATAGAATGTCGTTCAATCACCAGAATACTGTTATTAACTTTGTGGGTATCAAGTATTAAGTATTAAGTTTCATAAGTATTAAGTATAAGTATAATCAAGTATTAAGTAGGTACCAAATATCATAGACGGCTGTGATGCATAATTGCTTCGAATACAGAATGCTGGCTACGGAAGACGTTCAGAAATGGAATAGAACTTTGATCTTGGTTGCTGACATTATTTTAAGCAGTATCCGTTATTTTGACTCCAAATGTTTAACTTATTCCTGATTCCATATGCTTTATTTGTGTGTTCAGTGAAAGTTTTTTTTGAAAATATAGATATTTTTCAATTAAAATTTGTTCTATACAATTAACCGTTATATTAATAATATGCACATTTTTTGAAAATATTAGTAGTTTTCGATGAATTTCATTGAATAATGGGCAATGCTTGAAACAAGATTTTCTCACACTCCTGCAAATTCTTTCCTGAAATTTTTGTACGGATAGTGCTAAATGCACTGAATAACATGACAAAAAATGCCAATTTAATATATTCATGTGATTTTTCCAAAAAATTACACAAACGCAATTTTATGAAATATCTCTTACGTCATTAATACTTTCATTACAGGCGTTTTTATACAACATTCTTGAAGTTGTGAGTACAAGGGCTTCAAATAATTACTTTTGAAGTTTCTAGAAAACTCAAACATTTTCTACGTAAATTAGCCTAAAATTCAGCATTTTCGGAAACGCTGGAAGTACATATCCTCAAAAATGGCTCCAATTTTTTATTAAAATCTTTTGTATGGACTGCTCTAAACATACTGAATAACATGACGTAGTAAGCATTTGGATGTAGTCTTTTGATATATGCAAATTTTCACTGAAAATAATTGCTCTACATTTTTTTTAAAAAATTGCATATACTATACCACAGGTTTTACCCTTCTATAGTGTTCTTAAAATTCATATTTCATTGCTACTATTAGGGGACCCACACGTGTATGATAAAATGTAAAAAAAGTCTTCGAAGAAAATTTGGGGTTTCCTACGTGCAGTGAAGGAAGTAAATGGATATTTTGTAGTAAATTGACCTCGAAGAGTGAGTGCATGAGAATGAGGTGAATACCTGTCGAAGTTCATGAGTAGTTCCAGGTATGAACTCGAGGAAGTTGTAAAGAAAACTCCACCTGAATCGATTAGATGAACTGTAACCGAAGATCAAAGGGGATGTCTTCATGTAAGTGCGCTAGTAGCAGAGAGCTATGAGAAGGGTAATTCAAAATTTCATTAGACTCGATTAGTCAAAACCGCACGTTTGACGAAACATGTTTAGCAGTTTGGACAGGATCAAGGCAGTCTTGGCAAGGCCCTATTAATTGACTGCTCGACGCAGCCAACAGCAAGAGAAAAGAGTAAATAATATTTGAAGAGAGTAAATAATATGTTTTTGTATGGCATAAAGCTTAAAGTTGGCGAAAATAAACCTAGATGTTATCCTATCAGTACACTGATCATTCTTTCAGAGCCTCATAATTATGAGATCACAACAAGTATTGTGAATGTTATGTAAAAATATTAATGAGGAAAATTGTGCGAATGACGATGGAACATTGTAGAACAAGTAGAGGTGCGACGTGAAAAATTAATCCGAAAACTAACAGATCTTTCTTAGAAAAAAGTTGCCGTTATGTGCAGTCGACCAGTATTTGCACATGAGGGGGCCTGAATTGAAATCGTGGAACACTACTTGACCACATGTGCACCGCTCTTGTCCGAGTCTAGTGTTCGTTTACATATGAGACAATTAAAATCTGCAATATTTACCAGTTTGCACGAATACCACCAACATTCTGTTCCATTAGCATTGAGTTTCTTCACATATATCTGGGAAGTAATCTATAGAAAAGTTAAAATATAAATTTGCCTTTTTTTTAAAACAAAATTGCTAATACAAAAAGAAGTAAGGAGGGAGAGAGGAGGAGTGAGAGAGAAAGGAAGGAAGTAAGAAAGAAGGAAAGAGGGAGAAATAAAAATATTATTTCATGCTTATGAACTTATCAACCTCGCAGGATTACTATGGGCTGTAATTATGCATGTATTACGTTTAAAATTAAATTTCTTTTTGCAGAGTCACTTATTTCAAATGCCGGAATAATTTCTTAGCATATAACTGTCTCTTAACAATAAACGGTGTCTCAACTGTCACTTTTCTCTGATCGAGTCATATACATGTACATAAATGTACAGATGTTCACCACATCATTTGTTATATAAGTTCTCTTTTTGATTTTGGGGTGGATGAGCCTAGGGTAATTAATTTGAAATCTACGTAAGCGAATCAAGAAGTAAATTACACCAGCTCGCTGTGTAAGCACGCTGTGTGTCATGACTAGGGACCGGATTTGAATGACCTAAAAATCAGCGAAAACATGTAAGAGGGTATGACTTAAAACCTATATAAATATGACCTTAAAAAGTAATATATGACACTATACAAGTTTATATTTTAAAAAATCCTATAGAATTTTTAGATGTAACATAAATTCAAAACTCACTCAAGAACTGATTGTGAGTATGGTACATATGGTTTGCAGTCTTTGGAACTTACTAACATTAAAAAAATTGCTTGTGTCTGTAAAACAAATCAAGTACAGTACATTAAAACCAATCAAACCCAAGCGCCTCTCCACATTACATGACGTCACGGAAGCGTATTTGAAGGCGGCGATGTCACTGCAGTGCAGTTTTGGTTTCTTGTCTTCAAATGTTTCAAAATTTCCAGAAATTATACCGCTCATTTTGCATATCGTAGAATATCCAGGATTTCGCTGAACACGCAGCAATTTGTTGTACACTTTTTCAACCATATGACCACGAACTCGACCCAACTCACTCCGTTCAAATTCACTTACGTTTCAAATAATCCTTTATAGATCGACTAGAAAGCGTCGAAACAGATTATTTCAAATTAATTCTCGGAGTCTCTAGATTCGCAGCAAATGCCGGAGTCCTAAGAGAGGTCGGTAGTGTAGGAATTTGGAAAGATTTTAAAATGAAACCCATTAAACTTTGGATTAAATTAGCAGGTGAACAGGCTGACTCACTTATAAATAGATGTTTTCGGGTGCAGTTACAGGGAAGCAACCAACGCTACTGGTCGTATAAAATTAAACTGCTACTGGAACGTTCAGGTCTGGGAGACGTTTCTCCGGAAATGGTGGGAGATAGGGGAACACGTGACATAGAACGGTTAATTTCGGATAGACTTGAAAAGGCAAGAGATCCTGGCAGCAACGGCCGAAAAACGTTCGCTAGTTGCGCAAATTCACGCGAGTCCGTTATGGGGTTGCGAATGTTACGTAAACACACTGCAGAAGGACGCAAGAGGGGGATACGCTTGGTTCAGGGTCGGGGGGTGGATGCAACGTAGATTAAAGGACTCGAATGGTAATGGCATCTGTGTGCTTTGCGGTGATAGGGAAGACTGGATCCATATCCTTTTAATTTGCAGTGCGACCGAAACTTGGAGAGGAAAATGGATGGGAATGGGAAATTACTACTTCCAACATAGGAACGTAACGCTCGCCCAAAACATTCTAGGGGATAAAAGAGCTAACTTCATGAAAGAACTAGGAACATTTCTCGGAAAGGTTCGGACCACTAGAGAAACGGAAATTAAGGAGTGGGAAAACAGCAGTGGTTAGTACGAGCAGAGCCTAGACTGAAAAATATGTAATAAATCAATAAACTAACAATAATTTAGTTAGTCAGTAAGTTATGTTAGGTTAGTAAACAGTACAAAAAAAAAAAATATTAAAAAAAAAAGTTATAAATTGTAGTCAATTGTGAAGTATAAGTAGATAAATAAGTCAATAAATATATATATATATATATATATATATATATATATATATATATATATAAACTTAAAATAATTAAAATAAGTTAAATAAATTAAAATTAAATTAATTTAAAACAAGTTAAATAAATTAAAATAATTATTAAAAAATTAAATAATTAAAATAAGTTAATAATTAAAATTAAATTAATAAAATAAGTTAAATAAATTAAAAATAAATTAAATTAAAATAAAATAAAGGAAACGGCTAAAATAAAGCACATTAGGGGCGAAGGAAGTGGAATCGGAAATGTTAGGGCAGAGGCGTTGGTGCGGACGATTTTCGGTGGTGCTGTTTGTTTTCAGGTGCGGTGGAGGCCAAACACTGGAAGGAGAATGCCTGACGCCCGCGCCAAATAAATAAATAGTCTAAAAACCGGATAGAGTAGCATGTACTCGGCTTCTGACGGCAGGTTTTTCCCCTTCAGGGGTTTTTCCCTCAGCGTACCTTATGGTCTCGTTTCCGCGGCTTTGAGGCGATGGAGAGACCATTTGGGGTGAATACCAGAAGGCGAAAGGTTAGAACTCGGTAGAATGTAGGTATTGTAATGGCTTAAAGGCCTTCGGCCTAGCCACATTGGATCAAGTTTCTAATTTGGCTGTAATAATTACCTATTAAATAAAAAATAAAATAATAAAAAAATAATCCTTTGTGGTATAATTGTTGAGTTTGTTTGTGACAATATCACTTGATACATTGTCATGCGAGACAAATTTGCAAGCTTTTTGTTGTGTCCTTAAAATATGACATAAGTATGCATTTTGGGCAAACTTTGGCCAAAATATGAACTTTTACTAAAAACTGACCTTAAAAATATGACATATATGCGTTTATGGCAACATTTGGCCAAAATATGACCTTTCACTAAAAAAGATGTAAATATGTCTTTATATGCACAATAAAAATACGTTTTTCTAATTACCAATACCGGGATTTGTGCATATATTGTATTAAAATTCACCGGAAGGTTCAGAAAAAATATGACTTGTCATTAGAATCCGGGCCCTAGTCATGACCGTGGCCAATGCGGAGCCATCTACAGTAACTGCTGGCAGGAAGGTTGATGCGGTATCACCTCGTTTTGTATACGTAGAGCGGGCTAGGCTCAATGGCACGTCAACTGGATGTTCACTCCAAATTGGAGCTGCTCTATATTGTCAAACGTTGAACCGTTGCGTAAGGCAATAAAAGATAAGCGACGGGGGAATGAGAGCGCTGGTGTGATTTTGTGTGAACACCTCACACAGCCAGCCAAACGTCCGAACTGCTACAGTGATTCAGGTGGGAGGTATGGCTACAACCTCCATACAGTTCAGGCTTCGCGCCATGCGATTATTATTCGTTCGGTAAGTTGAAAAAAGCATCTCGGAGCACGACGATTCCGAAACAATGAGATGAAAGCAGCTGTCTCCAAGTGGTTACATAGGAGGTGATTTCTATGCATCCGAAATCGAAAAGTTGGTAAACCGTTTCGAGAAATGTTAAGTCTCTTGAAGGCCATGCAGAAAAGTGAACTTACATTGTCATAGTCGTGTTGCCAACGTGTATGTGGTATAGTAAATGGCTATAACTTGGAAGTGTACCTTAATTAAAGATTCGTCCTGGTATTGGGAAGAACATGCCCATTCCGTCTGCGATTAGAAGTGACTCTGTTACTTTGAAAAGGTCAGAACGTGTGCGGCATGCGGACGTTGGTTAAAACCGCCACTTCTTGCAACAAGTGACCTTATTCGAAGTAAATTATGATTACGTTTACTTACACTCTATTAGCAAATCCTGGATATAAGAAGTTTCCTAATGTGTCATTGCCAAAATCACATTGTGAACAAATGGTGAGCTACGCACATTTTCGCAGAGATTTGGAAGTGTAGTATGGTTTGGAAGTGAATTTGTATTTGAAGCCACTTCTAAGTCCAATGCCTTTGTGATAATTTTTCTCTATTCCATTTGTGAAATCAGTGGGCGGGGCGAGAGCAGGGCAGGAGCTGTGTGAGGGCGGGGGGGGGGGCGGGTGGAGGGCGGTGGAGGGCGGGGTGAGGGCGGGCGTGAGGCGGGTGAGGCGGGTGAGGGCGGCGTGTGAGGGCGGGTGAGGCGGGTGAGGGGGTGTGAGGGCGGGTGTGAGGGCGGTGTGAGGGCGGGTGAGGCGGTGTGAGGGCGGGTGTGAGGGCGGGTGTGAGGCGGTGAGGGGTGAGGCGGTGAGGGCGGGTGTGAGGGCGGGTGTGAGGGCGGTGGAGGCGGGTGTGAGGGCGGGTGTGAGGGCGGGGAGGCGGGTGAGGGCGGGCGTGAGGGCGGGTGAGCGGTGAGGGCGGTGAGGGTGTGAGGGCGGGGTGAGGGGGCGAGGCGGGAGGGCGGGTGAGGGCGTGTGAGGGCGGGTGTGAGGGCGGGCGTGAGGGCGGGCGTGAGGGCGGGCGTGAGGGCGGGCGTGAGGGCGGGGTGAGGGCGGGTGAGGGCGGGTGTGAGGGCGGGTGTGAGGCGGGCGTGAGGGCGGGCGTGAGGGCGGGCGTGAGGGCGGGTGTGAGGGCGGGTGTGAGGGCGGGTGTGAGGGCGGTGTGAGGGCGGGTGTGAGGGCGGGTGTGAGGGCGGTGGAGGGCGGTGAGGGCGGGTGTGAGGGCGGGTGTGAGGGCGGGTGTGAGGGCGGGTGTGAGGGCGGGTGTGAGGGCGGGTGTGAGGGCGGGTGTGAGGGCGGGTGTGAGGGCGGGTGTGAGGGCGGACGAATGAGAAGGGCCGGGCGGGAGGGCGACAATAGCGGGATGGGCGGGGGCAGCTCGCGTCCCTCATGGGTATTTCTCTTTGTCCGCGGCTCCGCGATGATATTGCCTCGCGAGGCGGTGCGACGCCCTGCTTGAATAATGGATGCGCTGCTCCTTTGTTACCGCGCGACGTTGTAAGTCAGACTCAACAGGTAACGCGGCTCACTCACGGCCGGCGCTCGCGCTGTACCGCCCTGCTCACCGACTACCAGCGCACTCGCCGCGTACTGCCTCCACGCTAACTCTCGGCGGTGCAGAAACTGGGTTTACTCCGGTTCAACTGCACTGCTGCTTCGCCTCCTGCCACACATAGGTTGCATTGCCGATTTCATTGCACGACAATGTTAATTTATCTTCAAAGTAATTAAGTGTATTGTATTTTCCGAATCATTTTCAAGTTACGTGAAGTCTAGATACTTCTCAGCGAAATTAAAGAATTTTTTAAATATTTTGTTGAAACACATAAATCAGGCACGTCAAACCGCGCCTGCACGAGCTACTTCCCCGCCTGGTAAGCATTGCGTTCCTGGAAGCACGTGTAACTTCCCCAGAATCCCCTCTCATTTCACCTTCAAATTCAGAAAGCGGTATACCCGTGCAAGCTGAAGCGGTTGCGAGGCGCGGAATAGTGGCTCCATATGAAAATATGTTTGCCAGATTTGTTCTCTGGAACAACTTCGATTATGGATATATTTTTTACTATTTATTACCATTTCATGTTTGCTTTCTTTTTAAATTCTGACTTTTGTTGACATTTTTCCCAAGGGCAGGAATATGTTTGAATAGCGTATTATTTTCTTACTTTTGTTTGCTGTTGTGTTATTAAATCATTCAATTATTTGTTACATATAGCAACAATGTGAAATAAATTAACAAGTCTCTAGAAGTTAACCATTCTCGCTTACGGGCAGTGCTTTTAGCAGCCACGAATATTTGTCTGTTAAACCTTCTAACCTGAACGTACAAAGATTACGCTTTTATATCACTCTTAAATAAACAGAATTACAAAATCTAAGTACTTTTGTTTCATTTTTTTTACTCTCAATTGAGATTTTGAAATCTGTCTGATATATTATGTCATTTTAATGGATCATTTCTTTGCCTTGAAGAGAAAATGGGAATTAATATAGTGACAATAACAGTCACGAATAACACGACGAATAACAGTCACGACGAATAACGACACGACGAATAACACGACGAATAATAGTCACGAATCTTCTCCCAAAGACTGTCATGAGCCAGTTATTCACTGATGTAGCGCTACTTCCAAGCGATTTTTACAACCCTCACTTTTAAATCTCGCCCCAATTTCTCTGGGCCCAGTGTCAGCGAGCTCTGGTATGCTTGTTACCTTGCGCGCGATCTTGACGTGTCTGATCTAGACAATCCACTTCAATCCTAACTCTTGCTCTACAATTCTATCAATTACAAATAAATACCCCTATCTTTCATTTCTCATCAAATTCGCCGAATCGGAACCTAATTAGAGCACCCACTAGGGATTCCTCTCCCATTGTAATAGTTGTAAGTTAATTGGAAGTTGATTATAAGTTAATTTTAAGTTAGTTAATAAGAAATCAATACATATGTAAAGTCGTTAACAACTAATCTATGTAGTACCTGCCATCAAATCCAGTAAATAAAAAAAAAATACAACACAACAACTCTATCACTTCCCTCGCTTTTTTCTTTCTTCTTTCCTAGGGCTTTTATCCTGCCGACAGCCGGTTACCCATCATGCCCCGGTGAGACGCACGTTCGATCAAACACTAAACACCAACACACTTGTGTGCCACTATGATCTGAGATTATCGGTACGCGAGTCCCTCTGTGACAACACATAATGAGAAACAAGGGATAAACAACCATGTCAAAGGCGGGACTCGAACCCGCCACCCTTCTGACCGAAGCCCTGTACACGCTCTCAGCCACCTGAACCATCCAGGTCGACTATTTTCCTCATACGAATGAAAACTTAGCTCCTGAATCATTTTCTAAGTAATGGTGTTTATAAATATTTTTTGTAGATATGAAAAAGAATATGATTTTTTACTTAGAAATTTAAAGATTTTTAAAGATAAACGTGTCATACGCATTGTATTTTAATAAGAAATATTTGGTTATTTAAAGATAATTCTGACTTTCATGCAAAAACCTTTTTGAAGTTCTTTTTAATTATGATATGTAAATAACGCATGGAACATTTTTTACGGGAACGCGAACAAGTATTTTGTAAACTACACCTCCTGAGGGCATTTCACTAACATCAGATAAACTTACTCATAAGAATAAATACAAAAAAGTGCATCTATCCAAAATTGTAGCAATTCAATCTAAAAATTCACAATGCCACCCTCTGTTTGCAATGTTTTTGATAATCAAAATTGTAAAGATGTCTTTTTAATTAAAATTCTTTAAGACCCCATCTTATCATTGCTAAAATATATTTAATCTGTTCTGCAAATAATATTTGCTTATTATCAAAATTTTTCTCATATCACTTTTTACGGTTATATAAATAGCTAGATAAATGGTAGATATGAATATATTGGAAAATTTTAATTAACTTGTATAATTATTTTAATTAACTTGATATATTTAGAAATTATGAATACAATTTCATATTCAGTATTTCAAAGTATTATAATATTTTAAAATATTACACATTCAGTACTTCGTTTAAAGTTTGAAGTGTAGTCTATTTAGTGACTACCTAAGAACATCTTAAAAAATGTACCAGATGCCATTGTATATACCGACAAGGCACCTCAAATACAAACGAGAGGCTATTAATATAACAGTAGTGATGAGGGAAATGGATCAATATGTAATTTCGCCGTTTGCTTGTCCAGTGGCCATACCTTGGAACCAATTTCGGTCGGGAACAATCTGCCCTTTCACCTCATGATTGCCTGTGGACATAATGATGATGAATGGAATGGGCTCATCGTAGCGTAATTGCCACCAAGGATGTTATTGATCTACGTGTTGATGATTTCTTAATGTTACGAGATTTAGGGAGGTACGCTTGACGTTCAAGTTAATCTACTTATGGATTGTTAGATCCCGCGATGTCGGTAAAAAGTTTTAGGATTTTCTTGACAGCTAATGATTTAAGAAGTTTTAATACACAGAAAATTAACAAATACACATTTTTTAATTCGATTTCTTGATTTATCTAAAAGAGGCACAAACTTTGTCTCTGGCAGGAGAACAAAAGACGGAGCTCGCTGTTTGTCAAATAAAAGTGGAAAGGAAGATATTTCGCATATGCATGAAACAAAAAAGAAGAAACGAAACAATAAGAAAAAGGCTCAAATTAACTAACGCTATAGTAATGGTCAGGGGCTTCGGTGGGTGAGAGATTAGCTTATTGGCTTCTGAACCCCCAGTGCGCGGGCTCAAACCCGGCGGATGTGACCGGGCTTTTGAAGAGCGGGAAACCACAGTAGCCATGCCACACTTGTGGCATGTAAGAGAACCCCGGCGGTATTCTTGGGAAAAATAAATCCCTTCGACACCATTCGCCCTGACGATTTATCACGTTCTCTTAGACAGTTCGAATATAGCAACCGAGACCGACATTTGGCGGAGAAAGTGAGAGTCACATCCTAGACACATTAGGGGACCACCCGCGAGGCACGTGTGGCGTCATACGGATGTAATCAGTACACAGACGAAAGTGGGTTGTAATAACAGCAGGTTTATTCACAATTTAGACCGTAGTCACAAATAACCAATGCACTGTATATAATTAACTAACTAAACAGACCCCACTGCTAGGAGAGATATTTACAATGGCTACCACACCGCAACATATTACCTAATGTTTTGCCGTGCGTAATACCGCCTGCCCTGAGACCGACTACATGTCTCACTAGTCACGACAATAACTGCCGGCTCCTCGCGTCCACGTTCGCACCTCTCACAGACGACCTACGCTGCCGCTGCTGCCAGGACCAAGAAGGAAGAGCTATTGTTCTCACGACCCTTAAATAGCCCTCGCGACACTGCCCGCCGCCTCCATTGCCTCCGCCCTAGCGATGCGCACACCCTGTCAGAAAAACCCCGTGCGTCATAGCTTCTGCCTTTGTCTACGCATCCAGTGCACACCGCGCCACGTGCCCACGCTGTTTTCAGCGACACGACGCTACACACGCCTGCTCGATAAGGTCCCCAGACCCGTGTCGGAGGCAGGCTTCTAAAGAAGTCAGGGTCGAAAACTCAGGGAAGGCAACGGGAAACCACTCTTGAGTATTTACTCCCAAGAAAACACTGGATCATCTAACTTCCGTGTGTGGAAAATAGGACCAAACAAGAAGATACTAATGACCAAGAAACTAAAATGGAAGAGGGAAGGTCTCGCCACCAGAATGGATACAACTATATGGGCACGAGTCACATTTATTGAGATCCGTATATCGGGAAAAGAAACACGAGACGACAAAAAACAAGACGTTGAGGGGAGATACAGTGTATGGGCGGAACAAACAGATAATAGCTGAAGCTAGGTTATAGTGGAAGGGGAAAAAGAGATAAATTTTAATTACAAAAATGGTCATGGGAGTTGTTAACGTTATTTCGAAACCAGTTAAGAAACAACGATCGGCTAACATACTTCATTAGGCTCCAGTTCAAGGTTTGAAGTCTATGGAAGGATAAAGAAATTTAGTAGGATATATGTAACAGTTACAGGCTAAAATGGTCAAAATTTTAAGTGAATGCACATGTACTCAAGGGTTTACCAACTCCTGTGTCAACAGTAGTGACTGGAAGATCTGATACTGATCCTGAATCTGTCCCTGAATCTTCAGAAGGTTTTGGCCTGCAAGTTATTGAGTAGGCTATAATAATAATAATAATAATAATAATAATAATAATAATAATAATAAAATTAACAAAAATAATAACAATAATAATAATAATAAAATTAACAAAAATAATAACAATAATTAAAAGTAATAACAATAATAACAATAATAATAATAGTTCATATTATGAAAATAATTTATTATAGTCATATTTCATGTTCCGACGGATTGGAAATATTTCACTAGTAAAACATTACTTGGGCAGTTTCCTCGGTCTCGTTCACAGCTTCCTTGGTTCAGAGTTTTCTCTATTCCCCATTAAAGCTCTTGTTTAGTTTTGTATTGTTTTCAAGAAACAATAATTGTAATCTCTCTTGCTTTTCATTTACGCAAATGGAAATACGTAAACATCGCTGGATGATTTGGACTGTTACTTAGAAACAGACCTGCCACCTCCACCTTCGCTTTATCATCATAGCTACCACAAACGTCAGGATCAAAGGGATCAACATCATTTTCACAATCACCGTTTTACTACTGTCGCAACTACATTGTGGATTTTGATGGCAGTAAATATCTTCATCACCATTCGACGCACAATTACCACCCTCATCATCACCACCACCACGACCATCACACCGCCACCATCACTACCACAACCATCACTACCGCCACCACTACCACCACCATCACTACCCCACCATCCTACCGCCACCATCGCTACCGCCACCATCACTACCGCCACCATCACTACCGCCACCATCGCTACCGCCACCATCGCTACCGCCACCATCGCTACCGCCAGCATCGCTACCGCCACCATCGTTACCACCACCATTGCTACCGCCACCATCGCTCCCGCCACCATCGCTACCGCCACCATCACTACCGCCACCATCGCTACCGCCACCATCGCTACCGCCACCATTGCTACCGCCACCATCGCTCCCGCCACCATCGCTACCGCCACCATCACTACCGCCACCATCGCTACCGCCACCATCGCTACCGCCACGATCGCTACCCCCACCATCACTACCGCCACCATCGCTACCGCCACCATCACTACCGCCACCATCACTACCGCCACCATCACTACCACCACCATCGCTACCACCATCACTACCACCACCCAATCATCATTACGCTCTAACCACATCTACAATCAACCACATGACCGGATCTTGCTTGCCAGCAGCCAGGGTTGTCGGGCTCTTGCGCTTTCACTTGTACTGGGGGCAACGGAGGCAAAGCCGCGTTGCGCAGGGCGGAGCTTCGGAGCGCTGTCCCTCGCACCGCGCCGCCCACGCGCCCCGCCGCCACTTATGACGAACGCAAATATGCCTGCGGGAAGCCTAGGCCGCAACGCGAGCCCTCTGCCCGGCCCGGCGCGCCGCACTATGGGCCGAAACAGGGCAAAGGCGCGCCTATGTGATGGTTGGGGCGGAGCGGGCTTCGTCGGGAGAGGAAATTTCGGTTTAGGGTCCAATGAATCGAGCCGCGATGGATTGAATCAATGGATTAGATTGATAGGATGGGTACGAGATGGTTAAGATCTGGACGAGACGGTTGTGACGGGGACGAGACGGTTGTGAGGGACGAGACGAAAATCGAGCCGCGATGGATTGAATCAATGGATTAGATTGATAGGATGGGACGAGACGGTTGGATGGGGACGAGACGGTTGTGATGGGGACGAGACGGTTTTGATGGGGAAGAGACGGTTGTGATGGGGACGAGACGGTTGTGATGGGAAGAGACGGTTGTGATGGAGACGAGACGGTTGTGATGGGAAGAGACGTTGTGATGGGGAAGAGACGGTTGTGATGGGGAAGAGACGGTTGTGATGGGGAAGAGACGGTTGTGAGGGGCGAGACGGTTGTGATGGGGAAGAGACGGTTGTGATGGGGAAGAGACGGTTGTGATGGGGAAGAGACGGTTGTGATGGGGAAGAGACGGTTGTGACGGGGAAGAGACGGTTGTGATGGGGAAGAGACGGTTGTGATGGGGAAGAGATCGTTGTGAAGGGGAAGAGATGGACAGGATTAGGAGGAAAAACATTGGCTCCGGGCGAGTTGGATGGGATCACGACAAGATGGATGGGATTATTAGTCGTAACTCGGAAATAAGTATGAGATTACTACTCAACTACCATGCTTTTATCTCCAACATCTCTGAACGAGATGATAGTAAAATGATGTCAGCGCTATTTCTTGTCATCGCTGCGAATTTAACGCCCAGCAAAAGCATTGCCAATCTATGGCATTATTTTTTATTGGTGTATTCATACAAAGCAAATATTAATTAAATAGTATAAACATGCCAGAGAGTATTGACAGAGCAACGAAGGACTAAGCACTTGTTTAAATTAATTATTACAAAGAAAAATATTTTGCAGAAACGATACTTTACACACATTTGGGGTAAAAATGATGTTTATGCACGTTCGTGGTTTCTTTTCTGTCCTTTTTGTTGGTGGTGCTATGGCACACTGGCACTACCCTACAAACCGCCACTGATTCAGGTTCACTGTGTAGATTCCCTGGATCCAGAGAATAGCGCATTCCTTTGCGCCACCGATGCCGCCATTTTATATCCAGTAGAACTAACCGGTATTGTGGGGAAGTTAGGAACCACCAATCAGCCCACTGCAGCGCCTCTAACCGGGAGGTCGTAGGTTTGAGTCCTGACGGCGGCAGGATTTTCGACACTAGCTTTTCAGCTAGGTCGATTTCAGTCGCTGTCTGGAGGAGAATTCTAGCGGCCGGCTGCTCTGATCGGTAGTTTTCCGTGGTTTCTCCGATCAACACTAGGCGAATGCCGGGGCAGTACCCTACCAAACGGGCCACGGACCGCGCGCGATCTGTCCTTCCTCTTCCTTGTCCTGTCCTCTTCCCTTACACACACACTTACACTAACATTCACTACACTACCACATATTCTTGGAGACCGGTCGGGAGCTTAGAGCTTGCCCCGACTGGGGCGGTGCCTCGCTGGTGGGAGAGTCCTGGTTAGGGGGAAACCCCACTAGGCAACGGTAGGTCGGCGCCGGATCTCGCCTCTAGCGGGGGAAGATCACCGCCATCTCCAGAGAATAAACATGCACTACACTAACGGGAATAATGACCGAAGCAGTTGACGCGCCCGGAAACACGAAAAAACCGAACCAAACCAAACCAATCTGCCAGAAACAAATGATAATATACTCGAAATTGCTCATAATGCCTCCGATTGCTCTCATTTCTCTTCCGATTGCTCTCATTTCTCCTCCGATTGCCCTCGTTTCTCCTTCACTTGCGAATGCCTCCTGGCGGGGCCAAGAGGTGGAAGGATATTAAATGGCGGCGCCCGTTCGGGTTGCGCTACTCTCTCTATCCAGGGACTCTAGTTCACTGTGTGCCGCGCCGCGCAGCCCCGCGCCGAATGTGTGAACTACCGGGAACATCTCCGGGGAATGGCGCTTGCAGAGGACCGACTGCAGCGCCGCGCGGAAAAGAACCGGCGGGAGAGCGAATGACGAACTTCGGAGCGACCGCCCGAAGCGCTAACATATCGATGCTGGTTTTAGAGGCTTTTCTATGTGTTAATTCTAATACCTTGAGAAGGTGCATCCCACCTGTTTCTCTCTCAGATTAGCACGTGATGTGCATGTTAAGTTACGACCTCCCAGTCAATGAAATATGTGTTACAGAAAAATAAAAAACATGATGGTGGGAGAACTAATTTCTATGGACACCAATGTTGTATTCACAAGGGTTGATTTGTAAGCAAAGACAAGCAGACTTGTCTTTGTGAATAATTTAGCAAATAATTTATATTACGTGCTGCAGCAGTCTAAAAGTCTTTAGAAGACTCGCGACAGCACAAAAAAGGTATCGATAGGTAAAGTACACATTATTTTCAGTTGTAAAATATGAAAATCTGTAAAACAAGCAGCTCAAGCTATTTTCAACGTCTGGAAAATAACCCAAATCATGTAGCCATCGACATCCTAGACAATAGTGAAGAAACCTACAGATTACCTAGAATTACACTCCTAAAACTCCATTATAGATTTTCAAATTAGTCACATGTATTCCTCAACTTTGACTCTGAACCAAAAGCACTGAGTTGACTCTTTTTGTTCTGGACGCAACAAGACGGTGAAATGTACCACTGGGATACCTTCACTCTCAATAATTTTGTCATTGTGAACTGTCAATTCTCCAATAATTACTGATCATGATAATGTAAAATAGATTCTGACTTTACTTTGTTTATAAAAAGCGATATAAATTACAGACGCTTTTCTAAATAATGAATAATACTGTTAATATTAAATTTTACCCAATTTCAATCAGGGTTTTCATTGAAATTCAATTGATTTATTTAAATACTACTGAAATGATTTATTGCTTTGCTTCTTAACACTAAGGAATTCTTCCCTAACCCCAAAAGTTACATTCAATTTTAACATCTTTGTGGTCTTAAATAAACTAAAAATATATTTTGATTAAAGCCGTTATTTTCATTGTAGTTGCAGGTAGACAGGATTGCATTTTTATTAAATGCGCACGTTATTGAATAATCTTTAGTCAAGAAAAACTGTTGAACTGTCAAATGTAACACTCTTAATGTCAAAAATGTATGTGGCTAACTATTTGGAACAATCAAGATTGAGGGTATTTTTGCCCTTCAAAATGTGTATGCAATTAAAGCAATATAGAGATTGCGCAAGAAATAATCATTTCACTCACGAAATACAAAAAATAAATCGTTTCTACGAATCTATAAAAATACTTCTATTGAGAATCTACTTCCTTCATCTTCACTCTTAATGGTACACGAGACTTCATTATTTTCGAAACAAAGCATCGTTTATTCATTATCGTTTGGCACATTTTTTTATCATTACTAATAAATTCAATTACTTTTAAGGCAATTACATTTCTACCCTGATGCTAAAACTGAGACGAAGCACAAATATTCTGATAGAGATGTGAATGCAACAAAGAAAACAAAATACTTTCTTCTGAATGCATGAGTTTCATTTGTCGATAACATAGCATTGTACGCAATTACATAAATACTTGAATTAAAATATAATGAAAGTCAGTAAGGCTGTCTAAATATTACATGGCAAACGATGTCAAAGTGATTTTATCTGACTCGTAGGATTTCGCCACGCGGCTTTGGAGTCTCATCTCGTCACGAATCCAACATGCAAAAAAAAAAAAAAAAAAAAAAGCCTTTCATACTACCCATATCACAAATAAGCATTTTACATGCTGACGTGATTCTTTTAATGCATCAATGTGACGTATTTTAGAAGTGGTAAGAAAATAATAGCTTCATGCGCACGTGACAGTACAGAAAAACCGTCATTTTTATACGAGTGTAGAAAATAATATTATTAATTGAGTTCTCAATAACATTTTTTTGTTTCGAGGTTTGCATACTGTTTATAAGGCATAAATTGAACTTTGAAACAAACAGGAAACCTCTGATAATACTATCAAAAGACTTATCTTTTTTGTGAAGACAGTTATGGGTGTAATTTATGACTTCAGATTTTACTTGGAATCCTGCCGGTGAGATTCATTGTCTCTTTTTACGGGACTTTTAAACATTCAAGGCAGTTGCATGAAAACTAATACACTGATATAATCTAGAATATTTTTGATTTAATGTTACGAAAATGTGATAATAAAGCATTTTTATGTGTGATTTATGATTGTACTAAAGCATTTTTATGTGTAAAAATAGCAATTCTCTTCTTTACGGCCGAGAACAAGCTCAACATTCCGTGTTCAGTTTCTATTATCCATCAACATTTTAATGCATTTGTAATCATTGCAACCAAGGGGAAACAGACATTAAAATATGTGATTTTATTAAACCAATAATATGCATTGTTAACATCACACGCATACTTCTCTGTTGAAATAAATTTTAGTAGTTAAATTTCATCGACTCTCATAAATTGTTTGTTGCAAGCTATTCATTACATCATAGTGATTTCTTTGTTTTCTAGATATTTTACTTACGTAAGCAGGGAAATGGGCTGCAGACTGCTTGAGCTTATACATTCCGTTTTAGTAGCACTCCTATCATTAAACAAGGCAATAGATATAACAAGACACTACTAGGTGCTACAAGTATGACGAACCACAATAAGTCAATCAGCACAAAGTGTAAGAACCTCAATAGGCTAGTCACAGGATTCAACACAAACGCCAGAGCACAGTACACAACTCTTAATATTACGTATTTCCCATATGGAATCAGGAGACTATTGAAAACGCAAAATGATCTTGGGAAATCATGTCGGACTAAAGGGAATCGTGAATTTTTTGTGGTTTTTTCTACGCCTTATAATCCTATTTCTCTAGACTTGAATCTTCATTTCTTTGTTCACTGACTCAACAATCCACATCAGGCCGAAATTAAGAGATACAATAGTGTCTGAGAACATGAGTGTGTGTACCGAGTGTATTTTAAAGAATAGATTTCAGTTGGAACAAACGATATAGGGGTAATGGAGAAATTGAAAACTGAAGCAATTGTAGAAAACATATATCTAATTAACATACTTCCACAAATCGTCACTAACTTGAGTTTTTTTTTAAAATTTCAGAAACTCATAGTTATCAGTGCTCTGAATAATGTACTCTGTGTGAATAATGTGCTCTGAATAACCAGTTTAATGTAGTGTGTATGTGTTTCGTTTACACACGAAAATAACAGAAGAAAACCAGTGATTTACCATCAAGTGCCGGTAACATCGAATGGCAAAAATCCGATCTCCATAAAGACCTACAACGAGGGCGGAAAGAAACGCATGAATCATTGCCCAAAGAAAGTAATAACGGTGGTATATCCATGTTAGAGGAAACTAGTTTATATGAAGTGAAGTTTGTGACGAAGCTCAACATTATGTGAAAATATATATCGTGTTTCTGTTTACTCATCTTTCCAAGTGCATTCTCTTCCTGAACCGTCTATGACACTAAAATAACACTAACGTGGGTCGTATAAAACAGTGTTAACACCATCTTATCATAACATTTTAGAATTCTTGTTGTGGCAGCAAAAATAAGAGTTTCATTTTGGCATTGAATGTCAAAGATGAGCGTTTCTTAAGCGATTGCGGCGGCAGCCGTGCGTCGACGAAACACGTAATCGATGGCGTCGAAAATCCGCCAGCGTCGACACTCGAACCCTAGTACCTATGGGTCAGAGTCGCTGCAGAGTCAGCGGCAAAGTTGGCTCTGAGCTCATCACTAGATCGGACACTTCAGTTATGGTGCGACTTCAGCAGGTGGTGCATGAAAAGTCTATAATCTAATTTGTAACTTGCTTTTGATATTAAGAGAACGCCTACAGAAAAAAAATTGTTTTGTAAGGTCACCATCGGAAGATCAGCGGGCGGATATTTAGAGTACAGGTAATCAGGATTACGCATTTCGAGGAAGACCAAAAGCAGACAGATTTCGTCTATGGCAATTTTTACTAGCATGGTTTTGACGGTAGATATTCGTTTATTCTCTGATTAAAGAATCGGAACTTGTACACCTGTCACATGTTCCGTGTGTGTGTGTGTGTGTGTGTGTGGAGGGTATGTATGCGAGTGTGTGGGCGTGAGTGTATGTATACGTGTGTGTGGTGTGGTGTGTGTGGTGTGTGTGTGTGGTGTGGTGTGTGTGGAGGGTATGTATGCGAGTGTGTGGGCGTGAGTGTTGTTAGTGGTGTTTGTGTGTGTGTGGTGTGTGTGTGTGTGTGTCTGGTGTGTGTGTGTGTGTCTGGTGTGTGTGTGTGTGTCTGGTGTGTGTGTGTGTGTCTGGTGTGTGTGTGTGTGTTGTTGTGTGTTGTGTGTGTGTTGTGTTGTGTTTTGGTGTGTGTTGTGTTGTGGTGTGTGTGTCTGGTGTGTGTGTCTGGTGTGTGGTGTGTGTGTGTTGTATTGTGTGTTTTGGTGTGTGGTGTGTTGTGTGTGTGTGTGTGTGTGTGTGTGTGTGTGTGTCTGGTGTGTGGTGTGTTGTGGGTGTTGTTTGTTGTGTGTGTTGTGTGTGTGGTGTGTGTGTGGTGTGTTGTGTGTGTGGTGTGTGTGTGTGTGTGTGTGTGTGTGTGTGCGTGCGCGAGGGAATGTGAGAGTGGGGTGAGAGTGGGTGTGCCTCTGTGCGTACCCCTGAAAGGTGGTGAAACTCCACGTCACCAGGAAAGTATAGCTGTTATTCACGAATCTCCCCAACAGCTAAGCATTGCTAACTGCAATTCGACATTATACGTTACTCTAAGGAAATGTTAAGACAACCGTTTACATCCCGGTCGGCAGGGAAGGGTGTAGATCCGCACTACGTATCTGATCACAACGGACGTAACAAACTGAAGTAGCGTCGGTAGGAAGTGGAATGACGTGGGAGCGGCGAGATGTTTCAACTAGCAAGCTAGTGATGGTAACTAAAAGAATCTTTCCATTGGTGGAAGATACCTGTATGGAGAAAATCCTGCAAGCCAATGTCAGCGCCAAATCGGGGAAATAACGCCGCCGACCCTCGTGACCAAAACATGTATTACTCTTGCACATGCGGGATTTTGACTGACCATAGATTTTTTTGTTTATGTAAGGTCGCATTAACTTCGAGGCCATTAGTGATCACTACTAATTAAACGTTAGGGTTAACTGTAAACTGAATGAAGAGATATGGAGATGAGTAGTCAAAGGACGAACACGAATACGACCATGCCTGAGGCGAGACTTGAATGCGGGATCCTTCGGCCCAGGATGGCACCTCTTGACATGGCACTTCTACCTTAGCGATCTCGGCCATCCGCTCGACTTGACACTTGCTTCTTGACACTTGCTTCTTGACACTTGCTTCTTGAGACTTGCTTCTTGACACTTGCTTCTTGACACTTGATGCTTGACACTTGATGCTTGACACTTGATGCTTGACACTTGCTGCTTGACACTTGCTGCTTGACACTTGCTGCTTGACACTTGATGCTTTGCTTTTGACACTTGCTTCTTGACACTTGCTGCTTGACACTTGCTTCTTGACACTTGATTCTTGACCACTTGCTCTTGACACTTGATCCTTGACACTTGATACTTGACACTTGATACTTGACACTTGACACTTGACATTGACACTTGACTTTTCACTTGACACTTTTCACTTGACACTTTTCACTTGACACTTTTCACTTGACACTTTTCACTTGACACTTTTCACTTGATGCTTGAACCATGACGCTTGAACCCTTGCCACTTGAACCCGTGCCACTTGAACCCTTGGCTCTTGAATTCTTGGCTCTTGAACCCTTGGCTCTTGAACCCATGACACGACCGGAAACACGAAATAATCATTTTTTTCGGTGACAACTTCCGATCGCCCAAACAACATATTACTTTCCGACGTCGGGAAGCGTAGATCCGGACTTCAATCCCGGGTGCGGTGGGGTTGACGATGGGGGCGGACGATGCAGCGTCGTTTATCGCACAAAGAACGTAATAACGCAGGGATCGCCGTGTTTAGCGGGCGAGAGGCGTCGGCGTCGGCGTGGGCTTTACGAGCTCGTTCCTATCCCATTACAAGGAGGTTAGGCAGCCGGCCCAGAGGTGTCGCCGAGTTCATTCTATTCACTTAAATAAGTCAACGCCGCGCGAGCGTCGCTGAACTTGCCGCCAGTTTACGACGCCATTACAGTTTTACAGCTCACACACTTTATGGTCCCATCCGCGGAGCTCGGCGTCCCGTGATTAGACTCGTATATCTTAATTTTCACTTTTTAACCCGCCCGGCCTGCTGGGTCAGTCGTATATAACCTGTGGTTACTGGGCAGGTCTGGATATATTTTTAATTAAATTCACCTCATCAGACGAACAAAGTTTTTTTTTCTGGCGTTCTATTCCGTTTCGGTTGGGAGTTAATTTTGTTTCGAAATATATTTTTTTCTTTTAATTCTTCCGAATGGGAATTAAAGCAAACCTCTAGCTTGTGGGGACCTTTTAGTTTAATTATTTTTGTGCTTTTCTAATTGTATTTGTATTTTGAGCAATGTTGACTACAAAAGCAGTAGACCTTTATTGACAATGAACACGTTAGGTTAGGTCTGCCAATTTTTAAAGCTTGAACATACTTTTGAAACTTCTTTTATTTTCAATTGAATTTGAAACAGTTAAACGGACAGCCAAGTAGCTCCTGAAGTTTAGCGGTTCTCATAGTTTTTCATGCTTTCTCCCGGTGATAACCAGCGAATAGCAAAGTAGTACCATAACAAATGGACCACAGACCGTATGAGATCTTTTCTGTCTCTTTCTTGTCCTGTCCCCTCCCCTTACACAATTACATGTATTACATCGGGAGTGGTAGCTCAGTGCATCAACTGATGTCACTGCAGCGCCTCTCACCGGGAGGCCCTAAGTTCGAGTCCTGACGGCGGCAGGATTATCGACACTAGCTTTTCAGCTATGTCGAATTCAGTCGCTGTCTGGAGCACTCTAGCGGCCGGCTGCTCTGATCGGTAGTTTTCCGTGGTTTCTGCGATCAACACCAGGCGAATGCCGGAGCAGTACCCTAACAAACGGGCCACGGACCGTGCGCGATCTTTCCTTCTACTTCCTTGTCCTATCCTCTCCCCTTACACACACACACACACACACACACTTACACTAACATGCATTACACTACCGCATATTCTGGGAGACCGGTCGGGAGCTTAGAACTTGCCCGGCTGGGGCGGTGCCACACTGGTGGGAGAGTTCTGATTAGGGGGAAACCCCACTAGCCGACGGTAGTTCGGCGCCGGATCTCACCATCCAGCGAGGGAGATCACTGCCATCTCCGGAGAAAAAACATGCACTACACTAACGGGACTAATGACCAAAGCAGTTGACGTGCCCGGAAACACCAAAAAATCAATAACTCAATACATGAATACATACGCTATGAAACATGTCGGGAGACCAGTTGGGAGCCTAGAGCGCTTCGTGTGAGGTGCGGTGTCACACTGGAGATGACACTTGGAGGAAGGAGTACCCCGCCCCCCGCAAACCGACGTGCAGTTCGGCGCCGAATCTCTCATTCCTCTGATGGAGGAGCACAACTACTTCCCAATGTTAAAACATTCACTACTCTAACGGGACTAATGACCTTAGCACTTGACATTTCAGAAAACATCAGTCAACATGAGAATAGAAAATATTTAATGCAGGTCGACCTCTTCCTTGGAGCCTTGCAGCATGTCTGCTTTTTCGGCTATGGAGCACGCGTCCTTCATTTCCCTCGCAGAAAGATTTAAGCTTGTTCGTAAGTCGTAACGCACTGACTATGTAAATTTAGTCGGTTCTCGTATTATGAATATAGGCGAAGAAATATAATATCGCAATCTTCTATATTACCCTTCTAATTTCCGATGTACGCATAAATTGAAAGTAAACTTCGCCTACGCACTTGTTAGATATCAAGAAACTGGGAAATGGCCAACAAAACAGAATCAATCATGATTGTGAATAAAAATGGAAATATTTGATTATGTTTCTTCGTCTGCGTTACGACTTACGATCAAGCTTAAATCTTTCTGCGAGGTAAATCAAGGACCCATGTTCCATATATGTATAAAGAGTTCTCATTTAATAAGTTTTAAATATCTGTCAGCACAATAATAAAATATTTAATTTTGAATCCTGAAAAGTGCAAATTCATTTTATTTGCGATTTTCGCGTTCGACATAGACGAAGTAAACAAATCCCAGCCGATTTTTTAATGACACATTACTTTCAACAGTCAAAAATGCAATTATTAAAGTGACCCTGAAAAGTAGCATTTTAAGATTTTTACAGCAAAGAAGATTTGAGGAAAGCTACATAACCGTGCAAAATTGACGCGATTCGACCTGGTCAGGGGAATCATGTCTCATTCTAGGAACGATAATGAAATGCAATACGGTTTTAAATTATAAGTGTATGAACAGAATAGGAAATTTTGAATGAGTATTTTTGAATTTTTGAAAAACAAATAAAATTTGCTCTGCTTATGAAATGTATTTGCAGATCATAAAATGAATATTTTCGAATTTTTTGAATATGTTGAAAGAAAATATAGTTCCATTGTTTTATTATTGTTTCTATGGAATTTGAGTATTTTCTTTTTCATGCACAATCTTGTTGCAAAAAAGTTTCGATTTACTTAAAGTGGTATGGAAGCTGGATGAGGAGTGTTTTACGTGAAAATTGCAGTGTATTTAAAAGAACAGTGGAAATAAAAAATATTTTTAATTAGATATTGTCAATTACAAAACCAAGGAATACAAACTTTTTATTCTAATATAAATTTCACAATTTCCTGCTTTTTTCAAACCAGATGTTTGTTTCATCTCATATCAAGTTGCAGACACATGGAACAAACTCTTTTCAATTACAGCTTATAAACTTCTGGTGCGTTTTCGTTATTCATCATTAAACCCTCCCATCTGCTGCTTTCGTCTCCGACTCTGATTTACTTATTTCCACCCCTCCTGGTTTCAGGGCTTCTGCGTGCCCCTGGCCCGTAATCTGCAATCTAATCAGCGTCTACTCGAAGTTTCTCACAGCCGTCGACCTCAATTTTCAATTCGCTTTTTGAATATATGTATGAGACCGCTAAGTGGCTTACGGGAGTTTTTCTCGAGGCCAGCTCTCTAATGAGACTGAGTTTCCTCGCTGAACCGCCGCGCGGCGCTACTGTCGCCTTCCCCTCAAGTAAGCCACAGCTTCGCAAGGCGATCCTCAATGCACGCGCCACATTCCAGGCAACAGAGAAAACAACGCCAACTCGAAAATTGCGACAACGGACGAACGTCGCAGAGAATAGCGACAGAAACGTTTAATTTTATTGATGGAAATGGCAGGGCAACGAAATCGACAAACCGACAAAATGAAGAGATTTAATCACTTGAACACAAATAATATCAACCGAAATACCCCAGCAAAGGGACGTTTCTTATGAATACAAATTAATTTCCTGCCGAGAGTTATTGGAAGCGTTACTGACACATTTAGTGAAATCGTAGCGTTGGGAATGACAGCTTTTTTGACGTGCATACTTCCAAGTCATGGATGTACATTATTGGCATATACTGCACACCAAAATATTTTAATGTCTCATCCACATTTTTGTGAACCAAATGCCATCATATTAATAAAAAAGAATCAATATCTTTCCATGTATTTATGAACCAAATATTATCCACATATCTGATTAAAAATATAGTTCTCCTCTGCATTCGCTCATTTTTATATATATTTTAAAATATGAACTCCGTGACTATTCTTTATAATGCTTTATATGTAAAGGCCAATGTCTTCATTTACCTGTCACTCCATGCAAAAATGCATTAAATGTGTTACAAATTCTGAGAAGTAGACAGTTATGTTCCGTCATATTTGGATTATTATATTTTCGTCTTTTCAATATCAATAGATGTGCATCAATAGTAATTTTCTCGATTAAGCGCTTACTTCTCTGGTTAGGGCCAATCTAACCTCGCAACTACTATTAAAACACTTTTCCTAATGACATATGCAGCAGTAACATCCAAATCGACTCCACGCTGTTCCTGCCCCTACTTCTACCAAGTTCTCGAAGTCGCAGCCGCCACCGGAGTTGCCTGCGAGAATGCTCTTGTAGACATCACCGCCTCCGGTAGTGTAATATATGTGAGTGAAAGAGTATGTAAGGGGTGAGAATAGGATAAGGATAAGGATGATGAAGATGATGAGGATGATGAGGATGATGATGATGAGGATGAGGATGAGGATGAGGATGAGGATGAGGATGAGGATGAGGATGAGGATGAGGATGAGGATGAGAGATGATGAGGATGAGGATGAGGATGAGGATGAGGATAGATGAGATGAGAAATAGAGAATGAGATGAGAGATGAGGATGAGAGATAGAGGATGAGGGATGAGGATGAGGATGAGGATGAAGAGATGAGGATGAGGATAGAGGATGAGAGAATGAGGATGAGGATAGAGAGGATGAGGATGAGGATAGAGGATGAGGATAGAGGATGAGGATGAGATGAGGATGAGGATAGAGGATGAGGATGAGGATGAGGATGAGGATGAGGATGAGAGATGAGGATGAGGATGAGGATGAGGATGAAGAGATGAGGATGAGGATGAGGATGAGGATGAGGATGAGGATGAGGATGAGGATGAGGATGAAGGATGAGGATGAGGATGAGGATGAAGGATGAGGATGAGGATGAGGATGAGGATGAGGATGAGAGGATGAGGATGAGGATGAGGATGAGGATGAGGATGAGGATGAGAGATGAGGATGAGGATAGAGAGATGAGGATGAGGATGAGGATGAGGATGAGGATGAGGATGAGGATGAGGATGAGGATGAGGATGAGGATGAGGATGAGGATGAGGATGAGGATGAGGATGAGGATGAGGATGAGGATGAGGATGAGGATGAGGATGAGGATGAGGATGAGGATGAGGATGAGGATGAGGATGAGGATGAGGATGAGGATGAGGTTCGCGGTCCGCGGTCTGTTTGGGAGGATACTGTTACTGTACATTCGCGTGGTGTTGATCGGAAAGCTACCGTTCAGAGCAGCGGACCGCTAGAATTCTCCACCAGAATAGCTAGCAAAAGCGCAGATAACCGCTAGAATTCTCCTCCAGCGACTGAATTCGTCCTAGCGGTCTATCTGGTGTCGAAAATCCTACCGCCGTCGGGAATCCAACCTAGCATCATTCTGCCACTGTCGGAGCTGGAACCTTAGGGGATCCCGGTCAGAGACAATGCAGTGACATCTGTTGATGCTCTGATCCATGTTTGTCGGTCCCCAACAAACGTGCCATGTATAGTTTCTTCCCTTCATCTTACCCTATTCTCTCCCCTACTTATATTTGCACATACTTACATATACTCACGTACACATGCACTCGTGTCAGGAGACCAATCGAGAGCTTAGGACCTGTCTGGGACGGTACAGTGCATCGGGTTGGTCGGCGCCAGGATCCTTCCACCCCCTCCCCAGCCATCCACCGCCATTTCTGAGGATAAAACAGTCATCACGCTAACCGAACTAATTGTCATAGCGACTGACTGTTCCGCAAATATCTACTTATCTATTTATCTGTCACTATACTATCTATCTACCAATCTAGCTATTTTTCTTTATGTATCTATATTTCTCTCTTTCTATGTACTAACCACGCGGAATTCATGCTCAGTTCTAGGTCGACTTTGTTCGTATAAGGGGGTGAAGCTACTGTTCGTCGTGTGTGATGCACTCCTAACTATTCTCGCATTATCAAGGCAAATAATATCGCTACCTTCTTTTCATATTATTACTTACTGCATAATGTACGCGAGAGAATTATAATCAACAAATACTAAATTTTCCATGGTTTAGTTACCAAGATCTTCATTGCAATGTCTTTCAGTCTTCAGTTCAATGCCCGCTTCCCGCCCGCTTCCCGCCCGCTTCCCGCCCGCTTCCCGCCCGCTTCCCGCCCGCTTCCCGCCCGCTTCCTGCCCGCTTCCCGCCCGCTTCCCGCCCGCTTCCCCGCTTCCCGCCCGCTTCCGCCCGCTTCCCGCCCGCTTCCCGCCCGCTTCCCGCCCGCTTCCGCCCGCTTCCCGCCCGCTTCCCGCCCGCTTCCCGCCGCTTGCCGCTCGCTTGCCGCCCGCTTGCCGCCCGCTTGCCGCCCGCTTCCCGCCCCGCTTCCCGCCCGCTTCCGCCCGCTTCCCGCCCGCTTGCCGCCCGCTTTTCACCACGTTGATGCCGTCATTCCCACTCCATCCCTGGGTTTGGCGGCCCCCACCGCAATTCCACCACTTCACTCCCACCGTTCCACCGAAGCCTTTCATGCCTTTCATGCAGTTTGTCTAAGGTTCTAACCACGTCCGTACCAAATTACTTGTTTCGTCAGGTGTGTCGGCGTGGTGGGAACATCTCTATGGCCCAACATTCCACCACAACAGACCGTTTCAGTTTTCGGCCTCGTGTCTAATACTCTCTTGGCCTCAGCCACCCCGCCGCTGCCTGTTCTCCGTTCCCTCTGACAACCCTGCACACTCTGTCGCGGCCACCCGCACAATCTCACCTAAGGTTTCACCGCCCCCCGTGCCTGCATTGCCGCACCCTCGGTCTCCCCTTCCCTCTGTTCTTGGCCTCGTCCTCTCTCTCGATCTCCCTCTCGCCCTCCTCTCCTCCCGCCTCTTCCTTTTCCTCCTCTCCCCCCCTTTTCCTTTTTCTCGCTCTCCCATCGTTCTTTTCCTTTCCTCACTCTCCTCCTCGCCCTCTTTCTTTCTATCGCTCTCCCCATCGCCCTCTTTCTTTCTATCGCTCTCCCCATCGCCCTCTTTCTCTCTATCGCTCTCCCCATCGCCCTCTTTCTTTCTATCGCTCTCCCATCGCCCTCTTCCTTTCCCTCGCTCTCCCCATCGCCCTCTTTCTTTCTCTCGCTCTCCCCATCGCCCTCTTTCTCTCTATCGCTCTCCCCATCGCCCTCTTTCTTTCTATCGCTCTCCCATCGCCCTCTTTCTTTCTATCGCTCTCCCCATCGCCCTCTTTCTCTCTATCGCTCTCCCCATCGCCCTCTTCTCTCTATCGCTCTCCCCATCGCCCTCTTTCTTTCTATCGCTCTCCCCATCGCCCTCTTTCTCTCTATCGCTCTCCCCATTGCCCTCTTTCTTTCTATCGCTCTCCCCATCGCCCTTTCCCTTTTTCTCGCTCTCCCCATCGCCCTTTTCCTTTCTCACATTCTCACTATCGCCCTTTTCCTTTCTCTCGCTCTCCCCCTCGCTCTCTTCCTCGTCCTAATCCTGGCCCTGAGCATACTCATTCTCACCCTCGTCGTTTGTCCTTGCCTCTCTCCCCCCCCCCAATTTGTTCGCCCTTGCTCTTGCCTCAACCTTCGTCCTCGTCCTTGTTCTCGTCCTCACCGTGGCGTTCTTGTCTTCGTCCTTGTCCTTTTCTTCGTTATCGTTCCTTCCGCCGTCTTCCAACGTCACCGATCCTTAAACAGCCCCACCACTCACTCCATCTCCGCCGTCAACCTCGCCTCTCCCACACATCCGCGGTCGCCCCCACCCGCAGCCCCGCGGGCGGCTTCCGAGCGCCCGCCCCGGGCGGCGCTTTCCGGCGGTGGCGGGGCGGGGCGGAGTGGGGGCGTGGGCGTGGGTGGGGCGGGGCGGGGCGGAGTGGGGGCGTGGGCGTGGGTGGGGCGTGGGCGGAGCGTGGGCGGAGCGGTGGCGGGCGGGCGGTGGCGGGCGGTGGCGGGCGGGGCGGGGCGGGGCGGGGCGGGCGGTGGCGGGCGGGGCGGGCGGGGCGGTGGCGGGTGGTGGCGGGCGGTGGCCGGCGGGCGGGGCTGGGCGGGGCGGAGCGGGGCGGAGCGGGGGCGTGTGCGTGGGTTGGGCGGGGGCGGAGAGTGGGCGGAGCGGTGGCGGGGCGGGGGCGGGGCGGAGGCCGGCGCCGGATGTGGCGTTGCCGCCCGCGCGTATTACGTTCTCAGGTAATGGGGCGACTTTCATCGCCCCGGGGCGCAGGCGGAAGGGAGGGGAGACGGAGGGGACGAAAGCGTTGACTCGACGGCTGAGCAGGAGGCAGCTGTTGAAGTTTGAGAGGATGAAGGTGAGCTTGTTGTGTGTTGCGAGAGTTGCAGAGGAAGTAGGAAATGTGAAGGAAAACACGAAGATGAAGCGAGGATACGGATGTGTTATCTAAGAACAGAGGATGGTGCTATTAATCATCAATGTTCGTGACATGTATCAAAGAATAAATTAGAACAAATACGTCGTATTTTTATTAAGAGAACATACAAGTCGTCTTCTACTGATCCAGAAGATGAAGCCAGGACAATACAAGAGTCACTGCAGTATCTCTGACCCGGAGGACTTAGGTTCGAGTCCTGACGGCAGCAGGATTTTCGACACTAGCTTTTGAGCTATGTCGAATTAAGGCGCTGTCTGGAGGAGAATTCTAGCTGCCGGCTGCTCTGATCGGTGTTTTCCGTGGTATCTCCGATCAACACCAGGCGAATGCCGGAGCAGTACCCTAGCAAACGGGCCACAGACCGCGCGCGATCTATCGTTCCTATTCCTTGTCCTGTCCTCTCCTCTTACACACACAGTCTTACACTAACATGCAGTACACTACCACATATTCCGGGAAACCGGGCGAGAGCTTAGAGCTTGTCCCGGCTGGGGCGGTGCTGAGCAACCAACCAATCAACAATGCAAAAGGGAGAAATGTGATTGGATCACTGGTGACTGGTTGAATCTGTGCTCGCTGGCAGTGGTCATGCCAGAAGCGGCGAGCAGGCACTCAACAGTGATAATGGTGAGAGCGCTGCCAGTGGGAAAGGAAGTGTGCAATGTGGGCGGTTGTTTGGAGAGCGCAGACGTCGAGAGCGAAAACAAACGCGAGTTGCGGCGTCGACGCCCCAGAGGGCGCGCGGGGAGCGAGCGGCCATCTGGTTGGTTCGTTGGTTGGCGACGCGTCCACTGGGATGGACGTGCGCGGGTGAATGCGGAGGGAATGGAGGAAGTCGCACTGGACACTCTCCTCGGAGAAGACGTTGTTAAAAATGGGGTGGGTCTGTTGGACTCACCAGAGGAAGTCTCTTACAATGGAATGAATTTCGTGAGTGAACAATATGCATTTAACTTGTTTTTATTCACGTTGATCCAAAGAACGTTGAAAACGTTCAGTTAACTTCAAAAATTGGCTTACTTATCTCATGCGTAGATTTTTAGATGGGCAATTTCCACCAATTTAAGTATCCCTCGTTTATGTTCTTAGTTTGTGATGAATTTTCAAAATGTTGAGACTTTTTCGATTTTGGAGAATTTGTTTTAATTGTATTCGTTTTTAAGGGTACGTTTTTAGTGATCTTTTACCTTTAAATTATTATTATTATTATTATTATTATTATTATTATTATTATTATTATTATATTGTGAACGTGTGTGATCTCTTTCTGTTTTATTTTTACACTTCTTTAGTTGTATCTATAGATAGAATAATATCTTAAAATTAATTATTTTTTCTTGTAAATGAGGCCCTCCTCTAATTTCCCCACACGTTTTCCTCTAATATAATTTTTCGATTTGAAATAGGCATCTTTTTTATTCTTCATTTACTTTCTATTATATTTAGTTATTTCAAACATCGCGTGTAAGCGTTATGTTTAGCATTAAAGTAGTATTTTCTACCTTCACCGTCTCCATCATTTCACTTCTCCATAAAACAATTGCCATATTCAATCCTTCGTACAACAATCTCTTAATTACAGATTACAGCCTCTTGTTCACAACACTTTATTAGTTTGTACGTAGGTGTGCTGCAGTCTCACCCTTCGCGTGGCCGGAGGCGGGTGTCTGCTTCTTCCGTGCTTCCCCTCACGCACCGAACGCCCACTTCCATGTCCGTGACGCCACGCGACAAGTGCGAGTCGTCTCTCCTTTCCTTTGTTAACGCGCGCCGCTCGGCGCTTGTTTCAGGCGACGCACGGGGCATTGTGTTCCGCCCCGGCTCCCCCCGCCCACGCCCTGCCGCCCCCCCCCCGCCTCGTCTCGCCTCGTCTCGCCTCGTCTCGTCCCGCCTCGTCCCGCCTCGCCCCGCTTCGCCTCGCCTCGCCTCGCCCCCCCCGCCTTGCCCCGCCCCCCCGCCCCTCCTCGCCCCTCCTCGCCCCACCCGCCACAATTCGCCCCCCCCGCTCCGTTCCGCTGCTCCCCGCCCCCCCCCCCCCTCCCCCCCCCCCCCCCTGCCCTTTTCCCCTCTCTGCCTCACTCTCTCAGCCCTTCTACCTCGCTCTCTTTCTCCTTCTCATCACACTCCCGTTTGCATCTTCATCCTTTCTGGCTAGCTATTATACCCCTCCCCCGCCTTGCCACCACGTGCTCCCTGCTCACCCAGCTCTGCTTGTCGAGCATCCTGGCGCCTCACCCCTCCCTGGTGACCCCAGCCACGCCCCTTCCTCCCTGCCTCCTCTATTCCCCCTGATTTACTCTTTCAGCATTCAAGCCCGTCAACACCCAAGCTACCCCCAACCTCTTCCTTTTGTCTCACATTGGCTCTTCTCTGCCAATGCCTTATTCCTTCCGCTCCCTTGTCTTGTCATCGCTCTGTTCTCACTCTCATTCGTCTCCCTCCATCCCACCCCAAACGGGTCGTCGTTCTCTCCTCGCTCCCGTTTGTGACTCCGCCCGTCGCTCACCAAACCTGCCATCCTGATCAATGCTCTCGTCCAACCCATCACATGACTGCCTCTTCACCTTGCTGCCGCCGATCTGTCTGGGCGATCCTTACATTATCCCTACCTCCCCCACTCCACCAGACTGTCATTTCGTAATTCGTCTCTTTCTACCGCATATGTGTTGCTCAGAGCCAGCATTGACGCTGCCGCTGCAGCAACTCTCTCCGTGACGACGTAGGGTTCGAGTTGCGATGGTGGCGGATTTTCGACATTTCGGCAGCTCCTGTAGTCTTCCGCGGTTTCTTCGATCAATGCCGGCCGAATGACGACGCCGTACCCTACCAAACGGCCCACAATCTTTCCTTCCTCTTCCACGTTCTGCCATCTCCCTTTACACACACACACACACACACACACATTGAAGAGCAAACATTCAAAACGTGACATGTACACTTCACTCTTTTCCAATAAAGATTAAAAATTTAACACACATTTTACACTTTTCAACACTGTCTTTAACTCAATGAATAAAGTACTACTTTATGTATTGTAAGACATCTCATGTTTGTCTCTGGAAAGAAGGTTATAGGTAAAAACAACAGAAGAATCCAATTTTTGCTAAATGGACATGTCAACTTTTGAATGTTTGCTCTGCATTTATAGTTACACTACAACACATTTCAGGAGACCATTCCGGAGTTTGGACGGGCGGCTCATGTTCTGGCTGGGGCGGAGTCCTGTCGGAGGGAATTCCTGGAGAGCGGAGGAGAAATCCCCGCAAGGCCATGTGTAGATCGGCGCCGAATCTCTCCATCTACAGAGATTGCCTCCTCCAGACAAAAGAACATCCATTTCACCAACAGGACTAATGATAATAGCAGTTGATATGTCTGGAAAAAATAATCAATAAAACGGCGACCGCTAAGTTACCGCGACTCATCCTAAGTTACCCCTGTCTCTCCCTTTTCCAACAGCAGGTCATTCCGCAATTGTTTCTCCTTCCGTCCTCTGAATGTCCTGCTCCATTACATCCATCACCCAACGATCCTAGCTTCTCTGAAGTTTCCTCCTCTTCCTCCGCCTTTTGTTCCCTCCTCCCGTTTTCATCGGTTCTCCTTCCGCTCTCTGAATCTCCTGCTCCATCACTTCCACCACCCAAGGACCCTAGCTGCCCTGCAGTTTTCTCCTCTTCCTACGCCTTTTGTTCTCCTCCGTCCGTTTTAATCTCATCTGTTTCTCCTTCCGCACTCTGAATGTCCTGCTCCATCACTTCCACCACCCAACGATCCTAGCTGCCCTGCAGTTTCCTCCTCTTCCTCCACCTTTTGCTCTCCTCTTCCTTCCGTTTCATTCTTATCTGTTTCTCCTTCCGCACTCTGAATGTCCTGCTCCATCACTTCCACCACCCAACGATCCTAGCTGCCCTGCAGTTACCTCCTCTTCCTCCACCTTTGCCTCCTTTTCCTTCCGTTTCTCTTATCTGTTTCCCTTCCCTCTGAATGTCCTGCTCCATCACTTCCACCACCCAACGATCCTAGCTGTCCTGCAGTTTCCTCCTCTTCCTACGCCATCTATTCTCCTCCGCCCCTTTCTTGGCTCTTGTAAGGGTACTGTTAAACGCGCGCTCACCTGGCTGCCTCGGCGGCAGGGTACGACGCCGCGCGCCCGCAAAGCGCCCTTTTTCATTCAATTTATATCGCGGCGTAATTTGTAATAAGAACGCGCGAGCTCGCCGTCTCACCGTCAGAATGTTTTGCTCGGAGCTATTCAGGCGAGACTGCAACGCACCGGGCGTTTCTTTTCTTCTCCAAACGCTCCGCTGCTCTCGTAACTGAAGAGGGTTTCATTCTGGGCCCGTTTACGGAAATTTTCTAAAAGTTGCTCGCTGTTTTTGGAAAGTCAGTGAACAATCGTAGATTATGAATACGCAAAAGTTTCTCTACAATGCGTCTACTGCTATGAGGTTTTTGAATATTAGTCAGTGTTGTTTTGTGGCAGTGGTCTGTAACTTTTCGTACTTTTTACTCTCTTGCACCACCAAGTACATGCGTAGTAAACAGAAGGTACTGTAGTGCCGCGGCAGAAAATTCATGTTCGCGTCGTTTTACCAATTAGTTATTTGCTATTATTCGAAAACACATCTGCCTATTGTCATTACACTTTATCTACACAACAAAATATTTATTACTGCTCCTAAACACATTTCTTGAGCAAAATTTCTAAAATTTGTAACATACGATCGCGGACCTAGCGTCTTCCGCGAATGCCAAACGCCAACTGACTCGTCCTCTTGGGCATTGTTGTCAAGAAAGTTTAAAGATTTACCACGAACATACGCCCGTCGCTTGTTCATCGTCGTGAATAACAATGCGAAAACATTTCCTATTCTCACGTTTTACAAGTTTTTCTGCCTCGCCACTTGTTTTAAACACTGCCTATATTTTCCTTTGTAATTACTACGTTGTCCGTTTTTCCTTTTCTTGTCTTATTTTACTAAATGTAATCATTTTCAGTCTAATATTTTCTCGTGACGTTACACGACACGTCGCTTGATTTATGCTAATTCCATTGATAAGTTTTTTTACTTTTAAATTTAACAGATCTTCTGACTGTTTTCCGAAAACGTGACTAATCATGAAATTTGTTATAAATTCCGCCCCATTGTTTCATAAAGTTTTAACCCGATCCCTTCTAGCGTTTTCTCAATATTTAAATAAAACTATCCTTTCTATTAACTTCATTATGTCAACAATCACGTCCATATTTCAGCTTGCAAATGCATGATTACGATAATTTCCGAAATCTAATGAATCCCTGATCCGATTTTGACGATTCCGCGTTCTAATGCTTCTAAAAATTTTGCTTTATTTAATGTTTACACTGTATTTCATCCTTTTTCATGTTAATATTGTATTGGAAAATACGTATTTTTGGGAACTTTAAACTACCGGGATTATCGTAAATCATTACAGTATAAACATCTTTAATTAAGGTAACGTGAAATTTTTTGAATAAACGAGAAATTTTTGCATTATTTTTGCATGTATTTAACGCAGTTTATTAAAAAGAATTCTTAAAAACAACTCCAATTTTTTTCTTTATTTTTTTTCTCGCGTAAAGCAAAGCTGTCACAAAAAGTGTGGCATGCCACATTCTTGAAGAACTCTCTTTACTTTCGAAAACTTCAAGCAAAAGATTAACATACCTAAACTACACTATTGATAAGAGATGTTTTTTCCGTAATAATATGTGTACTTTCAAACTAGTTCTTAAAATAACAGAAATATCTCTCGATTTGGAAAATATTGTAACTGAAAATGTTCAACTGTTGATTAAAGCGTCAAGTAGATTGAGTTAAATGGTGAGGCTAGTGGTGTACCTTGGAGGCTTGGTTGCTCTCAGAACGTGTGATAGAAACCCAGCACAGAGTAAACACTTTTGCAGGTTGATGTAGTATCATAATATTGAGTTGCCATTACAAATTATGCGTACGAGTACGAAATATTGTTGCACCATTAGTTTTGTTATGACGTTAGTTCAAACAACAAATGCTGACTGTGATGTGTGTGATGCAGGGAGTTGTTATGCATAACTTTAAATATTTCTTAGTCACTTCGTAGTGTTTATAACCATTATTCGTATTTCGATATGACATGCGGGAATAGTGTAAAAGTTTTCTATATTTTTAGAAACTGTTTCTGTATGTTCTACTGGCTTTAATTTATATTTTTACCATCTAAGTGGATGTGAGTGTTAGTTCCATAGTTTGGTTGTCTGTGGCAAGATACCTGATTTCATATAATAATGAAGCTTCATCACATATGAAATCATGTTTCTTTTCATATATGGAACTTCGTATAAAACGATTAATTCATTTTTTAGTCGATCATTGTCAACATTTGCGCCGAAACTGTAGGTCAGAGATGACAGAAATTCCAGAGATGGCCGAAATTCGCAAATTGAGTGGATTCCAGTAAGCACATAAACTTAGATTTAGAGTTTTCACAAAATATTTGATTGGCATTAAACATGATAATATCCAAAATTTCACTGAAGAATCGTTTAAGTTTTTATTTTCTATCTTTTCCGAAAATTCTATCATAACGTAGTCCTTTTATTGAAGGGTAATTCTCACGATCAATTTCTTCTATACTCTCCTAAATACTGTCGTAATTATCTCTCAATTCTTGAATAAATTTCTTAAACCCTTTAATTTTCTCGTCGCAAAAATCAACATAAATTCTTTTTATGAAATATTTGAAATAACAACTGATTCTGTGGAAAATATCAACAAATAAGTTAAGTACAACAATAAAATCAGTTTTTTAGCATGTTGAATAAATATCTGAAACCAACAAAAGTTCCATGATTCCATTCCGAATTCTCATTTTCGATTATAGATTCAAATATGTATTCCAAATAACTTTGCGTTCGAATACGGTTTGAAAAATACGACTATGAAAATTCTATGTTGTAGTTGAAACTGAGAGAATACGCCTTTTGTTGTTCTTCCTTATGATTTAGAAAGCAAGTACAAAAAATCTTGCAAGATTGATGAAAAACCCTTTGACCTGTTTAATAAAACTGGCTGACTAAGCCAAATGAAGATTAATCTAGTGAGAGTAGCAATATGTGAAGACTACAGACGGAAAGGGATTACGAATTTTTGCCTCTAATCCATTATGTTCTCCAGCCATGACATCTGCACCGTTCTAAGTTACAGCAACTAATTTCTCACCACAATCAAATTCATTTATTGTTTCAAGAACACGAGGATATAAGGGAATCTCTGCTGTTTTATTTTGGCTGATATCCGTGAACTTCAGAAATCGTTCTTGAACATCTTTTGACGCGTATCAAGAAAATAGTTGCCAGTTGTGCTTTTACACTTACATGTGAACTTTCGTCTAAAATTAAAGACACGACTGAAGCGCGTAAAATCTCCTTAACCCCTCAGGCGTGTAAACGGCAGATGCCCCCATTATGCGGTGTCTCTGTAACGTGTACGACGGCATATACCGTTCATACTTTTGAATGCGTCGCCAGGGTTACTCGACATATTTCGCGACGTGATCGCAATCTAGCAGTTCAGAGTAGTTTCATAGCATCATGTTTTCAGATTATCACCTTTTTTACAATAGCTGTTGATTTTGAATGAACGATATTGTTCTTGCTGACATAGATTTGCTGTGGTATTACTACAATGACGGTAGTACTACTATTGACAAAATAAATTATCCAGACATAAATTCAGGTATTAAAACCAGAGGTTTGTCTAAGAAAGACAGTAGTGTACTATAACAATAATAAGAGAAAATAATCATATGGTTGCAAAATTTGTCTTGAAAACCCTTTTATTGAAATTTGCTTGAAAACCCCGTTGCTTGTTTTGATGTACACTCTGGCAAAGATACGGTTTGTTTATTTTTTAGTTTAATGTGCATATTATTTGTGATCATATCATTAAACTAAATGAAAGATACTTACATCTCGACATACTAATTTTTTTCTGAAATGTTTCTTAAGTTGTTTAGAAAATATGTAATTTTAACCTTGATGGAAACTGAATTGTACTACATTAATGATTAGAAATCCTTAAACCAACCGAATTGCGACGCATGATTCGCATCCAATTACATTACTCCACGTATCTTTTCCATGTTGAATATATTGATTTAATTTCTTTTTTACGATGAAATGATTGCACGTAACTTATGATCTGACTGTTGAATTGTATCCTCTAAAATTAGTACTACAAATCAACAATCGACTTCGATTTCTGTGTTTATTTAGGCTCCATTATCCATGCAGTTGATCACTTTCGCCGTCCGTTTACGAACTTGAGAAACTATAATGAGGTTGATCAAACTTCGGAACTCGGAAGTTTCCGTCACGACGGCTAAAGAAAGTATTTTGGTGAATCTAATTATTCAGTATAGTGATCACGACGATTGTTTGCCATTTCATCAGACCTCTTAAACCCTTAAGCGCTACAAAGAGCTGAAAGAACGTTACAGAAAAGTACTATTTTTATTAAATTGTTTCTTTGAACAGATTCTTTTGACCTTACTTCAAACTTTCAGCGTGTAATCCACAATATCATGTACGTCGACCTGTCATTTCACTGCCGGGCAAAAACATGCAGTCTTCTGACGCTTTAAAAATAATTTATTGGTTAAGGTTATCTCGACATCCTTGTCTCTTCAAGGAACACCTACATGCTGCATTTTCCGTGGGAAGAAAACACACACCACACACACACATACACACACAAATGACATGTAACAAACATCCGGGCCCTAGTCATCAACATCACGTTACAGCTACAGCTCGGCACGGGAGAACGTATACCGTATGTGGATCAAAATATTGCCATATGCTGTTTCTGTCAACAACAAATATGAAGTTTGTGATACGAGGAATGATATTTACTCTGAAATAGAACTTATATTATTTCAATAAACTATATTCTGTTTTTCTCTTAAGTTTTAATCCCACAACAATCGTCTTGGTACTACGTATACAAACGAAACTTACAGTCTAATTCTGAGAAAGAAAGCATCGGAAATTTAGTTCATTTGTATCGCGAAAGCACTCCATCCTACGCTGTTACCTCTGTCATCTCTCTTGCTGGAAACGCTGTGCGGGTTCATTTCCCAGACGATGTGACCTGGATCTGGTCCTCCACTTCTCTCGTTTTCATTCCTGTCTCTTCCACGCTCCCTTCTCCTCTCCTCGTGGGAAATAATCTCTCTTGCCCTGCGAGCAAAACTTGGAGTTTAATACACCGCAGAATATCCACGGTCTTCCCCTCCTTTTTGAGACCATACCTCATCCCAACACAAGGAAATGACTTGTGACGTCGGTTTCACGACCCTTGGAGTTCTAAGAAGCTGCTTTTGTCGCTCGACGCTGTCGCGATGGAGATGAACTTTTTCAGCAGGTGGCTTTAAAAGTATAATCGTCAGAGCGCACCAATGATTTTTACAGCGAATTAACGCTCTTTTCGGTTAATGTCTGGTTTTGGTTTTGATAGCTTTTGAAACAAACACATTTAAGTAGATTTTATAATGGTAGAAATATATTCATTATTTTCGTTTGTGTTTGCTTTTTTCATTCAAATTTGGAAGAAAGAAAAAAAAAAAAAATGTTTTTGTTTTAACACATTTACATTGTTATTCATATTCTAGAATTATGTTTTTCTGATCCATTGCTGAATCGAAAAAAAAATTAAAGTGGTTATGATATATCAAAAATTTGAAGTGGCTCATTGGTTCTGATATTTTCGTCGGAAAACTCATAAATATTTTGATTAAACACTTCTTTATTAGATTTTTGTTCATATAACTTATTAGATGTGATGTTTAATTTGTATTAGTTTGTACTGGAGTAAATTAGGTATGTTTGAGAGAAGGCAGGAACAATTCATAAAGAAAGTCTCTAATGGCATAATATACCTGTACGTGTATCGTCAACTATTCTTTACTCAAGATCTAACTAAAAATTATAGAGCATTTTATACGGAAATATATACGGAATCAATAAACTGGAGTACATATATTTTGAAGTGTGCTAATGGTAGTGCAGGAATGTAGGGTTCGCAATCCCCAGTATAATATATTCCTTTTGAACAAAATTCTCCAGTTCATGTGACTCTAATAAATAAAACAAATTTATTATTATGTGAGGGAATTTAAAAACAATGAGAGATGCAAAGGAGTTAGCCATAGACGCGAGACAAATTGAGAGATCGATTGCAGAGAGTTATTTCGAGTGTAGAAAGCTGTGTTTTTCGAATAACGACACGCGAAAACTTTTGTCATAATATTTTATAATTTTTGATGTGTCCTTTTGATTTCATTGTAATCTGGATGACTTATCGAAAGCTAGATTAAACCATTAATCATCAAAATACAATTCAGTGAACGAGGGTCGTGTTCGAAACGATTCACGGAGAAGGAAGGTAAGAGAAATGAACCGTAATGAATTTAGTTTGTTTATGGATAAATTGCATATAAATCCGGTAACTACTAAATATCATTGATTTTTCTTTAGTTAACCCCCAATTAATTATTTTGCTGCTTCACAGTTTCTATTGTCCGTTTAAATGAGCTAAAAGCTAATGATTCACATCTAAATGAAATTTAAAGTTGTGAGCTTGAATTTAAGAAAACAGTTGTTTTTTTAAAAACATGAACAGAAGGAAACAAGAGTTCAGTTACAAATTACACGCTTCAGATTTATCCATCGTGTCGCTTATGGTGAGCGAAATACTGTACGTTGATACGTAGTACATCAGCCTACATCCCCAATTACTGGAATTGCAGGAAGGAGGGAACAGATCCTTGTGTACAACTTCTCGCCGCGGCATTTCCACGTACTACACGCCTCCTGAAACGAGCAAAAATGGCGTCCGCACACCGCCGTAAGCCCCCTGGATTCGTTTGAAGGCCTAATCCAGCAAAAACAAGACGGCGCCGAGGCTTAGTGGCCCATCGGGCCAAGCTAATTTATCAGACTCCAGCGACGCCAATGCAGAGGGTAGAACTAACACCCCTTTGGCGCCGGGCGTTCCGAGGTTTCCCGGGGAAACACCTTGTTATCTCTCTTTTTCTCTCTTTCTTTCTCGGACTGCTTCATTTGTCTCCCTTTCTACCGGCCTAAAGTTATTTTTCACGTTTTCTCTGTCTTTTTTTGTCTTCTTTTGTTGCATTCACACTTATCAGACAGGAACTCTATTTATTTCAAGATTGAAATTAGATATTAATTAATGAAATGTAGGGACTATTGAGTACTCACTGTTTCATACTTTTATTTATTTTCAGTATTGAGCTTTACTTTAGTCTATATTTAACTACTTAATGTACCACCGACTTACATTTAATTTATTTCGTGAAGCTGAATTGAATCATATTTCTTCTATTGATGTTCTATTCTCATTAGGGTTTCAAGTTTTAAATGAATATTTTAGTACAAGAATGCCAGTTACTTTTGGCTCGTATCCCTGGTCCTGGTATTAATTACTCGACATATTCGTTCCAATAAGTAACGATAATTTTTAAACAATTCTTTATTGGCAAAGAAATTGGCTCAAAAGTCTGTAGGTTTTTAAATTTTTTTGAACTATCACATGTGTATCTGATTTCATTTATATTTGTGTGATTCATTACACATCTCTATAATAGATCAAGTTTACATATTGCTATAATAGCGTGTCTTAGACTTGTACGTTCGTATTTCATTCAATTCATTTCTTTTTATTACTTCTCATTGTGCTTCCTTACAAATTTCTGATTCTTCTCGTGTTCAATGTGTGAAAAACCGAGTTTTTTTTTCTTTTTATGACATCTCTTGAAACGAAGACTGCACATTATAGGAAACTAGTAATAATAATTGTTTGAGAAGGAAATATTGTGAGATGGGATAGTAAGAAATAGTAAGAGATAGGATAGAAGAGAAGGCTACACCCAGACGTCCACTCTGACCGGAAGGTCCTAGGTTCGAGTCCTGATGGCGGCAGGATTTTCGACACTAGCTTTTCAGCTAGGTCGAATTCAGTCGCTCCTTGGAGGAGAATTCTAGCAGCCGGCTGCTCTGATCGGTAGTTTTCTGTGGTTTCTCCAATCAACACCACGCGAATGCCGGTGCAGTACCCTACCAAACGGGCCACGGACCGCGCGCGATCTGTCCTTCCTGTTCCCTGTCCTATCCTCTCCCCGTACACACACACTTACACCAATCTGCACTACACTACCACATATTCCGGAAGGCCGGTCGGGAGCTTAGAGCTTGTCTCGACGGGGGCGGTGCCCCGCTGGTGGGAGAGTCCTGGTGAGGGGGAAACCCCACTAGCCGACGGTAGGTCGGCGCCGGATCTCGCCATTCAGCTGGGGAAGACCACCGCCATCTCCCGAGTAACAAACATGCACTACACTAACGGGACTAATGACCAAAGCAGTTGACGCGCCCGGAAACACGAAAAAACCAAACTAAACCAAACCCAGAAGTCCATTTCCAACGTGCAGGGCTGCTTAACTCGCTTCAGTCGAGCGGGAGCGCTAATGCTGGCTTCGACAGGGACTGGGAGCTGAGATGGGAGCCACCACGGGAAGGGAGAGTCGCTTGGGGTGGACATGGAGGGTGAAGAGAGTGTGTGGATAGGCAGCGCTTTTTTAAGAAAAAGCAATTGACCTTCAGAACGGTTTGACAAACGCATTGTGTAACGCGCATCCCATGAAATGTTCTCAGTGAGGAGAAGCTGCAAGTTTGACCCAAGAAAGGCTTTTTTAATTTATATGGTCATTTTCTTAATGATATAGATTTTTCATTATGAATTTTCGTGTAAATGTAACGGTTCTTTCAAATTATATTACTAATTCAACAAAAATACTTTTCTTACAAACATTTTTTCCAATTTATGGACGTCTCAGTCACATTTTTGGGTATACATTTTACTAAAACTTTTTTAGGAAAGTGACAAGCTACAAATATGCTACTTTGTGCTGCTTTGTGATCTGACTTTCTGCAACGTTCACAGCAAAAGGATTTGCAAGAAGTTCAGTATCGCTATTCGTGGTGTTAAAAACACAAAACATATTGAATTGCTTTCGAATTCTGTGTGTATGTATTCCCACCGTCTTGTATGTTTGTGAACCCTGCCCCATACAAAAATCGGAAAGCCGGCCCGGTGGCCGAGATCGCTAAGGCAGTAGTGTCGTAGTGATCTCGGACCGAAGGGCCCCGGGTTCGAATCCCGCCTCGGGCATGGTTGTATTTGTGTTCGTCCTTTCACCCCTTATCATCAATCACCATATCGTTTCATCCACATAGTTACCATACCGTTAACAGCAATAGTGGTCGCTAATGACCTTAGATGTTGAAGCGACCTTAAATAAACCAATTAAAAAAAATCGAAAAGCGGAAGATATTTCGCGATGCTTTAGCGTCATGCGCTTCGATGCCTATGGCTGTTAGGCTTCCAACCGCCGTGCATTCCACTCTCGGAGACGTTTCTCCTGCCGCCGAGTGACGTCCAATCCCTCCACCACACAACGTAGCCGACGGTAGGTCGGCGCCGGATCTCGCCATCCAGCGGGGGAAGATCACCGTTAATTGCCGAGAAAAACATACACTACACTAACGGGACTAATGACCAAAGCAGTTGACGCGCCCGGAAACACGAAAAAATCAATCAAGCAATCAATAAATCAATCACAACGTAGCTCGCAAGTGAATTTCAGGGCTCGGGCGCTTTCAGGACAGCTCTCCGAACCACGGAGTAGAGCAGGCCTGACTTTCCGTATGCCGTACGGTGTTGCGAAACGAAACGGTTAAACGATTATATGACACATTAGTTTAATAAGACTTTAGCTCAAAATAAATCAATGAATGCATGTAAATATTTAAAAGAAGCCCTGAAACAATAGTGAAATGTCCTTACTGAGAAGAAGAAAACTACAATATCAATTTAAGAGAAGATGTTTGTTCATAAAAAGTTTGCTTTCATTTTGTTATAATGAAATATTTTTGGCACGGGTTGAATCGTCGGCTCACACTACGCTTCGAGAAACAAGAACGCGGCTATTGTGAATGGTAGCCAGATGGTGCATTTATTTTGCGGTGTGTTCAACTGCAGTGCGGTTGCCACTGGCGATCCATTCTCGCCCCCCCCCCCCTGCGTATAACACCCATCACATTCTACAAAATAAAGGGAGAACTGCTAATCAACGCTTTGGTTACACATTACAATTTGTGCTTAAATATAAAACAAAAAACGAAAGAAGTGGCTCAGGTCATCACTTGAAGTCATTGCAGTGCATCTCATTGGGAGGTCCTAGGGTTCGGGTACCGACAGTGACAAGATTTTTGACACTAGCTTTTCAACTATGTCGAATTCAGACCCTGTCTGGAGGAAAAATTCTAGAGACCGGCTGCTCTGATCGGTAGTTTTTCGTGGTTTCTCCGATCAATACCAGGAGAATGCCAAACCAGAACCCTAACAAACGGGCCACAGACCGCGCACGCGATCTTTTCTTCCTCTTCCTTGTCCTATACTCGCTCCTTTACACACACACTCACATGCACTACACTACCATACATGCTGGGAGACCGGTCTGGGGCTTAGAGCTTGTTCTGGCAGGAGTGGTACCCCGCTGATGGGAGATGCCTGGTTAAGAAAAAACTGCAGAAGCCGAATTTTACCAGCCTGCGGTGGAGAATTACCCCCCCTCTCGAAGAAAAAAATAATCATACACAACACTTACGACTTTACATTCACACTTTACAATGACCTTAACAGTTGATGCGTTCAGAATCACTAATCAATCAATTAATAATTAAAAATTTGGAATTTAATATTTACCTGCAGAATCCAACATATTTTTGAAGTGCAATACGAATACATCACAATTCAAATTTTTAAAGAGGTTAGAGTGTGAGAAAGTTACAATAGATCTCTTAATTCTGTGCTTTACGTGTACGAATGTTTTTCATCACGCAAATAAATTTAGTTTTTAAGTATTATACTCCTTATCTTTATTTTTAAATCTACGTGTGGTCTTATGTTGTCTGCTTCGAGGATGATGCTAGATTGAAGATCTCGTCTTGTATACTGACAGAATTAGTGATGAGGAAAGGAATTTGCGCGTGGTCAGCCGTTGTTAATCTCGCGGGCGAAGTCTCGTTTGCATTAACCCAATATATATCGAAGAAACCACGGGAAACTACTGATCAGGGAAGCCGTTCATTAGAACCCTCCTCCAGACAGAGACTAAATTTGACCAAATATGTCAGTGTGGTTGAAATCCATGTAATGTAACAGGTGTTGAAGGGTCACATTTGTTAGGTCTCGAACCCTTGAACCTCCCACTGCAGAAGTAGAGGATGTTGCAACTAAGCCATTGCATCTGTCCGCGGTTCATCTACACGATTCTTTTATCAACATACCTCTACACAACCCGTTCACAATCACTTGTGAACCCCTGCTCCCTCCCTGAACTTTCTTCGCCCGTGGAAGCGAGGCAGGGCTGCCCTGATCCGCGTCATTCACAGTGCGTTGCGGATGGACTCCTGGGGTGTGCGGGGGATATCGAGCTGACACAAAACGATCTCCGCGCAAATATTTTGCTTGTCGGGCGTCGGGGCGGGTGGCGGCGGGGGCGGCGGGCGGCGGGGCGGCGGGGGGTGGCGGGGCGGGGGGGCGGGGGCGGCGGGGGCGGCGGCGGGAGTGGCGGCGGCGGCGGGGGCGGTGAGGGCGGCGGGGCGGCGGCGGAGTGGCGGCGGCGGCGGGGCGGTGAGGGCGGCGGGGGCGGCGGCGGCGGCGGGGGCGGGGGCGGCGGCGGTGGGGGCGTGGGCGGTGGGGGCGGCGGCGGGGGGCGGTGGGGGCGGCGGCGGCGGGGGCGGTGGGGGCGGCAGGGGTGGCGGCGGCAGCCACGGTGATGATGGTAGCGGTATTGACGTGGGCGGCGGATCGCAATGTTGGCGCAATTTTCCCACGCCGCCACCAACTTTTGTGGGGGCGCCACCGCAGCTCCGCTGACTGCGCTTGTTTGCGTGCACTCAAAGGCTCTGGACTCTGCGACGGCCGACGCTCTGCTTTTGTTTCCTTGGCGAAAATTAGCTATTAAATAAATGAAGATACGTTGGGTAAAAATATGTTGTGTAGAAATTTCAATTGTATTCTGGTAGGTAACAAAGATGAGGTGAAGAAAAGTTGTTTAAAGTTCTAACATTCTAAAGAGTAGAGAAGGAAGGGTTGAATGTAGAAAGTATTATAATAATATACCAATGTCTTATGTTTTAAGGCTTACATTTATTTAAATGTAAATGTAATCTTGTTTTGATTTGAATCTGTGTCATGAGATTATTATAAAACCAGAAAACTGGGTTTGTAGTAATAAATAATAATACTAAGCATGATAATAATCAATTATTATTATTGTTATTGTTGTTATTGTTATTATTAAAAAATCAACACTTTCTAATGAGCTGAACTATACCACATTTAGCATATTCTTGTACGAGCAGAACCTAGACTGGAGAGAAATAAATAATAAATCAATAAACTAACAATAATGAAGTTAGTCAGTAAGTTATGTTAGTAAACAATAAAAATAAGTCAAAAAAATAAATAAATTAATTAAAATAATTAAAATAATTAATATTAAATTTAAATATTAAAATAAGTTAAATAAATTAGAATTAAATTAATAAAAATAAGTTAAATAAATTAAAATTAAATTAAATTAAAATAAAATAAAAGGAAACGGTTAAAATAAAACACATTAGGGGGCGAAGGGAAGTGGGAATCGGAAATGTTAGGGCAGAGGCGTTGGTGCGGACGATTTTCTGTGGTGCTGTTTGTTTTGAGGTGCGGAGGAGGCCAAACAGTGGAAGGAGAATGCCTGACGCCCGCGCCAAATAAATAAATAGTTTAAAAACCGAATAGAGAAGCATGTACTCGGCTTCTGACGGCAGGTTTTTCCCCCTTCAGGGTTTTTTTCCTCAGCCGTACCTTATGGTCTCTTTTCCGTGGCATTGATGCGATGGAGAGATCATTTGGGGTGAATACCATAATTCGAAAGGTTAGAACGCGGTAGAATGTAGGTATTGTAATGGCTTAAAGGCCTTCGGCCTAGCCACATTGCATCAAGTTTTCTAATTTGGCTGTAATAATTACCTATTAAATAAATAAATAAATATTCTTGTGCACTATTACTTCATTATTTAATTTTCTTAACAGAACTTTTCCACCATTATATAAATGATGTGTTTGTTTACTTGTGTGTACGAGTCAGGGGCTCTTCTGGGAGTAGAAGAGATCTACTGGCAGTACTACGTTTCACTTGATGTGAAGTTACGTTTAAACTAATAAATCATTGACAAAGGGATCAGATGAGGCATCTGTGAACCAAATATACCTCTCGGACTGTAAAGAAATGGGAAACAAATCCAGAACTGAAAGTCAATTGTGCAAAAACGAAAAGACAGAAATTTATTCAAACAATGTACGAAAATATTCTCATTAGTTTATTTGTTAACGTTGATAGGTTGTTGTTGTTATGTTCAGAATAGTTGCACGCTTTACATACACAAACATTTATTGTAATTAACTGCCGAAAGTACAAAGGTAGAATTCCAAAGTCCGAAGAGCATACCGAGTCACAAACCAAAATCAAGAAACCAAAAGTCCGGGAGATGTACCAAGAACAAGCTATGTCGAAACCAGAAATCACACTGTACAATCTCCTCACGGAATTCCACTCGGCGCACGGTCACTGATGCTCTCCTCTCAACTCAATTGCCAATCACTCCGTACTTCTCGGCTGGCGGCGCTCGCTCTTAAAGCGGGCGGCGCTGGAGACTCGCTGCTGCGTAGCTGGCTCTCCGACCAGCTCGCTTTCCGGGATTGGGCGGCGTCTTCTCGCTCCGCCGCCTCCGCTGCCTTCTCTGACCGCCGCTGAGCGCTGCTTCTTAGGCGCGCTCTTTAAAAGTGTTTCACAGCCGCGACAGTTGTAGGTCTGGATTACGTCGGTCTCGGTCTGTTGGTGAAATCGCATTTAAGACCCATAATTGGGATCAAGAAGCTTCATGATGATTATTTACTGAATCTATTTAGCTGTCTTGGATATAATGGTTTATTTCGTTGATCTGTAAGACTGTGTAGCAGAGCGTAAATGTTTTTCGGAAGAAATAATTGCCTAACGATGTTGAAAAGTCAAGTTCGGAAAACATTGATTTTGTCGGAAAGAGTTTTAAATCATTTTTTAATTGATTTGATAATTTTAGAATCAATAGTAATGCATATTTTCTCAGAATTTCCCATTATAGTATTTATGCTTATGGTTTGCAACAATTTTTATGTCTGTTTTATTTTTGTTTAATTATTCTGTTCATAAATTTTAATTTGATTATTACATGTTCGTGACTATAATATGTTTTATGGTTTTCAGGTACGTTATAAGTTCCGTATTGAATGCGTCTCAATAATCCTTGGTAGACTCGAAAATGGTAAGTAGTCATATTTTGAAAATCAAACATTTTACCATCATTCGGAAAATTTGATTGTGAACAATGTGATGTAATTTACTATTTAATATAATATTATCTTCAAAGTTATTTTTAATGTATATCATCTATCAGTGGATGTAAGTTCTTCCAAACGAGGAGAAAATGTACTTTACGTAGTTCTGAATAATCGGTGACCAATTGCTTGACGACTATTGTTTATAATCATCTATCAATCATAAATTAAACTTAAGTCGCTAGTACGCCTCTCTTTTGCCATATTATGGAAGAAAAAACATTCAGTTTAGCTTATACTCCTTTTATTCTACATCGCATTCCAGTCCTAAGAAGTGGCAGCTATTCCTTAAGGACTTAAGGAACCTTAAGGACTTCAAAGCGGCTCCATCCTCAGAAAGATCAACCACAGGAAATAGTGCAAAGAGTATTGAACTTACATAAAATAGATGCATTTAATATGTGCGTACCGCCAGGACAAGATTTGAGAACAGATTTACCTGCCTTTTCATGTGCCCGTTTAAACGAATTATCAATGTTTTTAGAATCGTATAGTTTGCATTAAAATATTAGTATCTTATTAGTATTAGAATCGTTATCGTTCGTGTTATGTAGTATCACCTCGCTGAGTGAAGGTGAAGCATCCTAGGCAATGTAAGCATAAGGGAGTGGGGATACTCGCAGTTGTTAGGAGCAGCTTGTTTTATTAGGGTTTCTTCGGATGGAATTGGTTACCGAAGTCACTTGTCAAGAAAGCCAAGAATATCGACTCTTTCATCTGATTTCAATAATTACTGTTTTGTCTCATGCAAACGTTAAAAGTAAGCACTCTGATTATCATGGGCTCAAGTGTATCTTCCTTTATGAAAGTGGAAGTTGTATTAGACGAGGCTTAAAATTCCGTTGTTTAAAAATTGGTCGCATACTAAATACCGTAGTTGAATCCGTTGTTTTCCGTCTGTTGAGTTTTCTGTAGTTGAATTATTCTGAAGAGACAAGAATGTCTCTTCGCATACAAATGCCGCCGCTTCTCATTTGAAACACACCCGTCTCGGAAGGCCGCGAGTCAACAATCCACGTGTACCGATTACACACTCAGGATTTGTGTGTGTGTGTGTGCGCACGCGCGTGTGTGTGCGCGTGTGTCTGCGCGTGTGTCTGTGTGCGTGTGTGTGTGTGTGCGCGTATGTGTGTGTGCGCGTGCGTGCGCGAGTGCGTGCGCGCGAGTGCGTGCGCGCGTGTGCGTGCGCGCGTGTGCGTCTGCGCGCGCGTGTGCGCACGTGCGTGCGTGCACATGCGCGCGTGGCGTGACATGGAAGGGAGGGCCTATAGGTGCAGTGTCCAGCAGACTTGTTTCTTATACAGAATTTTTGATTAATATTTAATATAAAATAAAACTTAAGTAGTGTAAGAAGAAATAAAAGAAGTCATCTTCGTCAACATATCAGCTTTATTAAGATAGCCGGCTTTCGACGGCTTTGCCGTCATCGTCAGTCTCGCTGCTGTCGGCAAAAGTCGAGCGACTGTGCCTTAAGTAGTGTATCCGTGCGAGAACTCTCGCGTGTTAAACCCCTCCCTCTCCCTATTTTTCCATATTAAATCTGTAACATATATTTTTCTTTAAGAGCTTCTTATCCTCCGTCACTTCTTCTGTGTCTCCTTGAAATTGATAACAATAAAATACAGCCTTGTCAATACAAACTATTCTTATGTAACGTTATTATCGAGCAGAGGGAAGCAGAGGGAACCCGTGTAATTCAATCACGTATCATATCAATTAATTAGCTTCATTTCACATAGAGTGGCTGGTTCTCAAGCTCTGAACAGGTGGGGGTAGAATCGAGAAGCGTCGAACCAGCAAAAATGTAATAAAATGTTCAGGATCATGTCACCTGTAGATTACGACATGAAAAACGTTTCTTTTGGACATTTGGCCTGTTTGTTTACGAGTTATTTAACACTATAGATTAAAAATAGACCGAGTGTTGCGGGTTGCATTTGGCAAGCATAGTTTGTTGCCCGTTGCATTTGGCATGCAAATACATAATGTTTTGAACAATTCCTTCATATTTTTAAAGTGCAACTCCTCACTTCTCCGTAAAATTCTCCTTCTTTAGAAACCTCATTTATAAAGATTGGTGGCCTGTGAGAGCCGTAAAAATGTGAAGGAAATACTGAACTAATATAGGAGACGATTTGTTGAATATTGACCACATTAACAGTTGTCATATTGGATGACTTTCGTTAGAACAGACAATTAATAATGACAGATTATTGAGTACATAGCATTTGTTTCTGGAGAGGGGGACTGAAGCCCCATGCTCCCCTTTCCATTAATTGATTGTTTGATTTTTTCATGTTTCCGCGCGCGTCAACTGCTTTGGTCATTAGTCCCGTTAGTGTAGTGCATGTTATTCCTCGTAATATGGCGGTGGTCTTCCCCCGCTGGATGGCGAAATACGGCACCGACTTACTGTCGGCTAGTGGGGTTCCCCCTAACCAGGACTCTCCCACCAGCCGGGCACCGCCCCAGCCCGGACAAGGTCTAAGCTCCCGACCGGCCTCCCGGAATATGTGGTAGTGTAGTGCATGTAGTGTAAGTGTGTGTGTAAGGGGAGAGGATAGGACAAGGAAGAGGAAGGAAAGATCGCGCGCGGTCCGTGGCCCGTTTGATACGATACTGCTCCGGCATTCGCCTGGTGTTGATAGGAGAAACCACGGAGTCCGACCGATCAGAGCAGCCGGTCGCTAGAATTCTCCTCCAGACAGCGACTGAATTCGACCTAGATGAAAAGCTAGTGTCGAAAATCCCGCCGCCGTGGGGAGTGGGAACCTAGGACCTCCCGGACAGAGGCGCTGCAGTGACATCAGTTGCACTGAGGTACCGCTCCTGGTACCTCCTTTCCACCTACTACAGCTCGTCTACAATGGACCAGGGCACGTGGCTTCTCTAGCGCCGAGCTCACTCTCCCGCTGTGTGTGTGTGTGTGTGGGTTGGTGGGTTGGTGGAGGGCGCCGGCTGGGTGGTGTGTGGGTGGGTGGATGTGTGGGTGGGTGGATGTGTGGGTGGGTGGATGTGTGGGTGGGTGGATGTGTGGGTGGGTGGATGTGTGGGTGTGGATGGGTGGATGTGTGGGATGTGTGGATGTGTGGGTGGGTGGATGTGTGGGTGGGTGGATGGGTGGGTGGGTGGGTGGATGTGTGGATGGGTGGATGGGTGGATGGGTGGGTGGATGGGTGGATGGGCGGATGGGTGGATGGGTGGATGGGTGGATGGGCGGATGGGTGGGTGGGTGGGTGGGTGGGTGAGTGAGTGTATGTGTGTGTATGGACTGCGCCGCAGGTCATTCGTCCGGCGGCTGGGGAAGCGTGGACGGGTGGGCGACAGCGAACCGGCCGCGGGCAGACTTTGACGTGGCGGCCGTCGCTCGCGGCGCCCTCCCCATCCCCGTCCGCGGCGTCGGGGAGAGACGGGTGTTTGCTGGCAGCTTGTCGGCTCCCCGTGGCTTTGTGGTGAAGGCGGGGATGTTGCTGGTAGCGGGAACGCAGAGAGTTCGAGGACGAGGAGACAGGAGGGGACACTTGGGGACAGTTGTAACTTCGGGAGGGTCCGAGGGAGGGAGGGGGCACGGTGGAGGCGGTTTGCGGAAGCTGAGAGGGGCTCCAGAGGGGAAGTACAGAGGGGAAGGCAGTTGGCGATAGCGAAAACTCTTCGTGTCGAACGCCGATCGAGGCGTGTTTACAGAAGATGAAAATCTATCGAAAAATACCTCAATATTCAGTCGCATATAAATGAATATGGGATAAAAAGGTACATGAATGTTTGAGCTATCTAACCATGACATTTAAATACAAATTATAAAATAAGGTTCACCAATCTAATAATTCAGATTCTGAATATTTAATTTCAATATCGAAGTGTTAAATTTTAAATTGAATATCAATCAATTTCTTTGAGTGGAGGCAGATATAGTAGTTTTCAATTTTTAAGAAATATGTAAGAAATCGAAAGATTGTATTTATATACGACGTTGAAAATCAAAAGACATGAAACTTTTAAACCAACTCATGCATGTTTAGTCTTATTATATCCTTTCTTCTAATTGTTGAGGTAATTTTTGTTGAATATGTTATTATCGATTCAAAATTGCAGATGTGAAAACTTTAAGTATTTGAGTGTGCATGAAAATATAAGTTTCCTTCTGTACAAAAGAACATGACAACCCACTCCTTAATCATGAAACTGTTACATCAGACTTTGTGAGAACTGTGCGGTAAACTAATATTCCGAAATCGCTGTCTTACGCGAATGGGAAAGTGTATTATATATGATTCCTATTAACTAGAATATGATTCATCTTTTAGTAATCTCGTAATTTTCTGAGCAAAGTTCGAGAAAAGTAATATTTATTGTCTGAATCAATTAAATTCTCTTTGCATTTTTACTTTGTCGTATACATACGTCCATCGGGGTAACAGTTATATGTGTATGAGAGAAATGAGAAAAAAGAAAAAAGAAAATGAGAAAAGTTATGTAATTCTGGGGAAAATCGATTTCGAGATTTCAACAGAAATACAGGTTTTTAGGTCCACTGAAATGGAACTTCAGAAGGAATTCATAACTAAATTAGAAAATTATTTCTCAACTTCGTTAATGAAGAATATTGATTACTTTAGTCCAGTCATAGGTAGAGTAAATTCAAGGAATGTTCATTTTCACATTTCGATTTCTTTTTAGTTCCGTCTGCAAATTTCAAACCTTGTTGTAAAGAAATTCTGTTCACACAAGAGTAACAAAGCAATGTGAGTTTACAACAGTTACGTAATAATACTGAAAATAAAAAGCGCGGAAACTTTCTTAGCTTCAGTTCAAAATAAAAGTGTATGTACAATCAACACATTGGTCACATTACTTGAATACACGTATAGAGAATGATGAATAATATGTTGAATTGGCTGAGTCACGTGACCGATAGCCAGACGTTTGCCTCTATGCCATTGTTCTAATACTACTTGAGATACATTCTTCCTGCCATCAAATACACTTTCGCGTCTAGTAAAAGAGGCTCAAAATGAAGAAAGGGAGCCCAAAAATTTCATTCTACATCTCTGATATATGACTTTCTTTCCAAAATCCCTAACATTCACTGCATTACCACACATGCCGGGAGACCCGTCCCAGGTTTAGAGTTTGTCCTTGCTGGGGTGGTTCGTCACTGGTGGGAGATACCTGGTTAGGGAAGGCTCCGCTAGTCGATGTTAGATCGGCGCCGGATATCGTCATCCTTACGGGGATATATATCCGCCAACTCTTAATGAAAAAACATACACTACCCTTACGGGACTAATGACCTCAGTAGTTGACACGCCCGTAATCACTACCAATCAATCACTCAATTAATATTTTCGAAATCGTCATGCAAGATCTTGAAACGACATTTTAACAAAAAAAAAAAAATTAATTTTTTTATTGTGAGCAAGATAAATTTAGAACCTATTTTACATTAAAAAATGAGTAAATATGTTAACATTTCTACATGAAAAATTTGTGAGTGAAAGTATCTCAGAGGAACATTTCACAGCCTTCTTGAGTCTAGAACAGAAAGAGTCAATTTAGTACTTTTGGTTAGGATCAAAGTTAGGAATATGTAACTATAATGAATTGTAAAGGGTAATTCGGTAACTGGAAAGTTTCATTACTATTTTAAAAAAAGTTAAATGAACAATCTTCTCTCTCAACCACCCATACGACGGGTTCAGAGCTTTTCTTTTCTCCTGTTCCCACGCCCTCTCCCTAACATCATTGCACAAAGGGGTGCGAGCCGTGGGGTGAAGCTCCCGATATGAGCGGACGAGGGGGCCTTGACGCGATGGCCTCGCAGGCAGAAATACGCTTGCAATAACCGTAATGCGCCGCGTCTTTTGTGGTCGCGTGATGAGGTATCACTCTCATTATGTCTGGAAACAATATGTAGTGACGATGAAATTAAACTGCAAAATGGACCGAATTTATGGAGCAGGTCTCCGCGCAGTTTGGAACAGCTTGGGGTGACCGAGTTTCCTGTTCCATTATTTCATCACCGCCCTTCAACCCGGCTCGGAGTCATGTTCCTTTTTTTTTACGTCTCGGTTTTTTAGTGCAGCGTGCAAATTTAATAGCTTAATTATAACAAAATTTTTCACATGAGAGTCAGGAGTAATAATAAAAACAATTCGGGTACAACATTCCAATTAATTTCTGTATTCTTTGTCCCACAGTTGCTAAAATTGGAAAACGTTGTCGCTGTTTCATTTTCGTGGTTTCGAAAACCATTAAGGGAACAGAAAAGGGAGATAGGAAACGCTCTTATCCTGCTCCATATTTTCGCAACACTGCCAAATTCGAGCAGTGCATTGATTTGCATTTATATAGAAGTATGCGTTAAAAGATTGATTGATATCACACGCAACTCCCAAGCTCGTTGACATTGGATGATTACGTGTCCGTTATGAGCGATGGGAAAGCGACTGAGGAAGCAGTTTTTTATGAAATATTTGTTCGCGATATTTCATTATACTCGGCGAGGCGTGGAGTTGAAGTCGGTGTTCGACCAGAGAAATAAACAATTCACTTGAAGGGCATCCTGACGATCCATCTGAAATATGGGACATTGTTAATTGTAAGATACAGTTGATGGATGTTTCGAATTTTTCATTGTGTTGAAATTTGTTAGTTGCAATCGATGGAAGTTGTGGTACATTCGTGCAAAATCTGTTGACTCGGTTTAAAAATTCAGACCCCCTATTGCAATTGCAAAATATTGATGATAGTTTGTTCATTTAATTTTTAAGAAGGGGGGGAAAAAAATCCGACATATGTGTTTACTGTGTCTGCTAGTGAGCTATATTTAATTATTAGATTCACAATAAATTGCCATTCAATAATACTGCGAACCATGTATGAAAAAATACAAAGAAGTTGAAAAATGTTTTTTATAAAATGTATTTCAACTATTTTTCATGTAAAATTTACACTGCAGTATCATTTTATCCACAGATAATATTATTTTCAAATATCTTAATAATGAAGATATCTATTTCATAATGTAAACTTGGATGATGATTAGGAATTCTGATGGAGAAGGTATTGCCAAAATAAACTAGTGTTGCTAAAACAGTACATACTTTCTCCTCCGCATTTTCACGCAAAATTACGCAAAAAATACTCAAATTTTCAAAAAATTTACATGACGTTATTTCAATATCTGTCATTTAGGAACAGATTTAATTAAAGGAAAACCATTTCTATCATTAATATTTTAATTGTAGGAAGACGTCGAAAAAGCGCGAACTTTTGCATTTATCGAAAAATTAGGGTTTTCAACCAACATGAAAACTGCTGCTTTCTCTTAAAGATACTTCATAATATGGAACAAGAAAACTTAATAAAAAACGAGGGAGCTATTCTTTATTCGAAAAATGTCCCAGGGGCTTTATGTAAAGTGCCCCCCCCCCAAATTAAAATATAGGTATCATATTCAAGGAACCGCAACATCAGTCAGATCGATTTTTCCTAAACGGTTAAGCCGCTAGCGTTTGTCACAGACAGACAGAAAGGCGAAAGGCTTTTTTATAAATTTAGAAACTGGATTTATCGACATTTTCATTACCACAGCTCTGAATAAGAGATTTTCTGCCGAAAATTTGCCGTTTTTTCGCGCAGCATTACATAACTTTCTCTCTACTCCGTAGTGTAACCGCCCATATGTCGGTTATATTCATTTTTGAGAAGCACCCGAGAACGTCAAGACACGACAAGATGCAATTATAGTGTTACCGAATTGCAAGAGATCGCGCCAGCAGTAAATGGTATCCCTTGCGAGAATTTATTAAAGTTTCTGAACGCACTCGCGTACAAGAGAACATCAACCAATCAAAAATCGCCCTTGAAAATATCTGCACGAGCGTAAAGCACCGCTACGAAAAGCTCTCTCTTTTGCTGCCGACCGCCGATCTGGACACACAGCAATTGTTCGTGCTGGTCGGAGAGAAGAATTCGCCGTATTTCGACGATAAGAAGCTTGAAAATTTTTTTTGTCTTTCAACTTGGCTTACCACGTAAGGAATTCATTACGCGGAGATATTGCAGTCATATTGTATAAAATTCGAAGGACTGTGATAGCGATTCACCAGAGCACGTGTCCGCCGAAGCAAAGGGGTTTCCACGACCTTGAAAGGATCTGGATCGCCGTCGCCGCTCCAAGCTGCGGAAATATTTCTTCGAGACGACGTGTCGTGAGTCAGAAAACTTCACTAGAAAGTTTCAAAAAAGAGAACTGTTTAAAGAAGCAAGAATTATTCTACAGAGATAGAATTCACCTCACCTTACAGACGTAGATAGTCGAGTAATTATATTAAATTAATTTAAACAAAATCTTTTACAATATTGCAGTTGTAAAAGGAAGCCAGATAACTAATTCCTGTAAATAATTGTAAAAACCTATTTTTTCATTTTTCTATTAACGATAATATTTGTCCTTGATTGTGTGTGTTCAATTTATTGTTTAATCGTTTTCATATTATTCAAAATCAATAATTAGTAAAAGAGTTATTATTGATTGTACGTTCATTGCATAACGATATTTTTTTGTTTTGCTGGTTAAATTGTAAGGGTTTTGGTTTTTTTCAGTATTTTGTGTTTCCATATATGTCTTGTGTACAGATTTTTTTTGGTTTTTGTGAAGTGAAGTGTAATATAATTTTATGTAAAGTGTTTGTGCCAGTGTTAAAACGCAACTGCAGTTCTTAAGTAATCACGTAATTGCTAAAGGTAGAGCAAGCGATAGAATTTTTCAATGCAATGTGTAAATGCTAGATAAAATTGTATTCAAGTATTTAACAGAATATATCTAGAACTCTGTTCATAGTTAAAATATTAACTTGCCTAGGTTTCTTTTATTACAAAAAAGCAGGTTAAAGACGAACCCACTCCTGTAGGGCAGTTAGGACATACAAAATCATTCCTAATTTTTGGTGTGACATTGTCATAGCAAGTCACAGGTCAAGTAATACTACTAGGTTACTTGAGTGACCCGCTGTAGGCTTTTTAGAGAATAGTGTAAAGGTAGAGCTGTCACAGTAGGGAGGAAGTAAAAAGAAATTTTGAATGCAATCGTCTACTTTTTCAGATAAAAATTTCTGCCTTGTCTTTGAAATTACGTAATGTTCGCAAATTTTTAATTGGGTCTGCTGCATTTTTGATGGCGGGCACGTTTTTGTGACTTTACTTTCCCTGGCGCGGCTCAAAATTTACGAAGTATGAAAACCTGCAAAACCTGTTACACAGACTGTTTAATTCACCTTCAATATTCATTTGGTACCTGCCGCAAAGAGATTATTCACTTCCACAAGCCCCTACAATTGCAACCAGAGTGAAAAGGTCTGAACATCGCACGTTTCACACCGGCAGGAATTTACGCACGAGAACGTTAGCGTCAGGTGAGTGCTATTAATTTCAAGTGCGTTAACTTCTAGTTCCATTAGTCCCGTAAGTGTAGAGCATGTTGTTTCGTGAAAGCTGGCGAAGTTTGCTTGCCACTGGAACATGAGTTTCGGCGCCAATTTTACGTCGCCTTGGGGAGTTTTCCCTCCGGGTACCTTTCCCAACAGACCGCCGCCCCTGCTGGGAAAAGCTTCTATACTTGGATTTATTCAAAGCTGCGTCTGAAAGGTCGTCAGCTGTTACGGTGTTATCAAATAAGTAGGTTGAACGCCACTGTAGGGACGATGCCACGAGTCCAGATCGGATGACATACATAGCTGATGACTTGCCAGACGCAGCGCCGAATAAATCGCAGTATAGGCTGACGGCTGGTCTCTTCTCATATTGTAATTTTTTCGGAATACTGTTATCACCCATAGAAATAAAAAAATGAGATTTTGAGATAAAATAAAAATAACTCATAGAAATAAAAAAAATTAGATTATTCAAAAAACAATATTGTATATTTAATAAGTCCTTGTTGCAAGCCTTGAAGTTGCTGTGTCTTCATACAAACTCCTGCTTGGTAGCAGATGCATCGTCATTTCATGGACGTAACTATTTAATTTGATGAAATAATATTATCCAAAAATCCAGAATTTCATTAAACCAATTTTCATAAATTAACCAATAAAGAGACCAAAAATCGTTTGATATTAATTGAATATCATCGATCAATGGGCAGCCAATGATGTTGCGAGGGAATTAAAGTAAGCTGTCCTGTACAAAGCAAGTTTTTTTGAGTTACAACAGTATTTCGGACAAGCGACGATATGTGGTTGTGTAATGCATTTAAGTCTATGTATGTGTAAGAGAAGGGAAGATAGAATGAGGAAGGAGAGATCGTGCGTTCACCGTGACCCGTTTGCTTAGGTACTGCTCCGTCATCTGCCATCGACAGTTATCGGAGAAAACACGCAAAACTACCAATCAGAGCAGCTCGCCGACAAATTTCTTAAAACAGGGTTTCGTTCTACTTATCTGGCTAGTTTTGAAGATCCGTCACCGTATATACTCGAACCCTTCCGATGAACAGTGCTGCCCAGACAACGCTGTTCCTGCTTAGGAATCGCAATATAAGCACCCGATGATACCAGCAGAGTTGTCCCATGGCAACTGGTATCACTGCAGAGCCACGCACTGGGAGGTCGTACAGTACCGGCAGCGTAGAAACAACTCTGACAATTCGATGCGGTGTTGCCACACATTGCTGCCCTCATGGTACCACCAACATGACAAATAAATTAAACCTCAAAACATTAACACTTACTTAAAGGCAACGACACATCTTGATGTCATTCTCATAACTTCCGCCATAACCAAACCTTATCGCTTCCGCAATATTACGTCAGTCAGTTGAGCGGCAACGCGGAACGCTTGCTGTAAGTAAACAAATCCTCGCAAGCTGATTGCTTCAGAGCAGGTCACATAATTTACCACAACACGTGGTGAGAGAACTGCCAGAGTCGCTTATTCGTTGCCTGTACTGTAAGTTCCGAGTCTTGATGGTATAATGTTTGAAACTAGGTAGATATGCAAGAGACGATCAGCCGTCGTCTGGAGAAGAATTCTAGCAGCCAACTTCTCTGAACAGAAATGTTCCGTCGTTTTTCCGATGAATACTAGACGAATGCTAGAGCAGTACCCTAGCAAACGGGTCACGATCCGCACGCAATTTTTACTATCTTATCCTGATTCTATCCTCACCCTTACATACACCTACATGCTGGAAGACCATTCTTGGGCTTGGAGTTTGTTCTGGCTGGGGCGCCCCCCCCCCGCTGGTGGGAGAAATCTGGATGGGGAGAACTTCACAAATGGACGTGTAGATTGGCGTACATCTGAAGGAGATCATCGCCAACGTCTGATAAAACGTGCACTACACTTACGGAACTTACTACCATACCAGTTGACGCGCCGGGAAACACAAAACAATCAAACATTTCCCGGTGAACAATGTTGCAGAAGTGGCGGCATCCTCCCTCACGTATTGCAGGTGGTACTTCCCCCACCTCGGCAGGTATTTCCGCCTACACTAAAACGCTCGCCGGCGACCAGGATGTATTCAGCGAACAGGCGGGCAGCCACGGACAAGGGAAGCTCGCTAGCGAGCGCACGGAGGAAATTAGCATAAAGAATTCCGCGCCCCCGCCCCACCCCCGTCGTCCTCTCACGGAGACGAGTTTTGTTTGTTCAAGGCGAGAATGAAATGATGAAATATTGCGACAGAGCGAAAGAAAAAGAAGAAGAAGAAGAAGAAACGGAGCCTGGCAGCTCTGCACCGCTCGCAAAAGCCCGCGCCAAAATGTTAGCTTTGCGCGAAATGAGTGGGAATATTCTTTGGGAGATGGATAAAGTGCGCGTCTTGAATCTTTATTCAGAAAACACAAACCGCCCCCGACTCGGGAGGGGTGGGGGAAGGGATGAGAAGCGCTAACGTCGTCGCCTGCGAGGGAAGGAAGGCGGAAAGGCTTTTGGGCGAAAGGAAGGGTCAGAAGAAGGGTAAATGATACCGCTATCGTGGTGCCTGCGCGTTGGAGGCACGCTAAAGGAATCTTTGCGGACGAGGCGAAAGTCGACTATGCCGTCGTTCCTTCTACTGTGAGTTTTTAGGTTGCCACGTTTTGTTGACGTATCTTTTATAACGCCTACATTCCCTCATGTCCTACAATTGTGTTTTTATATTTCTAAGGCTTCCTTGTATTTTCAATTTCGCGTTGTCCTTTCCTCTTTCTCTCGGACTTCTGCCTTCCGTTTTTCTACTTCATTCTTGTGCTATTCCTGTCGACCATTATTCCATCTCTCTTATCATTATACCATTTCATTTTTCATCCCTCCATCGTTACTTATTTTACGACTAAATTCTCCTTCCTTTTTTAATTGTTTTCGTTCGGTTTCTCTTATTCTTCACAATCGTGAAAGATTTATATTTTCATTTCCAACCACGTGTCTCATCTTTTACCATTCGTCTTCTCGTTCTTTTCCATCCAGACCGTCTCTTCTCTTTACTTTCCTTCGCCCCCACTTTTTTTCTCGACTTGTTTCTCTGCGACTCGACGTAGCATTCAAGCCAACCGGCGAGGATTAGCGCAGGAAAAACAGCGCGTGTATTTTCACTAACTCAGACCACGGCCACCTGGTAACCGCCTGGTCGCGACCGCCTGGGCTTCCAAGGCCACCTCCGAACAATGTCGTCGACGAGAACGAACGAACACAGCAGCCTTCTTTTCGGAAACGCCTCCCTCTCCCCATCCTTGAAAAAAAAAAGGTCTCATGAAATATGAATTTCTGTTTGCTGCTGCTTCTTTGCGCCCCCAGGGGACTTTATTCTTTGCCACCGAGAGCCCCGGGGAAAATTACTGCAGCTCCTTAAGCTACGGAATATTAACTGCAGTCTTTGTTATTTAAATTTGTGGGATGCGAAAGAAATCGCGGGCGTTGGCGACTGACAAGCTCGGCTCGTCGCTGACGTTCGCGGGCGAAATGCCGGCGTTCAGGAGTGGGATATTGTCCCGGAGCAATGCCAGTGAATTTCGCGGGCTTTACTCATTGCTTTTGTGCTGCGCTGTGTGTACATTTGTAATTACTGGAATTCTCGAGAGGAGCATCAAAATAATGAACGCGGCCGCAAAATACCGATAGTATAGGTTGATGTTGTATTTCTATATTTTAACACCCACAAAGGAATGCATTGGAACTGTAATTACTTTGGTGCGATTGGATACGTCAAAGGGAAACTTTGCCACCTGATATAGTACAGTAAACTATTTCAGTAGGTACAGTCGGCTCGACTAAAATATGGGTACCAGTATCAAACATGTAAACCAAAGTTTTCTAGTTGATATTTTTGACATCATGAAGAAATAGATTTTGTTCTAATTCTGTGTTAAACCAAATAAATTCTTCTTTTACTTCCAATTCACATGTGTTTTCTCCGTTATTCAATATACAGCAATAGGAGAGATTGTATTAGATGTAAATAAATGATGAAAATGTCATTCGCTTGATATTTAAGTATAATTTATGCTGGTTTAATTATTATAATTTCACGTACATTAAAATGAACCAGCTGCCGGAGACCCTAACCTTTCAAAACACACACTCACACACTCACATTCACACTCTCACACTCTCACTCACTCACTCATACACTCACTCACACTCACACTCACACTCTCTGTCTTTCGGGCTCTCTCTTCTCTCTCTCTCTCTCTCTCTCTCTCTCTCTCACACACACACACACACACACACACACACATATTAGAGAAAAAAGTATTACTGTTTCGAATAATAATTTTTATAAAAGTTTTCCCAGTTTTGAATACCAGTCGTTTGCCTTGCCTGAAATACGAGCTTGCGACAAAACAAAAGTTCGTTTTATTTGGAATTAAAATTAGCAAACACTCCTCTCCGGCGCTGCTTGTAGCTGCCAGCTCCATTGTTCTCGATGCCATCCCCCTCCCCCTCCCCCGCCTCCTGCGTGCGCCTCCGGGCTCCCTCGCCGCGCCGTGGGACGTAATGAAGCCGCCGAGAGTGGCCTCTGGCGGCGACTCGCCTAATTAATGATGCGGCCGGGCCCGCAGCGTCACGTGGCGACATCGACCTTGATGACAGTGAGGTCGCCCCGCGCCGGTGGTGTGGAGGACAAAGACCTTGAGCCCAGGGAGGCAAGCCCTGAGGAAGGCGAGGCATGTGCTTTTATATAGAAGCATCGATGAGAGGTGAGGTGGACAAGAAGGAAAGTGTATTTGAACACAGACTAGTAAGCAAGTCAAGAGAAAAATGAGCGGTGTAGGGGAATTGCAATAGACCATTGTAGAAATCACGACCGTTAATAAGTAGTAGGATATGGATCACGGGGTTGGTCAATTAATGAAACACATTAGTTTGCCAACGTTTCGGAATATTTAATTCCTTCATCAGGGCTACAAAAACAAATCACATGGAATAAAGACAACTTGTCTGAACAACAACATTAGAAATCACACAAAATATGCCATGAATCAACATACATGAAGAAAAATCAGTAAATAAATAAATGAATTATATACTGTAATATATTGCAAGGTAGTTGAACGCGATGAAACTTCACGTGAAGGTGGGGTTAAAGATTCTTACACAAAATAGAGAAAGTGACCATAAAATTGTACCAATTGAGAAAATGACAATTTTTTATTGGTCTAGGCCATTTACATGGAAGATCATGTCAACATATGATGATGAGAATTAAAAATGATTATAGACAATTTAGCTATAAAATTTTTATTAGATTTTTTCGACCATTAACCTACATAAACAAGATATTTTCAATGCTTAATATATCAGTGATGTTTTAAATAACGACTAAAGCAGACATCGAGGATTTTAAGTAATATCTTCCCTCCCCTGGTAATGGAATTATGATCAAGAGATGTTTCAATTGTACTCAACAAATAGAAATCTTAGTTATGCAGGATTCTTCCTCCGGTTCCTGATGACATCAAAACGATAGCTTTGTGTGAAGTCTGAAATCTAAATACAAATATATACAATAATAAATCTGAGTACAAATGTATGCTATCCTGTGATTACATTTAACGTACAGCTCGTTTTCAACGAGATATTGTTGGACACACAAACGTATCACTCACTAGGTTTGGACTTGTGAGTGCGGAATTGAAGACGTTGAGCCTTCAAAATGATATTGAAATCATTGTCTAAGCAGGATATCTTTGATTCAAACCTTGAGAAATAAAATTCGATAAAATAATGTAAAGACATTGAATATACCAATATGCATTTGTGACCGCCCGTTTTCTTAGATTCCGAAAACGTGTCGCATACCGCCCTAAGAAAGCGAGGGAAAAGAATATTTTGAACGCTAGCGCCAACGCGGATGGATATTTGGAATGATAATTAGAATTTAAACAAGAGAGACTGCCACCTTAGACCAAGGGCGAGACCGAGGTTTGGATGAAAGAAAAGTTCTTTCTGAAGGTAGCAGCTGAATCAAGTGGACGTATGGAAAACGGTACGCCAGGAAGTGACATTGAAAGCGGATTTCAGATTTGCAACTTTTTGAGGAAAACTCTTCTAGAAGACTAGAAGAGGTAATTATTCTGTTATAAATTGATTTAAAAACATAATCTTAGAAGAAAGGTAATAAGAAAATGTTATGAATTTATAATGAAGAATTAGAGAGAAATTTTGAATAGATGGCAGTAATTAATAGCTTGTATTCATTTCTTTCCAGTTTTTTTTTTTCTCTCTACATGTTGTATATTTAAATACTCTGAAGTTGGCGCTCATATAAAAGGGTGATCTCTGGATTCATTTTCACCTGAATATCCAGTTGGTCATTAACTGTAATCGAAAAATAAAGTAAAATCTATATGAGAGTATTCAAGCATAAAACTTCTGAACGAGAAGAAGGCGATTTCGAGGAGCAACGGCGTTCTCAACTCCGAGGCCACGACGCTTCAGCGCCGAAGCAGCTCGGTGGAAAGGTGTAGAAGGAAGCAGCGGACTGCTCTACGCGGCCGAGAACACAGTAAAGATCGTTCCGCCAAATGTTTTGTAGGGATAGGAGGATTCAGTTTAATAAGAAAGCTCATTCTGTATCTATCACGTAGAAAGAAAAAGGGAGGGTAATAGATTTTACTACGCTTAAAAAAGATAAGAAAGTGCTAAAGTACATTTGTTTCCGACTTCTAATATTATGAGAACAGAATCAATCTTTTCTTTTCAAAAAGGATTTCAAGATCAAATATTGTAATATAGTGATTAAGATTTGTGTAAGAGTATAATTATAATAATAGTAATTCTGATTCTTAGAGAGAAAGAGTTTCTTTGTTGTAAAGTAATGTTATGAAAAGTATTAATTTTTGATTTTCAATGCGTGTTTCTTTCACATTTTTGTAAAGTAATATTTTAATGATTCTTTCTGAATTTGGAAAGTGTAATGAGCAACAATTGGGCTAGATGAAAGTAGGAAATTGTGTATTGTGTTATTAGTGTGTGCTTTTTTGAAATAAGAGTATTTTGGTATTTGATTTTTTTCTGTGTGCCATTGTATGTATTTGTCAAAGCAGCCAATATTTTTAGAATATATTCTGAATTTAGTGAAAAGTGATTCTCACCCGAGTTGTTTGTAATTTTGCATCCAATCCATAAAACGATCTTCACGACCCTGCCCCTATTTTTTTATTTATTGTGTCCACACTGGGACGCTCTATACTGAGCTAGTCAATACCCTGCGATTTGTGTTCGCCACTCCCCCAAGACGTCTCAGGTCGTGCTGGCCTACGGCTGGTACCGCACACGACTGTGGCTCGCACTGGTTTGGCAAGCGGGGCTCGATTATTGGATGCATTTGATGACAAACTCGATTTGGGAATAACTGAGACCAAAATTTGTGTAACTAAAATTACTAGTACAATTGAATCATGTGTTCACTAAAATTTGACCAGGTTGCAGAGTTCAAGTGTTGAGTAAAAGTGTGTTATTTCAGGAGTGTTTTTTTTTCAGTGCTGATATTTATTATATGAGAGTTTTATCAGTTTCAAATTGTGTCTGGTATTTTGTAAAATATTTTGTGAGAGGTGTATGGTGTCTGGGGAAAAGAATTGATTGATTCTAGGCAGTTAATAGATTCAAAATGGCAGGAAGGTTAACGTGGCTAGGAATTTACCTACTGTGTGGAAGGAACTTCTGAGGAATCAGATAGCGATAGGGAAACTGGGGGACAAGCACCAGGTACGATGATCGGGGGAGGAAACGACAGGAGTAGAACTAGGAGCGGCAGGAGAAACTAGTGAGACGTCGCTGACAGAATCACAGCCAACGCCAACACGAGATCAGGATGAGGAAGAACGAACCTCGAGAGGGCTAATTCAATGATGCAACGGTTAATAGGCAATTTATGCAACAATTAGATGTGAGGTTATCATGCAGGAGGAAAACAGAGGAAACCATAAAAATTAGGTTACTTTAAACTAAACTAGAGGAGGAACAAAGTTACTTTGAACCAAATTAGAGGAGAATAACTGCAATAAATACTTGGAAAACCAAATTAGAAGAAAATAACTCGGCAATAAATGCTTGAAAACTAAACTAGAGGAGAACAAGGCTACTTGGAAACCAAATTAGAGGAAAATAACCCCGGCAATAAATGCATTGGAACAAAAATCTACGGAATTCGACACGAAATTAGAAGAAAATAAGACAGGAAGAAGAAATTTAAAAGCACAGTTTACTGAATTAGCGGAGCAGGAATAACAATTTAAGAGCGAGGTTCAACAAGAATTAGCACAGGAACACGAGAACTTAGAGAAAAATTCACGGAGTTGGACTTGAATTAGAAGAAAAGGTTGATCAAGTAACAGAAAGAATTTGAAACTAGGATCGAAACACAATCGGATCTTTATAACCGCCGTATCCGACAGGCAGATTGAGGTAGAACAAGGAGTAGAAAATTCAGAAATTAGCTACTGGAACAAGTCTAGGTCTGCTTAATAAATTAGATAGTGAATAAAGGCCCTTCTGAACAGGATGGCGTCTTACAACATCAAAATTAATGCATATAAGAATGAAGTTATAGAATCTGAAAAAATCAATTAGGAAAATTCTACCACCGAGTGGAGTGAAGTGTTCAGCCCACGTACTGCTCTGCATTGCCGTGCAACGCTAATTTCAGTGCAGTGAGATGAAAATCCATGTGTATTTAAGTGAAAGAAGTAGATAATTTCTTTCTTTAAATTGTGTTCCGGACAGTAAGAAAACTCGAACCGTTTATCAGATGTTGCAGGGTAATGCACGAATCTGGGCAGATAGTTTAGAGAGTTTCCCAAAACTATGGCCGAACTCAAAGAAAATTTTATTCGAGATATTGAATAACGAAACTCAAATCAATTTTAAAGTTAACGTAATGTATGGAACGTAGTTAAGGCATGATGTCCATGCAGGAATATGCAACGTGAGAAATTAGCTTGTTTCAAATTATGTACTCCGGACGATACCGGATGAAGAAATTGTCTGTTTATTAATACGTCATTTTCCTTCTCGACGCAAAATTTGCTTAAGAATCTCTTACCAATGTCCACTGAAAATTAATAACGCAACTAGATTGTATGATGCCACTTTCGTGTATACGAAAGGTTACAGAAAGCAAGGGCAAATGCTAATGGTCCGGTAAATGGTCAAGATAGCAGGCAGCAATAACATAATGTAAGCAAACCAGAAACAGGAGAAACTTAAGCAAACTGAAACATTACCAAGAAAACAAACTTATACTAGACAAGACAGGACCTCGTCTAGGGATAGAAATAGAAAATTCTATTGAGGAGGAGCTTTTTCAACCCAGAAATACAGGACCAAGTACATCCGCGGACATGAGTCGGAAAATTAGAAAGGTTTGTTTCGACACGCCATCCCGCCGCAAACCAAATAGAACAATCTAGTGAAGAAGAGGTGGCGATATTATCAATCGAATTAATCTCATTTGATGATGAACCGTGGAACGAAGAAGAATAAATGCAGATCGGATCCAGGAGGCAGGTCCGAGAATTAAAGTTAAATGAGGTGTTGATACTTCGGCATTAGTAGACACAGGTTGTGCAACTTCCGTCATAGCTGAAAGTTTGTTGCATGAATTAAAGAACAGCGGAGTGGAGGTACCTACATTGCTGCTCGTGAAATCTTTTCTGATAGGTGCGAATCGAAAAATCAAAACCAATAACAAGACAAGTTTATTTTGGAAATAGAGATAGGCAAGATTAAGCACTGTTGTGTGTCTTGTAGCGTCAGAACTTTTATATCCATCATACTGGGAGTCGATTTCATGAAAACAACACGGAGTTGTTATCAACTTAGAGAACAATACTTTTAACTTTGGAAACCGAATAATCAGCAGGATCTTGAATTCGATTCATTCACGGAATTATTGGGAGGCTAATTGTTTGGAGGAAGAAGATGTGAACCTACAAATTCGTTCGGAGTGCAGAGAAACGATAACTTAATGCATATCAGAAAAAACAGTTAATCAGCGATACTTAGAATCAAAAAGGTGTTTTGCAAAAACAAGAATCCAGTAAAAGATTTTCAATTCGAAATAGAATTGCCAGATAAAACACTATTCACGGGTTACCAATATGTCATTCCAGAAAAACATATGAAGAGGTGGATAAGTCATTGCTACCATGGTCAAAGATGATATCATCATGAAGTCCAAAACCTCTTATCTAAACTGATAGTGCCTGTAGAAAAGAGTAATGGAAGATAAGGCGTGTTTAGATGTGCGCGATTGAATCAAGTTACCTTACCGTACAGAGACAGACCGCAAGCTGCGTGCGTGTGTGTGCAAAAAGTGTAGAGGATTTAACTAATCAATTATCTGGCATCGGGCGGTTGAGGTCTAACTGACTTCACTCGCATCGTATTGGCAAATAGCGATAGCACCTGAATGTAGACAATATACAGGATTTATTCACTGGGAATTTCGTATGTCTTCAAAGAATGCCATTTGGATCACAAGAACAGTGCATCTGCTCTTGTACAATGTCTAGACAATATCATTGGCAGAGATGTCCAGCGATGTTTTTATCTATATTGATGATGCTTGTGTATTCTAAGACATTTGAAGAACACAGACTAAGCTTAGATATTTTGTTGAAACGTCTGATTGGAAAATAAATAATTTCATAACTGAATTTGGAGAAAAGTAATTTCTGCACTAAAACAAGTTAAGTTCCTCCTAAGCTATGATGTGACAGTTAATTGAGTCAAATGAATATGGAAAAGATGCGAGAGATAGATAAAATTGCACTGCCAAAAACACGAAACAACTTAAAAGTTTGTTAGGTTGGGCGTCAATTATTACGCCAGATTTATCTTAATTCGCCATGCACATTGAAATATTTCTTTCCGTTGCTAGTGAAAGCACACTAGATGGAAGTGGACAGAACAACATGAAATAGCTTTCAACAATTTAAAGCAATGTTCCATGAGTCTTATGATAGTCATCCAGATTTCACTAAGCCATTCATATTGTGACTGATGTAGCAATCTTGGAATGGGTGCCATTCTATTTCAAGAAATTTGATAATCAAGAGAAGATTATAGCAATTGTGAGTCGTATTTTGAAAGAACCTGAAACTGTTTCACGGCGACAGAAAAGGAGGCTAATGCTATTGCTTCAATAATACACTGATTAAGAGTAGAATACCTCCGTGGGAAGATCATTCATTATTAGAACAGATCATAAAGCTTTAGTTTTTCTAAAAAGATGTCACCCGAATAACGATCGTCTACTAAGGTGGATAATTGGTTACAACAATTTTTAAGGTGGAGTACTGCCCAGGCAGATGTAATTTGTTGCCTGATTTGATTTAGTAGAAATGTCACTACAAACTACAATCCAATGCCTAACATTTTGTTTCCGGCTTCACCAATTCATTTGAATGTAATGGAAAGCAGGTCTAACTTGGGAAACATTGCAAGATTTCAAGAATCTGATGCCACGATGAAAAGTTAAAAAAGATTTGTTAGAGGAGAACTCAGACCTACTGATCCAGATGTAAGACGGTGGACGGGCTGACCCGTTGAAATGGAAATTGGTAGATCAAGCTCGCTCATAAGAGTGCAACAACATCCATTACTTTATCGAGTTTGATACTGCAGCAAGCACAACTGGCATCATCTGGCTAGTGCACATCTTTAGCTTCATTTCATGAAGCCGAGAAAGTAAACCAAGCAATTAAGGAAGTTTGTTATTGAAAGGAGGAAGAAACAGGTTGACGACGAGGATTGCCAAATGTAGTGTGTCAGAAAACTAAGTGCACCTTAATCGACATTACTGGCGCCATGTACGCAATAATCCCTTCAAAAGAAAAACGAGCTTAGTTAAGTTATAGATTTGTATGGTCCTTTTTACCGAAGGCCAAAGATGGGTATAAACATACTTTGGTATGCATTGATGTGTTTTCCAAGCTAACGCAAGTATACCCTGTTATTGTGCCGAATACGAAAACTGCCTGTATCAACTTAATGTTCTTCAATTTGCTGGTCCATGCAAAGGTGCTGACAGATCACGGTGCCCAATTCACGAGTGAACTCTGGTTACAGGCCATGCAACATATGAATGTCAAGCATATATGTTCTAGCATTAGACATCCACAGTCTAATCCTTCAGAGAGAGTTGGCGAAAGAACTATCAGGCTATTCAGAGTCTACGTGTCGGGAGGCAATATAACGAGTGGTCACTGCTAATTCCACACATTAACAAATGGTTGAATCAAATCTACCATGATTCGATTGAATGACTCATTTGAAGCCCATTTCAAAACTAAAGCAGAGCATCCATTGCAAAACCATTATGAAACCAGAGATAGAAACAACAAAATCAAAATAATGAAGAGATACTGAAAGTTAAGGAAAGGGCGTGACCAAAGAAATCATAAGCTCCAGGAAAACCTTATGAATTCGAAGAAGGGCAAAGTATTATTGAGGGTCCTAAAAGTTCGATTTGATTCGGCAAACAGTATCATAAATTTTTCAGATTGTTTGAGGGACTGTACCTTAATTAGTCAATTACAACATCCCAATGTAGCCGTAAAAGGAAAGATGGAAAGTGGGAATACAATCGAAAGCATAATTTCACAGTTTGCGACCATTTAAAGAATGAAATAAGTGGCAAAATGATGAAACAAACAGATAAAGTAACCGACAAGAATCATGTAAAAAGAAAAAAAGAAAAAAGAAAACAAGAGGGAAAGAAGGAAAAAAAAGAAGGAAGATGAAGAAAAGTAGTAAGAGTACAAGAGGGAAGAGAACAGATTGCTCGACGTTCTAGAATCAACAAATAAGAAAAAGAAGAGCATAATTTAGTGAAAAGATTTTACGGCATATGAAATCAAACTCTATAAAATCTTTTTTTCCGAAAGAAGGGTTATGTGACTGCCCGTTTTCTTAGATTCCGAAAAAACGTGTCACATACCGCCCTAAGAAAGCGAGGGAAAAGAATATTTTTGAATCATACGCCAACGCGGATGGATATTTGGAATGATAATTAGAATTTAAAACAAGAGAGACCGCCACCTTAGACCAAGGCGAGACCGAGGTCGGATGAAAGAAAAAGTTCTTTCTGAAGGCAGTAGCTGAACTGGGCGGACGTATGGAAAACGTACGCCAGAAGTGACATTGCAGCGGATTTCAGATTTGCAACTTTTTGAGGAAAACTCTTCTAGAAGACCAGAAGAGGTAATTATCCTGTTATGCAAATTGATTTTGAACATAATCTTAGAAGAAAGGTAATAAGAAATGTTATGAATTTATAATGGAAGAATTAGGGAGAGAAATCTTTGAATAGATGGCAATTATTAGCTTGCATTCATTTCTCTTCCAGTTTTTTTTTTTCTCTCTCAAGCATGCTTTTCGTATTTAAATACTTCGTTGGTGCTCATAAAAGGGGTGATCTCTGATTCATTTTCACTCTGAATATCCAGTTGGTCATTAACTGCAATCGAAAATAAAGTAAATCTATATGAGATATCTGCCATATAAAACTTTGAACGAGAAGAAGAAGGCGATTTGAGGAGCAACGGCGTTCAACCTGAGGCCACGACGCCTAAGGCCGAAGAGCCTGGTGGGAAAGGTGTAGAAGGAAGCAAAGTGGACTGGCTCTACGCGGCCGAGAACACAGTAAGATCAATTCCAAATAAAATGTTTTGTAGGGATAGGAGTGATTCAGTTTAATAAGAAAGCTTCATTCTGTATCTATCACGAGTTAGAAAAGGGAGGGTAATAGATTTGCATCACGCTTAAAGATAAGAAAAAGTAAAAGTACATCGGTTTCCGACTTCTAATACGTGAGAACAGAATCAATCTTTTCTTTCAAAAGGATTTCAAGATCAAATATTGTAATATAGTGATTAAGAGTTTGTGTAAGAGTATAATTATAATAATAGTAATTCTCTGATTTTAGAGAGAAAGAGTTTCCTTTTGTTGTAAAAGTAATGTTAAGGGAAAAGTATTAATTTTGATTTTCAATGTGTGTTTCTTTCACATTTTGTAAAGTAATATTTTAACGATTCTTTCGAATTTCTGAAAGTGTGTTTGTTAAACAATTGGGTTGTAGATGAAAGTAGGAAATTGTGTATTGTGTTATTAGTGTGTGTTTTTTCAGTCAAGAGTATTTTGTATTTGATTTTTTCTGTGTGCCATTGTATGTATTTGTCAAAGCAGCCAATATTTTTAGAATATATTCTGAATTTAGTGAAAAGTGATTCTCACCCGAGTTGTTTGTAATTTTTGCATCCAATCCATAAACGATCTTCACGACCCTGCCCCCCCCTATTTTTTTATTTATTGTGTCCACACTGGGACGTCTATACTGAGCTAGTCGACCATCTGGTGATTTGTGTTCGCCACCCCCCCAAGACGTCTCAGGTCGGGTGCTGGCCTTACGGCTGGTACCGCACACGACTGTGGCTCGCACATTAAAACTCAGTTTGAGGCCAGGAATATCAAAATTGCACTGAATTAATTTTTTTCTTAGAACAAGTTAGTAAAGTATTATTGTACTAACCGTTGTTAAATTCAATTAACATTGTTTCAAACGACTGTTAATTATAATTCCACTATCAAGTTACGTGAATGCGTGAAAATGCTCTCTATCGGGTCACATTTTTATAATTAAATTCATAACTATGAAATCATAACTGCAGTACATTTCAGAAAATGAAATGTCGTATGGACGTTCAATTGATGTCAAGCCATTTCATAATCATGTCGTTTGCTAATTTTGTTTGGATTAATTTTAAACTCAAATCAGCATTAAATATTTAGTCTTGAACGTTTCAATGTTAGGATCGTTCAATATTAGGAACTATATTTCTAATTTCCAATGCGAGCCGAAATTGAAAGAGAACTATGAAACCTCTGACTCTGTGAGAGGTGTCAAATGTTTTGTTATATACCCAGAAACTCAGAAAATATCCAGAAATAAAAAAACAGAAATTTTGTTCAGCATACTTTTTGCTGCTGCAGGCTAAATTATTATTATTATTAGACTGCTATATATACGGTGTAATACGGGGTACATAATGAGGATTAATATACGTATATAGATTATTCCTTCAAATAAACTTTGTTAATGTCTTTTTTTAATTTGGTTGAACCTTTTAGTATTTTATAATTTACTTTAATATTATTAAAGTAATTTATAGGTTTTACTATTAGAAAATCGAAAAAATGACAACATATTTAAAAAATGTGATTTGGGTGGCGATAGATGGCAGCTGGGAAGAGGACGGGGCAAGTTCACAAAAGCCAGCCCACACCAAGGAAATTAGAAATCATTACTACGAGAAAGTCTGTGCACTTCACTGTGAAAGTCTGTGCCATTCTGCAGCACCACTAGTTGTATTTTGCTCAATATAAGAAAGAACTGAAAGTAAAATATTTATTTTCACATTTTCATTGGTTCAGAAAATAATTCACAACCATAGCACTCAGCGACACAGAAGCCTTTGTTGAAGGTAAACTCTGACAATTAAAGAGACCTAATTATCCGAGACACCTAGAAACAACATTCCTTGGGTTACAGCGTCTCGTATTTAAGCAGGTTCTTGAAACAATTAATCCCGTTTCTTCCATGGCCGTTAATAGTTTCGAATTTCCCCGCTGCGGTGCGCCTGGAGCCATCTAACTTAGCGCGAGTAAACTTTCAGTGCTCGAGACTCCAGAAAGCCATTAGCTGCCGGAATGAATTCCTTCCCGTGCTTCGTGGCGCCGCTTTGCTCAAGCAGGGCTGCCACTCTTACGAACTGATCGAGCTGCGGGTCCGAGAATAAATTTGGTCCCTTGGTTTCGAGGAACATTGTAAAAGCTATCGACTACCAATGAAATACATTGCCTGTTAACAATATTATTAGATATTTAATGGCCAATGTTCGATGGAGTTGACTGTTAGGCTTTCGTTTTATTTAATCTATATTAACTGCTTTGTCTCGCAAAAGCGCAGAAGGATTCACTTGCAAAACTTTTGCAACTTGGGTACCGTATGCTTGTGTGCGAGAGGGAGTTCATTATTTTGTAATGTTTTGATACAGAATGTAGTAGATACTGTTTCATAAAATGTTATTGCAGAAACTGAATGTAAACGTCACGCGTTTGAAAAATCCGAAAGCTTTGACAATACCGAAAGAATCTAATAAGTTGACAAAAATTAATTAACTTGTCCATTTTGTTAATGGAATTGGATTGGTAGCAGAAAGAGGTATTTTGTAACTATATCATGCAATATCGACAATAAAAGCCTTTCATAAACATTCTAAAACCTTTTGTTTTATTAAAATGTGAACGTCAACAAAATTAACAATATATTAAAATGTTTCTCTTTACAGTACTAATAAAAAAATTCCAACAAACCAACAAATGCGGGTAGACATCTTTTTTCATTTCATAAGAGAAAGCACTCTCAGTGTGCACATTTAACATAATATTATTCGTACATTTTTAAAGGTATGCGAGGCTTCATAATTGTTCCTAAGTTGGCTTACTGATTTAATGCAAAATGTAACCTTTAAAATGTTCTATGATTTAAAATGGTGTTCTTTTATGTTTATTCATGAAAAGTGAAAAAGAAATACATTGAGTTTTATTGGAAATATTTATGTAACAAAAATGTATGTTATAGAATGATATCTGATTAAATGCACCCAAAGAAAGTTCAAATCCAGTCGACGTTGAGACTCGGCGGTGTGCGGACGTTCGCTGCTCCGCTGTGCTTCCATCGCGCGCTATGACCGTGGTCGTTCTAGATAAGCGTCAAGAATGAAAGCTGTTATAGTTTTTTTTGTTTTTGTGGTTAATAGTTGTTCCTTAACTGTGTGCAAATTCGGGTGACGAGTTTTCCTAGATTTGTGAAGTTCAGTGTTTTAGTGAGTGTTCTCTTCATTTCCACGCACCGAGAAGCTCGAAGTGCGTATGTTTCTGACCATCGTGTTGCTGCTTGGCATCCGAGCAACAACATCGTAACCATCATGGAAGTCCTCCATCCCAATCAACAACCAAGTATTGTTTCAAGTAAGAGTTATGTTCAAGCTTGTAATAGTTCCCTGTTTCCTAAGAAAGAAAATGCAATTGTGATTGACTCTGCAAATTATGCACCGACAGTTGACTTCATTGAAGCCCTTGCAGGAAAAACTAATCCTTCTCATATTCGGTTTGCATCAAAGATCTCTAATAACAGACTGTGTGTTTATTTGTCCACCAAAGAAGTTGCTGACGATCTAGTATCCAAAGTTAAATCAATAATTGTATCTGACCATGAATTTACTATAAGACCGCTAATTTCACGCAACAAAAGAATAATTCTTTCCAATGTTTGCCTGAGTATCCCTAACAATCTACTAGAAGATAAGTTATTAGAATTTGGCGTTAAAACTGTGGCATCAATGTCTTTTATTCGTGCAGGTTTCTCTAACCCAAACTTAAACCATATCATGAGTTTCAGAAGACAAACCTACATAGCACCGGAACATGAAGAACTACTCCGAGTCTTTCCAAGTAACATTGGATGGTTTACCGCATTGGATATACATCTCATCTGATATCCCTACCTGCTTTCAATGCAAGCTGCAAGGTCATTTTGCTAAGAACTGCCCAAATGGCAACTCACCCCTGCCGCAAGCAGCTATCAGCCCGAAGGTAACAACCTTTCCCTTATCAGACGGCGACCTTGCCGTCTTTCCTGCCCCCGGTCCCGCTCCTGTCATTAACGAGAACGAATTCCCTGATCTCCCAAGTGTTTCACAACCAGATCCTTTACCGGCATTCCCTACAACTTCAGTCTCGGAATCCAAGACAAAGAAGCCAACGGAAAACACGGTAAAATCAAGAACTAAAAGGCCACTCTCAACTAGTAGTTCCCAAGCGACGCCTCTTCCCGCTAATGTGTCAAGAGATCTCGTTACGGAAAAGACTGTCCTCTCTGATTCGGAGATATCTTTAGACTTAGAAGACCCCTGTGAAACAAAATAGTGTTCCCCAAAAAAATAAAACCACCTCAGATAGTAAAGAAGACATTCAATGGTCAGTGACCAAAGAAAAGATTGAAAAGAGCCCAATTAAATACCCGTTATCGATGAATGAATTGTTAAGCTTCTTTGACAAATCTAAAGGTTCCCAGAACATTGCAGAAATTGCTAAAGACTTCTCTCCAGATATTCCACCTATAATTTCAATGTTACGGGATATTTATTCCACCCTTCCTAAAAAGGTATTAAAACAGATGTTCCAGAATAATCAAAAAACTTGAAAGTGCATTGGATTCTGATACGGATACGTCCCAGGCATCTACAGTGTAATACTACGGCCATATATTTCCCAGTATTCCGGCCTCATGAAAATTATAGAACTCCTCACCAAATTTAATCTCATAAATAGTATTTAGATAGTGATCATACATTGTCCCATGTACAATATTAATATTAAGGCTCTATGTGTGTATCCCATGAAATTGTACAACTAATGTATATTTGTATATTTATAACTACTGTATTATTGTAACTGTGGTCGCCAATGACCTAGACGTTTCTAAGGCGACCTTAAATAAATAATAAAAAAAAAAAGTTCAAATCATGCCTTATTACTTTTTCTAAATTCTATTATTCTCAGATAAATTAATGTTTTTATATTTAACTTGAAGAGTAAAGACAGATGCGAAAAATGGAAAATTTCTATTTTTTGAACAGTTTTAAAACAAATATGGTCTAAACATTTTCTAAATATTTCGCCGAATACTGAAGGGTATCTCTCATATTGTCCTATTATTTTCATAATTCTTCACCGCTTCTATTACAATTCATAACGAGAGTTCTTTATAATTTCTTGAACACATTGATCAACGTGTTTAATGCTCTGAGTTTGATAGTCTATTTTACATGCATAAATAAACGGTTCATTTTTTACGTACTTGTTTACATTAACTCTATAATTTACCAAATATTCATGAGATGAATCACACAAAACGTCACAAATGTCAGAAAGATCTTGTGATAATTGTGAGAAATGTGAGATTTTACTTTGTACGAATGAAATGGCGCTTCACGCACTATTTCTTTCTTGGCACACATTGCGTGTCCGTGAAAGTGCAAAAAGAAAGTCAGTTATTCAGATATTAGTATTGACCGAATATTGAATTTTTTCCATGTGGATAATTGATTTTCTCAGACGCGCAAACACCAAGGCCATCATGTTGCCTACAGCTCTAGAAAGGGTTCTGAAAATTATCAGAGAGAGAGAGAGAGAGAGAGAGAGAGAGGAGAGAGGAGTGAGAGAGAGTGAGAGAGGAGTGAGAGAGCGAGTGAGAGAGAGTGAGAGAGAGTGAGAGAGAGTGAGAGAGAGTGAGAGAGAGTGAGAAAGAGTGAGAGAGAGTGAGAGTGAGAGAGAGAGACACACACACACACACACACGTTTGTGATCGTAACCGTTCTTCGAAATAGTATATCATGAACAAAATAAAATACTTTCATAAACAGGACCATCAAATTGAATAAATATTCAAATCCCACAAATCAAATGTATCTCTGTGGGAATTTTTTTAACAATTCTCAATCCAAAATTTTTGTATGCTCCTCCTGCAATAAACTTTTCACCCACACCCCAGTTAAATTAGACTTATCGAAAAAAATCTGTTTTGAAACTTGGCTGGATTGTTTATTGGTACCTACCACACATTATACTAAACATCCTGAAGGAAGGAGAGTGAGCAAAGGGTGGGCGAAAGCTGTGTAATGATGTAGTTTTCTATGATTTTTGCATATATCTCGAAACTATCAATTCTACCGAAACGTATGTTCTTTACAAAATTCAAGTAGACAAAATGTTGAACAAAAACGTTCCTACAAGGTTTTGTTTTTAAAGTAACACTTTTAAAGTTACAGGCTCGAGAAGTTCTTTTTTTTACTGTGAGGCTCTTCTTTTAGAAATTTCCCTTATAAAAATGATGTTATGATATGTGGAATGCACAAATTTTACGATATGTTGAATGCAATAATTTTATTTTTGTTACAAATTTATGAACAATATGTATTTGCACATTGACGTTGAAAAAATAAACATTTTACATCTTATGAATTCTTATTTTGTAAGTACTGGAGTATTTTTGAGGTCTTTCTGTCCGAGATTACCTCGGATACGAAAAGTGATAATCAATAGTATGTATGTATTTGGCGTTTTAGGTCGGTACTCCGACTTCGCCGACCAGCAACCGGTGTCCCTAATGCCTGACTAGTTAAATTCCCATGCTAGAGGGTATGAGGGGCATGAGGCGAACATGACGTATTTTCTTCACCGTAACTAGCAAGACCCACCTGCTTGAGATATTTACAGTCTTTGTCACACAGTTACAGAAATTGGGATGATTTGAAAGGAAAGCTTCAACTCTATTTTTGCCTCGACAGGGAATCAAACCCGGAGACCACGGCACGGGAAGCTGGTACGTTTCTTGAGTCATCCCAAAGGCCATTAATCCATAGTACATTTGATAATTATCGAGTAAAAATATTTGGGGCTATAAAATAAATGGTTAACTTTACAACAAAAGCTTATATGATATTTTTTGTAAGATATTTTGTCAATTTTAATTTGTAAGGAGCAAATGATTCGCTAAAATTGATACGAAGATGCAAAAATATTGAAAAACGCCACTAAAGTTTCAAACTTCTGGATTTTTTCCTTCAGTGACCATCTTTTGCTCTAATTTGTCTGGACTATCCTCTTTCTGAAACTTCGCTGCAATTTCAAGAACAAACTGTTTTAGCAAATAAATAATATACTTTTTTATCTTGCATTTACAACTCACATGAAATCGGGACAACTCTCCAACTCAACACAACTCTGTACCGACAAACCGTGCTGACTCTCATGCTACTTATCCATAAATTCTCGTTGCCGAGCGACAAAGTTCTTAGCTGGAACGAGGCGGTCCCTTTTCAGGCGCTGTCCCTACCCGTTCTCCCATCCCCTTAAACCCCATAAGGGGCACCTGCTGAGAAAATGCCCCCGCGGCCACGGAGGTAAGAGCTTTAGTGTGTAATTCGTTCTGGAAAGTCGCGCGTCGCAGGCGTGAGTGGGCGGGGTGGGGGGGAAGGGGGAGGGGCGGGGGCGGGGGGCGTGTCCCGGCGCACGCCACTGCTTGAGGCCGCGAGCTTAAACAGGCCGCTCGCGAAAGATATAAACATGCAAACATAGTTTAAACCCGCATAATATCGCCCGGCGCCCGCAAGGCGAAACACGAAAGGATGAAAAAGGGATTGCTGCGTAAGGCTCTCCATAAATCTGCTGCAGATTAACGTTATTGCTGCGGAGAACCCCGGAACCGCTGCCGTCGGAGGACGCCGAATCTCGAAGGATTCTCCCCCCACCCCTCCTGCCCCCCTAACCCCATTCCTTTCCGCTCACTTCGCCCCCACCCATTCCGAACCACGCTGGGATTCGGCGCTCGGAATGTTCACTGGATTTCCAATTCGCCTCCTCTCCGTGTGGACATGCGCTCTCTTCTGCGACAAGTGCACTTCTGAAAATGCCGACATCCATAGGTTAGACTCCGTAAGATTTGAATTAGGTCGATTGATTGATAGATTGATTGATTGATTTTTTCGCGTTTTCGGGCTAGTCAACTGCTTTGGTCATGGTAGTGCATGTTTTTTCTGCTTTGGTTAGTGTAGTGCATCTTTTCTCTCGCGTGATGACGATGATCTTCCCCCTTTGGATGGTGAGATCCGGCGCCGACCTACCGTCGGATAGTGGGGTTTCCCCCTAACCGGGACTCTCCCACCAGCGGGGCATCGCCCCAGCCGGGACAAGCTCTAAGCTCCCGACCGATCTCCCGGAATATGTGGTAGTGTAGTGCATGTTAGTGTAAGTGTGTGTTTAAGGGGGAGGATAGGACAAGGAAGAGGAAGGACAGATCGCGCGCGGTCCGTGGCCCGTTTGGTAGGGTACTGCTCCGGCATTCGCCTGGTGTTGATCGGAGAAACCACGAAAAACTACTGATCAGAGCAGCCGTCCGCTAGAATTCTCCTCCAGACAGCAACTGAATTCGACCTAGCTGAAAAGCTAGTGTCGGAAATTCTGCCCTCAGGACTCGAACCTAGGACCTCCCGGTCAGGGTCGCAGCAGTGACATCAGTTGATGCACTGAGCTACCGCTCCCGGTAATTAGTTTGAGAGAGTGAGTATTTCACTGTTTCCAGGCGCATAAACTACTTATTTCTTCCCATAAGTATAGTACATAATATAACGAAGGAAGTGGGGAGAGTTTACTCCCGATAGAACGAGAGTATTCGGCATTGACGTACCAAACGGCATGCAGGTGTTTCCTTCAGGTATCTCCCCCAACAGGGGAGCACCAAACGGGCCACGGGCCGCGCGCGATCTGTAATACCTTTTCCTTGTCCTATCGTCTCCCCCTTACACACACACACACACACGTACACTAACATGCACTACACTACCACATATTCCGGGAGGCCCGTCGGGAGCTTATAGCTTGTCCCGACTGGGGCGGTGCCCCGCTGGTGGGAGAGTCCTGGTTAGGGGGAAACCCCTCTAGACGACGGTAAGTCGGTGCTGGATCTCGCCATCCAGCGGAGGAAGATCATTGCCATCTCCCGAGAAAAAAGCATGCACTACACTAACTGAACTAATGACCGAAGCAGTTGACGCGCCCAGAAACACGAAAAAATCAATCAATCAATCAATCCCCCAACAGGGCCGTTCCGCGCAGCCAGGACAGTCTCTAAGTACCCGTATAGACCGTCGACATAGTGCGTGTAAGTGTGTATGTGTGCATGCCTGTAATGGAAGAGAAAGGGACAAGGATGAGGAAGGCCACGGCAATCTGGGAATCACGGGAATTTTTTTGTCAGTGTACTAAATTTATTCAAATCAGTTGCCCCTTATTGGTCTCCTAACATTCTATAATTTTGTAACAGAAAATATCGTCGGATTGCCAGCGCGCGATTACAGTACTTTCTCTTCTTACGTAGAAAGGCGAGAACGTAAAACATGGAGGGTGAGCGCGCCGCTTTTGCTCTTAATCTATGTAACTCATATGAGGTTTACCGTGGCTTTGAGTGTTTAATAAGGTTAATAATCCAGTTTCTTTCATGATTAGCATTTCAAATAATGGCTAGAAGGAACATGGACCGTTAGAACACTTACATACCTAATAATGGCCAACGTAATTTAAACTGGGCGCTGAAGTCACATGTCGATGTACGGTAGGTGAATTAAAAAATAAAATATAGTAAATACTACTTTGTAAATAATAATCATTTTCTCAACAATGGACCCGACATTTAAACCAGAGTCACCCTCATGACGTACCTGGAAGTTCAAGTCTTACGCGAGTTCAGGCTATATCACAGTTCGACTGCCTAAGCAGTACGCGCAAGGGTCGAGTGTGCACTAAGCATTCTACATGTTTTATGGTCATTATGAGACCTTTTCTCATAAGTTGCTATTCAAAAACAATTAAGTTACAAAAGATACAGAGACGAAACGAGACTGATTGAATGGTCTTAAGGTATGAAACTATTAATCGCAATTTCGATCTATCACGATAATAAAACATCAGTTTTATATTATCAGATGAAAAGTACTTATAAAAACTGTAAAATAACTGAATGATTTTGAATGTATTATGGTGGAAGTATGTTAAACTATTTCATAATCATTAGGATACATTCTTCCTGACTTGCCTTCTCACAGAAGTCGCCAATATGTTTCCCCCAATGTGCGTTTTAACTTTTTGAGCTTACTATGTATTGTACTGAAATCTGAATTATCATGAATGCCATTAATGAACTGTGTTTTAAAATATTCACTCTAAAATAGTGTAGTTATTGTATTTCGTGCTTACAGACAAAAGAAAAATAAGTTATTCAGGAAATATTGCTTACTCTTGCCTCAATATGCTGTTTCTTTTTGTTTTCTTATGTGACTTCCGTAACGCAAGCCCACCGATTGCCTATCTTCTTTTCCCATCTGGTTCCACCAGCAGTCTGCAGGGCCTTATTTCCTCCGCAGACCCCGGCTCCCGTCTTTCATTCATATTTATCAGTCTTCCTCCAGCTAGGAGGAAGCGAGCAGCAGGACTTCCAGGAAGCTGACGGGCTTCGATTTCATTGAGCTTGATGTGTCTGTTTACGTCACGAAAGCTATTCGCCTCCGGATGGAAAATTCAAGATGAGGAATGAGCATTCTTCACTTACCCCGGCGGAGCCCTGTTATTCTCTCTACAATATTAATCTCACGTTTCGATGCAGCCTCACTGAGGATTCTGGAAAGAAATGGAATCGCAATTCGAAATGCACATCTGTGACAAAAAAATTCTTGCTGTTCGAATGAGATTGGTTTCAACTCGTATTTCGTAGTATAATAGAAACATAGGTGCGTTAGGAAATTGAATTTAGGAGAAATTTCTGTAATGTTAAAAATAATGGGATCTTAGGGATAGGTCACATTCACAGAGAATAGCGATAGTTCACAATCACAGAGAGCTGATGTTGGAAAATACTCTTTTGTAAATAGGACTATTGAGCCATGGAATAGATTGCCTGCAGTACTAATGCAGACGTTTGCCACAAACATCAACACTTTTAGCTTAATATTAAATTCTAATAATAGTGTAAGCGATAGGATCAGTGACGCGCCTCTGAATTTAGTACGCATGCCTTACATGGAGTAATTTTGTTCTGTGTATTGAATTGTATGTAATTTTAGTATTCATTATATTAAGGTATTAGATGCAAGTGTGAAGAACTTGTCACCGGGATTCATCCCAAAAGCACATTAAATAAATTATCTGTTTGGAATTCTTATCGCTACAATTTTTTTGAAATTGTTCCTTAAACTAGTGATGAATAATTGTTAATACATAGATTAGATTAGATTAGATTAGATTAGATTAGATACACAGATAGATTCCTAGGAAATTAAATAACATGCATGTCATCAAGACATTCACTTGTGGGATTTTTCCGTTTCATTGTTATTTGAGTAACATCTACTGACTTTGTGGGAAAGGAAACCATGAGGAACCATTCGTCAATAATATTAAGATCAATAAATTACAACATTATCATATTTATTAGACTTCTATGGAGACCATTTTTTTTAAATTTTATATTTATTACAATTGTGAATGCAAACGGCATTCAATTTAATTAAAACACTGCATTTCCCTGGTGTATTAACATGTTTGAAATTCTTTCATACTTGTGAAAAATTATATCGATTTTTTATTTTGTATTTGATATTATTTATAAACTCTAGCAGAAACTGTAATTAAATTCTTGATGTATGAAAAGAATACCTTGAGATAATTTCAATCTCTACAATTTATTATATGCAACCCTGTGTGTCATACACATTGAGTTTACACACGCAGACACATTAATGGCAAAGCAGGTTTTTAATTATTCGCTTGTCTTAAAATTTTTTAAATTTTATCTACAAATAAAATGTACAATTATTTCGCTTTAATGAAATGTTCAAGTAATCAACCAATTGTAACGCAAGCTGTGAAGGCACACTGAAAAGGTAGTACAGTAAACGGTAGTGAGTTCCCTCAATCAAGTGATTTACTCTTCAAATTATGCGTATTATGTAATGTTTTTGTAGCTAATGCATGGTAATACTCTAATTATAAGGCATTAAGCATGTAATGCCGTGTTTCGCTAGGGCGTTAAGGCCCAGAGAGCACTGCAGCAAGCATTGTAATGGTATTTATCATGAGGGTGGAAATTTCCGCCTAAAACAACAGGAAGTGCATTACGAGTGCAGCCACGATCAAGCAGGGGATCCATATTGTTGTTTCTTCCCTCTGTTCCAAAGGCAATGTCATTTGAAGTGTAGAGACAACGATAAATTAGACTTGTTGTTCCTTTCGGCGTGATTGATATCATTTTAAATCTTGCTATGAATATTGGTATTGAAGGAGGTTTTCTCTAAAATTATAATTTCAATAGTTATTATAGAAATATTATCCCCCCCCCCAGAAAGGAATTATTAGGTCTACAAACTGGTAGAAAAAATGAACGCATAATATATAGCAGGAATTCTTAACCAATTTAGATTCTAAATTACTTTTGTTACGTATACATATTTTCTAAAAACATGTAATATGATATGTATTCACTGGAAGTGTCATAATAAGTAAATGAAATTGTGTTATAACACAATCGCACAAATCTTTCACAAAATTTTCTATGAGTTTATGAAATACAACGGTTATGACCTCTTGGTACTGTCTATTTAAAGGACATGTTCATATTAATATCGTATCTCACTGAATGAACATTTTAATGCATTCTCGTAATATATTATTTCCATGTAATCTATAGCCGTAGAAAATAACAACGCTCAATTCAAAGTAATTCCTTTTTCGTTCATTGGATAATATTAATAAACATTTTAAGATATGATCATAAAAATATTGAAGTATTGAATATTGGATGTAATGTTTATAGTTAAACCGGGAGCGGTAGCTCAGTGCATCAATTGATGTCACTGCAACGTCTCTGACCGGGAGGTCCTAGGTTCGAGTCCTGACGGCGGCAGGATTTTCGACACTAGCTTTTCAGCTAGGTCCAATGCAATCGCTGCTTGGAGGAGCATTCTAGCGGCCGGCTGCTCTGATCGGTAGTTTTCCGTGGTTTCTCCGATCAACACCAGGCGAATGCTGGAGCAGTACCCTACCAAACGGGCCCGCGGATCGCGCGCGATCTGTCCTTCCCATTTCTTGTCCTATTCTCTCCCCTTACACACACACTTACACTAACATGCACTACACTACCACATATCCCGGAAGACCGGTCGGGAGCTTAGAGCATGTTCCGGCTGGGGCGGTGCACCGTTGGTGGGAGAGTCCTGGTTAGTGGAAAACCCCGCTAGCCGATGGTAGGTCGGCGCCGGATCTCGCCATTCAGCGGGGAAAGATCACGGCCACCTTCCGAGAACAAAATGCTCTACACTTACGGATTTAATGACCAAATCAGTTGACGATCCCGGAAACACGAAAAAATCAATCAATCTATTAATAGTTAAAGTTAAAAGGAATAGAAAGGAAAGATTCAAATCAGATAATTCAGTATCGCAAAGCTAACATACAAGGAATTTATTGAAATGATAATTTTTATAACATTTCAAGTTGCTTCATAAACTCACAACGGAGATTTTCTGGCGCAGTGTAATATATAAAAGACAAAAAAGGCGTGCTACTGTGAAACTTTTCTAGTGCACTGCGAGCTGTGTCTGACTTGCACTTGGGAATGAAAAGGAGACCAAACTAGGCCACTAGTACGAGCTGCACGTATGGGACGGCTGCACATCGCTGGAATGCATTCCCGCGGCAGAACCGACTTGCGAGTTATTCTGCAGAATTGCGCAGAGATGTTTTATTGAAGTTACGTCTATATGTTCGAGCTTGGGGTTGCTGTGATGGACAAGAGAATGACGAAATGATATTTTTTTCTATAGACGATTGGGGCGTTCAAAAATTGAAATTTCTATTAAATGTAGGTACTCGGTATGCTTTTGTAATTTCTGTATTTTTTATCAAAGTGAGAAGTATGGATCACTTACAAATGGAGTTTATTAATCTTGTCAGTATTTTTAGCCCTGGACGTCTTATCTTATTCTACACCCTTAGCTATTAATCATTAGTAAGCTTTATTCAGACTTCTATATTTGCGTTTATGAAAACCAAGGAAAATAAACAAAGATTACTATTTTCAATTGTGTTATTTTTTGTTTGAAAGGGATGTTTGCCAAAAATAGTACAAAAATAAATTTTAAAGGTCATTTTATGAACGGATTCTACTTACAAAACGCGTATAAACGGAATAACCCTAAAAAATAAGAACTCTATAGAAAACGAACGAAGAAATTTAAGTTAAGAAACAGTTAATTTTAGTTTTTTTACCAAAAATATACTTTAAAAAGTAGGAGAAAACATGGTAGTGTGTATCGTTTAAGTGTGATTTCACAAACGAAACCGCAATATATTTCTTACGTCATTCAGAAGTGTAATTTCTGGGATTCCTTTGGTCTTAACCACTTAAAACAGGTCTTAACCACTTAAAACAGGTAAGTGATTTCAAATAGGTAATCTTACATACGGAGAAGAAATCCTTTTTACAAGCAAAGATCATCAATCAGCAGTTAATTGAATTGACATTGTTAGTGAATTTTTTTTTATTTTGGTTTCTTCGCCCATTACGACTATATAATATTCCACCGAAAATTGTTGAAATATAGTTTTTCATACATTAGGGACCCACGACAAACTATTTTATTTGTTGTTGATTTGAAAATCATACTACTTTGACTTCCTAAGAATATCTTGCAACATTAATGAGGATTTTATTTTACTATTCATCAACTAGTGGCTGTAAATATGTGTAAAATTTACTTCAAACTGGCTGGCTGACTGACTCACTGACTGACCCGACCGGACCCGACCGGAACCGACCGGACCCGACCGGACCCGACCGGACCCGACCGGACCCGACTGGACCCGACCGGACCCGACCGGACCCGACCGGACCCGACCGGACCCGACCGGACCCGACCGGACGCGACCGGACCCGACCGGACGCGACATGACGCGACATGACGCGACATGACCGACCGGAGTGTCATATTCCGAGATCCCACTTCTGACTATTGCCTTTTTTTGTGTAAAGGAGGAATGTTGTGTATTATACGAAATTATATTACAAGTCGCTTAACGTAAAAGTCTTGCTAATTTACTTAACTGGCGATAAATAATTTAAAATTACATTTACTACTCCAAAAATAACTAATGGGAGTGGACCCCAGAACTACTTAGGGTTACAATTCCCAAAAGTATAAAATTTCTGACAAAATATAATTAACTTCGTGATGACCTTTTTAAAGAAATACAGGTGTAACTAACTGGTTAAACATTTTGCTATTTGTTATCTATTATCTAAAAACCACTTGTGGTCAAAGCGGTCAATGGAATATAAACCACTTGAGATATGTTTTAATAGCAATTTATTACAGAAGGCGATAAAGGTATACTTTATCTACGAAAACTAACGGTATTATCCCAAGAACGAATACTTTATTTTTATATTAAAGTTTCTTTATCGACGTGTGTAATGAATTTGAATGTATTGTGTTATACTTGTACTTGCTTATGTAATTGAAAACATGATCATATTTGTCCATGTTTTCTTTCGGGCTGATGGTCTCGGCCGGCCGAGACCATCGCGGTAACAGTCGCCAGTCAGCCGCCGTCCTGGACACTTCGCCCGACACCTCGCCACTGAAGATGCCCACCGCAGTCGTGGGCGAAACGTTTGGCAGTTGAAAGCCAATTGGACCACGGCCCATCAGCCCGGAAGAAAACATGAATATTGAATCCTGCCGTGAAAGCCTTCAATGCTTTATGATCATATTTGATTATGTAAGCTCCTGTGTAAGTTGCGCATTCGTCGCCACCCGAAAAGGCAACAAAGGAGAGACAGTTCATCACCCGTAGGTGTTAAAAAGTACTTATTCCGGGTGCGTAACAAGGTACCACAGAGTCCAATAAGTTAATTACCCGATACATCTCGGGAGATGATGATGTACATTTTCTCTTGGTACGTGACATCCGGCGGCGACCAACGAGTTGCATTGCGGTTTCCCCTCACGAGGTTTATCTTCCAGTGAGCCACTGTCACAGTAAGGATACGCTCTAGGCTCCCGACTTGTCTCTAGCCATGCATGGTTTTCTAGTACACGCGTGTTCGTGTGTTGAAGGAGAGAGAAGGTGTTAAGGGTGAGGAAAGATCGCTTGGGTATTTGGTAGGTTCGGCACTTTCCTGGTATTGATCGGAAGAATCAAGGAGGTTTTAGGATTCTGTTCCCGTCTGTGATTGGTATTTTACACTAGCTATATAGCTAAGTTGAATTGAGTCGCTGTCTGAAGGAGAATTCTAGCGACAGAATGCTCCTGACGGTAGTGTTCCGTGATATAACGGATATGACATACGTTGGAAGGTCCTTCGGATGATTATAGCTTTTTCCGGTTGACGTCCGTGTTCCGCTTCGGAGATACCTAGAGGGGGACAATCCCCGGCAAGTCAACGTGTAGGTCGGCACCGGATCTCGTCATGCAGCGTGAAATGAATCACTACCTCATTTCGGGATAAAGCAATCACAACATGAACGCGCTAATGACCATAGTGACGTGCCCGGAAACATTGGGGAATTCTTCGATGGTGCGGAAAACGAATCACTTCCTCGTCTCGGGATAAAGTTTTCCCTACATTAACGCGGCTAATGACCATAGTAGTTGACGGGAAAACGAATATGCTCTCTCGGGATAAAGCTTTCACTGCATTAAAGCGGCTAGTGACCATAGCAGTAGATGTGCGCGAAAACATCAGTTCATCGATGGTGCCGAAACTCATAGCGGAAAACGAATCACTGCCTCGTCTCGGGATAAAGCTCTCACTACACTAACACGGCTAATGTCCATAATAGTTGACGTGCCTTGAAACATGAATCGTTTGAAAGACCTTAGTACCAGAAGCCCAGTGGACGGAGTTCCCTCGGCCGGCGAGCGCGCGCCTGGCAGGGCCACTGGCGCCGGGCGCGGAAGGAAAGGGCGCGGAAGGAAAGGGCGCGGAAGGAAAGGGCGCGGAAGGAAGGGCGCGAAGGAAAGGGCGCGGAAGGAAGGGCGCGGAAGGAAAGGGCGCGGAAGGAAAGGGCGCGGAAGGAAAGGGCGCGGAAGGAAAGGGCGCGGAAGGAAAGGGCGCGGAAGGAAAGGGCGCGGAAGGAAAGGGCGCGGAAGGAAAGGGCGCGGAAGGAAAGGGCGCGGAAGGAAAGGGCGCGGGGTGGGCGCGTGGCGTTATTGGTGGCGCCCGCACGTGCCGGCGCACGTGGCGCCACGTGGCTCGACCGGCGCCACACGTGTCCGACGCGTGTCGCAGCTGGCGATGGGTGTCGCGGCGGCGGCGGCGAGGGACTCGGCCGCCGAGGGGTGGGGGACCCAGCAAAGTCGGAGTTCCGCAGTGACGTCGCGATGTTCCTCTGTTCTTTGAAACTGGTTGGAATAAAAGGGCGAAGAATCTGCTGTAGAAAGAGATTGTTCTGAAATGGGAGTTGTTCTGCCCTGATGTCAAGTATTACATGAAACCACGCATCTAGGGCAGTAGCTACAAAATGATGTTGTGATGTTTTTGTTGAAGAAACGAGAAACTACAAGTCAATATTTCAGAACAGTTGTGGAAATAGTTGTAGAGAAGGCAAGAATGGTATTATTAAATTTATTGTGATAAAATGCGAATAGAACATATTATTATATCTACTTAGAAATACTCGATAAAAAGACACTAAAGCATACCCATGATACAAACCAAAATAAAGGAATAATATACCCCCCATACAGATGAAGGAACGCAGCGCATTCATATTAAAGTCGGAACTATTCTGTCGAAAGGAGGATGGACGCAACTCTACAGAAAGGTTCTTTTGCGATGGAATTCAATTTTGTAAGATATTCATAACAGTACGTCCAATTCAAATTAATAGCTCACTAATTGTGTTTAATGATAATATTTTTCCATCTACAATTGAATTCATGTACTGTCGTAATTATTTTATGAAAATAATTAAATTACTTTCAAACGCTGAATGAGAAGAAAGATGCGGTATGAAGAAGAAGTATGCGGTGCCTATTACAAATGTCTTTAAGGGATAGTTAACTTAAATAATACTATAATTTACTTCAAGAGCTAGATTGATCAGTATTAATATATATATAATATATCAGGGATTCATTATCCCTTAGTAAACATTTATTCATGCATTGTAGCGGGAAGTAGAGGTGTATTATGATGTAATTTTCCACAGCTGATATTCTTTTCTCTATAGTAAGTATATGTTCACTTAATTATGAAAAAACAGTGGGTTTATAAAAATTAGAAATAGTTTATATTATATGGTACATTTTTATTTCGAAGTTGCTTTATTGGACTTAGAAAGAAAAATTGTAAAAAAAAATTTCCTTAACGTCAGTAAAGAGCTGGAATAAAATAATATTATGATTGAATTTCAATCATTGCGTACAGTTAAAAAATAAAATAATAATAATAATAATAATCAGCAAGAACCACATATATTAATAAATACAATAACTAATAATATAATAACAGCAATATTATTATTAATATTATTGTAATAATAACAAGAAAGATCAGATATGGTTGGGAAATGAAAGAACGTTTCCTTAAGTTCAAGGTCCAGAATTGGAACTTTTAGTATTTAAAAACACAACATTCAATCCCTCGTTGATTCACATCAGCATTTTCTTTACGGCATCCTCCTGTGAATACGAACTGGCTTGAAAATCCCTGCTCTCGTCTTTGCACACAGTTCCTAAGCACACACGCAAATATCCGAGACCACAAATCAAAGCGAACGCATCTAAAGGAAAACAAACGTCCCACCTTAATCAGCGGTTTCCCCGGCGCGGGGCCCGCCTTACGACCCGGAGCAAGAAGGACGTGGGGCGGAAATAATACGCAAAATCGCAGAGCCCCTTCCGCGGAGGGGCGCGCGGGTGGCGAGGGCCTAAGCCGCCTTAAAATACGAGGTAGTTCGCGCACCAGCCGCCAGGGGCGATTTAATCCCGGTAACGACCGGTGAAGAATCACAGGGAGCGCACAGGCGCTTTGTAAGTAAGAAGAGCCAAAATGTTAACTCAAAATGACGAAAGAGTTGAAGATATTTGGAAATGTAAAGGTTACTTCTGATGTATTTTCTTTGATTTTTGGGATCAAAGTGATACGTATAGTGAATAACATTCGACTACTTCTCCAGCACAGTTTTATTTAGTATATTTTAAGGAGATACGCCTCTAAACTTGTGTCTCTTACGGCTCTAAAGTCGTTGACGTGATCGAAATCACTATCAATCAATTATTAAGTAGATACACAATTCTAAATACAGAGTTATCATACTACGATATTGTAGTATGAGTTGAAATACTAATGAACGATTTTAAAATATAAATTGGTACATACTATTTTAAATTTTTGTTTCAATATTCAAGACCACAGTATTAGTTTATTCATCGTTTCTGCATGATCAGAAATTCGTCATAAAATTATTATGTAATATTGCATGGATAATTATTGTTTCATATCGAATACATTTTTTTGGAAACGGGTCTTACGGATTTCAGCTTATACCACTAATTCTACACTTAACTTGCATATAGTACACACTAGAGATATAGATGTTTTTAGTTGCATGAAATCTCACTAGTAAATTGCAGCAAGTAACTCATATTCTTTTCTAAAATCTAATAGTATATTATGCAATTAGGTTATAACGTTAAGCGTTATTGCATGAGTTCATGTTTTGAAAACGAGCGACATTAGGAACGAGTTTTAAATTTTTCCGAATGCAATGGAGCAACTTAAATGAACCGCATACGTAATTTTTTGTATAAGAGCATTATAAATTTATAAGAAAATCGGAGTTCATTTTTGGAAAGAGCTTTGTGATGTCTTAGGTATTATAAATTTGTGTCTTAGGTATTAAAATTAAAACATGGTTGACTGTTCGCTTTACTCCTTCCCTTCCGAAATTCTCTTGCTGCGATTGGCTGAATATGTGATGACGCAAATATTTGTGCCATAAATGGCAAATACGTCACTATCAGCACAATAAGTTCTCAAATTATAAACGATTGTTTGTTACAAAAATGTTTGTTTATAATGCTGGAATTCAAAAATGTGAGTTTTTGGAAGCACATCTACTATATGTGTATTTAGTGTCTTGACAGCTATTAGCTAAGTACAAAAAGGAAGAAATTTTAAATATGATCTTCAAACATTTCTTAGCAGATGTACTAACTTTGGTCACAAAATGAAGTTTTGAAACAATTTGAAAATAACTGTTAGTAAGATATTTTCTTATTTAAAAAGATTAAAACTTCGAAATGTGAAATTATTAAACGAAGATACGATAGATAATATTTTTATGGAAGAAACGCATCAAAGGAGATTATTAGGATATATAAGTTAGTCTTGGAAATATGCTATGAATTGAATGGTGAATTACAAAACGCACTAAGTTATTCTTCATAAAATTTCCATTGTCTGGTTATAACAGATTGAAAGTCACAAATGCATCTAATGAGATAGAAATACATTTAGTTGTGAAGTTTTGAGCCGGAACAGCTGAAATTTTAAAAACGAATCGTGCTAGGTCATTAATTAAAAGATATAAAAATATGTTCCGAAAAAACATCTTGTGACTTAGGGCGTTTGGGAATCCATCTCTTCAATTGCAAGTGTATGAAACAACGTTGTGCGTGTTGAATTCTGAGTCGTGGCAGAAAGCAGGGAGGTGCATCGAAGTGCATCGAAGGGTGGGTGGGGTGTCGCCCTCGTTGCGCGCTGGTGTCGCGTGGGAGGGGGAAGGGGAGGCGGCGAGGCGACGGAGCGGCGCATGATGGAGGAAGCTGCTAATGCGCCCCGTGGGAGTGATTTGGCAACCCTGTTTTGCCACGCGAAGCTGCCACGCGAACGACGCGCTGCTCGCCTCCATCCAGTCACGCCTCCCCTCCCACTTCCCCCCAACCAGGCTCCACCCAAACACGCGTCCTCCCCTATTTCTTTCAACCCACCCGACCCAGCCCCAACCCAGTCACCGTCCTCCCCTCGCTTCGAACACACCCCACCCATCCACGCCTCTCCTCCGCCCTTCGACCATACCCCATCCGCCACGCTCACCCTCCCCCCAACCACGCGCCTCCCCTTACTTTCAACCCACCCCACCCAGTCCCAACCCAGTGACCGCCCTCCCCTCACTTCGAATCCATCCCAAACCCGGGATTCGGTGCTATAACGGTCAGCGTACCGGACTGTTGTATCCGAATTTGCGGGTTCAAACCCGATCAAAACCGTGGATTCTTAAGGGCGAAAAAATCCCTCGTACGCCTTCCTTTGGAGGGGAAGTAAAACCCGCCGTCCCATGTACTAGATTTACTGCATGTAAAAGATCCTCAAGCCTAAAAGAAGCCTCTGAGCTCAAGTCGCCTGTTTCGTCGCCCAACAATACCTTCTTTCTCCGCTAGATGGTGAAAGGAGCGTATCGAAATTTGCGTGATCAGACGCAAGAGCGGGCCTCATGGCCCGAGTCTCGCCACGTAAAATAAGGCATTAACTAACTAACCCACCTCCACCCTGCCACGCCCCACTCCGCCCTTCCCGGCCCTCTCACCCCATCCCACCCAGCCGCCACCCAAACACACCTCCCCTCGCATTTCGATTCCTTCTCACTCAGCCCACCCAGCTCAGCTCCACCCACCCGCCCACTCAGCTCCACCCAGCCACGCTCTTCACCCCACTTCGATCCCACACCATCACCCCACCTTACCCCCCCCCCCTTTTTTTAAGAACCTTTTCCCCCTTCCCAATTTCACTCCCCCCTGCCCTTCTATCCCTTTCAGCATTCATTGTACAATAAACACCACACTCAACTCCATTTCCGTCACACATGAGTCCAAGGTTCCTGATGATCGTGTTTCTAATACTTAATACCTCATCTTTGACTTGCATCTTGCTATTGAACATACACCAGCCCTACTATTGTTCCGTCCAATCGGTATTTCTAGTTATTCTTACAGCTCCCTTTTTCGTCAAACACATACATTTCCATTTTTCGTATTTCCCAAATGTTGAGCATCCTCACCGCATCGGCCAATGTTCCTACTACATTCTCTTCTCTGCTGTCTGGCTAATTTGACGTGTGATTTGCACATGGCGTTCATCTCCCTTTCACCCATTCACCTTTTTGTGAGGTCTTCATTAATCTTCATAAAATAATTTCAAATTTACCCAATATTCACTTCTCTCTTACTTCTGATACAACCTGCGTCTGAATCACTTTCCGTTGCTTTCATAAGTTATCATGTACTCTACATATTCTTTCTTTTGTTTTGGAATTGTATTTTTATTTATTAGTATTATATTTTTATTTCCATTTATTTTTCATTATAAATTTAGTGCCGCTTAAAGGCACGCAGATTGTGGGATACGTTTCCTATTTTGATCACGTATTATAGTATATTTCCCTTACCGCCATCATAGCAGGCTATTTTATATAACGTGAAGTTACACCTTTCCTTCATGGAGGACCACAGTACATTATCCTTCCCTCTTTCGTTACTCTCCTCCTCAATGCTCCACTGTCCCTTACACCACCCAATGTGTGCGCCAACGCAACCACAAATCCTACCATCACCACCACCCCCACCACCACCACCAGAGTAACCGCAGTGACTGCCGCCGCCGTCGTCGTCACCACCGCCACCGACTCCGCCTTCGCCTTCGCCGCCACCACCGCCACCGCCACCGCCACCGCCACTACCACCAATGCCCCCATTTGTGCCCCCACCATCGCCACCACCGCCGCCGCCGCGCCGCCCTCCCGCCGCCGCCACCGACTCCGCCATCCCCCCCATCGCCGTTACCACCGCCGCCACCGCTGTCGTCACCGCCACTGTTATCGGCACCATACTTACTATTGCCACGACCATAGTAACCACTACCACTGCCGTCGCCATCGTCACCGCCCCCGCCCGCCCATGTGAGCCCGCGGATTGGCTTAGTCCCGGCCGTCGCGCGGCATCCCGTCCGGATGGGGTCTGAATCACGCGGGATCGCGCGCGGGAAGGACGAGCGGGGATTAGGGCGAGCGCGGAGATATACGGCGCGCGGCCCACCTGGCGCGAAGGCGGCGCAGATTTCCTGATACACGCGGGCGCAGGCGGCCGGCTCAAGCGCGCGTGGAAGAGCCGCATTCACACGCCATTGGCAATGCTGATGTTGATTGATTTGTTCGTGATTCCGGGCGCGTCAACTGCTGTAGTCATTAGTCCCGTTAGTGTAGTTCATACTTTTTCTCGGGAGATGGCGGTGATCTTCCCCCGCTGGATGGCGAGATCCGGCGCCGATATACCGTCGGCTAGTGGGGTTTCCCCCTAACCAGGACTCTCCCACCAGCGGGGCACCGCTCCAGCCGGGACAAGCTCTACGCTCCCGACCAGTCACCCGGAATATGGTAGTGTAGTGCATGTTAGTGTAAGTGTGTGTTGAAGGGGGAGATGATAGGACAAGGAAGAGGAAGGACAGATCGCGCGCGGTACGTGGTTGGTTGGGTTTTGCCCCGGCATTCGCCTGGTGTTGATTGGAAAAAACATGGAAAACTACCGATCAGAGCAGCCGGCCGCTAGAATTCTCCTCCAGACAGCTACTGAATTCAATCTAGCTGAAAAGCCAGTGTCGAAAATCCTGCCGCCGTCAGGACTCGAACCTAGGACCTCCCGGTGAGAGACGCTGCTGTGACATCTGTTGATGCACTGAGCTACCGCTCCCGGTCTGATGTTGCTTGCAGTCGTTGGTAGTTTTATTATACTCGGAAATAAAGTAAATAAATTATTATTTCAAACTGCTTAATCTTGTGTTTACGATAGCTGATTTTAGGAAAAAATGATCTTCAATTGTTACATTTAGGAGACGCAAATTTATAACAGATATCCAATTTTCTTTCTCCCGGCTAGTCAATGAGATGTGAAATGTATTATATCGAAACGGAAATGCTACGAAGTGCCTATTAGCTGTGTAATATGTCGCTTGATTCATCATCACTTTAACAAAGGTGACTCGAGAAATACTGTTATATCTTCTCAAGATACAAAACTAATCAAAACATGTATAAATGTGATCAATATCCAAGTGTCATCACAATTTGAATTTTATTAGTTCATAAAAAGTTTCTTTATTTTCTTCTAGAAAATAGAATTAAAAATGTAAAACGGTTATCGTCGTTCTGCTCGCTTTGTTGTCTAGTAGAGGGATAAAAACTTTTCTCTGCAATTTTTCTTTGAATGGAACGGCTGCGTGTTAAAAGCTATCATTTGTGACTTTTGAACGAATCTGCACTACTGTTTTCCCCGAACTCATAATTGTTCGATGTAATGTTAACCATTATAAAAATTAATCCATGATAACTTTCGATGGTTTTAAGCATTAAATGCAACATTTTAAGATATGATCAACACAAACGTATTCTGTTCCGCTTTTTTACGTCATGGGGATTATACTGCAAAGCGACTTGGTTCGATTATGTTAACAATAAATAAAATTAAAAATTCTTGGACGTCTATGCACTTTTTAGTGTGTATTTTTAAGCAATAGTTCAATCGTTCCATCCTTTAAAACACTGCAATTGCCCATTCTATTCTAGAATACGTAGTAACATGCTGGAACCAGAAGAGAAAAGGTCAATCAAGGCTTTAGATAAATTTAAACAACGAATCGGAAAGTTTATAAAGCAAGGGCGTGCAGCTAGAGAAGATTATAAGTTGTTGTTGTTGTTGTTGTTGTTTTATTATTATTATTATTATTATTATTATTATTATTATTATTATTATTATTATTATTATTTTTTATCATTATTATTATTAGCTATTAACGCGCCCAGAATCATTAAATCGAAACCTGCTGCGGAGTGGAATGATGTGTTAGGCAAGTTGTAAGTCAAAGAAAATTAATACAAAATGTTAATTAGAAATTAAGTAGAATTAAATTATCAGCGTTAGCAGTAATCATTTTGGCCAATGAGCATTAGCTTAAATGCAAACTTTAATAAATCTCTCTTTATAATGTGCTTGAAATCAGCTGGAACTGTTAGGCTACCCTGAGAACTTATGTGTTTTGCGTGTTGCATTCACGCTCCATGCTAGTACTTGTTTTGTTGAAAATCAGTGATAAGGTATATCGACTGTCTTTAAAAATACTGCATTTAAATATAGATTTAGAAAGGGCATTGAAATGTGTATGTGCGTGTGATGCTTGCGTTGATACAGTATTAATATAGAGAACTCACGGTAGGTTCAGCCTGCTTGGGGCGCTGATAAGCTACATGTTAAACAGATTTGACAATCCAAGTACTTAAAAGTGTGTTACAGAAAGAAAAATCTTATATTTTCATCATTTCGATCATTTTGTAATTTGTTTTGCTTAATAACGTTATTATTTACGATTTTATATTTTTATTTTTGCTTTTTAAACATTATTTTATACATAATTTAACTTTCATCAGATTTTAAAAAAGAAAACCTTGCGTGCTGAAAAAAGATTAAAACCTAATTCAAGGCAGCCTATAAACAGTTTATTATTAAATACTAGTACTCTGAGAAGTACACTGGTTGACGAAGAAATTTTCCTTGATTCTTATCCGATTTCTCGAAACTGCTTTAGTGATCAGTGATGAGGGCATGTGATAAACGTTTCTTCGACTTTTGAGACAAAAACACAAAGAAATGACTCCTTAGTAGTAATAAAATAGTAAAAAGCTTCATAAACTGTAATGTGACATCCTCATCTTCGTTGTCCTCCATGAAGCATTAACAAATTTGTACTTCAGAATGTTGCCGTTTGATAAATCTAAAATAGAATGAAGGTCTAAAGAAAACAGAAGTATTTTACAAAAAGACAGTGCTAAACTAATGGATGTATGAAATAACAACTGCAGAATATCGCAACAAAAATATTTATTATGTATTAGGATGAGACTCAGCTCGCCGTTCACTACTGTGGAGACACCCAGATTCGATCTACTTCGTCCTGTTTACATCAACCCTTTAGTTATTAGTATTCCAAATATCAACGAGGAGAAACCACAGATAATATAAACACTAATTAATTTTCAGTACGCAAAGAACAAAATAAAACTAAAAATCAATATATGTAAACATACATTTTCTTTTTGAAGGTATCGGCGGAGTAAAAGTCTTACCATTACAGTGAATATTTTCTGGTCTAATTGAGTTCAAATATTACATTCGAAAATGTTTCCATTTCGACACAGGACACTATTTTAGGTTTGCCTAATTGATCATTTGGATTTTTAGTTCTTGAATTCACAACATTGCGTCTGAAGTGAGAGTTAACAGACTCAAGTCCATTAAACAAAATATCAATATGGCACTAGAGAGTTTCATTTACAATAAAGAATAAAATATTTCTGTTTGGAATTGCATTTATAGGAAATATGTTTAAATACAATTTTATTCAATATGTAAACCAGTATATTTTAATATGTAAGCCAAATGTAAATATTCATCTCTCATGAGGAAAGAAATACTGATGTACATCTTTGGAAATTCATCCGAAATTAATTTTTAATACAATAATTTATTTATACTTTACGATAACAAATATTTATTGAATTAAAAATGTTAAAAAAAAAAAATCAGAAATGATATTTTGAAAATTTTGTTTCATTACAGTATATTTAATGTACTGTGAAAAAATATGTAATTGTGTAGAATATAGTCGTTCCTGTTCGCAAGTTTTTCAGATTTTCTGTTAGGGTTTTTTTATTTCACGTTCTCTCTCGTAATAATTTGTAATGACACTTGCGCCGTCTACAAAGGTAAGGAGGAGAATCTAATAAAATTCTCAACACTATAATTTTCCTACGAAAGCACATTAAGCAAATTTCAAAAGACTTTGACGCGAACCATAATTTCTTTGTTCTCAAGCCTTTGTGCTTGACGATGCTTATGTGTTTTGTTTTGCGAAATGCTCAGGAAAGGCTGCAGGCACACGAGATGCTTGCTGCAACGATATTACGCCCACGAGCTGTGCCTGCAGATCTGGATCTTTTTGTTCGTCGTAATTACACCGAACATTGTTAAAAACGAGTGCGCCAGGTCGACGACTTTCTTTGTACGACAGCAATTTTCAAAGAAAAGCCATTCTCATGAAGTTCCGTTGCTGCTTGAGTACGCTTCTTCGATTGTCATCACGCTTTATTCACATAGCAATTTCAGTTTGTTAATTATTGCAGTTTACTAACCGATTGACTCTTGTAAGCGAACATTCTTCAATATTCACCCTTCCTCCTATTTGAATGGTTTTCTCTCACTTCTTAAAGTTTTTAATTTATAGAAAATTGCTGAACCCAATATACGCGTATTATATTTTAGTACTGTATGATTGCTCAACTTGAAATTAACAAACAACGTGATTTACCTGGAGATAGGTTGTTTTCTCAGTAAATTTCTTTTTGAGATAACTTCTTCTTTCTTTCCTTTTATTCTCCTTTCTTTGGCATTTCTTCTTTCAATTCTCTTTAATAATTTAATTTTTAGAAAGCCGTCTGAAATTCTTAGCGGTTTCAGTTATTAACGGGTTTAAAATATTTAATTTATTTTCAGATATTTTCACTGTGGTTAATGAGCTAAAGCATTTTGATCACAGTTTGTAAAACTGTGCAAAGAAATAAGGAACAGGAGATTGGAAAAATAGGCATGTCACATAGTTCTCAATTACATTTTTTTTCTTATTTTATTATTTTGAATAAGGTACTCTTCGACAGGAAAATTAGAATATATTAGCTTTATTTTCAAGAATTATCTGATATTCATTTTGTGCAACCTAGAATATCCAATTTTGCAGTATTGTTACACAAATTATCTCGTTATATTTCACCTTCTTCGTTTGAATTTTTTATCATTTCTATTTCTCGCCTACCCCCCTATTCTGTCGAATTTTCTGCTTCCTTCGCGTACGCATTCCAGAGAGCGCTGAACGTAATTCGTTTGCGATGACGACAATGCAGAGCCGCGGGACACAACGTGATTTTCGCCAGATCTACTCTTTTGTTTTTATTTTCGTGGAAATCCCGCGTCCCGTTTTGTTAAGGCGACTGCTTACAGAGGGAAGTGCGGGCAGTGCCCTCTTCGCGAATCCAAGGGCTGGCCAAACTCCTCGAATGGATCCCATATTTTTTTGGGCTGCACCTCGAAAAATGAACGAATATACGCGAAAATGTAGGAAGGAAACAGCGTCGACTATTGAGATTGAGATTTAGGCGAATCAAAGTGAATAAGTTTTTTTACAACCTTCATATTAAATTTGTCTAACTACATTTTGAAAATGAAACTTAATTTTATAATTTCGAGAATTATCCTAAAAAAATAGTTATCACACAATTAATTTAACATAAGATACCACATTAACAATATACTGTATATCACATAATACGAATGTGAAATAGTTTATGTCGATGGCTTAGTGTAAGAACATTGTGAATCATTTTTTAGTTCATATCATTTTTGAGACCTCTAGCTCATGAGACTCATTGAGATTCACTATCTTCATAGTGTACAAAGATTGTATGTCCGTTTGGAAATATGTTATATAAGATGGTTAATGCTTTACCTAGAAATAATACTTAGATGATCCACAAGTAACTGCACATTTACAAATTTTCAAGCTTGGATTTGTCTTTGAGGGATGCTTTGCATCTTATTCCATTTACCACTTTCTTTTTCTTCAGAAAGATTTGTAACAAAAGAATCAGTTGGCTGAAAAACAATCGAAATTTTAACCCGTGTCACTGTTTCTCATGTAGTTCCCACATCCTCTTGGAAGTTATAAATTGGAAAACGGACGTATTGTAATATTTCTCGAACGTTTAAACAAAAACCATTTTATACCTCTAATAATGGTAAAAAAGTTCACAAAACGAGCAATATTTCTTAACAAGTTTTACGAGTTTCGTAATTCCATCCCGGAGATGAAATTAGTAGAGAGACATCTAAAACAGGCTCCCAGCGGTTTTTCCAAATAAAATTTCAGAAGGAAAACCGCAGCTTCAGGTAACCTTCAAAGGGATCACATTAAGTATAAAGATTAACCAATATAATTATGAGAAAAATACTTATTATTAATATCAAAATCTCAATTACTTTTCAAAAAAATAATCCTTTTCACTCAAGAAACAGCAGATTCTCTGAAACTTCTTGCTGTCTTCAAATGCAAACACCACTGTTTTGAGGATTCAACCGAAGTGTAAGCAGTTTGTTTTCTTTGTGACCACTACCAAAAAATAAAATTTCAAATAAGGTAGTGTGGAGGACGGTTAATATTGGAAATTATAAATAGACGTGATAAATAAATAGTTTACCCTCTTCATTTTTCTCTGAACATTTTATTAGCTAGCTCAAAATATACCGACGAACAGAATTGTTACAAATGTTGATCGTGTTTCATAGATTTTAAATCTCAATTTTTGATTTTGATGTTATTTGTGAATATTTAATAACAATAATGTGAATAATAAATGAGAAAGATAACATACGAAGGTTATTAAAAAGTATCAGAAAAACTGTATAATCCTGAACTATATATTTCGACAATAAATATAAGAATGATGTCTTTTTCGATATTGTTTTGTTTTTCAATGTACATTGCCCCGTTTTTTAATTCCTGCTTCTTCAGCCCAGAAAAGAAAACAACACAGGTGATTGCGTCATCACCAAAAAAGTGAGCAAGATACAGAGGATTTTTGAGGATCTGAAATTTCAGTCTTTTAATGATTTCAAGAATTGATGTTGTGAGGAAGAATGTTCTCGTGAAGGAAAATAACGTCTCTTGACAGAACTTCTCTGCTTCGTATTGATGGCATTAGCTTCTTCTTCAGTATTGCGCTGTACCGAGAACTCGTCATTGTTTCACACTTTTACTGCTAGTAGTCTAGATTTGGCCCATTATTTCATTAGAAAAGATTGAAAACGTTTTAACCGGCTGTGAGTTCAGAGAAACTGCTGGGACGGAAAGAGCGTTGCTTGTCAATCACGGACGACGCGTACCAATGCCATTTTTCCCATGTCACACCGATGGGGAAGGTTGAGGCAATGACGGGTTTCACTATAAGTTGAAATATAATTTAAAGAAAAGTCTATATGTTTAAGTACTAATTATATATGAAGTTAACAACATATTTGAATTATTTTTTTGCGAATGTTTGTTATCATATATTCATTTACTGAGATGTTTCAAGAGCATAAAAATACTTTGAACATTTTCTAATCTTGCTGTCCTCTTCATGAATGCACTGACTACCATATCATTTTTGAAGAACTAGTTCAACTTTTTCTGAGTTGTTCTGATCGCACAGCTGTTATTTGCATTGACATCGCATCAAGTAGATTTTAATGTATTTACGGACATGGCTGAAAGAAAGCGAATATTGAGTTTCCACAAAACGATGGTTGAGAATTATTATGGGAAACATACGATAAGGGGCGCACACGAAACACAAAATGATTACTCAGAGTTATGAAAAGTTCTAAGAATGAATGTCTTAAGCTATAAAGCAATGAATTCTTTAAAAATAAACACAGAAAATAAAAATTCGATGGGATCCATCGTTACGCGGTATTTGTAAGAAAACTTTAAAGGGATCTAAACACTCATACTCTTCTTTTGCTAAAGTAGTTAAGGCCATACGTTTGCACAAACCTTCAAACAACATCTCGAGCTTTTATGTCTTCTGACCACAAAAATCATATTACTGCTAACTTGCCTTCTACAGTACGCATAACTAACCGCACGGCTATTTTGTGTCAACTGGCCTTCTGGTTGCGCCATCAACACGTTCGCTAAGCATTTACCTGTCCTTTGTGAAAGTTTTAAATGACTCCAGTGTTCAGTCTGTATGCCTTTAAATAGTAACTGAATAGTAACTGAAAAGGTGTAACTAAATAGTAACTGAAAAGGTGTATACCTTTTCAGTTACTATTTAAATCATCTTTGAAGTCAGCGTGTAAACAAATCTAAAAAACTTTTTAAAATTAATGTTGTTTGTAATATATGAACGAGTTTTTTACCGTTACTGTGATAATTAAAAAATAATTTTTCAAATGTGTCAAACACCTTAGGTTAAATCGTGACTTAAAGATTGTGGTGGAGTTCTCCATTGTTGGTAAGGTTAGTGACCCCTGCTTCAAGTATTATTCTTCTGCTCCTTTGCCCCCCGCCCACGCGTCCGTTAATGTTACTTGTATTATATGAATGATATTTTATTTACCATTGCAGTCATAATTAAAAAGAAGTGTTCAAATGCGACTAACGCCTTAGGTCAAAACGTGTCTTAAAGATTGTGGTGAAGCTCTTCCTTTACAAAGATTGGTGACCCTGCTTCAAGCACTGTTCTTCTGCCTCTCTGCCCTCCTCGGTGTGTCCGTTAATGTTACTTGTATTATATGAATGATATTTTATTTACCATTGCAGTCATAATTAAAAAGAAGTGTTCAAATGCGACTAACGCCTTAGGTCAAAACGTGTCTTAAAGATTGTGGTGAAGCTCTTCCTTTACAAAGATTGGTGACCCCTGCTTCAAGCACTGTTCTTCTGCCTCTCTGCCCCCTCCCGGTGTGTCCGTTAATGTTACTTGTATTATATGAATGATATTTTATTTACCATTGCAGTCATAATTAAAAAGAAGTGTTCAAATGCGACTAACGCCTTAGGTCAAAACGTGTCTTAAAGATTGTGGTGAAGCTCTTCCTTTACAAAGATTGGTGACCCCTGCTTCAAGCACTGTTCTTCTGTCCCTCTGTCCCCTTACCCCCCACCCCGCCTGCTCCAGCGCGCGTAAAGGCAAGTGAGGGCGTCGATAAACCCCGTAACTCCACGAACACCCTCCAGCGGTCGACCGTGAAATTAGCATAGGCGGCGCTCCGCTGCGCTGCTGTTATTTCTCATAAAAGGTCCGAGACGCGTCCGAGGAAGCAAAGGAAAAAATGTTCGCGTTTTGCGTGTGGGGCAGCGGGGCTGGACATGGTTGGTAGCTACCAGTGCCTTCAACGTCGGTGATGGCGCTGGTAGAATTTGTGGATTGAGAGATGCGGCGGCAAAGTCAGTAATAAATGTAAGTGGAGTTGGAAATGCACCGGTGCAGTCTCCTAGTTGAATACTGTTCGTTGGACATCGTTGGTAGCTACCAGTGCCTTCACCGTCGGTGATGGCGCTGGTAGAATTTGTGGATTGAGAGATGCGGCGGCAAAGTCAGTAATAAATGTAAGTGGAGTTGGAAATGCGCCGGTGCAGTCTCCTAGTGGAATACTGTTCGTTGGACATCGTTGGTAGCTACCAGCGCTTTCACCGTCGCTGATGGCGTTGGTAGAATTTGTGGATTGAGAGATGCGGCGGCAAAGTCAGTAATAAATGTAAGTGGAGTTCAATGCGCGGTGCAGTCTGCTAGTTGAATACTGTTCGTTGACATCGTTGGTAGCTACCAGTACCTTCACCGTCGGTGATGGCGCTGGTAGAATTTGTGGATGAGAGATGCGCGCAAAGTCAGTAAAATGTATGGAGTTGGAAAGCGCCGGTGCAGTCTCAGTTGAATACTGTTCGTTGGACATCGTTGGTCTACCAGCGCCTTCACCGTCGGTGATGGGGCTGGTAGAATTGTGGATTGAGAGATGCGGCGGCAAAGTCAGTAATAAATGTAAGTGGAGTTGGAAATGCGCCGGTGCAGTCTGCTAGTTGAATACTGTTCGTTGGACATCGTTGGTAGCTACCAGTCCTTCACCGTCGGTGATGCGCTGGTAGAATTTGTGGATTGAGAGATGCGGCGGCAAAGTCAGTAATAAATGTAAGTGGAGTTGAAATGCGCCGGTGCAGTCTGCTAGTTGAATACTGTTCGTTGGACATCGTTGGTAGCTACCAGTCCTTCACCGTCGGTGATGGCGCTGGTAGAATTTGTGGATTGAGAGATGCGGCGGCAGAGTAAGCAATAAATGTAAGCGGAGTTGGAAATGCGCCGGTGCAGGCTGCTAGTTGAATACTGTTCGTTGGACATCGTTGATAGCTACCAGCGCCTTCACTGTCGGTGATGGCGCCGGTAGAATTTGTGGATATTGAGATGCGGCGGCAGGGTAAGCAATACATGTAAGCAGAGTTGGAAATGCGCCGGTGCAGGCTGCTAGTAGAACACAAGGGCATCAAAGACGACGAATGGGTTGGCAGAATATAATGATAACGCACATTTCACATATAGGAAAAATAAATCTTAGCATTGATAATGATAAAAGTAGTGGATTAATTCGAACATTAACCCGTGGATTTGGATACGGATATGAATAACGACGAACGGAACATTTTAAACTTCATCCGACTATTGTTGACATTAGCCACACCTAAAGCAAAGTTATTGACCGAGTGAGAGTGTTCTTGTGTGTAAGCAACAAGTTCTTTGACATAAAAACGTATTTGAAATTATGCGTTTCACACATTCAATATACTTTTATATAAATCTCTATGACCGGAGCCCGGACTCTCATTGCTAACACAAAAATGCGTATCGAAGCATCAACTAAAAAATATGTTAGAGGGTTTGTCAGAGAGTATACTGCAACAAAAATTTATGTCTGGCATAGTGGAAGTGAAAATGACACATCTTGGGTCTCACAACTTAACCACTTCCCACCAGCAGTCTGAAACCTGTGTATCATATGAAATATCTACTATTGGTCACTGTCACATACTTAACCCAACCATGCCACCAAGTCTCGGCTAATGTCGACTTCATCCGGTTAAGTAAGCTTAAGAGCCAATCCTACTTGAGACTTTATTCACCCACTTGGGGTAATATGAACAGAATTGCCACTCCCAAATATTGGTAATTTTTGAAAGCGATACCTGTAGCTAAATTCAGGCTTGAGCCGAAACAAATACTTAAATTGAATTATGTCTGGATTTGCTTCAGCTTCATTTTATGTAGCTTGTAAAACAGAATTACGAGCACCATCACTGCGCTCCTTGTATGGAGGGCAGTGTCAATGACAGGGAAGGAAGGCGTAAGGATGTGAGAATGATGACAATGCCAAAACTGAATAGTGGGGATTGTTCCTTTTAAATGCAACTGTATGGAATTTTTTAAAGTGATTTCTACGTGTATTACAGTGGGCTCTGAGCACGAAGAAAAATGGGGCTATGGTCTTTGCTTAAAAATACAAATTAGAGTAACTATATTTTAGATAGATAGTATACTCGGTACCGAAAATTCTGACATGTTCATCTTTTTTGAAACGTTTTCTCTGGAAAAAGTAACATCCTTTAATTCACACTTGAATAGAAATAATTTTTGTTTCCCACCTACAATTTCCATTCCTTTCCACAATACCGGACGAAATGAAATTGTGCCTTCTCGAATAGTCAAAATTTAAAGAGTATTAAGATAAGTGTGAGGGAAACCTAATCATGAGGTGCAGGCAATTGGCGGGAAGCTAACTAGTCGATGGAGAGCATGAAGGCAGCGGCAATGGATGACAAAAAGTAAATAAAAAATTCTGAAGTTGATATGATATTTACAACAGCATGTTGAGTTTCATTGTATAGCCAGTATTTTTTATTTGCAGGTTTTCAGTACTAGTATGTATGCAAAAATTCTTGATAATTTAAATATTTTGGGAAAGAACAGACAAAATACAAACACCGCTTATATTTATTACGAAACCAAAGAAGTGGCATACTACATATGGCAAATTGGGTCAAAAGCAGAAGTAGGGGGCGATAATAGTGCAGTATGGCAATAGCAACACTCGCGAGCGTGGCGTCGCGTTTCGTCAAACAGATAGCATGGACGGCAACGTTGCACTGCCTGGGGCTCTAATAGAGCCTCGCTGGCGCGGTCAACTGCAAGGAAAGACAGAAAGAGCTCTTCGGCGGCACCGCCGAGAGGGTTGGAGGGGGCGGAGGTAAGATTGGGCAGGGGGAAGGCGGAATCGAAACTGACTATGGTGATTTCGGAAGAGACGATGTCGATCTGAGGGGCGATGAATGAGGCTGAGGCGGCGATGGCTGAGGTGGCGATGGCAGAGAGGCGATGGCGATGGCAGAGGAGGCGATGGCGACGGGTGGGAGGGGAGGCGATGGCGACGGCAGGGGAGGGATGGCGACGGGAGGAGGTGATGGCGACGGCAGAGGATGGCGACGGCGATGGTGACGGCGACGGTGACGGCAGAGGAGACGATGGAGAGGTGAAGGCGACGGCTGTTGAGGCGACGACGATGACGACGGCAGAGGAGGCGATGGCTACGGCGGAAGAGGTGGTAGCGGAAAAGGGCGATGGGGAAGCAGGCAACGGCTAAGGCGGAAACATAAATGGCGGAAATGTCGTCGAAGGCGATGGCGGAGGAAAGATGGAAGAAGAGCAGCAAGTGGGCGATGGAGGCAGCAAAGAGGAAAGGGACACGCAACGCGCGGGCGTTAGGAATGGGCGTGGCAGGTGCGGTGCGGGGGCGGTGGCCTCCGCGTCGCTAGGGAATGTTTTTGGCGGAAATGGGCGCTCGTCAAAGCGGGGCCGTCCTAACAACCACCTGTGCTGCTGCTGCTGCTGCTGCTGCTGCTGCTGCCGCCGAGCCGCCGCCGGGTAATACCCGGCTCCGCTCTGCTCTGACGCAAGCCCTGACCCCGTAAGAAACTTGGCGGCTCTGGCGTTATGAATGTTAATAAATGAGCCTGCTTCTCTCCGAGCAAGAGGAGGTTTTATTTCGAGGAATATTTATATTATGCGTTCTTCGCACGCACTGGGCCAGTGCACGCGGCGGGGAAGCCGACTGAGAATTTGCTCTCTTTTCTTTTCGGAACCGCTTCGGTTTTTTTTCTTTGTTTTTTTTTTACCGTTGCGTTCTTACACTTGTGGAGCATGTAGTACTTTTGAAAAATACCTGGTTCGTTTTGTTGTGCTACGGATTGCTTGTTATATAGCGTTTTGTCATTCGTGCTCGCAGGAACTTCTCAGAACTTTGTTGTTTTTATGTGCGTCCCGGAGTCACAATGTAAGGTAATGTAGGAACGTTGTCATTCAGTTAATGTAACTAAACCACTTTTGCTTAAATTAAAATGTTTTATTGTGCTTTATGTAAGTTTCTTAGAAAACGAGCCGGGCACCATTTAGGATTCTCAGTGTTTTTTTTTCCTTTTCTTACCTATAGACAGGAAAGAATTAGAATTACATAAAAAAGAACGATCTGTAAATAAGGAATATACTCTTTTTCCGTACAATGAAGATATTTTCTTCACAAAGATAAATTTTGGATTTTTGTAATGTAAGTATAGGTTTAAATTGTATATAAGAACAAATATGTTGGAAGGAATGTTTGTGGTCATTGCAGTAATGTCACAGGTGAGAAACCATTCAAACATTAACAAATATCAAAACTACGTAAGCACGAAGCATAGCAATGAAATATTTGCGATTTTTAACTCATTTTACAGAGTTAATGTCCAAGTTCAATTAATCAAAACAATTTCAAAGAAGCTTTCTTGTGTTATACACATGTGACTGTCAATAAAACAGCGGAACAATCAGGAAGGAGAAAGTTGATTGAGAAGCTGCCAACGTGCTTGTTTCCCAAAAAGTTTTGAAGAACTCAGAATTGACCCGACTGCAACAGAGAATGACAGATGTTTGGTAGGCGGGTAAAAGAGTAGGGTATGAGTTTAACAAATGATTAATAGGACAAAGAGCACTGCAAACTGGAACATAAAAAAGTAATTGTCGAGAAATAGGATAAGAGAAGTCATTTTTTGGGGCCTGCGTTGGAAGAAATGTGAACGTAACTACCGGGAGCGGAAGATCAGTGCATCAACTGATGTCCCTGCAGCGCCTCTCGCCGGGACGTCCTAGGTTCGAGCCCTGAGGGCGGTAGGATTTTCGACACTAGCTTTTCAGCTAGGTCGAATTCAGTCGCTGTCTGGAGGAGAATTCTAGTGGCCGGCTGCTCTGATCGGTAGTTTTCCGTGGTTTCTCCGATCAACACCAGGTGAATGCCGGAGCAGAACCCAACCAAACGGGCCACGGACCGCGCGCGATCTGTCCTTCCTCTTCCTTGTCCTATCCTCTCCCTTTACACACACTTACACTAACATGCACTACACCATCACATATTCCGGGAGACCGGTCGGGAGCTTAGAGCTTGTCCCGGTTGGGGCGGTGCTCTGCTGGTGGGAGAGTCCTGGTTAGGGGGAAACCCCACTAGCCGACGTTAGGTCGGCGCCGGATCTCGCCATCCAGCGGGGAAAGATCACCGCCATCTTACGAGAAAAGAACATGCACTCCACTAACGGGACTAATGTCTAAAGCAGTTGACGCGCCCGGAAACACGAAAAAATCAATCAATGTACGTAACTATGTATTTATGTATTATTGATGATTTCGGACGAAACAACTGCTAACGTCATAAATCCCGTAAGTGTGGCGCATTGTTTTTATCGCGGGAAATGATCTTTTCACTGTCTGGCAAGATTGGACCCCGACCTCCGTCGGCTTGCGGGGATTTCCCTAACCAGGTATCTCCCCTCCCGGAGAGACACCACCCTATCCGGGATAATCTATAGCTTCCAACAAGTGTGGTAATTATAAGAGAAAAAAACGGTTCAAGGTACTGTGTGTGTAGGTGGTACCGTTGTGTATAGAACATGCTCCGATACCTTAAAGTATTTATTTTCAATTGGAAGAAGATCTTCCAAGATAAACAATTGCATTTTTCTATGCCTCTTTAATATGGTCATATAGACCATTATTGGTTTAGATCAGAAGTGCCTGGTTATATATGATATCTCAACACTATGGTGTAACATAACCTAAGGAACTTACAGGTACCACGTCTTTTTCTCATTGTTTTTGTTTTTAATTGTTTTATACTAGTAATATTATGTAAGATTGTAACTGATTGGTGAGTTGACCTTTCAGACACTGAAGAGAGCTTTACAATTTAGGCCGAAACGTCTGGTTTAAATATACTTTATTGACTGGAATCATCGTTTTTTTCTTATACTGTTTGATTTATCCAGTGAATCCTGATTTAAGTGTGGTAATGTCGATCATCACGAATCACGAATCACATCATAATCACGAATTTCGAGATTTGTCTCGTTTCTAACCATCCATTCTTAGGAACGGGAGGACCAAAAGTACTAAATCATCAAACACACATGCAAGGTTATAAATGTATTTTGAACGAATATAATAGAATTATTTAAAACTATAACTCGGGTCCCACCTGTTACTGCACGTTACCCACTTATTCTTCATATGCTACACTTCATTCTTTCGCATGTTCTCCCTTTATACTCTTTAATGTTTCATTCATACTCCCCCACATGTTCGAAGATGATACTCCGCATATTCTGTATGGGTTCGTTACAAGTGCCTCCAGTATTTCCCTACATTTTCCTTCACATCGTCGTTCATTTTATCTGCATTTTACTCCGCACGTTGTCTGCAAATTCTACCCAATTATTTCATAACTCTTCAAATGCTCTTCGCTTGTTTGTCATCATGTTTCTCTTCATGTTACTCCGCATTTTCTTTTCTCTTTTTCATATTCTTCTTTATATTATTATTATTATTATTATTATTATTATTATTATTATTATTGTTATTATGTTATCTCAATAATTTTTCAGACAGTTTATTATGACAGTTGTGTTTTATATTTTCAATTGCTCAATAACTCGTTTCGAACTACGTTTTGACTGTCTGAAACTAATTGTCTGAAAAATTATCGGGAAAATCTGACTAACTAGAGTACGGAGGAGAGCGCAATCCCCACAAATGTAATAGATGAGTCCAAAATACCTGAGTTTGTAGATAGTAGCTTTAGAAACATAACTACAATTTCTATTTCATTAAGGCATGAGTTTTAAGTAATTTTTAATTGAGTAAAAATCATCCAGAAGACTCAAAAACAATTTTAAGAGCGAGGGTTGCACCCTTTCGAGTTGTGCTCGAAATTACGTTTGTACTCCTTAGTAAAACAATATATTTAAAATAAAATATTTGCAAATATTGGAGTTTCCAATTATTACGGAATATTTTTTCCAGTCGTGCGGACTAAAAACACGTTCACCATCTGAAAATAAGTATGTGGGAATATTTCACGCCTTAAACGACAGAATTTACACCATGACGAGACAGGTAGTTTCCTGAAGATGGAAAAAAATGCCGGCGAAGTACACGCTGCAGCCCACTTGATATCGCGCGAAAAACAGCGCGCAAAATGGAACTCGGGCACCCCGCAAACTTCCGAGTTGAGCGTATCGCCGGAACAACTCAGGTCGTTTAGCCTCTGCGCCCGGCTCTTTCCAACGATTGGTTCGCTTTGCCAGGGCGTCACGGACTCCTTTTTTATTTATCACTTCCTCGTTTCCTCGCTTTGTTTCTTCCCGCACCGGAACTTTCGTTTCCCCTCCCCCGATAAGCTCTGTTTCTTTTCCTTGTCTTCTACGTCGCCACACCTTCCTTCTTCCTGCCGTAATTTGTTCGGGCTAGCCGTTTCCCTCCGTTCTACGTTTCTTCGTTTCTTTTTTGTTTTTTTGTTGTTTTTTTGCGCGCCTCCTTCCCCTTCCCCCACCACTTGGATCCAGCAGTTCGTCCCGTGCGCACATTTGAAGTTGCCCCCCCCCTCTCCAGGCTTTTTTATTCTCGCTTCCGCCCGCCCACTCGATGTGGCCCGAAGTCGATATGCAGCGCCCTTCGCTGTTGCTACCTGTATAAATATTTCGTCTCTCCCCGCCGCGCCGATCGAGGCCGAACGAGGTGCAGGTCTGCTCGTTGATGGCGACTGTTCTGTGCTGATGAGCTATTGATTGGTGCCGAGGTCGACGAGCATGGGGCCCTTTTCTGCTGGTCGGTGAACGATAAGCTCGGCCCTTCGCTAAAGGTTCTGCCGATAGTTGAACAACAGAGCTCTACTCGTTGGAATTCGTTGCTAGTAGAATGGTCTTTTCTTGTTGGACTGTTTCGAAGTAAATATTATGAATTCTAAAATACTTTTTTCATTAATGACTAAGGAATAAACTTGTATTTTTATTTCAGAAATATAATATCCAATTTTTCTTTATTCTTGAATGGTATTTCTGTATATGACACATTACATTATGAAACAAACTGAATGGGAGGGGCATGCGAACGTGGGGGAGAGGAGGAAGGGTACTGACCCAAGGATGGTTTAGGAGGAGTGTCGGGTGAGCAGGCTTTTTTCATTAATGACTAAGGAATAAACTTGTATTTTTATTCGTGAAGCAATAGTAGCCTTAAGAATGTTCAGAAACAGTGGAACTGCGGAAGCGAGAAATAGTTACTTGTTACTACATGAGGCAATACGAGGCCACAATTAAGAAATCGAGAAATCTTGGCAGGATAGTGAGACAGCAAGAATAGAGGCAATTTAAGAAACAATCATAATAAATCAATTTGGGACGTTATAAGATCACTGCGTAATAAAGAAATGTAGAATGCAATTTCATCAGACGCGTGGAGCAGTACTTTCACGGGCGCTCGAAATAGCGAATATTGAAACAGGGATAGATATTATCACGGACCGGATGTCCTGAATTAGACGAACCGATAACCTGGAATGAAGTGAATAGGCTATGCTAGCCATGAATAATAAGAAGGCAGACGGCGCGGACGGCATTCCGACACAATTTATTTCGGAATTGTACATAGACCCAGAGAGTATTCTAAATTTATTTAATGCAATAGTTGATTCTGGATCGTATCCAGAAACGTGGAGTACAGCGATCCTCAACCAGTCTTTAAGAATAAAGGTAATACGAATTGCCCACAAAATTATCGCGGAATTAGTCTTTTACCAGCGCTGAGCAAACTATTTTGTAAAATACTCAACGGGCGACTGGGTGAATGGGCGGAAAAGCACAGTAAAATATCAGAATTGCAAGTAGGCTTTAGGAGGCTTCGGACTACCGACAATATCTTTGTTTAGATACCCTAGTAAAGCAGGCGCTTGCGCTAAACAGACCACTTATATTGCAGTTTTGTAGATTTTGAAATGGCTTTGACTCTATCAATAGGAAAGCTTTATGGCAAAACTAATGAGCTAGGCGTCTACGTAAAGTTTTAAAAGTGTTGCAGAGCATATACGAAGACGTAAATTTCTGTGTCAGGTGCGGTGATGGAAGTACAACGCGAAAAATAAAATCGACAGTAGGAGTAAGACAGGGCTGTCCTCTCTCACCGCTATTGTTTATCTTGTTTATAAACGATTTATTGACGTGGTTACAGGATGCGGATACATCTGCGCCGGAAATTGAGGCCTGAACATTTCCAGACTAGTATATGCTGATGATTTAGTTTTATGTTCGGAGACTATTGACGGCATACATAAAAGTTTATATATCCTAAGAAACGTATAGTGAAACATGGGGATTAAAGTAAATATTCAAAAACCAAAGTAGTTGTCTTCAAGAATGGATTTATCTGGGTAACAAGGAGAAATGGTTTTACGCTCAGGAGGAGATTGACCGGTAAAACATTTACATATCTTGAGCAAAATTTTCCATGAATGGTGGATGGAGTATTCACATAGTGGCGGCGCACAGTAAAGGAAGAATTGCGCTCAAAGAAATCGTTTGCGCAGTGCAGGGTTCCGGAATTGCCTTTAAAGGTGCGAGACGATGTTTAAATCGCTAGTTCTCCCAGCAATGAATTATGGGGCAGAAATTTGGGGAGTGGATAGGATAGATCGACTAGAAAGCGTCGAAACAGATTATTTCAAATTAATTCTCGAGTCTCTAGATTCGCAGCAAATGCCGGAGTCCTAAGAGAGGTCGAGTGTAGGAATTTGGAAAGATTTTAAATGAAACCCATTAAACTTTGGATTAAATTAGCAGGTGAACAGGCTGACTCACTTATAAATAGATGTTTTCGGTGCAGTTACGAGGAAGCAACCAACGCTACTGGTCGTATAAAATTAAACTGCTACTGGAACGTTCAGGTCTGGAGACGTTTCTCCGGAAATGGTGGAGATAGGGAACACGTGACATAGAACGGTTAATTTCGGATAGACTTGCGGATATTAAAGGCAAGAGATCCTGGCAGCAACGGCCGAAAAACGTTCGCTAGTTGCGCAAATTCACGCGAATCCGTTATGGGGTTGCGAACGTTATAAACACACTGCAAAAGGACGCAAGAGGGATACGCTTGGTTCAGGGTCGGGGTGGATGCAACGTAGATTAAAGGACTCGAATGGTAATGGCATCTGTGTGCTTTGCGGTGATAGGAAGACTGGATCCATATCCTTTTAATTTGCAGTGCGACCGAAACTTGAGAAGAAAATGGATGGTAATGGAAATTACTACTTCCAACATAGGAACGTAACGCTCGCCCAAAACATTCTAGGGATAAAGAGCTAACTTCATGAAAGAACTAGGGAAAATTTCTCGGAAAGGTTCGGACCACTGAGAAACGGAAATTAAGAGTGGAAAACAGCAGTGGTTAGTACGAGCAGAGCCTAGACTGGAGAGAAATATGTAATAAATCAATAAACTAACAATAATTTAGTTAGTCAGTAAGTTATGTTAGGTTAGTAAACAGTACAAAAAAAAAATATTAAAAAAAGTTATAAATTGTAGTCAATTGTAAGTATAAGTAGATAAATAAGTCAATAAATATATATATATATATATATATATATATATATATAAACTTAAAATAATTAAAATAAGTTAAATAAATTAAAATTAAATTAATTTAAAACAAGTTAAATAAATTAAAATAAGTTATATCAATTAAAATTAAATTAATTAAAATAAGTTAAATAAATTAAAATTAAATTAATCAAAATAAGTTAAATAAATTAAAATTAAAATAAGTTAAATAAATTAAAAATAAATTAAATTAAAATAAAATAAAAGGAAACTGTTAAAATAAAGCACATTAGGGGCGAAGGAAGTGGAATCGAAATGTTAGGGCAGAGGCGTTGGTGCGGACGATTTTCTGTGGTGCTGTTTGTTTTCAGGTGCAGTGGAGGCCAAACACTGGAAGGAGAATGCCTGACGCCGCCAAATAAATAGTCTAAAACCGGATAGAGTAGCATGTACTCGGCTTCTGACGCAGGTTTTCCCTTCAGGGTTTTCCTCAGCCGTACCTTATGGTCTCGTTTCCGCGGCTTTGAGGCGATGGAGAGACCATTTGGGGTGAATACCAGAAGGCGAAAGGTTAGAACGCGGTAGAATGTAGGTATTGTAATGGCTTAAAGGCCTTCGGCCTAGCCACATTGCATCAAGTTTCTAATTTGGCTGTAATAATTACCTATTAAATAAAAATAAAACAAACTGAATAAAGTGGAAAGGTATAAAATATGATCATGTTCCAATGAAGTAAGTCGACTTGAAAAAAACAAGTAAATGCATTGATTGAGATTCCTCTTGTTAAACTTGTTTTCACTAAGATGCCTCTTAGTAAACTGTTTTTGTACTTGATGCTCATTAACGAAAATATAACAATTAAAGGATGTAGAATAAAATAAGTCAAAATGGAAACTTTTTTTCCAAAATACCATTTGAAATGCAACTACGTAAAACTTGTCAAGGAAAATCGACCATGAAGTATACCCGTCAACATTACAGCACAAAGGAGGTTCATTATGTTTTGCGATTTTCAATACCATACACAAGGCGATGTAAATTGCCATTAAATTCTAATTCAAATGTTTGAAATTTTGAGAATTTTTTTGGCAGTTCGAAATACTACCTTATGTATTGCTACTAAAGATTTCAATTGATCTTAGTTCATCCTTTTTAAATTACTACTAAATTTTGACATTTTTTTGCTTCAGGTGTACAAAACAAACCTTGTGTCGAAGATATATTATGAAGTAAATTCTAGTTTTTTTGTACTTGTTCAAATTCTTCGTTTTAAAATGTATCGATAGAACTCTAGGATTATTTATATTAAAAACATCTTTTTAAAAACATATTTGATGATTGTTCGATTATTTTTCTTTTGATGAATAATATTATTGTTTTTTTAATCTTAGTGGACAAAATGCTAGGTAACTGAAACTAAAGTTATATAAAAAAGTGTGAATACCCTTGGATGACAGAATATGACGTTGAATGACTACTTTCTTTTTTTAATTTTTAAGGTCCTTTGATTTTATAGGCAGAAATGTATATTTTAACAATTTTTATTCTAATTTTTTTCATTTTATTTAGAGACCAAATTTTTTTAGATTTCATTCGAAATGTGTCCATTACGGAATTTCGATCATTGTACGGAATAAATCGTCATCAAAACTCTATTATTGTATCTGGATAAACTTTGCCTTATAAAACTGTAACTATGGCATTTGAAATGGGTAAATGGTGATTTTGGAAATAATGAGCATTTGTTTGAAGGAATTACTATTGTTCTCTGACATTGAAGAATCCAACTACTCAGCAAAACATTCGGTCATTCCAAAGGACAAGGGACAAAACATACGAGTACAAGGGTTTGGCCAGTAGTTGTCACATTATTTACCAATATTTGAAGATCTGTTTCTGAATTAATTTTAACAATTGTATGTAAATTACACCGTTTGTTGAAATGCCAGTGCTACGCTAACTGATGAATGATGAAAAAAATGAAGATGGCAGTTCAGTCAAGGCACAGTGCAGCGATGGCTGAATGCGTCAATACGTTGTGCTTCATTCTTATAACAGGATTATTATTTTATTATTTAATAGGTAATTATTACATAAAAATTAGAAACGTTGATGCTAAGTGGCTAGGCCGAAGGCCTTTAAGCCATTACAATACCTGCATTCTACCGCGTTCTAACCTTTCGTATTCTGGTATTCACCCCATTCGTATTCGGGATTATTGCGGATATAAGTAGTACTAGGAGATATACCACAAAGGCTTTGCGTATACTTTTTGATTAAATCGTTGAAACCGGTAGTTTTCATAACATTCTAGTGCAAATAATTTTGATGGTGATATTGTTTCATTATTTTCATCAAACTAATCCAAATCCTTTACATGAATTTATGGTACCTAAATTTAATCCCGGTAAGTCTAATTTGAAATAATTCGTGAAATCTTACTGCGAGAAAAAATGATTTTTTTCGGAATGCTTTCCATGCTTCTACAAAATTACTTTATTACACGAGAACACAGGAAAATCTCTCTGTTTCAAATAACAGGGCAGTACGATCCCATTCGAAATGTGTCCATTAGGGAATTGGGACCGTTGTACCGAATAAATCGTCATCAAAGCTCTAATGTTGTTTCTGGGTGCGTCGATAGGAGAATGAAGTAATAAACAAAATTTCGAACGCCAATGTGATGCGAGCATCCTAGAATACAATCGCAAATTAATTACCTGTTTATATGGTTAAATTTCGAATAACGTGCAATATAGTTGTTATCCCTAGGTTATAACACCGGTAGCGCGGTAATATCCAATTCCAAAAAGCAGATGTTATCAATAATGAACAATGTCTTTGTTGTACGATAGATTTCTGATAGTTTCGCTTACCACTACTAACAAAGATATTACTCAGTGATATCATTACGATATTTCTCAGATTTTTCACGTCAAGAATTTTCTTTTAGTAATATTTGAAAACAATTTATAGCACAATTTCAAGCGTTCAAGGAAAGGAACTTTACTTGGCAAGTAGTAGGATGGATACTCATAATTAATGGAACATTTATCACAATAACTATACATAAGATGAGTCATTCCTTGTGGCAGGAAAACACGCTTGCGTGTTTCTCGCAATGTTAACCATAAGCAATTCCTTTTGACTTTAGAACCTTAGATTCTAACAGAAAGTGATTTTTGTAATTTTCCAGTGTCGACGCAGCTTCTACGTCACCGTAACATTTTGCGTATTTCATGACTAAACGCTTTTGGAGACTCGGTAGGTCTTTAAATTATTTTCTAACAGGAAGTACAATGCAAATTAACGGATGCCTGTCGAGCTACATTTTGACGATCTACAGTCAGGCACAATTCAAGGGCTAGATACAGCGCTGTTGTCACATGCGCACCGATTCCGTCAATTTACAAATTTTCGTTTCTTATCGTTTGTGAAAAAAAAATCTTCATCAAAATTCATATCATCCTCAGCGCTTCGACCAGCTTGTAAGAAGAACCTTCTAAAAATTATAGAAGAAGAGAAATTACCAAGAAAGTGCTGAGTAGTATGGAACCGTCTCTCAGCAAATGAAATCCGGATGACATTTCACTTGATAGTCTAATAGGGAATAGGACAGTGGTGCATTTGTGGTACTGTGGTAACAGTGGCGAATTTTTGGCAGAAAATCTCTAACTACAGGAGCCTGGTAACGAGAAATAAGATAATTACAATAGCTAAATTTAGAAAAAATAACACCTGTCACGTGGTGTAGCCAGAATCCAAGTTTTGTGCGTCCTTGATACTGAAAAACCCATTGACGGCAAAACGCATGTCCGTCCGCCTGTGTATGAACAACGCTAGAGGCTATACCGTTCTCCCAATTTTCTCCAAAATTGATATTCCCCAATCGATCTCGCTGATGTCGCGGACCCTTGAATTTGAAACCGATAATTTTGAGGTGTAATTTACGCGAAACCCTGGAACATTTAAAAAAATGGCTTATTGTTTTTTTTTATTAAATTTTGTTCTTGAATAGTGTGAAGGAAGTTTTATGAGAATGGTGTAGGTTTCATTCTCGTTGAAAAATCTTGTTTCAAAAATTGAAAAAATGAATTTTTTTCATCGTCTTCCTGCAGCTACAATTAAGAAGATTGAAACTTTTCCCCTAATCAAATCTGTTCCCCACAGATAGATTTTGAAAGAAGGTCGTGTAAAATTTTTCCAAAATTTTAGTGCTTTTTGCATAATTTTGCGAGAAAGTACTGGCGAGAACGTACTGGCGAGAAAGTACTGGCGAGGAAGTACTGGCGAGAAAGTACGGGCTGTTTTAGCACAACTAATTTATTACCAAGAGACTCGTAAAACTTTACAGTTAACATTGTCAACACATGGTCGTGATTTTCAGAGTATTAAAGTAATTAATTATTTTTATTTGATAAAATTTAATCTCAGCAAGAATCAATAAAGTTTTTTACGTCATTTTTTTATTTTTTTCCCCATCCATCTAAGAGTTGAACTGTGGCTTTCGTTATTGGATTGAACATAATATTTTCAATGGCATTCTTCACAAAGGTTGGAAAGGAATACAGGATAAAATAAATTACAGCCTATTAAATTAAGCATATTTGGTGTACATTCACAAACTATACTTCCTTCTGTGAGTGTGTATCAGTTTACCGGACAAGCCAAATATAAAGAGAAAAGATTCAGAGTGAATCTACTTAAGTCATTAAATTTAACTAATGTAAAATTCAATTAAAACTCTCTTAATTGGAGGAATTATAAAACTAGAACTTTCTCAGGTACTGTTGATTAGCAAGCCGAGAATTAATAAAAGCAATGCCGCTGCTTGTACCAATCTATATTGCAATTCTTCCAAATATTAAATAACTTGGAAATGAGGTCATATCTTGTCAGACCAGGGAATGGCTCTAAAATCCGAAGTCACTTATTACGTTTACAAATTTTATATAAAAATATTGATATTGTAATGCTATAAAGTTCTTGAATCCTCTATTACACGAACTCGGTACACTTGAATGTTCACTCCGATCGTATATCTAGAACGAAACAAAAACTCCTAAACTCCGATATAGATATCACATTCCCTGCACTCTTAAACAAATTAGAAATACAATAAGATCAGGAATGTTTTACAAATGGATCTAAACGCGATGGAATATCTGGATATGCCGTTTTTTCTATAACATCCTCAAACATTATATCGCGGCGTTCTGCAATTTCCTCATTTTTTTCTCGTTATTCTCCAGGAATGTGAAGTCTAGGCCATTGAATACAGAACCCTAAATATAAACACCACCATTGCCATTTTTCTGATTTCCTGTGCACTCTCAGAGCTATCCAAAAATATAGACTCCCTTAATAAAATTATCAAAATATCCGAAATCTTTACAACAAAGAAAACAGGTTTTAATGTGTCGTGGCTCCCTCCCAATAAGGGAATCATTGGAAATGAAATAGACATATCTGCTAAAAACGCAACCAATATATTGAGTGTTGACCAGCGTATACATAGTTCTTGAAATTATATTATAATAAATTGAAAAGGTGTATTAAACAAATTATTGTAACGAATTATTTTACTTAATATTTCTTCCTTGTTGCAAGTTGTTGTTGCTTGTGCTTGTTGCAAGTGTGTAATATGACAAATGAAGATCACCAGTGAGTGACCTCTCCGTGCAAGATTGTAATTTTGACAGCACATTTACTTATTGTTCTTGTTTTCAACAGATTGGAAATTTACAGATTCAATAAAAAATTAATGTTTACAATGTGTCTCTCGTGTATAAATTATTGTACTTAATAATTTTGTTGGTTATAAATTGTAATAATTGTTATTGTTACGTGAACTAATAGTGGTCGCAAATGACCTGACTTGTTCCCAAAGCGACCTACAATAAATACATTTTAAAAATAGAATTAGTTTATAGTGATATTGTTAATACTTTATTCAATCAATGCTGCCCCGAAATTCATCCTCGGCTTATTACAAAAAGTTATTAAGCACATTTTTTCTATTTTTATATTTAAAATACCTAAGCAATTTTTTAAACATCTACAATCGTGCAAACTAGCTTGTAAGTGCTTTAGAGAACTCTAAAACCCTTCAAATGGCTGATCGTTTTTCTTTAAATGCACATTGGACAGTTTTTATTGTCCAAAAATAGCTTAAAATTCGAATATTCAAAAAATTTGCTAATGAATTTTTGTAGATATAGTGACAAACTTTCAATTTAGTGACAAAAGTAATAATATATAATATATTTTTTGTTATTGCATCCATTGTATAACATCAGAAGAATTTTCGATTATTTTATTAGTATCCTTTTATACCCTCTCCAAATATGTAATCACAAATTTAAAATTAAACAATATAATACATATATTGAAACCTAAATCCCACAACATAGTTGAGAATTGTTAATAGAGCACTTTACTAAATATTAGAACTACCCAAGTTAGAACATATCTTCCAACAGAAGATTTTTACGTTAAAGATGACAATAAAATTAGTTCGAGAACTGACATGCCGTGGGGAGTTTGCGGGTTATTCCCTCAGGTCGATCACCGGAGGTCAAAACGTGAAACTATGCGTGGTGCATACAAATATTTACTGAACTTTTCACAAATGCGGATTGAAATCTCGATTTAATCTCATTTTAACTAGAGCTAAAACCCCCAGTATTTCACTCTCGTACAATGTGATATTGTTTTGTTTGTTTCATAATGCTATAATGGTCTTTTCTCTGTGGAAATATAGCTCTGTGCAATCCCGTAATATGTTATTAGAATTAAGGTGTATGTTGCGCGCTTTATTCTGAAATGTGTATGAATTATGTATATATACATGCACACATACATATATATATATATACATATATTTATGTATATGTATGTATGTATGTATATATATACACACATACATACACATACATACATAGTTACATATACACAGAGTCTGTTGGGAAAGTCGAAAATTGGAAAATAAACTATTAAGACGGTATATTTTATCTAATAAACTACTTTCATATTCTGAATAGCTGGACCTCAATAAGCACTCACAAGTTGGTTTGAAAAAAATGCTTTCTAAGCAAAAATTTGCATTTATGAAGCATAGAAAGACTCCAGAAACATGTAATATTTTTATTATTTACAAAAGAAATGAATAAATTGGTTCCCAAAGAAAAATTAACGCACACAAATGTGTCTAAGCCTAATTATTTATAAATTTATTATATGAATCAACGGGCATCATTTTTTTCTAAGCAAAAATAGGCAGGCAGAAAGATATTTATAATATGAAGGCTGTTCATATGGGTGTTACATTGTTATAACGAATTCGAAAATCACAGGATAATGCATGCATGTCAAAATTGTGCAAAAACTACTATTTTCCAAAACATGTGCATTAACGTATTTAAAGGTGTCTTTCAAGAACAGATTTTCTTTAAAAACATCCGTCTTCACTATTTTGGTTGTAGATTTTGAAAATTCAGAAAGTTAAACGAATATATGACCTGGGCCATTTTTCAAGACTTTATATCCATACAAGAAAAATTGTAAAATATTGGAGGCATTCTTAAGAAAAAATGGAAAATATAGAGTTTATGGCTAGTATTCCCAAAATCAAAATATCAATTTCAACATGCTCGGATTTTGTCAAATCGCAGCGCCTCCACTTCATTCAGATTGATAGGGGAATATAAATTTTGAAGAAAATTATCCGTTAGTGTGGGCCATGAACGGGTGGAGGCCGGCCGGATGTTTTGCCTTAATCTTATTTTTTTGCATCAAAAACCTGCAAAATATAGCTACTGACTACCTAACGTGTTAGAAAAAGTAATTTGTCTCTTGTACGAACAAGATTTATCCACTTTTGAATGTCAGGGCCCTACAATACGAGTTTTTCTGACAAATAATCGCAACTTTCTGCTACAGTGTTACAGTAATTTCTCCTACCTACGTTCAATACGTAGTAGGCGAGAAAATAGAGGGGAAAATACATGACCCAAACGGTACATCTGCGTTACTGACACGTCTTTCGATATATGAGGATTTATTAAAAGGTAAATATATTCCTTAAATTCATTTGATGTTAAGCAAATAATCTCGAGTTCCAACTTTGAGCAATAGTTCAAATGTTCAGTGTGCCGTCATTTGCTAGAGTTTTTTTCAATCTAAGTGTCCAAAGTACTAAAATTTGGTAATTTCTTGATCAAGATGTTCAGATACAAGAAATAGGTGTGTTGTTAAATGATGAGATAAAAAATGTGTGGGATTTAGAATTAAATATTACCTTACTACAAAATTGAAAACGCATTTTTTGGGGGAAATACTTTGCAAACTATACGATTCTATTGGCATCTGGATATACTATAATATGTGTAGATGAATTATACACTATGGACAGCATTAAAGTCCTTTGTTGACTGTCACTGAGAGTTGTAGAAAATCTGAAAGATTATTTTGTAAAATATGATTTCGTGCACATTGCAACAAGTTTCATTAAATGCATTCCGTGATTTCAATTTTTTATATATTTTTTTAATTATCCACTTGTACTCCTGTGCCTGAACTTCTTCTGGGTCTATTGACTTAGGGAGTTTTCAGTTGTGAAGGTGCCTCGTCCCTGAGAGCTCATCTTTTGATTTTAAAAATTTTATTTTCTGCTTGATTATCAAAACACATGTAACGAAATCCACAAATTGAAAATTGAGCAACGTAATATTTATTTGCGAGAACTTGACAAGTGGACATTTCAGAGATTGTTCCTGACTGAAATCAGGGAACCTTTCTTAATTTTCTCGAAATTGAGCCATATTTTAATTTCAATGAGACAATTTCCCTTTTCTACTTATTTACAATAATTTTACTACTGTGTTTGTAAATATAGAAGTCGTACCTTTGATATTTCTGTCTATCAAATAAATAAACCTGAACACAGCTGGAGCGGTGCCCCGCTGGTGGGAGAGTCCTGGTTAGGGTGAAACCCCACTAGCCGACGGTAGGTCGGCGCCAAATCTCGCCATACTGCGGGTGAAGATCACCGCCATCTCCCGAGAAAAACATGCACTACACTAATGGGACTAATGACCGAAGCAGTTGACGCGCCCGGAAACACGAAAAAATCAATCAATCTTATGTGATAGGAAATGTTGCTCTTGGACAACAATTACCGAACACAGGAACACTGTTTTGAACGTTTACATTAATAGTGCATGGAACCTTATTCAAAATCACTGTAATGAAAACGTAATATACATTATAAAATGAGTATCGATTGGATTCTATTTATACAGAGGTAATAACAATGAAATTACTGGTCCGCATTTTACTGCTCATTTATTAAATGATATTCTAACATCTTTAATGAAATATTCCACGTTGTTATTATTATAAATGTTTGAGTTCGTTACTTTAAATGATGTATGTGGTGTAATAGAAAAGGAAGCATACGCTTTCGAGATTATACAGTTCATTATTGTCCATTGAAATGTGGTGAAATTCTAAGGGTAAAAATAATGAGTAACAAGTTAACATGAATATAAATGCAGATTATCTGGTGTAGTCCCAAAACAATAATTGTTTCCTTCCAATTGAGGTCAGTAGAATATGTGAGGGTTGTCTTTACAATTCAGAGAGCGTTGCCGCAAAACAGACATGTAACTACGGAGTGTTGGCATTCTGCAGAGCGAAGCTTTTTAACTTCCTTTCAGCCTCGGCCGGCGTTGCCGTTCTTGGCGCATAAAGCAAGTTCAAAAGTGCGAATGCGAGCTGAAAACCTCAAACGTCCTCTTTCATTATGTGAGTTAGGACACAGAGCATTCCCTGCCTCTCAGTCATTTGTGTCTCCCAGCACTCTCGCTTCTCGGGCTTCAAAATGCTTCCCCGCCACCCGGCCCCTGTCTCCATTTTGCCAGAGAACGTAGCTTTCTTTTTCACCTACACTGCTCTGCCCGCTCAGTTTTACTGACCTTCAGAGTTACTTCAGGCATTCCCTCTTACTGTAGTCACATATTTCTTCCGGGCTGAAGGGCCGTGGTCCATTGGAAAACATATTTCCAGACGTAATCCGCCTGGCCAAAGCAAAACCTAATGAAAAACAAAGACGTGACAGTGGTCACGTAGGCGCGCGGGAACATGGCAACAGGGACAGTTGACAAAACTGACAGTCACCGGGGAACCTTCAAAGAGGATTCTTCGTCCGAGACCACATCGCCACTGAGTATGTCCGCCGTAGTTGCGGACGAAACGTTAATATAACGGCCCTTCAGCCCGGAAGAAATCTGTGACTACAACTCCGGCCGTGAAAGCTTACATTGTTTTATTCCCTCTTACTGTTCATCCTGTCTTCCTGCTCTGCGACTACCGCTCTTTACACTTTTCCATTTCACTTCTTTTATTATCTATTCCCAATCTCACTTCCATTGACCTAACACTCTTATTACATTCCTAATACTCCCCAGCCAACATTTACTTCTCAAGAATCTCGTACATGTGTAATATTTTCATTGAGTGCTGAACTACCTGTCTCCTTACTTTGCACATTCTTCTAACGTGTAAACCGGTAGCGGTAGCTTAGTGCATCAACTAATGTCACTGCAGCGCCTCTGACCGGGAGGTTCTAGGTTCCCACACTCCACGGCGGTAGGATTTTCAACACTAGCTTTTCAGCCAGGTCGAATTCAGTCGCTGTCTGGAGGAGAATTCTAGCGGCCGGCTCCTCCGATCGGTAGTTTTCCGTGGTTTCTCTGATCAACACCAGGCGAATGCCGGAGCAGTACCCTATCAAACGGGCCACGGACCGCGCGCATTCTGTCCTTTCTCTTCCTTGTCCTATCCTCTCCCCTTACACTCATACTAACACTAACATGCACTACACTACCACATATTCCGTGAGACCGGTCGGGAGCTTAGAGCTTGTTCCGGCTGGGGTGGTGCCCCGCTGGTGGGAGAGTCCTGGTTAGGGGGAAACCCCACTAGCCGACGATAGGTCGGCGCCGGATCTCGCCATCCGTCGGGGGATGATCATCGCCATTTCCCGAGAGAAAAACATGCACTACACTTATGGGAATAATGGCCAAAGCAGTTGACGTGCCCGGAAACACGAAAAAATCAATCAATCAAATCAATCAATATATTTGCACTGGGAGAGGTGGCCAGTGCATCGATGTCACTACAGTGTCTGGGAGATCCTAGGCTCGAGTCCCGACGGCGGCAGGATTTTCGACACTAGCTTGTCAGCTAGGTCGAATTTAGTCGCTGTCTGGAGGAGAATTCTAGCGGCTGACTGCTCTGATCGGTAGTTTTCCGTGGTTTCTGCGATCAACCCTAACAAAAGGGCCACGGACCGCGCGAGATCTTTCCTTCCTCTTCGTTGTCCTAACCTCATCCTTTATACACACACACACACACACACACACATACACACTCACTAACATGCACTACACTATCACACATGCCGGGAGACCAGTCAGGGACTTAGAACTTGTCCCGGCAGGGGCAGTACCTCGCTGGTGAGAGAAACCTGGCTAGGGAAAACCCCGTCAGCCGACGGAAGGTCGGCGCCGGATCTCACTATCCAGCGGGGGAAGATCACCACACATTATCATGAACCACATTTAAGGGACTAATTACCTTAGTAGTTGACACGCTAGGAATCACTAACAAACAACCAAGTCTCGTGACTTACAGCATCGGAACACTCACCCTTGACTACCCATATACCAGCATGCACAGTTACCATTTCTATCTCGACCCTTCCTGTCCTATTCCCCACATAGTTCTTGCCCAAGCATCCCTTACGGTTTGTTTCATTCGAATAACCGCCCTTTCCTCCCCCCACCCATTTAAACTCACTGCGGCGGGGGTGGGGGCGGTGGCGAGGCCTCAAGAGCGAGTGGGCGCAGAGGGAGGGAGAGTTGTGAATATATAAATGAAATTACTCGCCTCTAATATATATGCAGTGTCCTCGCGCCAAAAGAGGGCGTGTCCGTTGAAGGAACGGTCGCAAATGGGACAGAGGCGCCGTGGAGAAAGCTCGAGGCACGTACAGTGGGGTCAAAAGGCCAAAAAAGTTTTGGGATGATTTTCCCATAAATTTAAAGGATGCATTAAAAAAATTGGATATAATAAAAAAAGATGTAATGAAGAAAGTCATTTCCATCAACAATATATATATATATATATATATATATATATATATATATAGAGAGAGAGAGAGAGAGAGGGAGAGAGAGAGAGGCAATGGGACTCACTAAGTAAAGGTTTTCTAAATAAATATATCAAGTTCACGGAGATGACTTCCTTTATTTCTTCATGTAATAACATCAACAACACCGCATCTGAATTTCCACGATAATAAAAAGAGCTTTACTTATGTATAACGATTCTATTGAAAAGGAATGGTAAGAAATATACGCTATTTTATCATTCTTTACATTATTAGTATATTTCTCATCTTGCGAACAGTCGATCGAAACTATCATTTCGATGTCCTACAGGATTCTATTTTTGTAAATATAAACTGTTTTTAGATGTAAGTTAAAGGATAAAGATGATATGGGCAACAAATTTACTTGATATGTTTCTTATAGAATATTCAGTCTTTATATTTTTCTTGAGATTTCATTCATTAACTGGTTCTTTTGTATGAATTATTGATACCCTAATACTTCATATATTGAACACATACCATGTCCAAAATGCATTTAGAATATAAATCAAGATGTCATTGCAAGTCGTGTTAACTCAGGAATTGCCAACGTTAGGTTAAGTATTCCAGGAACTTTAATTTTCTCTTCGATTATGGAGCGAAGTAATTCTATTTTGATAAGAATAGGTATAAACCTGTGTTCAAAATGCGTATATTTTTATTATTCTCAGAAATTACCGGGAATTTGAAAACAACAATAAAATAAGGTAATTTTTCGTTTCGCAAGTGCTTTTCATGATCTCTTGAAATGCTTGAAAATGTATATTTTGGTAATTTCTGTGACATTTTGAAATTGAATACTCTTTAGAATATAAACATGTTAATTAATGCTTTTTTTAAAATTTTTTTAGCATATTTTTGGAATTTTAACATGAGTGCTATGGGATATTTCTTCAAAGGAAATTAAGTGTTTTACAAACTTTTATTTTTCATATTGAGTTTATTAAATATCGTAAAATTTTTGTTTTGTAAAAAATTACATGGTATCATTATATCATGGCTGCTGTGGTCTATAATGAAACACTGAACACAAACTAATTTCACTTCTTAGTTTATTTGATCACTCGAACTTATTCCCCAAAATGTAAGATAGTTCTCCAAATTAAACAAAAATTTCCTACAATTTACATATTGTAATTAGCAAAATTAACTTTAAATTACTTAACAACGAGGCTTTAAAATATTTAAAAACATAATAATAATAATAATAATAATAATTATAATAATAATAATATAATAATAATAATATGCTAACAATAATAGTATTAACTACATTTTATGACCCTTATTTCAAACTATTAAATATATATTAATAAATAAATAATATAACTATTAATAATTAACATAATAACAATAATAATGGCAATAATAGCAATAGCATAACAATAATATCAAATAATAACTCTTATAATAAGCTTAACGTACTAAATTAATAAACTTTACAAATATCATTAGTTAATTTGATTGATTGATGATGAAGATTCAATGTTGAAACACTCGTACTTCGAGCACTGCCCCTTTCGAGTGGAATGCCAGAGTCCACTCCACTGCGATGGAGCGGCGGCGACGGTGGCGGAGCGACGAGCTGTGTGGCGTCGGCACCGGGAAATTTTCCCGCCCGCAGGCCGACCCTCTCGGATGCAAAGCAGGGGGGCGTGGCCGAAGTAGGCGAGGGCCTCGGCGGGAACTAGCTCCTATTAAATTAAGCCCCCTGCGTCACACGTCGATTTCCCAGAGCATGAATTTTCATAAGACCGCAACATTTCGACCGTGTCGAGAGTTTTGCTCGAAAGGGTTGGCAGCCCGCCCTCGCGTGCTTTTTTACAGCGTCCGGGAACTCTGCGGAGTGCGTTCGGGGTCCGACCGCGGTCCTACGTGCGGTGGGTCTCGTCGCTTTGTGTCAGCCTAATGCAACGACGATTATGTGTATGTTTGTGTGTGTGCGTGTGTGTGTGTGTGTGTGTGTGTGTGAATATGTGTATGTGTAAGGCGAAGTGCAAAATTGTCCCACTCCCTTTCCCCTGCCCTCTGTGGTGACAGCCATTTCGCGGTCCTCCCGTTTACGTACTTCTTTCGGTCGAGCAACAAGTTGGAGAATTTGTCTGCGGAGGAAAATAGAACGCACTCGTGCGAGTCATATGCAGATGTGCGGCACGTCTGTTACTCGGAATTTTCTGCGTGACGCAATCGTGGCGTGCGAAATGATTGTGTCGCGCGAAAGGATTTATACGATTATGATTTCTGCAAATGAACTGTGATAAGTAAATGTTGCATGAAGGAAACTCCGATGTTAACGGAGATTTTAAAAGCTCACGTAAAGTGGTCTTGTAAATCAACTGACATTTCATGTACATGATAATGTTTTGTGCGCAACGTAAGATGCAAATTTGTGTTCTGTTTTGTGTCTATTTTTCACGTCCTGTGTTATGTTTTACTACGAGCTCCGCATTTCGCTAATGGTCTCTTCGCGATAAAAAGGCCTGGAGGTAATACGACCACCTAATGGTCTGAAATTTAACGTTGCCTTGCATGGAAAACAAGGGAGTTAAAATGATAAAATACATAAACATTGAAATTTATGGCCAAAGAATACAGTCGAAATCTGTGTGTTTTTCTGAAATATGAAATGTCAAATGTAACGTGCAAATGCCCATGAAGAGAACATGTAAATATGTAAAACCCTTCTGCCTCTTGTACACGCCTCGAGTGAATTAGCAATAAAGAACAGGGCAGAAATGGATCTTACTGAGTATTACCTTTATTTTACTGAGGCGTAACTGAACACTTCCTTTCATGAATAATTGTATTCTTGACGTAAATATAAATTAATGGGACCAGAGTAATCAAAGTTTCATTCAATTCTGAATTTTAATTCGATATATTTTAGATAATGAGGACTTTCGTTTGTTGTTGTTTCATGGAAATATTATAAGACAAAACTACTTTACGTGAATTATTTTCTTGTTTTCTTTGATATACTTTACATAATATCAATTTTCTTGATTTAAAAGAGATATTGGTAAAATAATTTGTCATACGAGTACACGATACGGTAGGGATTGTCCCGAGTCCCAAATTATAAATTAAAAGCATTTTCTCATCGTACGTAAGAGACCTCCTCGAGAGAGTTTCCGCCTATCAAATATAGAATGTTGGTTTCAGAGGACCCATTTTCTCCATGAATAAGCGCCAGAAGTCAAAACGAAAATGTTTCCTTTTGGTCGAGCCGGATTACTCAAAGGTTTTTCTCTCAAACACCTTTGACAGAGGCTGCAGGAGAAGGCATTTCTGTCTGCAGAAATATTAAAGAAGTAACCCACATTTCTTGTGAAAGATGAAAATCTGCAGGCACTTGTCTTGTGTATTACTTTGCACATTCTCAAAAAAAATATGACTCTTTATCAACGGAAGAATAACTTGGTCATTTGAGAGATCGACCGCGTGTGCCGCAAGGTTAATAATGGAATAAAATAATCTAAAAACCTGTTTATCGAAAAAACACAGTAATTTCAACGAATTGTGTGTTATTGTATCGTATTGTAAAGGCATTCTGTAAATTGGCATTCTGTATTTTCTTAGTCCAATACGCTCTCAATACCATAGTTTACATTTTTCTGGCATTCAAAAATTTTTCCACGTAGATCCAGTTTGCATAACAAATCTCGGGAATTGCATCAGCCCATTCTTCAGGTATAAAGGGACATCCTTGGTCACCCGCTGTCATTTTTACTAAGCCCTTGCTGTGCGCACAGTAATGAAGTGGGTGCACTTGACGTCCAGAATGAAAAAAAACAAAGCTGTTGCATTGTTCAAGGAAAGTTATTCGACTCGACTAATGTAAACTATATCACTAATAATTATATTACATTTGTCACTAATTGCAATTATGTATTCAGTAATTGCAATATTAGTGACATATTCAATTATAATTATAATTGCATATATCACTAATAACCTTGTTGTTGATGCGATAATAAATAAATGAATTTAAAAAATGACCATAGCATCTGTCGTGCCCGATAATATCAATCAAATAAAATCAAATCAAGCAAGCAAAACTTCCTCGTGCTCGGCGGGAGCAGTGAAAGTTTTGCAGTTTTCTTTTCATCGCCTAATCATCTTAACCAATTGTTCAATTCGAATTGAGCTTTTTAGAATCGTAATTATTTTGGTGCTGAGAGTTACAGTGAACAGTGCTACGTTTGCGTGAAAGACGACGTTCACGTTTTGAGACAAAATTTTTCAGAATCTGAAGTGTGATTGATTAAAAATGGAAGTTAATATTCTTATCGAAAAAAATCTCATATGTCAATTTGAAAACAGTAAACTTACAAGTTATTATTATATATCCTTTTTGTGCATCTTTAATATTTTCCGTGCATAAGAATTCTCATCTATAAAAATAAAATATCTATGTTCCCCATTTACTCGTGTTGTGGGGTTGTACTGAATGTAATTTGCTCTTGAAACCACTGAAAGTAAACTATTTTGGTAGTTTGTTCCAGGAAAAATACGATATACTGCTTGGTCTGCCTGGAAAATAAGAATATTACATTTATGAGCCATGAACACCTGCCACATAGATATCACCACATTAAAAGAACTAGCATATAGTGTTTAATGAACCAAGATATCAAGCTAAAAGGAGCTTATTTATTTATTTAGTCAAAAACAGTCAAAAACTGTAAGTGACGTATGGGGGAGAAAATCATCTGCGCACGCTTTCTTGAGTTTTAGAATCCCTTCCCAACAATTTAACTCTTAATAGTTGAAAGATGAAATAATAATAATAATAATAATAATAATAATAACAACAAATTTAAAAAAGTGAGTGATTAACATTTCAAAAACTAGATATTTTCGTTGCCAAATTATAGAGAAATTATTTTTAACGGTAAAGGAACAAACAGATTTGATTTTTCTGTATTGTTAACAAAATAGAAACTCACCCTAAGCTCTACTACCACCACAAGCAAAAGGAAAGTTCAACAAAACGTGCGCATAGTGAAGCTACATTTACGTTCAGAAGCAAATCAAGGGGTCATCTCAGTATTTGCTCAATGGATCAGGGAAACTGGACAAAAACCCGATCGACAGATTGATTTCAAGCTGTTAGCTACTTGCAAATGCACTTTCGTTATAGACCGGATTCCTTGTAAATAAATGTTCGTCACCTATCTCATAAAACTCTAATAAAAATAGATATAAAATTAATGTAAAACATGTAATCCTCGTCAACTTTTCTTTTCAAATTTGTTAAATGTTACACTTATTTTATTATTAGGAACTTCGAAATCAAAGTTTACTGTTCATTGACCAAATAAACTCTGTTACGTATTTCGAATTTATCTTTAAATTGAAAGCCTGGTTATGTAAGAGATAGATATCCAGAAAGACTGCTAGTTTAACTATTTTCACAGTTAAGTTTAAAATGCGATGACACTAATTTAAGTAGATGCAATAATAAATTACTTGTATGGTCAATATTAGCAATGCTGAGTACTCTCGCCACCGCTCGTGCTCCAATTTGCTGATACTTGATAATTTTTATTTCCATTTTCATAACATTATTGCTTCATTTTTTCAATTAGAATTTCAAAGTAGAACGTTAAATAACCGATTAACATATTTATGTGCATTCAAAAGTACTCACAACACGCATGTGATAATTACATTTAAAGCAATGGCCGTGGGAACTACTCCATCCTATGCTGTAGCGAAATAAAGTTTTGTCAACCATTGTGTTTGCTGAAGTTTTGCAGATAATAAACCGACAGAACACTCTTATGCTCTTTGCACATCTACTTAATAAATACTAATTGAAAATGCTTTGGGCTAGAACTATTCTTGCAACCTGTTTTTTCTGTGACTCGCGGTAAATTGTCGTCAGGGAAAATGTTTGCCCTTGTCAATGAATATCGTTCATCAACATTCTTAATTTATTACAATTTGTTGGGTATTAGGAAAAATATAAAATATTTTTTTGTTTAACGTCTCGTTAATGGACAGACGGACTGACGGGAAGAGGTCGGATGAGATATTTTCCGTAATACAAGTCGACTGTAACGTGGACCCACAAAAAGTGCATTCTGTCTATACCAGTAAGCGAAAGTCATTAACTCTTATATGAACAAAAACTATGTATATTTTCGATCTCGAAGGGCTTACAATACACTCCTTTTTGTCGAACACCGCCATTTTTCCTGCAGTGTTGGAATCCTTTCGCTATATTACGTTAGTTGTATACGAGAAAATAAAAATATCATAAAAATGTTCATATTGACAAGTTGGTTCAATTGCCGAGAATAGTTTGCTCGAACATCTACGTTTTCAACAAAATTTTAAATTTTGACGGAAAGGGCTGTTAGGTGGCCCATTGCGATAGCGGAGAGTTTATTGGTGCGAAAACTTTATATAAAACTTAATGCGTTGGAAGTAATGGAATAACAACTTCGCCCACAGGGGAGAAGGAGAATCGCGTAGGCAGAAGTCATTGTCTTCAACAGAAAGTTTCGATTTTTGACCATACGGATTGACATATTGGTCCTCTTTGATGGAAAAGAATAGCACGGGCGCAAAAGCCTTCGTTTAAACATTTTTTTCCTAATATATTCACAAAGTGTTTGAATTCGGGAATGGAGAATCGCTTGTGCCCAAAGCAGTTCGCCATAATAAAAATCGAATTTTTACTTCATGCTTTGATAATGTGCCCCACTGCAATGGCGGAGAAATGCAAGGTGTCAAAACCTCCGCCTTCAACAAAAATTTGCAATTTTCGATCTATTGGCGATATGGCTATCCAATATGGCGGCAGAAAATCGCATGGGGGCAAAAACCACCGTTTACCACAACAAAATACGATTTTCGATTTAATGCTGGTCCACGACGACACTTCGACAAGTTGGTCCTCCACGACGGCGGAGAAAAGCGTGGGGGCAGAAATCTCCGTCTTAACAAAAAAATACGATTTTCGACCTAACGGATTGTCATATTGGCCTACTACAATGGCGGAGAATCGCGTGGGGGAAAACCTCCGTCATCATAAAAAATCCAATTTTCAACCTAATTGTCACGTTGTCCAACTACGATGGCGGAGAATCACGTAGAGGCAAAAACCTCCATCATAAAGAAATCCGATTTTCGCCCTAACGGATTGACACATTAGGGCGAAGAATCGCGTGGGGGCAAAAACCTCCGTCTTCATTCAGCTAGCTCGAATTCAGTCGCTGATTCAGTTGAAGCTTTCCAGCTATGTTGAATTCAGTCGCTGTCTGGAGGAGAATTCTAGCGGCCGGCTGCTTTGATTGGTAGTTTTCCGTGGTTTATCCGATCAACACCCGACGAATGCCGGAGCAGTACTCTACCAAACGGGCCACGGAACGCGCGCGATCTTTCCTTCCTCTTCCTTGTCCTATCATCTCCCCTTACACACACCACTTACATTAACATGCCCTACACTACCACATATTCCGGGAGACCGGTCGGGTGCTTAGAGCTTGTCGCGGCTGGGGCGGTGCCCCGCTGGTGGGAGAGTCCTGGTTAGGAGGAAACCTCGCTAGCCGACGGTAGGTCGGCGCCGGATTTCGCCATCCAGCGGGGAAAGATCACTCCCATCTCCCGAGGGGGAAAACGCACTACACTTACGGGACTACTGACCTAAGCTGTTGACGCGCTCGGAATCACCAACCAACCAACCAACCAGACTTACCGGATTGCCAAGTTGGTTCACCTCAATGGCGGGGCATCTCATGGGCGAGCTGGAGGGCACCGCAGCGCGATGCGGTGCCTCCATCGCGTGGCAAGTCGCCGCTCGCGGCGGAACACGCGCCAGAGCAACGCAAACGCATCGATTGCGCCGCCATACATATGTAGATAGAGCGATAGTGCACGGAGAAATCCAAATATTATGCTATGCTTGTTAATCCGCCCATCGTCTATTAATTTGTATTAGCATTTGCAAATAGCGCGGCCTTGTGTGTGGCGGGAGTGTTGTTTGCCGGGGTGGGAGCAAGGGGAGCACGAACACGTTCAAGCGAAAAGGCTTTGTTTGAAGATGAAGTCAGGAAAGCAGAGGTATTTAGCAATGATTGAGGCATAAGATCTGACTGATTAAAGAGGAAGGGGCTACGAAATGTGTTGGTAAGTAAAACCGGCGAGGGTCCTTCTGACGTCTATAAAATCTAGCTTAGATAAGCTCTTCTATTGTTTTTATAGACTGCTAGAATATGAAAATATTTGTAAGTATCCTATATTAACTTTGATTCAAGCTTTCCTAGACAAGCATCTTCTCATACTTTTAGTTTATATATCTTTGTTTAATAGAATTTTCAAGATGTTTCTATTCCCGACGTGTCATTCTGTTCTATCATGATTGTCAAGCGCGTCTTGTGAGGTTTGTTCGTATCGAAATGCAAACATTTTCATTTTATTACTTCACTTATTGTCAACCAATAAATGAATTTCGTCAATTTAGTTTTTGACATCAATACATTTTTGAATACATGTGTATACTAAAGTACTGTTTCTTAGCTTACAATATTACTGTGAAATTGAGCAATTTTGTTCCAATGTGCTCAGATAATTTTGACTTCGACGTTTGATAGAATATATTTGCTTAACTGTTGTAAAAATCATTTTTGTGTGTTTTTTAATAATCTTTAATCCTGTAAAAGCCGAAAGGTTTAAAACGTAATGTGTAGTAAGTTTCTCATCTAATTCTAAAAATGGAAAAGTACACGTCACTTTTAATGTAAAACAATGAATGATGGGTATTTTATCGTTTATATTTTCGATAATGCTATTAATCACGAATGTGAAGTTCGGACATAATGCAACGAATTTAATAAAATACAGCGTCCATTATGAAAATCATTTTCATGCAAGATACGGACAAAAAGGCTGAAATACTGCGGAAAATACATTATTTCACAGCGAGTACATAGCGTTTTCCATATTCGAGTCATATATTCGCTAATGGGTGCGGTTATTGTTTTGAGAGAGAAAAAATATTCACAGATATTTTTCGTTGATTCGTGATTCGTGGTATCAAGGAAAAAACTGTAATTTGTACTTCAAAACAATAAAACAAGTGATAAACAAAATTAAGCACATTATTTGCGAGGCGACTGTATAGATTAGGGTGGTCCAACATTTAGTTGCACGAGGACCATTGAAACTGTAGTACAGGAAAGTGCCGACCGGAGGTATTAAAGAAAGAAAACGAATTACGTAACTCACTTGTTTAATATATCACTTTATGTTTTAGTCAAAAAAATCACTGTGATGGTCGGCATTGCTTTCCTGAAATGTGAATGTGCACTGTATGTTCAGTAAGGCAAAATCTCAGGCTCGGTTCCATTGAAATATTTTCAATGCAATTTCTGGTTTTTGATTTCATTTGTATGAAATAAAAACACTTTCTCTCATACTGTACACATAAATACTGCACAAAAGCAACATTTGCAGCGTTATTTTGGGCAGTTTGGGGAAACGTTTTTAGAAATTTTTAGGACATTTCTTTTCAGTCTCGGAGACTGAGTCTGTCTCAAGATCACTTTCCACTTGAAAATCTCAGGGAATTTCACTCCAATCTCTAGTGGGTTGTTGAATAATGCAAGTTTTGTTTTTAGGGATACAAATCCTGAAATGGCAGATGATCGATCTTTTGTATGTTGTTATTTAAACTCAAAGCAGTAAGAAGGATATCCGATATTTTACAAGAGTTTAATTTTTTTTATTCAATAAGAGGCGCAAGTGCGAATACAAAGAACAAGAGGACGGAGTGCGGTCCGCAAGATGCAGGTTGGACCACATTGGAATACAATATGTCATTACAGAGAGGTGAACAGAGTTTGTTAATTTCAGTAGGTAAATATTTTTTTGCAATTTCTGATATTAAATTTTTATATCAAGAATATTCACGTAAACTTAAAAATATTACACTTACAATAATAACGATCTTCTAATCAATAAAAATTATACTAAGCTAATCTTAAGGGTTGCCACTTTTAAGTTATGAGGAACTTCGACAACTCTCTCATATGAGTTATCATTCATGTACCATATCACTGTGTTTTGGTTGATTGATTGATTGATTTAGCCAAAAACAGTGAAAACTGTATGTGGCATATGGGAGAGAAGATCATCTGCATACGTTCTTTGAGTTCCAGAATCCCTTCACAACGTTTTAATCAGTAAAAATAATAAAATTCAAAAAGGACGAGATTAGCAACATTTGAAAATCTTGACATATCCGTTCCCGAGCTATAGTAAACTTATTTGCATCGGTAAACGAACTCCAGATTTGATTGTTCTGCATTCCTAATAAAGTAGTAACACTACAACAAAACGTGCGCCTAGTGAATCTAGATTTTTAGGGAAATAAACTCTGTTGTAACATTGACATCAGCAATTCTGAACAGTTGAATTTAGCTTTCAAATACAGTGTTACCTTTCACTATTACCGTTAAATTCTTCGCTTTTTTGAATCCTTATACAAAATTCATGGAAATAAAAATTTTGATTGTTTAATGTTTTGATACCTCATGAATTTTGTTGATTTTAGTGTCATAGAAGTTTTGACAATTTAGTGTCATCAAAAATTCTACACACTGCCGAGGAGGGTTGTCTCAATTTATAATATTACCTTTTCTCAGACCGTAAAAATGGGCTGAGTTAGCTCAGCGCAACAGCTCTTGTCACTGAAGTGCCTAACAGGTCCTAGGTTTGAGTCCCTACGGTGGCGAGTTTCGATCCCAGCTAGATAGGTGGCGCGAGAGACCAGTCGGGAGATTAGATTAGATTGATTAGTTGTTACGATTCCGGCCGCCTCGCCTACTAGGGTCATTAGTCCCGTACGCGTAGTGCATGCTTTTCATCCGGAGGTGTCGGTGTTCTTCCTTCGCTGGATGGCGAGATCCGGCGCCGACCTACCGTCGGCTAGCGGGGTTTCCCCCTAACCAGGACTCTCCCACCAGCGAGGTACCGCCCAAGTCAGGACAAGCTCTAAGCTCCCGACCGGTCTCCCGGAATATGTGGTAGTGTAGAGCATGTTTTTTCTCGGGAAATGGCGGTGTTCTTCCTCCGCTGGATGGCGAGATCTGGCGCCGACCTACTGTAGGCTAGCGGGGTTTTCCCCAACGAGGTACCTATCACCAGCGGAGCACCGCCCCAGCTGGGACAAGCTCTAAGCTTTGGAAGATTGGTGAATGTGGAAATACCTGGGGGGAAAAAACCCTCGCACGCCCACATGTAGGTCGGTTCCCGTTCTCACATTCTAGTAAGAAAATTAAATCGTTCCCTCCCACGATAGAATGCCCTACACTAATAGGATTAAAGACGAAACATAGGTTGTCTGCTAGTAAGTTTTTTCTTAATAAAATTTCCAATTATTACTTTTTATAGACAGTCACAAATAAATCTATTAGAACATAAATGATTTTTACATTACAATGGTATCTTGAAACAAGAAACAGTGTGGCAACGTTTCAGAGGTCAAGTGGTGCCTCCATCATCAAAATGTTTTAAGTTGATGACTTAATGTTTTAAGGCCTGATAATGGAGGCACAACTTGACCTCTGAAACGTTGCCACGCTGTTTCTTGTTTAAAATATACTATTGTAATGGAATAATCATTTTGTTTTAATAAATGGGTTTGTGACTGTCTATAAAAAGTAATTATTATAAATTGTATTAATAAAAAACTAATAGGATTAATTGCCACAGCAGTTGATGCTCCCGGAAACGGAACCAAACAGTAGAAGAATGCTGATTTATCTCTTAATAATTTATGAACAAGTTTACCTATAATATGGTATTCTTGTATTTATTCTTTTATGATATACTTTATACAAAACCACTCAATATTAAAATACGGAGATCATTTTAAATAAAATTTCGTTAACCCATGTTTTAACGAAATTTTGACACATTTACATGGAACTGAAATGAAAACGTTCTTAGTTGCTATTTACGCATCAAGGGCAGTATATTAGTTCTATTGATCGAGCGGCGTCAAAAGTCCAAGGACCAAAAGCAAAACAGTTTTTTATTGTCCGAGATCATTAGAACCAGTTAAATTCTGTGACACATTCAAGATTATTAATCTAATTTTAATGATTCAGATTTTCATACTTCATAATGAACTAGAAATTAACCTGACTGGCTTTATTATTTCACACTTCTTCTATTACTCCTTTTCATAATTCCCTCCTTAAGAGAATATGAAGTATCATTCAACTGTTTTCCCATTTCCCTCGTATCTTCTCAATGCAGGTACGTTAAGCGGTGTGTATCGATCTGAGTGTCAAAGGCAATTACAATCAGTAACAAAGTTGTAGAAAATAAAATAATCACGTATTTACTTATTTCTTAGACTAAATATAAATTAATTTACTAATGTATCACGCATGGTAAATACGCAAAACCGTGTACTGAAAGCACAATATAAAGCGGAATTATTTGTCTTATTTTCTGAAGTGGCTTTAACGATCTAGCACTCATCCGAGTGACGAGCCTGAATACGCTCGTAGTTTCTGTGCTAGGGGCGTTGTTTTCCATAATTCTCCCGTTGTATGGACAGTGCTGTCAACGCGAGCTGTCGCGACGCTGTTGCAGCGGTTGGTTTGTGGCGGCATCTGACGCGCAAACGCAGAGCCAGCGAGGAATTTACTCGAGATGAGTAGCTGAAATTGAAATAGTTCTCTTTCCGTCATGGAAACTCTGTTACCTCCAGGCAGAGGTAGTTAACAAGGCAGTTGTAGTGGGAGGCTTCTGAACCGGTTTGCGTGCAAATGCGTTTAGAAGGGATGTCAGCTACGAAATTCTCATGAATTCGCTTAACGTCCGGAGCAATTTAGCCTTCGCGTAAGAAAACAATATGTCAGTAATGAAAAATACGTTTCCTGTGTTGCAGAGATTTGTAGAAAGATGTTTATCACTGAAGTTGTGTTTTTTGATCATGCATGGTATTAACTTCCGTTATGAATTTTATTAAGCAACCTTTAAATTAAAACTGTGACATTGCTTTAAATTAGGAAGTTCGTCTTTTTTTTTTTTATTTGAAAGTTGAAAATTTTATTAAGCAGCCTTTAAATTAAAATGGTGATATTGCTTTGGAATTTGAAAGTTGGGAAAGTTGACGAGTACAATGTTAAAGAATAAAATGTGTATTGAAAGCGTGGGATGCCGCGGAATTGTGCACACACTCGACTGTGTGGGAGAGGCCCGAAGACGTCAGGAGGCCGGCTGCTGCCGAAAACTTGCCAACTGACTAGCTTTTCCCAGCCAGTCATAGTGTGTGTTCTTCATTTTTGTGAGCATTTTGTGTACTTTGCAAAATATACATTAAAAGATACTTCATTAAAATATAACATTTAACTTGAAAAATGACTCTTTCTTAGTTAATAATTCAGAAAATCGGACACTTCATAAAGCTCTTTTAAAAGTAGTAACTTTTGACGCTGAATACACAAGTATTCAGATAATCATTTGAATGTGTTTTTAAATTATACTAGTGAGAACCCGTCAAAATTTGACGGTGAGATCTGAGATAAATGTAAAATACTGTGCCCAGATTAATGTTCACAATATGTTGCATTGTTTGGATCTTCAGGGTATAACGAAGATATTCTGTGATGTGGGGTGCCCAAAATTTTGAACACTTATGGCCCATGAACAGGTGGCAATGCAATATCAGCACCAAAAGACACAAAAGAAAGAGCACAATTATACTGACTGATATTATTTCTGAAGTTTTTTTATGTGTCATCATCTCCTATAAACAACTTTGATTTCTTCTGGCATATTGCTCGAAGGTAAACTTATTTTCCCATTTAAGCAATACAGAGTAAACTCGTTGGCAGAATTTCTTTCGCGTAGGAAGTACAAAGCAGAACAAAACTGACATTTCATAGACAACGACCCAACAGAAAACGAAATGACCTCACTAATACGACACATACGTTGACTTTCACTTTCCCTGCGTCCACTTAATGTACATTTGCGTCTTTTGGGGCGCGTGGGCAACGATTCGGAATTCGACATAACCTGTGAACAACTTCACTACTTCAGTACAACCGAGCAAAACCCACTGTCAGAATGTTCTCTACAAAATACATCACAAAAGCAAATACGTCTAAACTGTCAACGCCACAATGCAATTATTACACTGAAATAAAACCTTGACGAATTGTACACAAATCTCAACAATCAAAACAAAACATCAAGCAGCGCCACCATGAAGCAGCGTGCACTCACATATATGGAATTTGAAACAGCCATCTTCGGAAGAAAACTATTGACTATTGATAAGCGTACTATTAAATAATGTTTTAATTAATTAATTTACACTGTAAATGTTGGTGGATCAACACAAACAGTATCTGATAACACATCTAGCGATCACATTCTTTCATTTAAAGGGAACAATACTACAATTGGTTCAGAAGAAGCTCTAAACGAAGCCATGGCAGAATACCTTATTTTTTTAAATATATAGATTCCTTTTTAATGGGGAGTTTAATAGCACAGAGAATGATGCGAATAACGACTGAATCCTTAAGTACTGTTGTAATTATAGTACGGTCAAGATAGAGACGGCGATTTGCGATATGATCTGTGCATATTACAGCCTTATGAACCAGTTATCGAAACTCCGTTACGATTCTCATGAATTCATCTTAATAACACGGTAGTTACGACCCCAGTTAATACACTTTCGACTTCAGCGTTATTACGAAAACATTTTATTCGTTATTGTGGGAAGATGACAGTTTACCACCTTTTCGTGGGGGACGTCAACGCATGAAAATATGCAATTATTAAACATTCAAAGAAAATGCAAATACAATGAAGACCTGTAGAGATCACTTTCAATGTAATATATTTGAATTTTTGAATTATTCGTATATTGTAGGAAAGGTACTAAACTTATTAAAAGTTATTTTACAGATATATTAATCATTATGTGTTCGTGTGTTGTTCTATTATTTTTTCCCTTCATAATTTGCTGTTTTAAGTCTTGGTCGACACGATGTCTTTGGCCATTCACTCAATCTATTATCATTTATTAATTACTACTGTTTTCAGTAGAGATTTATTCGGAACAAATATGGATAGAATTAAAACCTGGATAGAATTTGTGTTGTAGCTTTACATATAATTTGATCAATAAAAGTTTAATTAAATTAAATCAGTAGCACATGACTGAAATATTTTTTTATAATACCCTTTGCATTTTAAGATTGTTACGACCTTAAAAACTTCAAAAATATTATGTTGAAAATTATGAAGGAGAGTTTCTCGAAAATGCTTAATTTTTTATTTTCTCTAAAATACAGGACTTCGTACATTGTCTCCAAAACATTTTTATTTTAAATTTTTATTTAATTCTTGTGAACCTTTTAAACATATGAAATGTGTATTGTTTTTCTCGAATTCATTTATTTATTTATTTATTTACATAAGGATGATACTTAAGGGTAAGTCTACAAGGTTTGAAATGTTTTAGTCAAAGATTTATAAGTGTTAAACTGGGAAAAATAATCAATTTTGCAACTTGAAAACTATTTTTTAAATATTTTTTAAACTATGTTTGTCATATTTATGTGCTATACATTACTATTCTTTAACTTTACTTAGTTGGTTGGTGAGTGACATTGAATGTTTTATTATTTAATTAAAACTTTGCTTTGAGATAATTTGTTCTATTTAAAACGGTGTGGATGTTAATGAACTTTGTTATTTCAGGAATTTAAAAATAATTCAAAGAATTAGTTTTAATATTTGCTGCCAAAAAACCGAGTTTGTTTTCAATAACATAAAATTTCCGTTCATGCAATTGAGCTTGAATATCAAATAAGAAAACAATGGAACAATAATTGTTGTAAATGGCGTTGTTCATACAAACATTATAAACAATAAGTAAATAGGGGAAATTGATTTTCGCTCTGCACTTAAATTGGAATTTTAAAACACTTTTTAAAAGTTGATCCGTTGTACGCCCTAAAGTGGATGTTTTATGCTTTCGTTAAAATATTCAAGTAATCTAATGTCTGTTATTTTTTTCAATAAATTAAGAACTTACGATCTTTTGGGTACCCACGGTGATGCAATACAATCAAAGTATCATTTCCAGAAACGTGTAAACGTCTAATTCCTAATCGCATAATATGAGAAGCCCTGCATCTCCATTTGAAAAGTGTTGCTGCAGAGTCTCATTGTGTCTGCACAATGCACTCGTGTTGTGGTAAGCGCAGGGGCGGGCGCCAGCGCGCCGCGCGGTGAAAGTGGTCCCTAATTCCGCCGGGGGCCTGGGCTGCGTCTCGCCCTCGGCAGGTGACGCTGCCGCAGCTTCCTCCGGGCGCCGCCTGCACTTCCGGCGCGGCGCCACCGCTGCCCCCGCCCTGCGTTGTTCCCCTCCCCTCCCTCCCCTCCTCTCCTTTCCCCCTCTCTCCTTTCCCCTCCATCCCCTCCCTCTCCTTTCCCCTCCCTCTCCTTTCCCCTCCCTCCCCTCCCTCTCCTTTCCCCTCCCTCTCCTTTCCCCTCCCTCCCCTCCCTCTCCTTTCCCCCTTCCACTACCCTCCCCTTCTCCCCACTTTACCTCTCCCCTCCACCTCCCCCTTCCCCTCACCCCCCCGCCCCTTGTGCAACGCAGCGCCATCCGGTGGCGGACCCCGCAATTTCCTCCCTGCACCTCCGCTTGCGTCCGACGCCGCACAGTCCTCCTACGTGACCTATTTAACACGCAGACAAAGGCAGATCTTTTCTCTAGTACTTATTGGAGAAGGAAGGCTCTCAGAGACAATTCGACAATAATAAAATGAACTTTTTGTTATCTAGAGTGTATTTATGGTATACTATTTATTTTAAAAATTCGTTTTCTTTATATACCGTGTGGTCCACCTAAGATGTTTCCTTCAATTTTCTCGTGAACCGTTGCAGATACTGAGATGCGGTTTTCACTTACACTACTATATGCAAGGGGCACATATGGTCATGCATGATATTATTCTATTGCATTTTTTATTGCAGAGATATTGACCTAACGCAGAGATATTGACGCAACGGAAAGGAATGGCCTCGCCGCATATCACCTGGCATTTCTCGTTCAGATTAGGGAAACTAGCAGTCGGCGTGCGTCTTTAAAACTCGTAATTTCTCTAAATTTTTGTTATGTAACATATGGCGATATGCATATTTATGAACTCGTCTCTTCACGCTTGTTACGATGAGCTAAAAAGTTTCCGTTTAAAGGCTACAGGGTTCCATTTAAAAAATCAAAGTTGGGTCAATATATCTGCAATAAACACACACACACACACACACACACACACACACACACACATATATATATATATATATATATATATATATATATATATAAGTTTATTAACAATTTGAAAATAAAACTATAAATGATACTTTATAAACCTTTCTCCTAATACTATTTTCTACTGAAATAATTTGAATTTTATCTCACAGGCATTGTTTGGAACACTTTCAAAACGTATTATAGGAATGCTGACGTGGTTTTGACATTACTTCATTCACATTAATTGCTTTTAATGTCCAATACTCTCAAGAATTAAATTATCAAAGAAGTCGAAACAAAATTCGGACAAAAATAAGTTATAATCAATGAACGACTTTTGAATTTATATCTGATGATGATACTTTACCTTATGTTTTGATATATTTTAATGATTTTTAAGAATAAAACTCACGCTTAAACACAAATAATGCCTAATGTTTCAATTTTTTATTTTTAAATATTTGTTGCCACATTTATTAGTAGATAAATTAAATACAACATGAAATGTACAGTATCTGTTGCTGGAATCAACAGCCCCTACAGCGATACAGCAAAGTTTGCAAAATAGCAAAGGTTTTTTCTACAAAACATTTCATCGCGTGTTTGACACTTACCATGCAGTTACAAAGAGAACAATTAGAAAAAATAAAAACAGAAATTTTCATCAAATACTTACAGTCAAAAATTGAATATCCACGTAATGCATATAACTGCGACACTAACTCATCATTAGTTTGCAGTGATTTTTACAATACTAATGTCGAATTGGTAAAAAATTGAATTTTACTAGAGAATGGTAAAATAAACAGAAGGCAAACGTTTTACTCTACAGTACTTGCACGCGATCTGTGGAGTCCTCACCTATTTAGTTTTTTGTTACATTTTGATATTTTTCACTATAGGAATCGCGCATTTTTAGTACCTTCCTACAAACAATTGTTTTAAATCATTCTTTCGTTTCGGTTTTGACTAGTGTAGTGGTTTCGGAGTAATCAGCAATTGTGGACTCTCAGTCCGGCGCGAGTACTGATCTTAGTTTGTTGATTTAGTTTCAATAAATGGATAAAAATAGAAAATGCAAAAAATGGATCAAAGGGAATGGATAAATGAAAACTTATTAATGCAGTGTTTGGATTTTTGTGTATTTTTTGTACTATTTGAGAACAATATTTTGTTCAGAAATTCAGGAATGTGATACGTAATATTTGAATCGCTCTTATTATATGTAGGTTAAAATATTATTTTTGTGTTGATACTGATTTTTCATCAAATTACTTTTCACATTACCATGCCTTTTTTCGTAAGTTGCACTTTTACCGAGAGTAAATTTCCTAATTTACTTTGCCTGTATCCAGTTTTAGCTACGTGCGGACTCACAGTTCACCACGACGACTGATGTTTCAAAAGATGTGTTTCAAAAAACTTATGTAGGATTAAGTGTATCATACTCGACATACAGGGTAATTGACTTTAGAGAATAGAATGAAATGAAAATGTTTTATGCAGAAATAATACAAGCAATAAATTGTGCCTCAACTTTATTTTCCCCGAAAATTCTATTTTTTCTTACAATTGTAACAACATTTTAATTTTTTGTAGAAGCATTCAGGTGTTAATAATGTTGGCAGTTTTTCACTAAAGAAGCTGGAAAAGCCATAACGGACAAGACAAATAGTATTTCTATATGTTGGTCATTCTTGGAAATATTTGGTTTATTTACAAAGCCACATCCTCTAATTAAAACAAATAAATTCGATGTAGTCAAAATGTCGGTAACATTTATTTACTTTATCACGCCTCAGATGTCTTTCACAATGTCTCTCGTCTGTCTCTCTGTCACTCGTCTATGCATTTAATAAACGTATTGTGTCTGATATTTCAAGTTAACATTCAATAAATGAATCACAAAAATTCAAGAGCTCCAGTACATACATAAAAGTTGCACTCCACTGTGGCTCTCCGTTACATTGCAAACGTGTTAAAGCACATATAGATGTCCGAGACATGCGACCCTGTGAATGTTTATGTATAGCATAATTTAAAATTTTCTTCGTTTTGCTGTTCACTGGTCATCCCTACAGTGGCAGCAATCACATACAGACCTTCCTCGGCTGATGATCCTTTGGTTAGAACTAGCGATGTGTGCAAGCGGAGTTCACTTTCCCACGTAAACCACAAAAAGCACAAAAGAGCAAATCAAATTGTGTGGTTTTATATGCTTATAGTAATTACAGAACGATTCCTGAAATATTTGCTCTAAACAGACGATACGACTATTAAAGTAAACTTGAGAAATAAAGACCATTGTTTCGATGTTATTAATGGATAATCAGCAATATTGTGAACTGATTTCATGTCATCGTGAAAGCAATCATAACCACTCTCGTTTGCTTTCTGCAAGAATTACCTGATTCATCAACATTATTTAAGATACCTTAAGGGCTTGGATAGATAACGTCGAATATCTTAATCCGTTAGTATTTTACGTTTGAAAAACAAACTGAATCGTTGTGCTCTTTTTGAAATAATGTAATCAAATTATTTTACGTTATGGCAGATCACACGGAGAACTGCGCAATTTCTAGTAAATGTAAAAATCTGTAAAATACTTACATTAAAAGAGAACAAAATAATGATAAAAGTGTGCTGTGCTTTTTCATTTGATTTAAAAACTTTTGTTACAAAAACCTTTTCATTGAATCAAGACAATAATATTATTATTGTATTGGAAAGAAGTAATCTTCATTCATAAATAGTCATGTGATTGGTGGAAGATCATCAGAACATTCGTCTCTACTCAATTCCTTTTGGCTTCCATTGCATTCGCCTCCGCAGATGTCGTTCAATATGCTGCGTCCGCTCCCCAAAAGAACTGCCGCTCTCGCACTGTCATTTACATATTGACCGCTACCACGTCTCTTCCTTTATCTCAGACGCCGCAATTTCCACTTTCTCCCCTCTTTATTTACCGCATTTCTTTTTTCCGCTGCCGCAGCAGACTCCCTCTTAATTGTCTCGAAATTCCCCCTCCCTCTCGCCGTCCCTTGTGCGTGAAATTCCGCGCCTCTGCGTTGTCCGGCTGTTCTTTTCGGGACTCCGCCAGCGCGCCGGGCGTGAGCCACGCCCACAGCCCATCGCCCATCGCCCGGCGGCGCGCGGCCGAATCGCTCCAATCGCCCCGCATCGGCGCGTAATGACATTACGCGCGCCCGCAGCCGCGCCCTATCGTCGCTGATAAGTTCCGGCGCAATTTCCGCGCGCCGCGCCGCCGCCCCTTCGTCACCTCCCGCTCTACGCCGGTCATCGGGGCTGTTGTTCTCGGAGACCTACGTAACTCTATTCTCATCCCTCTATCTAACCAGGAGCAGTGCATCAACTGATGTCAGAGGCGAGGTCCTAGGTTCGAGTTCCGACGGCGGCAGAGGTTTCGCCTCTAGCTTTTCAGCTAGGTCGAATTCAGTCGCTGTCTGAAGGAGAATTCCAGCGGCCGGCTGCTTTGATCCGTCGTTTTCCGTGGTTCCTTCGATCAACACCAGGCGAATGCCCGAGCAGTACCCTAACAAACGGGCCACGAACCGCGCGCAATCTTTCCTTCCTCTTCCTTGTCCTATCCTCTTCCCTTACACACACACTAACGTGCACTACACTACCACACATGCTGGGGGACCAGTCGGGAGCGTAGAGTTGGTCCTGGCTGGGTGGAACTGTTCTTGCTGGTAGGAGGTACCTGGTGTGGATAAACCATGGTAGTCGACGATAGGTTAGCATCGGATCTCGCCATCCAGTCGGGGAAGATCGTTGCCGCATCCCGATAAAAACATGCACTACACTTACGACTAATGACCTCGGTAGTTAATGCGCCCGGAATCACTATCGATCAATCAATCAACCAATCCACTGTTGGTGACTGAGACTGATCACACAGGCACACGAAATAAACGACGTTGGTAGACCCAAAGACTTGACATATGTTTCTCTATATGTCAACGCGTTGAATCCGAAGCCAGAATTGCTCCAAAACCTTCTAGTTTTATTTAAATCGTGAAAAAAACACCGTTAAATGGTTTTAATTGTAAATTTCAAGTTTTTTTGCGATAAAAAACTGACGGTCGATGGCTCAATTCAGGCGTCAGATTTGAATTCAGCGTGTTGACATACATAGAGAAACATGTGTCAAGTGTTTGGGTCTGGCGACAACCCAAGAGAACAAAATATATAATATCAGTTTTTCGTGATTTAAAAAAATCTGGGTGTGGGGGCGCAATTCTGACTTCATTCCAATTCAGGACGTCGTCATACGTGTGCCAAGTGTTTGGGTCTGAAAACGTTTTTTTTATTTCGTGTGCCTGTGTAATAAGGTCTTGGATTAATTTGGAACGTATATTAGTATGGAATATACATTCGTATGAGTTAAAATTCTTCAAAATATGGAGAAAAATATGAACTAATGGATGAGTAAAAATATAGAAATAAAAAAGTAATGCATTAATCAAAGATTGTTTTATAAATGTAATGCAAAAGAACTCGGTTTTAGTTTTAGCAATAGAATAATACTTAATCATGTCTTGAACTGAGTAAAACACAATGATCTTTTCTGTTGCTGCCAGCAAGTTCCTTCATCCTTTTACAAGAAATAACACTTCATGAAACGTGAGCCACAGAGCATTTTTTTAAACGTTCAAATGTTAAACTGTGCCGTATGTCTGCCTTGTGCTAGGTAAGCAATCACTCAATATCATAAGAGAACGGTATGATCTTAAACATTTAGAACTACTGCAACAAACCACTTAATTTTAACAGTTCATTAGTTTGCAAATAAGAGGTTGACATATATAACGAAATGTGAGTTTTCTTCATGTGTTTTGGACTAAAAAATGCCATTCCGAAAAGTACATGCACGATGCTAAAAAGCAACAAATAAAATGCAACGCAGTACATATTGTAATAAAAACAGTCTTCATGAATATTAGAAAGACATTGTATAGTAACATACTCCAGAACAGCTTTTACACACACCAAGAACATAAAAAATTCATGACGTGAATAGCAAATATTAAATGGTGGGCAACGTCATTATTGTGTTGCTTTTTTAAAATCTTGCTATCACAAAACGACAATTGTGTTGTAATTACTGACGCACCAAGTAGGAAAATATGATTGGTACGCGAAGTAAGACGATAGGATTGAAGGATTGATTTTTTTCGTGTTTCCGGGCGCGTCAACTGCTTTGAACATTATTCCCGTTAGTGTAGTGCAGGGTTTTTCTCGAGAGATGGCTGTGATCTTCCCCCGCTGGATGGCGAGATCCGGCGCACCAATCCGGCGACCTATCGTCGGCTAGTGGGGTTTCCCCCTAACCAGGACTCTCCCACCAGCGGGGCACCGCCCTAGCCGGTACAAGATCTAAGCTCCCGACCGGTCTCCCGGAATATGTGGTAGTGTAGTGCATGTTAGTGTAAGTGCGTGTGTAAGAGGAGAGGATAGGATAAGGAAGGGGAAGGACAGATCGCACGGTCTGTGGCCCGTTTGGTAGGGTACTGCTCCGGCATTCGCTTGGTGTTGATTGGAGAAACCACTGAAACCTACCGATCAAAGCAGCCGGCCGCTAGAATTCTTCTCCAGACAGCGACTGAATTCGACCTAGTATGAAAAGCTAGTGTCAAAAATCCTGCCACCGTGGGGTGTGGAAACCTAGGACCTTCCGGTCAGAGTCGCTGCAGTGACATCAGTTGATGCACTGAGCTACCGCTTCCGATAGATAGGAGGACCATCACAATCATGTATTTGCATTTTCATTCAAAAGCTAACCTGCTTCATTTTTGTTTTCCGGTATTCCTGGGCATATAATCACTCTCACATGCCCGGGGCTGGATAGTTTTCCGTCAGTTTTGAGGTGTATTGAAAATTAGTGATAAGTAATACAAATAATGATAATAAAGTATGATTGAAATAACATTAGAAAGCAATCATAATTCACCAACACCTGCTAAAATTTGATATGAACTAATAAAGAAAGAAATACATGATTAAATACAAATTCTAGCCCTGCTGGCATTGTTTTGGCAACTTGTTCCTCCCTCTGCTTGAATTTCGAGGTTGTAAACTCATTGTGTTGTGTTACGTTGCTTTGCTTTACATTTCGTTGTCTTGCGTTAGTTTTCTCTCAACATAACTAGAATATTTCCTTCTGTTTCACTAGAATGAATAATTACCTTTGTTATTCCTTTTTATTCACATTTTTCAACATTATTTTATTTGCCACGTTCGTTCTCGTTTTTTTCGCAATCATTGTACAATCGACACCTCGTTGTTCATCCTTACGACGTTTCGTCATTATTAATGCTTTCATAGAGTGCAAACATCAACTATCCGTCCATTTATTACGGCCATCACAGTCTAATATCTATTACTTTGTTTTCCTTTAGTCACGTACAGTCCCATACTTACCGCTCTCGTATCATTGAAAAGCGCTACTAACTTCACGCTTTTGTTCTTCAAATCTTCGATGTAATTTATCACACAGTTCTATGATTTTCCGAAACGATAGGTCTTAAGTACGTTAAGTTGATGTAATCGTTTCTATCGTAATGAACATTACATTGGCTATCTCCTTTGTAGACGAATTTACATCAATAAAAAAAAGGTAATTTTCTATCGCAGCCTTAACTTCCCAGTTTTCACCATTGTCATTACCACCGAATTTGCCTGCACCGTATCCTTTCTCAAGCCAAACCCCCTCACCACAATTCATATCATCACCGCTCTCACTAGCACCGCTCTCACTAGCACCGCTCTCACTAGCACCGCTCTCACTAGCATCTTTCTCTCTAGCATCTTTCTCACTAGCATCTCTCTCACTAGCACCGTCTCAACATTAAAGTCTTACCACCATTTCTAGAGCCGTTACTACTTGTACCAACACCATCACTCCCACCCCAACTACTGTCGCTGGCACCACCCCCCTTGTTCCCTCCCGTACTCCCTCCCAATTAAGTTTCCTGCACAGCGTGTACGCTCTCCACCAACGATGCCACTTCGCCGCCTTTCTTTCTATCCTCCCTCGCGCTTGTCGCGGGAGCCGCGCTCTGCGCGTATCAACATGGAAATGGCGCCCTGATGAAGCCCCCAGGCCCTCGGGCGCCGCTTCTTGCGGCCCCGGAACACGCCTCGCCCCCGCCCGCCCCCACCCCCGCTTCCGCCCCCACCCCCGCTTCCGCCCCCACCCCGCTTTCGCCCCCACCCCCGCTTCCGCCCCCGCTCCCACCACCGCCCCTTGCTCCCGCCCCCGCTCCCGCCCCGCTCCCGCCACCGCGCCCCGCTCCCGCCACCGCCCCCGCTCCCGCCCCCTCTCCCGCCCCCGCTCCCACCCCTGCCCCCGCCCCCTCCCTCCCCTACCCTCCCATTCCTCCTTGTTCCAACGGTCTCTCCCCTCCCTGCCCCGTTCCACTCACTCCGCGACATCTTCCTTTGCCATCCCTCTCGGCCACAACCATCCGGGGCCCGCCATCACTTCCACCTCCCTCTTCCTCTACCTCCGCCTGGACCCTACCATCCGTTTGTGCCATTGACACCGCCTCCACCACAGCCACATTCGCGAGCACCGATATTGTAATGTTGATTCCCCCGCTTAACCATCATTACCACCGTCATCGCCATCATCACAAACACTTACTTTCACATCCACTGCTTCTGTTACCTTGATCGCATTCACTATTTCCATCACTGCCATAATCACTGTCGCCACCATCACCACCACTACCGCAACCACCAGTCCGATTGCCGATGGCGCCCTTGCCTTCTCCGCTATCACTCGCAATCCACTGTGCGATGCAGATCAGCTGTTCGTGCGACCCGGCTGCGTCCAATTCTGCCAGCCGTAATTCTGCGAACGCGCTGGCTGCGAAGAACGAGAGTTGTCCGCGTGTTTCCATTTGGCGTCGGCGTTCGGGCGCCGGTGTCAGATCTACAGCGCAGCATATCTTTCGATATCGTGTTCCATAATACTGCGGCGGCGTTTGGGAACTGTTCTGGTCAAATGAGATCACAACAAATTATCACCAACATTAAGCTGTAGCGCCTCTGACCGGGGGGTCCTAGGTTCGTGTACTGACGGCGGCAGGATTTTTGACGCTAGCTTTTCAGCTAGGTCGAATTCAGTCGCTGTCTGGAGGAGAATTCTAGTGGCCGGCTGCTCTGATCGGCAGTTTTCCGTGGTTTCTGCGATCAACGCCAGGCGAATGCCGGAGTAGTACTCTACTAAACGAGCCACGGACCGCGCGCGATCTGTTCTTCCTCTTCCTTGTCCTATCCTCTCCCTTTTCACACACATGCACTACACTACAACATATTCCGGGAGACCAGTCGGGACCTTAGAGGTTGTCCCGGCTGGGGCGGTGCCCCGCTGATGGGAGAGTCCTGGTTAGGGGGAAAACCCACTAGACGGTCGGTACGTCTGCGCCGGATCTCGCCATCCAGCGGGGGAAGATCACAGCCATCTCTCGAGAAAAAACATGTACTACACTCAATCAATCAACATTAAGTTTTATTTTTCTGCTTTAGACTTATATTTTAGAGCTAGTTTTAGTAGTTTGCACAACATTTAGCAGATCATCCTTTATTTTATATCTAATGAAATATTTTCGTAAATGAATGTGTGAAATTTGCTTAGCACAAGTATTTGTGTGATAATTTAATGATAATACAACCAACAGCTTCCTTTTGCTACGACCATATCTATGATACCTTATTTGCTACTATTAATAAAATACTAAAATATTTGTTTTGCTCCCAAATAGTTAATGCACCTATTTTAGTTTGGTTCAGACGAGCGTTAATGTTAGAAAATTGTTGATTGTGACAACAATTTTGTCTTATGCTTTTGTATTGGAGTCGTTTTCTATTATGCAGCAAGATAAATGCAATATAATGCCTACTTTTTAATATAATGTAATTTTTTATCAATTTTGCTAGCAACATTTTGCGAGTAGTTACATCTAATAAAACTTTAGAATTTTACTAACGTGAATTGTCGTTTTAGAGCTCAAATTTCACTTTAAGATATATTAAGGATACATGATAGAGAAAATTGTTTGTAAGATCGCTTATTTTGAGTACATTTCAGATGACAAAACTATTTTCAGTCATTTAATTATTTTACTCCCAAAATGGCAGATTAATATTTTCTACATATTAATATTTTGAAATACGTATTTACGACACGTCTTTTTACCGGAACGATAAATGCTGAAAGAGAACTATCAGTCCGGCAATATTACCGTTTGGTGATGCTGAAACGACCGTGGAATTCTACAGAGTAAAAACCGTAGTCTCGTGCGAAAAGATGACACACGGCGAGGTGCGTGAAGACGAACGGCTCCAGAGTGCGCTTCCTCTCCCCCTCCCCTCCCCTCCCCCCACCCCTGAACACCTTTCTCCCCTCCCCTCGCCTTTTCCTGACCCACCGCTTCCCCGGGGAGCGACAATCCAGAATGAAAGAAGGTACGAGAAAAAAAACGCGGTGTTTTAGGTGGCGTTTGTTTCTGATGGCAATGCATAAGGTAAGCAAAAGGATAGTTTAGTCACCGCACAAAAACAGTTCAGTGATACAGTTGCAAGATTAGTACATGTACTCTTAATTTCCATTAACTGTGCCGAAAAATATAATAAGAACCATAGAATTTTTAGAGAGTGGATGTGGATGTATGATCGTAATGGTTGAGTTTTTCAGGTACTAAAGAGAGACACTATGAATTGTGTGTGCGTGTATATGTATATGTGTATATATATATAAGTTTCCTCTGTATATATTTAATGTAACACTTGTTTGCTTCCACAATTTTTAATTCTTTTGCACTTTAAATAATATTCATAATATACTTATAGAAAAAATCAGTAAGTAATAGTTATTACTATAATGTAATTTTTAGTGATGTATAAAAGTCTGTAATATTGCTACGTATCTAATTTGGTTCCGTCCCGCAATAGTGTTGATCCCGTAGGCACCAAGGAGCGAGGGTATTTCCAAAATAAATACGCTGTCGCTGCTTTTCGCTTATCTAATGTCGCTGTCCGTTCCTCTCATTTTTGAGGTAATTTCAATTAAGAACACATAAAGTTCCTAAATAAAGAAAATATATTGTTTGTAATTTCTGAGTCGCTAATCTGATGACAAACTGGTACCTGCTCAGCTTTTGCGAATATATTTTTCTATATTCTTGAACCACCGATTAATTCTATCTAATACCTCCCCCAAAGTTTTGCCAGTCCTCTGAAGTATTGAAGACGCTTCTAGTTGAATATTTAAACATGAATATCACTTCAAATATCTGGATCTCCTTTCAAGGGTCCATTTCTTATGAACTCTAACCAGCATCTCCCAAACAAAAAAAACTTGCTTCCATAGCAACTCATTTCATTCCTCAATTGTTGGTTCGCTTACGTGTTGGTACACTCGTACCAAGTTCTATAATTATTTTCATTTCGTAACAAATATAATGTAATATTTAATAGCTTCAATGTTTGATTTTATAGAAACTTTGCATGCAATAGGGAACTCCATATAGGAATATTGCTCAGTTTATTGAGAGACTCTTTTATAACTTTCTATTCTATATTAAGGAAACGCTCTTCTATTGGGAGAATTTTGCTACATGCGTGTTAGGAAGAAAAGCCTACCTCTCTCGATTCTTTATTAAATACACTTCCCAATTCCGTATTGAAGTATTCTGTTGATATACAAATATGTACAACATCACGAACACATACAATTTTATTTTTATTGATACGTTATTGCTTGTTACTTCCTTCGATACGGAGTCCGATATTCACTGCATAATTTATCTAGATCGAGAGGACCGTGGGAAATAGGCAAACAGCTGTATGTTGCTACATTTTTCTTACGGAAGGGATTGTGAGAGGGGATTGCGAGAGGGGATTGCGAGAGGAGATTGCGAGAGGGGATTCCGAGAGGGGATTCCGAGAGGGGATTGCGAGAGGGGATTGCGAGAGGGGATTGCGAGAGGGGATTATTAAATGACAAAGTGAATCATATTAACTACTAGTTAAATAGTAAATATGAACATACGAATAGTAAAAATTAAATAAAAAATAAAATAATGTATGTATCACGGACATTAACTGTTCTAATGATCTCAGGTGACAAAAAGGTTCGGGTCAAAGGCCCTTAGGTTTTTTGTCACCACTGGATCACTAGAACCGTTACGTTCATTACAATCATTAGAACGTCCTTAGTACATAAATAAGTAATAGTATTTAATAGATGGTTGAAATAAAAATTATCATAAATGTCAGTGTTTAATGATAGAATGGTAATAAAACAACATTCGCTTCTTTTAGTTTTCAACCTGTCTACTAAATTTTCTCCACAAACTTACAAGGATACATGAATGGAAAATTGCTTGAAAATTACAAAGCTACAGCCAAAGATTTGACAAATCGCGGCGGCGATGGTGTAACGGTTAGCGTATCGGACTGTTATACCCAAGTTTGCGGGTTCGAACCCGGATTTTTAAGGGCGAAAAAAATCCTTCGTACGCCTTCCTTCGGAGGGGAAGTAAAGCCGGCTGTCCCATGTTAGTAGATTGACTGCATGTAAAAGATCCTCAAGCCTAAATGATGCCTCTGAGCCAAATTCAAATCGCCTGTTTCGTCGCCTAAGTAATACCTTCTTTCGCCCATGGTTGATGAAAGGAGCGTAGCGGAATTTGCGTGGTCAGGCGGAAGAGCAGGCCTCATGGCCTAAGTCTCGCCACGTAAAATAATGCACATTCAATTCACATCAGAAACACTACACGAAACGATAAGTGAACGATGAAAAAATGTCAGAGTGAGAGTGACGAGGCATAAGAAAAAGGTGTGAAGAGTGACAGGGATGAAAGACTGAGGCAGTGATCGGCGGGGTAATGAACGCCAGGAAGGGCCGGCTCGCCCTTCCCTTCGCCGCCCTCGCAGCGCCTGGCCAGGGCCTCCTCTCGAGGGCGGGCGGCGAGAAGCGCCCTGTCAGCACCGGGGCGCCCGGTAATCGAACTCACGCCGTGCAGGGCGGGGTGGGGCGCGCCAAACTCGCGGAAGTGCCATAAATCCCCGTCTAAGCGCCGGAGCGTGCGAGGTTCGGGCGGCGCTGGAGAGCGCCGGGGGGGGGGCGAGTGGTGAGTCAAGGCGAGAGCAGTCGAACAAGGAAGGGAGGGAAGTGCTGTGGCCTGCCGTGGGATAGCATGGCGGGGCGTGTCGGAGCATGCAGTAGCGGAGCGTGACGTGGCGGAGCGGACGTGGCGGAGCGTCGTGGCGGGCGTGCGTGGCGGCGGCGTGCGGAGCGTGGTGGCGGAGCGTGCGTGGCGGAGCGTGGCGTGGCGAGGTAGCGTGGCGTGGCGGGGGGGGGCGTGGGGAACGGGCGTGGCGTGAAGGAGCGTGACATGGAGGAGCGTGGCGTGGCGTTGTAGAGCGGGGCTTGGCATGGCGTGGCGGAATAGAGCGGAGCGTGGTGGAACGAAGAGGGGCGTGGCGGAGCATGGCGTGGAATGGCATGGAACGGCATGGAATAGCGTGGCGGCGGAGGGCGGCGTGTGGCGGGCGGGGGGGGGGGAAGGTTGTGTGGCAGGGAAACGGCGCGGGTGGATAGGCGAGTGCATCGGCGGAGAGAGGGATTGGAATAAAAACGATGCTGCTCCTGGACGCCAAAAACAGGCTCACCAGTCGAGCGGGTGCACAATAATGCCACCAATCGTTGAATGCTCTTTGCAAGCTGCGTAACTGAGATTGGGCAAAGAACATGCATTACATTTTATTTTTCCCCTCGGGGAGGAAACAGCACCGCTCTGCCGAAGTCAATGCCTATCCAACACATAATGTGAATGTCGGACCTCGGTATAAGGAAGTTAATTGAACACTAAATAGCTATAAAAAAAATTCTTCATTGTTGGAGGTTAGGTGGTGAAGAGGTGTCGACGAAGGGCAGAGTGAGTGAAGAGCGGCTTGTGCGAAGGGCGTCGTGTGCGAAGGGCGTCGTGTGCGAAGGGCGTCGTGTGCGAAGGGCGTCGTATGCGAAGGCCGGCGTGTGCGAAGGGCGGCGTGTGCGAAGGGTGGCGTGTGCGAAGGGCGTCGTGTGCGAAGGGCGTCGTGTGCGAAGGGCGGCGAATGCGAAGGGCGGCGTGTGCGAAGGGCGGCGTGTGCGAAGGGCGGCGTGTGCGAAGGGCGGCGTGTGCGAAGGGCGTCGTGTGGGAAGGGCGGCGTGAGCTGTGGCTGCGCGTTGATGCTCGGTTACGGCCGGCACCCTGTGGTTGTGCCGGGCAGGGGGGGGGGGCGAGGCGGAACGCCGGAACTAATGGCGCGGCAAACGCACGTCCTCTACCTAGGCCGCCGCCGCTCCGAATTACACGCCGTCTTGCGAGCGGCGCCCTGCTTTAACAAATGACGCGCCCCCTGCGCGCGCTCAGCCATATTTTATTTGGAGTCATTACTCTGCGACGGGGCCATCGGCGTCAGGCGCCGAAGTGTAAGCGCGAGTCACTACGTAGCTCTCCGCTGGACGGACTTCCTGCGAATTGTCCCATTTATCTGTCACTGCGACAGAGATGTCGACGCTCCAGTCGCTAGGAACTCCAGATTGATTGATTGATATTTTCGTGTTTCCGGGCACGTCAACTGCTTTGGTCATGATTCCCGTTAGTGTAGTGCATGTTTTCTCGGGAGATGTCGGTGATCTTCCCCCGCTGGATGGCGAGATCCGGCGCCGACCTACCGTCGGCTAGTGGGGTTTCACCCTAACCATGACTCTCCCACCATCGGGGCACCGCCCCAGCCGGAACAAGCTCTAAACTCCCGACCGGTCTCCCAGAATGTGGTAGTGTAGTGCATGTTAGTGTAAGTTAGTGTAAGGGGAGAGGATAGTACAAGGAAGAGGAAGGAAAGATCGCGGGCGGTCCGTGGCTCGTTTGGTAGCGTTTCTGCTCCGGCATTCGCCTGGTGTTGATCGGAAAAAACACGGAAAACTACCGATCAGAGCAGCCGGCCGCTAGAATTCTCCTCCAGACAGCGACTGAATTTGACCTAGCTGAAAAGCTAGCGTCAAAAATCCTGCCGCCATCAGGACTCGAATCTAGGACCTCCCGGTCAGAAGCGCTGCAGTGACATCAGTTGATGCATTGATCTGTCGCTCCCGGTCTAGGAACTTCAGCAATGGCCTGTCTTGGCGAACAGTGACAAACGCATTTGTAGTAGAAGGATTTTCTGAGACAAAAAATTGGCCACATTTAATATCGAAATAATGTAAATAATATTGTAAAAAATTTTGCGATAATGTGATTGGAAGAAATGTGTGAAAAGAAGAAAATATTGAAAACATAGAGACATGTCTTAATTCTAATGATATGAGACGTGAAAATGAATAATCTATTAAATGGCACTTTACTTGATAGTTATGATAATAAAATACATTAGATACAATAGAATAAATGGGGTTCCAATAGACGTTCAGAAAAGTCACTTCTTGTGGTATGACCGTAAGAGAAAGTCTTCTGTTGACAGTTTTTCTAGCTAATGATAAAAAGATGAAAATTTTATCCATATATGTTGTGAACTTATACTCAGTGGCTACTATGTGATTTTACACTAAGCTTTCACGTTACAAGCCAGTTTTTATTCTATTAATTTATTTAATTCATATATTCAAAACGGTTTAGTTAGATCGATGATCTCTTCAGCAATTACTAATAAGTAATGAAATTTGACTTCTACCATGAATTTCATCTGTGAATTATTTCATCCATAAATGTTTAGATTAGTGCAATAGATATTTAGAGTGGACTGAATGGATAGGTAATTTTGCTCACGCAGTTGAAGTTCAAAGAAAGTTCAGTAGGACGATGACGATGGAATGCAGATTCAGGAATCCTTTGTACACCTCCCTCTCTCTCCCTTTCTTTCTCTCTCTATCTCTCTCACACACACATATAAATATATTAAATTAAGATGAAAGAACATTTATTTACAGTGTTTGCATCAGGGCTCCTGCAATTTAATACATTTTACTCTATATAAAGATGGTTTTGACAGCAAGGTATTGACGACAGTTGGAACTTGCAGACTGGTAGATCTTGCAGCACATGCCTGAATCCAGACTTGCGGGAAGAAAAGAACCACACATGAGCATGTAGATGTTGGTTTGTGTACGCAACATTTTACGCGACGCAAATTGATTTGAATATGGACACTGAGGTCACAATGTTACTTTCAGTATAGTGTTGTAGAGTAAAGTTAACAGCTTCTCAGCAACACTCTGTCACAGGACAATGCAATCAAAATACTTAAGCGATAACTTGACTATTACAGTATACTATGAGATAATTGAGACATTTAACATTGACATTTGAGATATTTAACATACACATAAGATAACACGCACATTTATGCAATTGTCGAGTTTATTTTGAAGAGACCTTTAATATTGCATTATGCAATAAATTAATACTTGAATAACGATACATCTGTGCACCATAGAGACTCGATCGACTCTACAAAATTTACTGGTTGGTTTGTGAAAAATGATGGGGAGTAATCGACCAATTAAATGAGCGTATTTGGAAAGATCTCGAAGCTTTGAGAAGGCATATCGTCTCAGGCAGTTAAAATCCTAGGAGAATTCGCCGAAATGTAGCATAGCGGCCTGTGGTGGCCCGTGCGTGGGATTCTGAGAATCTTGCACGCCATTAACATACCTTGATTCTCAAGAAACGGAGCCAGATAGTCTCCCACACATCCGTGAAAGTTCAGGAAGGCTGATTTCCTAGATGAATAAAACTTTGTATGAAAGTGTGTCTGCTGAAATGACTGCTGCTGAAATGCTGACTTCACAATGTCTGCTGAAATGACCCAGCAGAAACCAGAAAAAAATTGCGTAAATTAACTATATGTAGATGTGACTCTGTTTTGTGACTATCTAATAATAATTCTTGATAAATTAGTACTCATTTATTTCTCTTGATATTCTACCATCCTTCACACAGCAGGCCACAAAAGAATGCAGACGCTAACCACTCCTTTGGAATTTTGTTTTGATTAAGGAATTAAGGCCAATGCTAAAATTTTGTTATACACCATCATAAAAGTGAAAATGCTTGTCACATCTTGGTGTTTCTACTTAGAAAAATTCAGAATTAAAAAAGTCCATAAATACACTGATATAACACAAAAAGAAACATAACGCCCAAACCATTGCATAGAAGAACGCATTTCTTTCCTTCTTCCGTAGTTTTCCGTGGTTTCTCCGATCAACACCAGGCGAATGCTGGAGCAGTACCCTACCAAACGGGCCACGGACCGCGCGCGATCTATCCTTCCTGTTCCTTGTCCTAGCCTCTCCCCTTACACACACACACACTAACATGCAATACACTACCACATATTCCGGAAGACCGGTCGGGAGCTTAGGGCGTGTCCCGGCTGGGGCGGTGCCCCACTGGTGGGAGAGTCCTGGTTAGGGGGAAACCCCACTAGCCGACGGTTGGTCGGCGCCGGATCTCGCCATCCATCGGGGGAAGATCACCGCAATTTCCCACTACACTAACGGGAATAATGACCGAAGCAGTTGACGCGCCCGGAAACACGAAAAAATCAATCAATCAATCTTTCCTTCTTCCAAAGCGTCAAAAGGCGCTAGTGACGTGAGGCCAGTAGTGGAGAGAGTTACAATTATTTTCTGCATTAAAAAATTTCCTTGGCAAATTGTCTTGGCAGTTGACACAAAATCCACTAGATCCAAGTGGGTAAGTTGACGTTACGAGTTAAAGGGCCAGGAAAATCAAAGGTCTAACGCGCAGCACTTGTATCCATTAGGTAAATCACTATTTCAAAGGTAGACCGCAAAGTTTACGACGAGCGACGGCGCCAAACATACAGCAAGAAGTACAAATTACGCGAAAAGGTGGGAAAGGAAAGTGAATTATATCTTTGAGAGAAATAGCGATAGTATTTTCATTGCTGCTACAAATACAGTCAAGTAAAGAAACTTCACTGTAGCTTCTAATATTATAATATAACAGAAAAGAAGAACAATATTGGTTTAGAAAGAATTAGTATGTCTTGTGTGTTGTTAGTGTTTTCTCTGTAAACGAAAATGGCAAAGTACTGCGTAGCATTCGGTTGCAAAGAACACCAAGAAAATGTGAACTCGATGCAAAGGTTATTAAATGAGATATTATTTGGTGATAATTGCTTTAATTTTTAGGTTTGCGAGGACTGTTATTTGCTATAAATTGTTCTAACAAAACTATTAAAGATACGCAAACCAAGAACACTCCCCTGCGTGAATATTTAAAATGCCCCCAAGAAATGAAAGACTGGATTTTGTTCAAGTACTGAAGGTAAATTGCAATTTCAAAGTATTAAATATTGGATGTTTTGAACTTTATATTAATTTTTTTGAACCTAAAGGAGAATAAATGTTGAAAACGGAAATGAGACAGTAATTCCTGCTATCTGGTTCTCAGATAACTAGGTCGGCATAGACGTTCACTATCACGGCGGACCGTCACGATTTCTGAGTGCAGTGTCTTGTCTCCAGTCTACACTAGAGCTCAATGTACACGACAAGTTAAACGTAATTAAAGTTTTGTAACCTGGGGCGCAGCTTTACATTTTGACGCAGAATGTTGGTTAAGTAAATCCTGGTTTTATTAACAGAGAACGTCAAAAGGCTCTCCTTGTCCTTAGTCCATTAATTTTTTTGCCACTTCATTATGTAGAGTTGTCGACTTTATAACATTGTGTTTTAATGATAATTAAGACTGCGTAACAAATTTCTCGGTGAGAAATGTGAAATAAAAACTTTAAAAAAAGTAGAAAACAGTGTGACGATACATACTTTTTCATGAAATACCATAATAGAATTATTCATTTTTGATTATTTATTTAAAGTGCCGTTATTCTTATGTACAATCCAAATATATCGAAACCAACACTTTCACAATATTTATTAATATACTTATTTTAATTATCTGAGGCAACTTTTCACAATACTTAGTTAAAGAAAATTAAAAAAAATATTTTTATTAAATCTAAGAAAATTAAAAAGCAAGTGTTTCAACATTCGGACGTTTCGATTGTAAGTTTGTCTTTACCGAATGATGGGAGTCAGTTGTTCAATGAAAGACTCTCTGTGACAAAGTATTATAACATTGTATACAGCGCAATATTCCTTTTCTTCATTCGCGAAAATTCAATCATATGTTCACTAATGAGGTTGTAAATGAAATTCATTCACCGTAATATAACGTGATAGATAGGAACAGGAAAAAGGAACCTTTTCTCCAGAGACGTGCAAAAATCCTGTTTAAAAATCGTTGAGAGAGCCCATCTCTCGGTTACAGACCTACTTCCCGAGTTTCATTGTAGCAATGTAATTTCACTGGAGATATCAGTCTGCTTTCGTATTATGTGAATATTCTCGTATGCGTGTACGTAATCCAGAGTATAAAAACAAGAATATTGCTGAAAAAGATAAGGCCATTTCGATTGTAATGCCGTTGCATCTGCTTCACTTTTAATTTTACCATCCATAGAATGCGAAAGGCATCTGTATGCACAAAACATTATCGATCTTTCGCAGGGCGAGCGAGTCAGAAACCAGACACAAACATCAGTACGAGAAACGCTGGAGAAGAGAGAAAATCAGAAACAATACCGGAGTTTCATTTGGTTCTAGAATAGCGCAACATGTAAATCAAAATGAATAATGATGTCATCCGCCGACACAATAGGGAGGGTGGATATAAATGTAGAAATTTAATTCCAACACAATGGAGTTGTTTTAATTGCCGTCCTGTTTCTCCTGTTACTTGCACCGTGCCGCCAACTCGGTCGCCAAAAAAGTGGGCAGTTGAAGTCAAAAAGAGAGACAGTGATCTAGAAAGAGGTAAAGATACAGAAAGAGTGAGAGGGGAAAAGGAAAAGAGAGAAGAAGAGGGAGAGAGAAAGAAAGAAGAGAGGAGGAGGGGGAAAGAGAGGAGGGAAAGGAGAGGGGGAGGGAAGGAGACGGGAGAGAAGGAAAGAGGAGAGGGGAAGAGAGAGAGGGGAAAGAGAGAGGGGGAATGAGAGAGAGGGGGAATGAGAGAGAGGGGGAATGAGAGAGAGGGGGAAGAGAGAGGGGAAAGAGAGAGAGAGGGGGAAAGAGAGGGAAAGAGAGGGAGAGAGAGGGAAAGAGAGGGAAAGAGAGGGAGAGAGAGAGGGAGAGAGAGGGAGAGGGAGAGAGAGGAAAGAGAGGCAGAGAGAGGGAAAGAGAGAGAGGGAAAGAGAAAGAGGGGGAAAGAGAAAGAGGGGGAAAGAGAGAGAGAGAGAGGGAAAGAGAGAGAGAGAGAGGGAAAGGGAAAGAGAGAGGGAAAGCAGCAATAATGGGATGGGGAAGAGGGTTGTTGGGGTTGACGTTACAGAAAGAAACGTTTATTTTGTTGTAAAGGCAGTTGAACGACGGCTTAAGCAAATATGGTATAAAACAAGAAAGAAGTGTTGTAGTAAACAATTACGGGCAACCGTCTGAAACGAAATCACTCTCAAATGTGCAAGATGAGGGCACTGTGGGCGTGATTATGGTACGATGAATGTGACAGTTAGGGAGTAAGAATGTATTAAAGTGGGGAATAAACGCTGCGAGAACATCAGAGATTAATTGTGAACAGGATTGGGCAGTACTTAAATATTTGTATTGGAAACTTGTATTTTAAATACATTTTGTATTTGAAAAAACTGTATTTTTGAGTTTTTTAACATGCATTTTAGAGATGTTTTTAAATATTTAATAACTTTTTTAAAATATTTAAAAAACGAATACTTAAAATCTTTTAAATGCAGATGAAGATGATAACGAGGATAATTTCTTGTTGTTTGATTCTGCTAGTGAATAGACCGAATTGAAACAAAAGTAAAAGTTGCTTTCAGCTTTTGAACTTGAATTCTCATCAAGTTTAAAAGACAAATCAAAATCATTAAAAGTCTGGACGACTATCCGACTATAAAAAGACGTTTATTCCGTATAACACTAGTTTATGTCCATCAGCACCAGTTCAACTTTGCGGTTTTTGTACATTCACCAACTACTGGTTATACTAAACTTTCATACAAACTACATAATATTGGCTAAATTAGATTTTTTAAAAATTCATTGATTGCGTTCACTACACTTCACTGCATTACACTACACTGTTTTGCTTTGAATTACACTGGCCAGCACTTCACAGAACTTATTTAATATCTATTACTCTCATCTTTTCTAACTTATTTCTAAATCTTCGGACAGTTGGAGGAAAAGCTTTGAAAATTGCTGCGGGTAAACTGTTTCAATCATTAATTATTCTGTTACAAGAGGAAAATTTCTCACGATCTGAATTTTGTTTCCTTGTTCGAATTTTGTGAGTGTGATCGCTTCGACCGAAATAATTTGGATTTATCTGATGATTTGTTTGAAACACTAGTTGCTTTAAAAGGAAATTCTGTTAATTTGAGTTGGACATATTTTTGATATCATTTTATAATTGAATGTGTTTTTGTGGAAGAATAAGAGATAATGTGCTCTATTTGAAAGTTTTCGTTATAGTTCAGAAATTTACGATTTTTTTAATTTTAAAATTTTGCACTAAAGTTAAAATTCAAAATTATTGTATATATGTATTTTGAGTACTTGAAGTATTTTAAACACGTATGCATTTAGCAATTCAAAACCTTCTTTTATTTTGAGTATGTATGTAAATACTTATTTACAAAGAATTTTGGTGAAGTCTTTAAACACTAAATCGAAAGTATTTTGCTCAAACCTCATTTAGAATAAGGAAACCAGTGACTGCACGCGGGAATGACGGAGCGACGACGTCTGGGTGAGCGCCGGAAACAGACGAAGTGGAAATGGCTTTTTCCGTTGAGTAATTCGGTCATGCCAGAAATGGAACTGTCTGCTGGTCAGGCAGAAACAAGTACGCGAGAAGTTGCCGCTGAAATACGAAAACAATGGAAATTATAGCAAATTTAATGTGCTAATAATAATAATAATAATAATAATAATAATAATAATAATAATAATAATAATTAAAATTCAGTTGAATTAAAAAACTAAGGAAAGTAAAAAGTAATTGTATAAGATTATGAAAGAAACACTAAGCGACTCTTGAATTGGAAAAATATTGACAATAAAGAAATCCGTAACATTGGTCAGCTGCTATATGAGGAGAAAGTTCTTGGGCGATCGTACTATTTAATTCGACTTATTGTTCGTTGAAGCAAACGTGACACAACAAATGCTCTTCCACGTTTAAAGATGATACTGTAATAAACGTATTAATAATAAACCTAATAATAATAATAATAATAATAATAATAATAATAATAATAATAATAATAATAGAAATAACTAGAATATATTGCTTTACGAAGGAACCTACCTTATGAAGCCTACAATACGAAGGAAATGAAATAAAATATTCATGCAGAAACTGAAATCCAAACTACATATGGGAAGGGAAGAGTGTTTTTACAACTTCGCTCTTAAAGTAAGATACTAGTACTGAAAATTGTAGATTTTAAAGTTCATAAAAACACTGTTGAGGTATCATGGTATGAATGATTCTAGTTTCCTGGGTTGGAATTCAAAAATTCACAATTCAGTTTCCTCGGTTGGAATTGTGGATTTTTGTGTTTTTATGAGTTTGTGTGTTTCCTTGAAGAGGTCTGCCCAAGTGAGCTGTTTGCCTCGACAGACCTTGGGTGGGGGAGGAGACGAGACACTCAGGCTCGTCGGCTCTAGTTTAGTAAAAGGCGAATGGGCAACTGTAGTGGGCCACCCCAAAACGTTAGACTAGAATTCTTGTATTTAAAAAGCTCTATTCTATTACTTATAATTCTAGATTAAAGAAATGAGAAAATCCATTTCAAAGCTTATATATTTAACAAATTATACTAGGTATCGTAAACTTGTCATAGTCTAATTGTTAAACTTATACAAAAATCACGTTGGTTTAATAAATGTTGATTGTGATTTAATCCTTTAGTACCTAAATAATTTTAGAAGATAGGAAAGCTTTTGCTGTTTATTTTTATAAACAGTAATTGTTTACCTGAATTTTGAAAAATAAAAGACAATTTTCTCTCAGTGTTTGAAGTAATTTCCAACGTACATTTTGGTTAGATAAAACTGAAGCTACAATGAAATGAGCTTGAACCAAAATTGCATCAGAGGAAATGCCCGAGTGAGTGAACGGTGTTCGAGTAGCCGAAACTTAAGAATAGAAAAAATGAAAATCTAAAAAATGTCAACGATTCAGGAATTAGTCGTGAGACATGAGGATAATGAAGGGAAAGTAACAATTCAGGAGAGTATGGGGTAATGTACTCCCCAAGGTTGAGAAAACGTGATCACAAATGCATACTTTTCAACGAACACAAACTTCAGACTCTGCAACGCTAAAGGGAAATATGTGGCAACACACGAACGCAAGCAGTAGACTCGACGATTCCATCCTCTGCAGAGGACACGAAGGCTGTGCCTGTGGCGAAAACAAAGCCGAAGCTCGTAGCGTGGGTGGCAGGGATAGCGTTGGAGGTAGAGATGGTGGAGAAGAGGAATGTAGCTGTAGACTCTGACGAAAGCAGCAGCGGCGACATGTGGTAGGGGAGGCGGTGGCGGTAATGGCAATGGTAATGGTGGCGAAATGGGGGATAGTGGAAGGGAGGTGGCGATGGCGGGGGTGGTAGCGGTGTTAAAAGCGTAGGCGGCGACGGCAGTGGCGGTGGCGGGGGCGGTGGCGGTGGCGGTGGCGGTGGCGGGGGCGGTGGCGGTGGCGGCGACGGTAGTGGTGGCGGTGGCGGTAGCCGTGGTGATGGGTGTGGTGGTGGCGCAGGTAGGACCGGAGGGGGAGGCGAAGGCGAAGATGGAGGGGAGGCGTTGGCGGTGGCGGCGTTAGGGCGGTGGTGGTGACGCTGTCGGTGGTGGTGGATGGGGTAGTCCAATGGCAGTGGCGGCGGCGGCGGCGGCGGCGGTTGTGTTGGTGGCGACAACGACAGCGAAAGCGTGAATACGAAGGAAGAAAGAGATGCGAATAACATTTTTCACGGCCCTGTCGCGAGCTCGGCCGTCACGCCTAATTCAATTTCAATTGTTTTGCACGAGCGCGTTTTTATTTCTGCGTCAAATGGCGGCGTCCCACGAGCCCGGAGACCCCCGTCCCTCTTCTCGGCTTGTCTGCGCTCTGAAACACCGTCGTCACCCACACCCACGCAAGGGGCCAGACTCCCCTACAAAATTCGCAAATATAATACTCAGCTCTAGAAAGTTTAAATATTTCATAAGATAGTTTAAAGAAACAATGATTGGAACAAAAAAAGGATATATTTGCAAAACATTCAAATAAGCATTTTTTCTAGTCAAATAGCCTAAGATATGGAGTAGATTAAATATTGAGTGTTGAATACTTGATATTTTTGGAATGAAAAAGACATTATTATGTGTGGTGATTTGTAATAACTCAGGGTGTACTTTATGTTGTTAATCGGTGAGGTGAAATAAATGCGAAAAACGTACATTAGTATCGATTACCCTGGCGACGTGCAAACGCGGGACTTAAGTACACAATGCGCATAAATAGAATCTTGCGAAATTTATGGATGTTTTCAATTGTTCTATAGCATGGTTTGCAGTCCAAGTACATCATATATCATCTACCGGTTGAGGTGGTTTAATGCGTCAACTGATGCAGTGCCTCTGATCGGGAGGTCCTAGGGTTCGAGTTCCAACGGGGGCATTATTTTTGGCACTAGCTACATAGATAAGTCGAATTCGTACGCTGACTGGAAGAGAATTGTGGTAGCCGGGTGCTCTGTTCAATAGATTCTGTGGTTTCTCCGATCAACAAAATGCTAATGCCCGAGCATTAACCTAACACACTTGGTCACGACCCGCGCGCGCTCTCTTTTTATCCTTATTTGTCCTAACCTCACTCTTCACTTACTTACACACACAAACCCATTTACACACACACACACATACTCTTCTCTATCATACACATCGGTCACCAGACGTGTGCTTAAATCTTGTCACGGGAAGCGGTAGCAGAGTGCATCAACAAATGTTACTGCAGCGCCTCTGACCTGAAGGTCCTAGGTAAATAAATATTCCGTTGATCTTGCAATTTTCCAAGGTCTTGATTAGGAGCTGTTATCGAGAACATTGTTTATGAGACAATAGGGAGTTTGTGCAACCTCGCACGTTAAAGCACCATCGAGCTTCTGAACATGCGCAGTTCAAGTTTGGCATCTCTTTAGTCCATATGCGCATGCGCAGAACATCGATAGTACTGTCCGCTATGGCGTGCACAAACTCTCTAATGATGTAACTAGTGCGGTTGCTACATTACTTGAGCGTCATTAAATTGCTTCCAGAAAACAGCAGTTCCCGTACTACACTATTAATTGCACATTTTAATTTTTAATATATTTTTGCACAACTGGAAATACTCGTGAGCCTGAGGATACCAGAAGAATTACGAGAAGTGTTTACGCTTGAGTTTCGTGTTAGTCACGTTTCAAAGCTAATCTACTTTCATGGTGATTACTAGGGAACGGACTTTATTGTAATAAAAGAAGCAAAATATGTACAAATATATATGCTTATTTTTTCAAAAATATGTAAGAAAAAAAGGAAATATGTGAATTAATTATTCGTTATAATGTTTACAATTCCGTACTTCAAGCGTTTTCCGAGCAGAATACGTTGCCGATCAGAACTTTACATGAATTCAGAGGTAATGAAAGTTTTACATCTACAGAAGAATTATTCGCTAGTTTCTTCCGAAACATAATACTTTCGTATTATATACAATGTTGTTTACGAGGAGCCGGAGCTCAAGTGAATAGTACCGTGTAGCCTGTGAAAGAAAGGGGGGGGGGTAAAGGGAGCATACTCCCACCCCAACTTCAGAAAAGGGATAAGACAATGATCTGATTTTTTTTATCGAGTTACGCATGGGGTCTATGGAACACGAGTAAGCACGTGGTTGAAGTTCCTTCTGCTTCACATACTACATCCGCTCATCGTTGATCCCGACTACGCTATTTCCAAGAAGCAGTGGAGCGGAGGGAGATAAGTTTCGCAATTAATAGCGATTGTCCGACGTTAATACAAGCGCATTGCGTATTTTTAAGTATATCAGTAACTAAGTTCGTTTTCAAGTAACATATATTTTGATCATCACAAGTGAAATGTTCATTTTCGACTTATAAATATATTAAAATGTAACGAAATATGTAGCTATAGATAAAATATGTAATTATACCAAAATATGTAAAAATATGTAAAATAAAAAGTGTTCCAATTAGTTCAGAATGTCGTGTTAAGTGTAAAAAATATTAGTGAATGCAGGTATCTTGTCCCTGTAAAAATATGTAATTACATGAAAATCCGTTCCCTAGTGATTGCTAAGCTCACAGTCCGTTCGTCTAAATGAATTGTGTTTATTGCGTCCTTTATTAATAAAATGCTACGTAATTTGCTTTGTTTGAATGCGCAGCTAAAATGGGAACGGAAAAATGGCGTCGTGGGCAATTGGTAAGTTCGCAGAAATTCAAAGATCACTTGCTCTTGCTTAGAGAACATGGTATTGTATGATCGTTAAAACGATTGTTTGTGACTATAAATTGTAAGTGGTTAATGTGTTTTCATTTATATTATTCTTGTGATATCTACGGAAAACAAAAAAGAAGAGAAAATTCTGTGTATTATTTGCAAATTGTATTTCAATCGTTTTGTTACATACGTTAAGGTACGATTGATAGTAGGATTTGCTGTTAAAGACCCAAAGACTATCCATGTGTATACGTGTATATATCGTGATAAATACATTACGTATAGGAGTATATATTCCGTATATGATGTACATAGAGTATTTCCGTATTTGCAGTATTTTGTGTCGCAGCTTCTCCACAGCTCTTCCTGCTGGACAATGTAATTAAACGGATTAAGCTAGTACAATATTTATTCGAAAATACGCCGTTTATCAATATATTTAAAATATAATTACATGTTCCATTTATTTTGAGTTCACCCAGAATTAAGATTTTTGCGAACAATTGTGCTACTCCATGTTTCGACCAGTTTCTGAACAGCAATGTTTAATTTTCATGACGTAACGAACCAAATACTCCACCAGAGAGACATCAAAGCAGCTGTACCTACACGCGCGGACCATTTGAAAATCTTTGTGGTTTGGTTTGTTTTTTTTCGTGTTTCGGGGCGCGTCAACTGCTTTGGTCATTAGAACCGTTAGTGTAGTGCATGTTTGTTTCTTTGGAGATGGCGATGGTCTTTTCCCGCTGGATGGCGAGATCCGGCGCCGACCTACCGTCGGCTAGTGGGGTTTCCCCCTAACCATGACTCTCCCACCAGCGGGGCACCGCGCAAGCCGGGCCAAGCTCTAAGTTCCCGACCGGTCTCACGGTAGTGTAGTGCATGTTAGTGTAAGTGTGTGTGTGTGTGTAAGGGGAGATGATAGGACAGGGAAGAGGAAGGACAGATCGCGCGCGGTCCATGGCCCATTTGGTAGGGTACTGCTCCGGCATTCGCCTGGTGTTGATCGGAGAAACTACGGAAAACTACCGATCAGAGCAGCCGGCCGATAGAATTCTCCTCCAGACAGCGACTGCATTTGACCTAGTTGAAAAGCTAGTGTTTAAAATCCTGCCGCCGTGAGGAGTGGGAACCTAGGACCTCTGGGTCAGATGCGCTGCAGTAACAACAGTTGATGCACTGAGCTACCGTTCCCGGTGAAAATCTCTGTGAGCTCGGTGCGTCACGTGCTATCTCGGTTTCTTGGAACATCCGTCAAGTATCCAACAATTTCGCGGTTCGCATGTTCGCTTTCCGCAAGTGCACTTTGCCTCCACTGGCCTCATGCATTCCTTAAACTTTCCATAGGCATTGGATTCCTCTGATTCTCTCCTTGCTTCTCGGAACTCCTCCAAACTCCGAGTCGGATTAGCAAACTCCTAGCACAGTCTAGCACAGATTTGCAAGGCATCACACAGTCCAGCATCACACAGCATCACACAGCATCACACAGCATCACACAGCATCACACAACATCAGGCAGCATCACACAGCATCACACAGCATCACACAGCATCAGGCAGCATCACACAGCATCACACAGCATCACACAGCATCACACAGCGTCACACAGCGTCACACAGCGTCACACAGCCTCACAGAGCCCCCAACCTGTCCCGCTCAGGTTCACTCCGCTCAGCCCAGCCCCGCGAACCTCGATCCTGTAAAGTCCCACCCCGCCGCATTCCTCACAGCCCCTTCCCACACAGCTCCACGCAGGCCCGCAGAACACCGCACAGTCCAGCTCAGCCTCGTCTACCCCGGCCAACTCCCACCGAGCCCCTCCCATCCACCGCCCCACCCCACCCCACCCCACCCCACCGCGTTGCGTTGCGTTGCGACCTGCGCTCGCCATCCAAGCTCCGGGTGCTGCCGCCACAATTAAATCTACCCCCCCCTCCTACCCCACCATCCCCTCCTCCACCTCCGTCGCTCCCTCCGCCATCCCCCCAGCCGCCAGCTCTTGTTATCAGCCCGAATCTGTCCCTCCTTCCGGCGGCGCGGCGCCCTCATTCTTTCTGGAGTAATTTTTGACGCCTGCCTCCAGAGCCCTCTCGGCATCCGAGATTTCCGCCCCGGGCGGCGCGCGGCGCACGGCCGACGCCGCAACACAGGGAATACAAGCGCGATCGCTCTGCGGTGCCGGGTGCGCGGCGTCGCTCGTTTGGGGATGAATATTTAAAGGGCGGCGGCGGCCCTCGCCTCCCGTGCCACTCCACTGCGTCCCGTGGCGCGGCGTTGTGCTGCGCGACGCTCGCGGCGGATTCTGGGGGGCGGGCGATGCGACGCTGCTGAGGCACAGTGGGCCGAATGGGGCAGTGCCTCTGGCGACGGAACTGGATATTGCTGTTCGCTGATTTCTTGTTGCCTTTTACTTTATCGCTGAGGAGTAGACAGAAAGTTTTGTAATGCTGCGCGAGATAACGGCGAATTTTCGGTTGATTGATTGATTTCTTCGTGTTTCCGGGCACGTCAACTGCTTTGGTCGTTGGTCCCGTAAGTGTAGTGCATGTTTTCCCCGGGGAGGTGGCGGTGATCTTCCCCCGCAGGATGGCGAGATACAGCGCCGACCTACCGTCGTCTAGTGGGGTTTCCCCCTAACCAAGACTCTCCCACCAGCGGGGCACCGCCCCAGCCGGGACAAGCTCTAAGCTCCCGACCAGTCTTCCAGAATATGTGGCAGTGTAGTGAATGTTAGTGTAAGTGTGTGTGTAAGGGGAGAAGGTAGGACAAGGAAAAGCAACGAAAGATCGCGGCCGGTTCGTGGCCAGTTTGGTAGGGTACTGTTCTGGCATTCACCTGGTGTGCGAATTTTCGGCAGAAAAACTCTTTTTGCAGAGCCCTGGCAATAAAAAAGTTGGTAAATTCAGTTGCTAAATTTAGGAAAAAGATCTTCTTTGATGTGGTGTAGCCAGAATCTATATGTTGTGGGTCTATCATAGCGAAATTTCGAGTGAAGACCAGACCAGACTGCAGATTGACCAGACCAGACTGCAAAGCGTGTGTCTGTCCATCTGTCTGTCAGCCTATTCGCTTGCCTGCTCTGAATAACGCTAGCGGCTAAACCGTTCAGCCGGTTTTCCACAAAAATGACATTCCTGAAACGATCTGGCTGATGGTGCGGTCCCTTGAATTTGAAACTGATGTTTTAATTTGGGGGAGGGGTACTAATATGAAGTTCCTGGGACATTTATCGAAAAAATGACTCTATGGTTGTGTTGTTAAATTTTGTTGTTCGTTAGTGTAAAGGTCGTTTACGAGAATGGGACAGGTCTTATGATCGTTAAATAATTTGACTTTTTGAAACTTGCAAAATTCAATTCTTTTTGAGGGGGATGCTTTCTACAACTAAAATATTAACGATAGAGTTTTTTTCCTGTAACTAAACCTGTTCCTTGAAGATAGAATTTAAAATAAGGTCATGTACAATTTTTTGAAAATTTGAGTAAGTTTAGCACAAATTTGCGTGTAAATATGGGCGAGAAAGAAGGTGCTGTTTTAGCACCACTAGTTTCTCTGGCGGCTCAGTATTTGATACATGATTTCCATGTTGTGAACGTGGAGTATATACCCACTGTTCGGTCTACAGAAAAATTGTATAAAGAATTACTAAAACGTGAAAAGATGTTTTCTTTTATGTGTATTAGATGTGATGAATAGAATATAACGCTGATAGGATAGATTAAAAAATGTATTAATTGATGTAGATATGTAAATAGTGGTATCTGATAATTTGAACAAAATCGATGTTTTTGTCTTTTAAGGAGGTGATGAGATAGCTCTTTATTCCAGGGGACATATAATTGGGCAACAGTTGGCAATGACAATTCTATACTTTATCACTTGCATTATTCTCTTTGTTTAAAACTGCGGTATTTCCTAGCATTTATCCGTAAATATGAAGTATCCTTTACAATTAGACTCGAACACCTCAATTAAGGTCATGTACCCGAAGTCCTTTCTTCTATTCTATCTCTATAATATCTCTCTCCTACTTCTAATTTGAAATATTCCATTTCCAAAGAGCAGGGAAATGCGGATATTTTATATTTATTGGTTTCATTCAGCTCACTGAAACGGAACTCAATTGGGTTTTTTAAATGACTGAATATATTGTATCTAGCGTATAAAATCGAAACGGGGGTTCTTGCAACGACTCAAAATGCTCACAATAAGCGCGTCGCATTAATTCTTGGGTTGTGACTAAAATTTTATCGAGCTATTTGTATTGATCAAAAAGGAATCTAATCCGGTTTCCATGTAATTCTTCCATTATTACTTTATTTCATCCTCCCATCTTCATTAGAATGCTGGACACTCCCCTACTTACCGATGTTATAACATTAATGTCATTCTCACGAAAAAGTTAGCGCAATACGTTTAGTGGTCAGTGTATTATTTATTGGCAAAATCATGCAAGTTATTTCCTTTTATGTATTCTGCATTCCAACTCGAACAAAAGCATGTTCCGACTCTTGAAACTGCCGTACTAAATAAGATGTATTAGTACACTGAATTCTTTTTGCGACATAACTTATGCACGTCTTCAAGGAGCTATTAATCGATTGGAAGGTTTCATGTTGCATTCAATTTTTGTACGCCAAACTCAGTTTTAATAGTTTAGAACGAATCGATGAGTTTTGAAAAAATAACATCATGATTATTGAAGTTTAATGTTCAAGCAGAAGAATGTAATATATGAATTATTGAATATCTAAATATACAGTAATGACATTGCGGAATGTAATGCGGAAGTCATGAGCTCTTTCAACATGTGACTCAAGCATCCCTATAGAGTATTTGAGTAACTTCTCGTGTGATATACCAAAATGACGAACAGTTTTTATTATGGAAATGTCATTTTATATGACATAGAATATAGGGATGGCAATAGGCGATCGCGAAGGGTCGCTATGTGACAAATAAATAACCGGCGTTAAGGATCATTTTCGTTAGGTTGAAATGACAGACCAGAGGCGGAATAAGCATTGTTTTGTTGAGACACAAGAAAAAGATATAAAATTCGGATGCTTACGAATTTTTAGAACATTCATTCGCTCGAGCAACGCGGTGATGAGCGAGTCGGCTCCTGATATATTTTACCAAGTCGAGGAAAGACTGTCATTGACAATTGTATAAAATTAACTATCGTTTATTACATTAGGATAGAGCGTTCTTGTAGGAAGTAAATACGTGTCTAGGCGTCCACCTGTGACGCAAGTGAGGGAAGTCACGGATTATAATAGTATCGCCGGGAGAATTTGGAACCAAATCACGGACATTAGGCGAGGACTTTATCCAGAAGCAAGATTCTGCTGCGTCGACAGAAACGTTTCTATGGGGCGCCATGGCACGAAGAAGTGAAGAGCGCGCGAAGCAACATATACCTGATTAAGAAACATATGCCCGAATGAATAACAAGGTTTTATAACTATTGTAATATAGAAAAAACTGTTCATGACCAAAGATCAATTTATTTCTCATTCTCAATATAATAATTGTTTAACTTGTGACAGAATCATAGTTGATATTATAATAAATTCTAATTTGTTAAGTTGAAAGAAAGCTGATTATCATTGTTCGTTACGTGCAATCCCCCATTTTAATAAGATTTTCCTCGCTACTCCGTATGGATGGCAGATTGAATTATTGCTTGCAGAGTAAGTAGTAAAAATTATGAACTTCGAACCTTAACTGAGCTAGCACAACAAAATTTTGGAATGAAAGATTTTTAAATTACGTAGGAATCATTAGGTTTCAAGTGTAACCTTTTCCTGGCCCCCAAATCACATTTATCAGTAATAATCATGTTTCAAAATGTCGCTCCAAGTGGGGCTTGTTTTTAAATAGACGGGGCTTGTTTCAAATTGGCATCAGTCGACGTCGGGCATGTTTCGCTCGAGTGTGCGTATGTGCAAATGTGAGTGTGTGCGGTTCCGTCACACATGGTTAGAGCACTTCCCATGAACCAATCGAGACATATGAAACGTCATTCGCCGCGTCTCAGTTGCGTGATGGGGAACTAATAATTTGTTTTCAAATCTGGCCGGAACATTCAAAGAAATCCCCCAAAACGTGTTTTGGCGTGTTTTGACGCTGCTATCTTCATGGGTATTTCGGGTTTGGTTTGGTTTGTTTTTTTCGTGTTTCCGGGCGCGTCAACTGCTTGGGTCATTAGTCCCGTTAGTGTAGTGCATGTTTTTCTTCGGAGATGGCGGCGGTCTTCCCCCGCTGGATGGCGAGATCCGGCACCGACCTACCGTCGGCTAGTGGGGTTTCCCCCTAACCAGGACTCTCCCACCACCGCCCCAGCCGGGACAAGCTCTTAGCTCCGGACCGCTCTGCCGAGATATGTGGTGGTGTAGTGCATGCTAGTGTAAGTGTGTGTGTGTGTGTATATATATATATATATATATATATATATATATATATATATATATATATATATATCCCATGTAAAGGTAACATACAAGGCCATTCAATGTTGAAAATTTTTGAAGTATCAGCTACTACGATTCATTGGTAAGTCCAATGCCACCAGATACTGTAAGAACATTTTAAAAGAAGCTACACGTGAAAGGAATGAAGTATGAAAGAATTTTTCAACATATAAAAAATATTTTTAAGATACTTTACAGCGTCGGTAACGCCACATTAAACTAGTAAAAATTAAGCCACATATGCATGTGGCTGAATACCGTCTTATTCGTCACTCTTAATATCGTCCGAATCATTATTTATTATTTATTTGTTCCTGAAATACTCTTATCGGTACACTAATGCATTATTCCCTACATCACTGTAGTGATATGGCACTGAGAGAAAATAAACAAATAATTTGCTTGTGAAGTACTTGTAACTTTTATTCATAAAATTCTCTGCGACTACAGTCTGCATTGCACCAACTTTTCGTTCTTGCACCTGTGTTAACAGGGAAAATCGCAAATGATTACATTCTAGTTTCATGCGGGATTCTCTTCTGGCAGATACGGGCAGGTTTCATTATGCTTTTAATTGTACTACTGCTCTCGAGGTGAAACGTTGCAACATTAAAAGTGTTATTTATTACAGAGAGAACAGCCGCGCGTTTAAAAATTGTTTCGAATCGGGAGAAGGAACATTAGATGGCGATTTGCAGCCAACATTTATCGCGCAGCTCCCATTACCTTTGTTTGTTCTCTTAAATCCACGCGGAATATGCGGAATGAAATATGTTTGTAATAATTTGAGAATGGTGCTTTTAAAAGGATTGAGAATGTTGACTGAAGTTATTGTCGGTGGATTTAACAGATGTTGAGAATTCTTTTTATTCTTCTGGAAACAGGTAGTCGTTTTGGTTTCTCTCATTAGTTGTATGCTTTAAATGGATTTATTTCTGTTGTATAAAAACATTTGAATCCCGAATACAAAGTGGATAAGGATTTGTAACATTGAAATATCGAATATAAACAACTATCCTCATATATAAGCAAACTAAGTACACAAGAAGAAAGAAAATGTAATCTTTAGGGCACTTTAAATGTCAATTTACTTTATAATTGAAACAATTTAAAATATTATAAATGTAAATCAGTTACTCTTTGCATATTGAAAACAGTAAGTCCATTATCTAGTGAGAAACGTTGTTAAAAGTTATTCATTTCTTATCACCTTCCATTTCCAAATAGTACATAAATATTTACCTACACATACATAACTAAAATCATATAATCGTCATAATATCGTATTGTACTTCATTTGCATAGGTTTACAAGACATGTCACTATTTTTCGAATACTACCCTACTTGTAACAAAAATATGTTGAGACACGAAAAAAGTACGTCAGTTTTTGAATACGTTGAGTGTTTTTCTTCTAAAATTCTATTTTCTCTTGTTTGCTCTGAATTATTTATATTTTATTGGTTTTTATTTTTTCGTCCATGGAAAAATATTTTTAATCTTGCAGGTAGTGAGAATTGAATTCTGAAAGAATAAACAAGGTTTAATATACGTGGAGGAATCTTTTTCTAAAATAATGAAGTTATGTATTTTTTAGAAAAGGTTCACAATACAAATACATCATCTGAACAACAATTTATTAACATACCTACGACCATATGTAGGTTGTAGATGCCCAGAAGATATGAAAAGAATCGAACTCTACGAGATCAAAACTTAAGTTTGAATCATCTTTTTCAAGAGGTTAAGAGTGACCTGTTTCCATTGTAAATTACGAAAATTAGGTTTTATGCAGTGTTTGACGTTGTTCTTGGTTGATTAAAAAATAGACAAATCGGCGTGATTTTTGATTTTGGACAATGTCTTCTGTCTCCTCTCCTATAGGTGACAAACTCCTGTGAGATTCAGACGTGGATGTATCTTTGCTTAAAATTGGTTTGTTAATACTGTAGCAATATAAATAAATGATGTATTTTTCCTTCAGAAACGCATCAAAAACAGGATGCATCTTATGCAACGGATGGGAATTTTTGTAACTGAATGTTTAGTTCACAGCATTACAAAAATCAAATTTTCAGACATTCAGAAACAGGAAATGGCATTTCTACAAAATTGATTATTATAGAAACTGAAAGTATTGCAAGATGAAAGAACGCTGAAAATTTTGATGGGTCGGCGTTATGGTGTAGAAGATTTGTGAAGTCTTTCCATGTGTACTAGAAAAAATGTCGTAAAGACTCCGGGCGGAATATGAAGAAAATATCATTGCTTTTCACATGTCACAATTTCCATTCCTTTCATGAAAATAAAAATCAAGTATAAAATGTAACACTAAAGAATAAAATCTTTCTTGAAAATAGGGGTGCGCCTTACACATCTGGGCGTCTAATACATCAGCAAATATGGTAATTCACTTTGTGGACATGTCTTCCGTCGTTAGTACCTAACAAATAAATCTCATTGAAGTAGACGCACTAAGAAATCTCTGGAGGCACCACACACAGTGCCCACAAAGCCGGTTTCAATACTACCAAGTGACACCTCCCTGAATTGAGTACAAAGGATCTAAATTTAACCTCGAGCGCTTGTAGTACGTACGTACTCCATTTTGGTGTTGATTAGCAAAATTAAACGGCAAGTTCAACGCGCAGAGAGAGAAAGGCGCAAGTAACGCGTGAACTGCGGTGGAGAGAAGTAAGAATAATTGGAGCAAAAGAGAATGGCAAGAATGAATATTGGAATGAAAGCTGGAGAGGTCGGAACAGAGAGGGGCCGTGGGGGGAGAGAGAGGACAAGCAAGGTCAGTAGGGAAAGGGAAGGAAAAAAAGGGAAAGAGATGGCGAGAGGGAGAGAGATGGCGAGAGAGATGGTGAGAGATATGGTGAGAGAAATGGCGAGGGATCTGCGGGCGAGAATGGGAAAGAGAAAAGGGGAAAGAGATGGCGAGAGAGAGAGGGAGAGAGATGGCGAGAGAGAGAGAGGGAGAGAGAGAGAGAGAGAGAGAGAGAGAGAGAGAGAGTAGGAGAGAGAGAGGAGAGAGAGGGAGAGAGAGAGTACAAGAAAGGGAGAGGAGAAATGGCATAGATGGGGCGGAAAAGAACGGGAAAGGATGTGAATGAGATGAATAGACTCGGAGAGAGTGAGAGAGGGCAAGCCCGGCGGAGGAATTCGACAGCAAGTGTCAGCGAATGGCATAGAATGGTACAAATATACCAAACGGGTCTGGAAAATACGAGAAGCGCGAGAGCGCGGAAAGGGCAGAAGTGACTGGGCGTCAAGAGACAGAAGATGGCAGAGGGCGGTACAAAGCAAAGGGGTGGTAAAGGATACAGGCCGTAATGCAAAGCGGCATTCGAAGTCCTACGAGGCGTGTTGTATTCGCACATTAGCACATTAGCGGTCGGACATTTCCGAAATAGCATCCACCTATTCGCACATCTCATACGGTCTGAAAGCATCAAAGACTGCGTTCATTTCCATCTGCATATTCAACGGGACGCGGCGGCGGTGGGACTGGCTTCAGCGCACGTGGTTTGCCCGGCACACACCGAACCCAATCCTACTAGGATTACAGCACCATCGGAGGGCAGATGCCATGACACTTGGTCTCTGGTTGTTGTGCTTTGTTTCAGTCTGAAATTTGATGGCCTGCTCTGATGATGTGCATTGTATTAAGTGAATTCGGTTGTCCCCTCTAGGAGCTACCAGAGATTATCAAACCCGCTTTGGCTTGCGGACTTTCAATTGGATGCAGGATTCTAGTTAGCGCGTACGTTGGGGATTTATGTACAAGAAATGCATTTGTTAATTACACACGCGACTGCTATTTATGTACACGTTTGAGGATAAATGAGGTGTGTTTTTAAAGTGAGTACCGTTTACGGAAAAAAACCTGTTCTATGCCCTCTGCATAGAAAGACGCTAGGAGTGAAGAAAGCCACTTCTGAACGCAAAGACTCTTAAGCTAGAGGAAATTATCTGCCAACTTAAAGAGATTTAAGATAAAATGTAATGAGTGATGGAACGATGACAAGTGGATTAGACAATACTATTATACACGAATGAATTTTCATGACGAAGCACACAGTCTTTGTTGTCAATGATGGGTTGTTTGGAAAAGGGAACGAAAACATTCGTGAAAACAGATGGTTGTCAATGAGAATCGAATGAGTTTTTCACGAATTGCAGAACCGTTTTCGCTAAAGACGGTGCTCAGAAGAAGATGTCTTCATTGGCGGCATATTTCTGAGAAGGAGTAAAGAAAGGTTGGTTCCCCGCTATGGCAGATGTCTGAACAATGATGACAACTATGTAGAAAAATAGTTTAAGAAATGGTTCAAGAACAATTTATTTAAATACGATTTTTTATGAGTTTTTTCCAAAAGCGGTACTTACTTTAAAATCTCGCTTTGTATTTTTTGCGAGAAACCGTTGCTTAATTTATCTTGTTGACTACTGCGCAAGCTTTTGGACGGTATCCATTGGAACACTTTTGAGGTGGTTTGAACAGTCGGATATTTCTGGTTTCGTACCTCATTGGCTCTCTACATACCTAATTGACTTTCACTCAAATATTTGCTACCGTGTGAAGACGCAATAAGTCCAATCTATATCAGATAAATATCGTCCCCGATGGGCGAAGGAGACAAGAAATAGCAAAGGAGATAATTTTTGCCGAGTATTTAGGAGTGTACTTTCTCATGCCACAAACGTCACAGGAACAACGTAGAGACCGGTAGCGGTAGCTCAGTGCATCAACTGTTGACAATGCAGCGTCTCTGACCGGGAGGTCCTAGGTTCCCACTCCCCATGGTGGCAGGATTTTCGACACTGTCTTTTCAGCAAGGTCGAATTCAGACGCTGTCTGGAGGAGAATTCTAGTGGCCGGCTACTCTAATCGGTAGTTTTCCGTGGTTTCTCCGATTAACACCAGGCGAATGCCGGAGCAGTACCCTACCAAACGGGCCACGGACAGCGCGCGATCTCTCCTTCCTCTTCCTTGTCCTATCCTCTCCCCTTATATATACACACACACACACACACACACACACTTACACTAACATGCACTACACTACCACATATTCCAGGAGATCGGTCGGGAACTTAAAGCTTGTCCCGGCTGGGTCGGTGCCCCACTGGTGGGAGAGTCCTGGTTAGGGGGAAACGCAACTAGCCGATGGTTCTCCTCCAGACAGCGACTGAATTCGACCTAGCTGAAAAGCTAGTGTCGAAAATCCTGCCGGCGGGCCGTGGGGAGTGTAACCTAGGACCTCCCGGTCAGAGGCGCTGCAGTGACATCAGTTGATGCAATAAGCTACCGCTTCCGATATGTAAGGGCAAGGATAGTGTAAAAAAGAGGAGTGAAAAATCGCCCACCTTCCGTGGCTCGTTTGTTAGGGTACTGTTCGGGCATTCTCCTGGTGTTGAGCGATGAAATCACGGAAAACTAAGGATCCGAGCAGCCGGCCGCTAGAATTCTCCTCCAGACAGCGACTGAATTCGATTTACTCGACTACCACCGTCAGGACTCGAACCCTTCGATCTCCCAGTAATAAGCACTGCAGTGAAATCAATTGATTTGCCACCTCAGCAAATCAGCGGTATCTCAGCCCAAAACCATTTAACATTCAGTCACTGGTGCGGACATTCGTAACACGAGTTCTAGCGCGTTGGACTGAGTCCAACGCACCCATTATCAAGTGTTCTTTTTAATTAAAATCGTTAATACACTTTCCTTATTTATATGAGCTTATATTACAATTGAATACACAAATGGGTAGAAACAATAAATAATTCGTGACCATATATACTCCTTTTATATTTCTGTCACTCGCACGGCCATACGTCGTAGGACGAGTACTTGCGGGTTGGACTACGTCCAACGACTGCATTAATTAGTTTTATACATTTTCTAATACTTACGTTTTTACAGTACGTACAGTACGTTTTACAGTACAGTAACGAAGAGAAACACGTAAACACAACATTTGAAACATTAAACTCAAATTACAGAAAAAAATAACATATTCATCAAGTAAGCAAGAACGCTGTTTCATACGCCAGTACATGCTTGTTGGAACTATTTTACTTCGGGGTACGTCATAATTATGTTAGGCGCAACTGTTTTTCTTCAGGGTATGCCCACACAGTCATAACAGATAAAAAGTTTATTGAAACCATTCTCCGTCACCGTTAGAGGAATAGAATCGTGGTTTTTGTTCGTGAAATGCTAACACTTCTTTTTCAACTAGAAAATAAACTTCTGTTTGACTCTATCCAACGGCGCGAGTGACGGAGTCGACTTTTATCACTGTGTCCAGTTTTCTCCATCTCGTTACGTGATGATTTTTTTAAAGTATGATGTAAGTATCCAATTATAACTGTACGATTTGACGAGTGTCTTACTCAGGTAAACTTGTAGCAGACGTCCTTTTTAACCAGATCCTCTTGTAAGAAAAACGCTTCTTTCTGTCGCGCTTGCTACCCTCCAGCTTGCTCGAGTGTCCCGATTCACCGTCCTCCAAAGGGGCGTCTCCCTTCCGAAAAAAATTATATTGTAAGCGTTTATTGCTCTTTTAATTTCATAAACTTCTTTTCATTGCCTCATTAAGATGATTGCTCAAAATAATGGGTTTCTTCTTCTCAGCCGTTCCTTCCGTTGTCTAATGTAATTCCCCTTTACAAAAGTCCCTATCTACTCTGCAAGAGTAATATTAATTTTTTAAGAATATTCCGGGATGCGGACGTTTCCTTAACTCTTATTTCTTTGGTCTAATTTTTTTTTACCCAGAGGATATCTTTGTTCTTTTTACAGCTTATTATCCAGAGATTTTCTTCAATGTAATTTTGTTTTTAGAAATGGTATTCTACCTGTTTTATTCGTTGGCCTTTCCGGCTCATCTCGCCTCGAATTTTCTTGTTCATCCACGTTTGAAGCGGAAGCGTTTGCACCGAGCTCCTCTTTTGTGTCTCCTTTTGTCGCGGAGTTTTCTGCCTCGTTAAGAACTCCCGGAATGTTTTCTCTGTTTGAAAACGACTTTGAGGTTTCCTTCTCTCGGGACCGGGGAAGTGGCTACGGCTCTAATCAAGTGTTTTCGCATCCCCGTTCGGGATTCTGCCTAATTGCGCGTCGTTAGACGCGAAGAGAAAACGTTAGCACCTCATGAGGGAAGCGCGAGTCCGTTTAGAATTAGTTCGAACTTCTTCTGGCTCGGGCGCGTTTGTATTCCGGTAAGTTTCGCAACGGGAGGCGAGAGAGGAAAACTAAACATTTAACGGAGTTTTAATAATAGTAGTCATTTAGCTAGAGCGTTGCCGAAATTTAATTAGTGTGTTTCACTCCCGGAGACAAGTTTAGAAAAAATTACGCTGAGTTGTAGATAAAGGCCTTAGTTTGAACTTATTTCCCTCGTCAACCCCCCGTCGGCGCAAGCAAGGCTCGAAAATGTATTCTCTCTCTAGCCGACGCAACGTGGGTTTCGTGCCTCGTTGTAAATTCAGTCAGAACGCCAATTGGACGTCAGGCCGGTTCTCACCCCGCGCGCGGAACACGTCTGGTAAAAGAACGAACGCACGCCAATCCCGCGCCACTCGCTGTCCCGCCCTTTCCCCGGCGGCGGCACCACGCCCCCTTCTAGTGAGGACGAGGACGAGGTCGGTGCGGACGGGGTTGAAAGGGGCGTGCGTGTGCGACCGCCCGACACACGTCGGCCTGCGTGCTGCGGCGTTAAGTGCGTTTCTTCATCCTCGAGTGGAGGGCGACGGCGAGGACAGAAGGGCGAGACGTGGAGTGGGCGAGAAGAGGCTGCGGTTGCGAGATGATGGTAGGAGGGTTTACGTGTGCGTGGGGCGGGAAGTGAGGAGACGGGCGCAACGCGCCGTAGGCGCAAGAGAAGAGTTGCAATGAGCTTGAACCGGAAGAGCCGAGGGGGGGGTGGGGTGGAACTGTCAGGGAGATGGGCAAATAAGAGGTGGGTAATAGGACGTGAAGAGAAGTAGCTGGGACTACGACTAGAGGAAATAATGACGGCTTGAATAATAAATACGACAGAAAGATAGTAGCAGGAAAGGGTAAGGTGGGTCGGGGCCAAACGGAGGCTAACATGAAGAAAAAGCGAAACGGACGAGAAATGCTAGGAAGCGCGGTCCGAAGAGTACGATGGCCAGGAGGGGGGGGAGGGAGGAACGAGGGGTGTGGGGCGTGGACGAGGGGCGAGGGGCGTGGACGAGGGAGTGAGGCGTGGACGAGAGGGAGAGGCGTGGACGAGGGGCGAGTGGTGTGGAGGAGGGGCGAGGGGCGTGGACGAGAGGCGAGTGGCGTGAGGCGTGAGACGTGGACGAGGGAGGAGAGGCGTGGACGAGAGGCGAGAGGCGGGGGCGAGGGGCGGGACAGGAGAGGCCGTGGGAGGGGGCGAGAGGCGTAGACGAAGAAGGGAAGAGGTGGGGGGGGCGGGGGTGGGGGAGGACGCCACGGGTGCCATGAAGAGAGCTGGTGACGTTGTTTCGGGGAGGGGAGGGGCAGCGATGGGGTGGAAAGGCGTGAGATGACGAGGCTCCCCACGGCCGTCCCCAGTGCACAGCGGGGGGAGAAAAAGGGCCCGTGGCGCTACTGCTAATTTAGCTCCACACTCCTATAGGAGTTCTTTAACCCTGGCCGTCCTTTCATTTGGAGTTCGTGCGTATTTAACATTCCATAATGAGCTCATAGAGTTACATGCATTGACTGGGAGTGATTTGAATAAGCGTTTCAGAATTTGCATCGTGCAACCTTCCAAAAAAGGTGTTGATCCCACAGTAAATTGTGATTTCAATGGTTGCATCCGGTGCTGATAAATAACTCTTCCTGTGGCATGTGAACATCCTACATTGTTTAAGTTCATTGAACAGTGAACAAGATGATAGGAGAAACATTTTAAGGTGTCTCAAATAAATTTTATATATCTATAGTTTGCATTATTGTTCACGCCTAATTAAATTATATTTTTGTTCGTGTACCTTAATTATTGTATCTACGTATATTATCTAAAGTTACCAAACATTTTCTTTATCGTAAGTCAATAAAAGGCAATTGCGGTATAATTCCTTCATTCTATGAATTGTTATTAGGACTTGTAGAGTACCTGGAGCTCCTTTTACATTGTTTGGAAATGAGAAACCCCGTCAAAAATTTCCGAAACTATTGATATATTAGTCAATATTAATAATTGAAAATATCCATTGCTCTTAAAAATGAAGAATATCCTGGATTTTAAGGATGGAAATAACAGCATTTTATAGCTTTTGATTGATAAAGAACATAATGAGTGTTAAAATTTTGTCTTGGTACTAAGTAAGAATTTTATTAAAAAATAAAGAATTTTTAAAGAATTTTATAGATGCTTAAAAAGATGCTATTTAAAGGATATTTCACTAATGTCAATTTTTGAGGCTAGATTCAATACTTCCGATAGACAAGGCAGATCATGGAAAATTTCAGGTGAAAAGGAGAGAAAACGTTTCCTAATTTTACGGCTGATTTTTGCAAACATAATCATTACCCACGATTTAAGTCAGTTGGGTACATCAAACTGTTTAAATCATTTTTTATTTAGATTGAATGTACTTTTTTACCAAAATCCCAAATTACATTGATATAAACCGAAAAATGTTGTAATCTAGAGGAAAATGACAAAAAATCAATATATTTGTTTTAAAACAATAGCGAGTTGGGAAGGAAAGATTCACTCCTTAACGACACATGAAAATTATTATTTAATGCAGCAGAGTGGCTGAGAGCGCCACACATGAGCCATGCGTGCGATGTGTGGGTGGTGCGCTTAAAACGTGCGTTACAAGCGGGGAAAGATCTCTCCAAATTTAACGTCCTGTAATGAATTAATGCTCGTTACATTAATTGGCACGGTGTGATTTAAATAAGCGTTTATGAATGTGAAAGTGTGTCGAATATTACCAAACGTTGTGACTTAATCACATTTGTTTACTCAGTTTTATTCATTAAATATAATATTCGGTGAACTGCTATTTACGGTTGCGTTGTTTTTTTAATTTATTGACTTTCGAACAAATTTTCAGTCTTTAACACTATATGTTTTGCTACGTTAGTAATCGATCGCAATATTTGGAAACAAATGTTTTCATGTGGTAAGATTTTACCAGAACGTTCCTTCAGTATTTAGGAGAACAATTTGTACTGAGTGAGGGTATCCTAATCCTCGGCCAGATGACCCGCAAATCTCACGCAAGATAGTAGGACAGGAAATAACAGAAACCCACAAAAGTCCAGCTGAAATAGACATCTCTTGAACTTAATTATCGACTTGCGTCTGAAAGAAACTAGAAAACTTCACCGTAGTCCGAAAGCTACAGGCAGAGATCGGCGTTAATCATAATCAGACCGAGAGCGGTAGCTCAGTGCATCAACTGATGTCACTGCAGCGCCTCTGACCGGGAGGTCCTAGGTTACACTCCCCTCGGCGGCAGGATTTTTGACACTAGGTTTTTCAGCTAGGCCGAATTCAGTAGCTGCGTGGAGGACAATTCTAGAGGCCGGCTGCTCTGATCGGTAGTTTTCCGTGGTTTCTCTGATCAACACTAGGTGAATGCCGGAGCATTACTCTAACAAACGGACCATGGACCGCGCGCGATCTGTCCTTCCTCTTCCTTGTCCTATCCTCTCCCCTTACACCTCTTCATTGTCCTATTCTTACACACTCACACCTTCATTTCGCAACAATACACGTCGCGAGACCAGTCGGGGACTTATAAATTGTTCCGGCTGGGACAGTGCTCCGTTGGTGAGGGACACATTGGGGAAAATCCTGCTGACCGACGGGTAGAACAGCAACGGATGTTGTCATCCAGCGGGGGAAGATTACAGCCAACTCTCTCGATACAAACATACGTTACTTTTATGACCGTAGCATTTGACGCTCCCAGATTCGTTAATCAATCAATCACCATATGGAGCGCCCGATCTTTTAATAGCGATCCCATCAGTTCAAAAGAAGTAGTTCGACCGCTGCATCAGGGATCACGTGGTCAAGGAGCGTACGCATTCAACAGAGGTTAGCGAAAGGCCGAACCTGAGCCAGGGGTCGACACCCTGGGGCAACTCCTAGGGGTCGACACCGAGGGGCAGACACCGAGGGGCAGACACCTAGGGGCAGACACCTAGGGGCAGGCAACTAGGGGCAGGCACCTAGGGGCAGACACCTAGGGACAGACACCTAGGGGCCGACACCTAGGGGCCGACACCTAGGGGCCGAACACCCAGGGGCAAACACGTAGGGGCCTATGGGATCCTGGCGGGCAAAGTCCCTTCCCACCCCTCAGCTAATGCGCTCCGGTGTGCGCGCAGAGTGGCGACGCGCGGCGACGCGCGCTCCACGCGGGCGTGGGGAGCGTGCAATTAAAGCGCATATTCCACGCGGCGACGGCCCCTCAACTTCAACTCTCGCAATGAGGTGTGTGTTGCTGTATTCATCACGAGCCATGGGGTAAAAAGAAAAATATTTACAAACTTCTAGGGTTAGCCAAATGCCTGACGGAAGCAGACAGGTGCGAATCGGACAGGGGACATGAAGGGGTGAGTAGGTATTTGTTTCGTGGCGTATCGACTTGTTAGGTCATTAATCGTAAATGTAGTGCATGTTATATCCCGGAAAGTTGCGGTTTCATTCCACTCTGGAACAAGAGATCCGGCACCGACTAGTTTAGTGCATTTAAACGGAAGAATGTGTGTGTGTGTGTGTGAGTGTGAGAGAGATTGAGAGAGAGAGAGAGAGTGTGTGTGAGAGAGAGAGAGAGCGAGCGTGTAAAAGGAAAGGAGGATCCAAGGGAAAGACAGGTGAGATTGCGCGCGGTCCTTGGCCCGTTTCGTTTTGGTACTGTTCTCATATTCGGGAAGCGTAGAACGTGTAAAGCTCACTTGAGAGAGAAGTCTGGCATCCATTTTCAATATTACGAAATTAGTATTTATTCTTGATATTAATTGTCTATTCCTTTATACGAAAGTTTTAATACGTGGCTTCCGTTTCGTGGTCACGGAAGATACGGACTATGATTGACATTTATCGACAGCAACTAACAGGCATCCCCTGAACCTTGACACAGAAAATAATACATAATTGAATTTAATTAAATTGAAACTGTGCGTTTGAAACGCAAAAAAAATAACATCCGGAAAGGTTTCCTCAAGTTTAAAGTTTATAAAGAGAGTGTAACTCACCCTCATTATATGAATTTAAGATATGATTTGGCTTGTGCACATGAATGAATATTGAATATTTCAAAAACGGGTTACATAAGTCCTGTGGAGTCCTTTATCTCAAACAAAGAAGTAATTGAACAATGCAATATACAAGATGTTTGTTTCAGGATCGTAACGAACAGGGGATATCACAGGATCTCAGCACTGTTGAAGCGTGCACACCTTCTACATGTTTAGAATAATTTCCTCTACATTTGTGAAAGAGAAGCCTGTTTTACGCTCTTAAACTTTCAAGATGATTACAATACAACAACGATCAGCAATATTTGATGTGGATTGGCATGCAACATGATAGGTCTATGGTCCGCTGAAACAAGTTGCAAACTATGTTAGGATCGTATTGAAGAGAGAAAATGTCAAAGTCCCATTTTTATTGTTCATTTTACGACAGGAAAACAATAAAAATTTATCCCTTATTAAATCATAAATCTTCACTTAGCATTGAATGGGGTAAAATAATCTATAAATCAGTAATGAGATCCTCACTAAGGATAGTGAGCAAGCGCCGTTTGAATAAAAGCCACCCGTATCTACATTAACAAACTCCAAATTACACAAAATAAATGCTACAGAAATATGACCAAAGTTTCATGGTTCATAAGCAATGAACAACTATATAGAGAATTAAAAATAGATTCCATTCAAGACTATATTATCAAAATTTCAAATAGCTTTTATAATATAGTATCAGAATCCCCAAGCTACAGCAACTTACCATCCAGGTAAGAATTGAATACAATCACAGAGAATGCACTCTCCCTCGCTTTTTTTCCTTTTAAAAGAACCACTTTCCAAGCTCTCTCTCTCTCTCTCTCTCTCTCTCTCTCTCTCTCTCTCTCTCTCTCTCTCTCACTCACTCACTCTCACACGCACACACAAACCACAACTTGCCAAGCTCATTTTTGTTGTTATTGTATTGACACTTAGACCTGAGGATGGTTCATCCTAAACTGTTATTGAAATCATATATAAACGCCCTTGAAAAGCAGAAATACCGAACAAGAAGCAATAAAATTTAAATAAAAAATGAGGCGAAATCTATGCAACCAACTCAGCCCAAGTTGATGTAGATCATCAGCAACTAACAGTGGTACAATCGCATCGGTCTACGGACGAGTGAAACGAACTGGTCAAGGGCAAATCGCGCCCGGCAAGAGTGAGGCCAGGGTGAAATCCCTCCCCCGGGGGCTAATGCTCCCCGAGAGCGCGCCGAGTGGCGCGGACGCGTTTAAAGCGCGCATTACGCGCGGGAAAGGCCGCGTCTATTATGTAGATGGCGGTAGGTCGGACGGCCGGCCAGTTAGCGTCCCGCTCTTGAACTAGCGTCACCGCTTCCGCAAATGGATTTTAAATGGAAAATGACGGGGGTGGGGGTGGGCGGGGCGGTATGTGAGTCGCGGGGTCGGCGACTGGGCGGATAGGTGTGTCCCCGCGGGCAAAGTGGAATCCGACAGCTCCAACCTGACGGCCTCACTCTCAGTCCGACGGACTCCCAACCGCGCGATGGGGCGAACTGAACTGCATGACCTGGGTGGCGGTTTGCGCTCTAGCGAAAAGCTTTTCATATTTCCGGGGTCGCTGCTTCAATTAGGGACCTAGTGAAAGGTCTAGAAATGGTGAAGTGAATGTACTCCTAGATTTTGACAGGAACGACAGATCCCACTCGTATTTCAGATTAAAAACTTTGTAGTTATCGGTTTTGCTATGAAAGTAAACCGAGTCCATTATTGCGAGAATTAATTTCCTGCACATCATGCGTTCTGATTAGGCGAAGGAAGGATCGTCTTTCGATTAGATCCGAGACTATCATCTATTTGGGTCACCTAAGCAATACTATAAAAAATTTTATGTTATTTTGTCATTTATTGTTATGTATTATGAAAAGTTAATATAAAAAATCAAAATACGTGTAAATCCTTACTTGTAAGGAAAGAAACGAAATGTGAAAAGATAATTAGATGGATGGGATTAAAATACCATTAGGTTTCAGATGATTTTATATAGCTTTTTAAACTTCCCATTAGAGAAAAGGAATTCATTAGAGGGATGGTTTGATAATTTTTCTTCATCTTTGGAGCCTCATTAATCATGGGGCTCGAGGCACGAGTGTCGACAGACTGTGCTCAAGGACGGCCCTGCGTGCAGGGATTTTGTTGAATCTACGGTGGCATCTGTTTGCAACTTTTATCACTGAATTGGTTATGTTAGTAATATAGTCCTTCAAAGTACCAGAATAGAAAATCACGGGGGCGGCATTTGAGGGTCGGGGTGTGGTGACTGCACGGGTGGGTGTGTCCTCGCAGGCAGAGTGGAATCCGACAATTTTTTTTATATATAACACATATTTATTCATTTTGCAAGATCTACATCGTTCAGTACAATACTTTACAGATGTATTTTTTCAGACTTAATCTAGTTAAAATAGTTAAGCTAACTTAGTCTATGTATTGGAGAGGACACTCTAGGGGAGAACCTCGGTGTTAAGCATCGTGGTTGGCTAAAAGTTTGAGGAATGCTTCAAAAGGGAATCTATTTTTTATTCGAGTGTGGGTTGGATTTTTCGGTAGTTTGTAATGGGATGCTGCTGGTATGTCTGTTAGGTTTTGGTAAAAGTTGTGTGATATGTGTGCTATTTGGTTTATTGTTGTATTGATATTTAATTCCGAATGAAGTTGTTTATTACTTATGAACCAGGGGGCATTTGTGATGAATCTTAAAAATTTATTTTGCATTACTTGAATTTTATTGACATTTGTGGGGGCTGCGTTTGTCCATATGGGGCATGCATAAAGCAGTAGTGGTCTGATTATTGTTTTGTATAATGTTGTACTGTTTCTGTATGACAGAGATTTATGTTTGTTGATTAGGAATCCGACAGCTCCAACCTGATGTCCTCACTCGCCGCCCGGTGGACACCCAACCGCGTGATGCAGCGGACTGAAAGAGCTGGGTGGCGGTTTGCACTCGTAGCGAAAAGCTTTTCAGGTTTTCGGAGCCGTTACTTCAATTAGCGTCCTAGAGAAAGGTCTAGAAATGTTGGAATAAAAATATTCACACATAGTAACAGTAACAGGAAAAGTCGCTAGACAATTCCAATTTGAAACATTATATCAATCACAGTTAGATGTACACTTAAGGAACAAATAAACGATTTTGAAGGACCTAACCTCATGTCAATCTTCCGAAAAATGCGTGAGACTCACTTCATTGCTTTGACAGAATGCAGAGGTCCACTCGTCGGTCCTTTCATCATAATATAAAAAGAAAAATATTCAATATTTAAAAAATGTAATAATACAGCAAATGTTAACAAACATAATCTTACAATTTTTAAAAATTAATTATTATTCCATTTATATAATTATTAATATAGACCATAAGAAAGAAATTGGCGGTAACACAAGAAAATATCTAATTAAATGCCGCCTCTTGTCTGTGCCAGATTAGAAAACAGGAAAGTGTTTCAAATGAATTTCGTCAGTTAACGAAGTTTGAAAACGTCTCTCAAAATTCTCTAAAACATTTTAGACTATTTACTATTAAAAAATTATGTGTACAGTGATTTTTATGTTGGCTTAAATGCGTATTATTCAGTCGTAGCCATGATGCCAATCTGTGGGGAACAATAAATTTCACCGTTCAACTTCCAGTATGTTTTTATCATTCTAAAAATATCAAAATACTTTTTTTACTCTTGTTACCCTTACGTATTATGTAATTATATACGGGCATGTAAACTGTGCAACTGTATATTTTACTTTCTCGTTATTGTTTTGCAGTTTAGAAAAAGTATTCAAATGATGCTTAAAAAAGGTACTAATTTCATTACAAATACTCATGTCGAGCCTTGATGACGAAATATTGGATAAATCTTCACCCTACTTGTAATAAATTACTTCCTCTAACACTTTGTGTTGTCAAAATCCATATTTTTTAGAACCTTGATGCCAAAAAATCTATTCAAATCAAAACGTCTATTTGTCTATAAACAACGCTAGCGGCTAAATTGTGAGCAGTGATTTCAAAAACATTGATATTCTCCAATCATTCTCACTAATTTCGAGACTTCTTGGTTATGGAACAGACATGTTAATTTTAGGGAGTACTTTACATGAAGCCCTTGGGATATTTTCAAAATTAAAAAGAATTAAATATTTTTTATTAAATTTTTACCTCGGATAGCATAAAGAAAGCTTATGATAATAGTGAAAGTCTCATCTTCCTAATTTGTGGAAAGTAGCAAAAATTCAAAATTTGTTGGGCACCTTCTTAAAACTACAATATTTGTAGTTAATTATTAACAAAATTTTTTTTCTTATGACATTTGTTCTTCATAAGCTTATCTTCAAATAAGGTCACAATCAATTTCTAAATAACATGAGGTTTTTATCAATCAATTATCGCCAAAAATGGAAATGTTAAAATTTTAAACAATTGTTTTCCCAGAATCTGTTCAAATTTTCTACTCATTTATTTTTTTCAATTTTTTCCTCGTATGTAACAAACAACTGAAACGATTGTGGTAATGATCTCATTTCCGGTTCACTATCTGCATTTTTGAAACTTGGAAAAAATATCGAAATGTATTCGAATTTCGCATCCTTCGTTTCACGCATTGACAATTCGAAAAATGCCAACATAATGTTTTCGAAATTCTCTGAATTCATCCCGTTGTTGCCTATTGTGATGATTTTATAATGTAGATAATATTCTTATGAAAGGAAATAGATTGAAGGATGGTAATATATTAACGTAGAACAAACGTACACACTTCATTACTTTAAGAGTTCGTATTGAGGTAGGTTCGTTTTATATATGCATTCATAAAGTAATATATTAGATGTTCCTTACTTCTGAATATTTAATTTATGCGTGACATTATTCTTACTTTTTTATATAGTCTTCCGCAAATATTGTAATAGTTGATATTTATACCTCTTTTGGCTGTAGCGACTAGCGAAATAATAACAGAAGGCGCTTCGTTTGAATTAGTTTGAACTTTTTTAAGTGATGGCAGAAATTGCAATATTGTAAGGTTACGTAATCGTCCCCGTCAATGCGAGAAAATATGTGCTGTTACAGAACATTTTTTTTGTCTAGTGTTAACATCATATTTATAATTCCAGATTACAACCTATTGTTTTTCGTATGTCTTAATATAACTAGATTGAACCATTGAACGTATTTTACAAACATCGCAGCACTGAGAAGCGGAAGTGGAGCATTGAGAAGCTTGGTGTATATTATATTATTTTGAAAATCAACTTAAAGTAATAAACGTGAAATGTTAATGTGTTCGTTTCTTAAAGATTATGCTTGATTCTCAATGAATAAAGCATAAAAAATATCTGGATGAAAAGGAATAGCACTTTCTGAAAATTCAACCCTTCAACATTCATTTCATTCGACATTTCGGTGAAGCCTTGCAACCTCTTTAAAACGAATGCTCTAAGTTATCTGATCGAAGCTCATCTCGTAATGAAAACCCAGCAACTGGCGCTGAGAATATACAGTTTGTTTCTTATTTATCTTCAAGTATAAGTAGGAGGTTACTCTGAAATAATGTTTTCATCTCATTCAGAAGAGCAAAGATAACTCATTAATGTGAGAAAATTATAAAAATATACATCAGTGATATAATGCATATTATTTATTCACATTATACAGTATTCATACATTATCACATTATATATGTATAAAATTTGAAACACAAGTCTTTCTAATAACCAGTGTAGTGATTTTATGAATTTCCCTTGTGTGTTAATAAAATGTATAATGCATTTAAAATACTGTCACGTCCATCAACATAACTTCGTTTTTTTGCCACCTTTAATTTCTTTATATCACAAGCTGGGTATTTCCGTTTTTTGAAATCCTGATGTTGAAGTTTTGTATTAAATTATCAAATTATTTCACCTAAACAGCTTTTTTCAAGTTAATAACATAAAAATATCACAAATTAGAGAGATTAATAATTCTGGATTGTTTGGAATTTGCTTATTACCAAGAAATCCAGTACGCAATTTGTAAGATGACACTAAAAATAATGTTCATTTTTCATGATATGCCTTAGGTTAATGGCTTCAAACCGAAAATAATTATCCGGTGTCAACATCTATTTCCTCTTTCTTAATAATAATAATAATAATAGTAATAATAATAGTAATAATAATAATAATAATTATTATTATTATTATTATTATTATTATGTAGTTTTTTGTTGTTATTCTTCATTATTAGTCTCTGAAAAAATAGCATCTGCAGAATATGTAAGAGCTACATTCTTGGATAGACTAGTTGAAGGTTATTAAACCACTACTCCATTCTTGTGAGTGTAGAAGAATAATATTCTGGGTATCATAACTCATAATAAGAATAACACCAATGAATTGCTAGTTTGTTTTTGGTATTATATTTGGTCTGCGAAAACACGTTTGTTGGGAAGTGTTATCCTAGGAAGTGCATGGGTAAGTTTCGAATTTACTAATGCCAACTGTGGGCAAAGTCTATCATCAATTCTACCATCTGCACAGACTCTTAAATTCTTAGTGGGATGTTTGAATTACTTAAAATCTATTACTCCCCATGGAATTAAGCAGAATAGCTTATTTTTATTTCTATTACTTTTCAAGATAGAACTGTACATCTCTCAAGTCAAAAATAATGGAACGAAATCACACTGGCATATTATTTATTCAATAAATTGAAAATAAAATACAGTTTAATTTCTTTAATACTAAATGTATATTTCATTTTCATTTCAAAATTACCTTATCAATTACTGATTCTTAATCCGTGGTCATCTGGGTCAGTAAAGCAGCAATGGGAGAGCCTAATGGTGTCGCTAGGTTAAAGTTTAAGCTGTTTGCGATTGTTGACACAGGTTGCCAGGAGTCAAGGCAGAAGCTATTTCTTTTGATACTTTTTGATAGTCGTGTAGGCGCTCTGCCTGTGTATCAAAGGTTAGGTTCATTGTATTCTCCTTCATTGCATTTTGAGAAGAGTGAACAATGAATTGTGCTTCAATTCATGATCCTTTATCTTTATGTTATACCTCTATATCGTTAAGTTCTTTATGTCTACATCTCAGATATCTATTAGTTTCTTTGTCAAAAAATATTTTACTAAAAGTTGTCTACATTCTCAGTGTAATTTATTAAGAAGTGTCGTACAGAAAGGTATGAAATTAGCGAGTTCTCCATGTATGAATTAGGTAATGTTATTGTATATTTTATCATGAGAGTCCACACAAAATCAAAAGAACTCGCAAATCAAATCAATTTAGGAAAGCGTAATCGGTGTTGCTATCTTTTTCAAATTCAATTTACGTGACACACTAACCCCCTAAATTACTAAAACTGTGAAATAAAAATGCGCGCCGCCGAAACTACATAATTGTACTGGAAGATGTTCCATTTGTACCACAATTTATAGAGACTCTGTTCTTAATGAATTACTGCTTAGAAAGATATCCTATCCAAAAAGTTGTTGTGGCGGCATTCATAAATCATAAGTAACAATATACATAAACCACAAGTTTCTATCTTGCTTGAGTTAAACTTCACGATACACTCAAGATGATGCAGGAAATTATGTAACAGGATTTTGGTCGGTACTTTACCGACATACATTGAAAGAATTTGTGCTATGTTAGGCAGCATTGGCGAGTCAATAACTGTGCAAGAATGTATATCAACAATAAATGCATTTGTACGTGCACAAGCATGTATGTTGATCTTAATTCATAAAATGTTCACTTGCTGAAAGATGATGACATAACGTTTGTCCAAGGTGAAATAATTAGGTCAGTCAAGCTTCATATGTTCCAATTAGGAAATAATGTAAATGGTATTTGAAAAATCTGGCAAAATTCCCAATATTCAGTGATGGAACGGACCATTATTATTAAGAAATCCATTTTCAATTTTTCCATCCCAAATTTCTTCTAGTTCTTCTACTACCGTGCACTACATCCAATAACGGATATTTGAACAGTGATCAAGAAATATTCCGAATTGAAGTTTAAAGATACCTTATTGGGAAGCAAATTGTTAAAAAAATAAAATATCAGATTCCGTTTTGATATTACTAGGCAATTTAAAGAGCCCGTGCAGTGTCTTTGCACTGACCTCTTAGACTTTTGACTTTGTCACTATTACATTCTTTCAAGGTCAGGTCACAATTAAGCTCATTCAATTTATTCTGAAAACGTTATGGAGGACGCTGTCGACGTGCGCGGCGGTAAAGGGAATTATTTTCATCCTCGGCAGAAGCGCTTTCCGCCTGTTCCTCGGCCCTCAACGATAATGAGCTACTTCAAGTCTTCTATTGTTCGTTGTATGATACAATATTTCTCACGACGTACGGCGTAGAACCTTTTCTGTTGTATACGAGCCACCAACAGACAGTCCTCTACGCAATTGAAGGGTGGATGCTATCAAAGAAGAATTAAAGAATATATGAAAATTTAAGCATGTATGAATGATCGAAAACTCGCAAACCATTCCCTACCTGGAGGATACATTTGTGAGGGTGACGCCGAACTCCAGTGTCAATTGCAATATAATTGAAAGGAATTTATATATTTAAGTACTAAGTTTATATATTTAAGTACTAAGATTTTAAATATTTAAGTACAAACAATAGGAGTGTTTAACAACATTTTTTGTATACCATCATTATAAACGACCCTTTTCGATACCCCGAATCGTGCATAATCCAGTATTTTATCGCATGCTACATGACGTCATCGCCATTATTAAACGCGACATGACGTCATCACACATTCAGCCAATAGTGGCGAGAGAATCGTGGGGAGGTAGAAGAAGACGGAACAGCCGACCACCGTTTTTCTCGCACGGATGTCAACAATGCCATCTTCAATTTGATTTCCAGAGGGCGTTGGATGTCAAGCATCCGAGACGTCAGAAGAAAGTTGTTTCGCGAAACTAAGTTTGATTCTCTTGTAAATTTATAATGCTGTTATACAAAAAAATAGCGTATTCAACTCGTTTATAATGTTGCTTTATTGCATTCGTACAGATTTGAAAACTCGCTCCTAACGTCGCTCGTTTTCAAAACATGTATCCATGCAATAAAGCTTAACATTATAAACTAATTGCATAAACTACTATTAACATTTTTTGTCAGTTTAGTTTAAAATATTTTCAGTTTTTAGGTCTAGCAAAGTTACAATTTGAACATTTTCTGTATTTGCGATGCTTTCTACGGGAGCTAAAATTATATTTCGTTTTTAAGACCTTTTTTAAAAGACGTGTATAATGTTCCTTCGATTGTAAAATTGTTATCTACATCTTCTAAAACTAAGATGACTGCAACCTGTTTGTGAGCTGACCTGACCGTAAACGAACGCCTGATTTTCCAGGAAGCAGTTAGGTTTAGTGACGCATGGCACATTTTTTGTGAATATTACATAGGCGTTGAAAGACTAAACTATCCCCAAGAGTTAAGAAAGGTTCCAAAAATAAAAGTCCCAAGTGGTAAAACTGTAAATTGTTCCCAAAACAATGATATATAAATTCGGCCCGGTGGCCGAGATCGCTAAGGCAGTAGTGTCGTAGTGATCTCGGACCGAAGAGTCGCGGGTTCGAGTCCCGCCTCGGGCATGGTTCTAATGTGTTCGTCCTTTCACCCCTTATCATCAATCACCATATCGTTTCATCCACATAGTTACCATACCGTTAATAGCAATAGTGGTCGCTAATGACCTTAGATGTTGAAGCGACCTTAAATAACCAATTAAAAAAAAAAGATATAGAAAAGGACCAGATTTGGGGATCCACGCTGCCCTGGTATGAGATTAAGGAGATGGAATGGAGAAATGACATTTCAGTAACTGGAATTGAATGGCATTGCGTGCACTAGTTTAGTTTTAGTTAAGATAGATTTTAAATGATGGTTTTGGTTTTGGAAATTTTGATGGAATATTTATGGGAAATATTGACAAGGTAACACTGTGTCCAATAAGACAAGTAATTTGCATCAGAAATGATAGTTGATGAAACACGTATAATCTTTTACGAGTAAGTATGTGAAAAAAGAAGAACTGGTGTAGTGCAGGATCTGAAGAAATTTTTATTAGAGTGTAATTTTTTGTAAATTTTAGTCAACTCGTTCATAAATAAACATTGATGATATACCAGCAACGTAGTCAATGGAGCTTGAAAAATGGAAATTGTGTTGACATGTGTATACAGAAGGTACCGAAAAAAGAAATTACAATTTTGATGAAGCTTAACTCTAAGTAATACACAAATCTGATGGATATAGCCAATTACGTTGTGGGTCTGGAAATATTTGTTGCTTAGGTGATGTGTCGAGTAATTATTGTACCTGAAGCAAATACAAATTTGGGAATGGTGGTGTTAAAAGAAGTAAATAAAAAATACTGTTGAAATAGAGAGTAAATCCCACATGTTCATTTTTTATAAATATATGAACAGTGCATTGACGTGCCAATATAGTAATATATATTAACAGTGAACATTCCTGCAAAGGTTTTATTCATTGAAAATGACACAGATTTTAATAAATTATCTTGAGGGAGAGAGAGAGAGAGAGAGAGAGAGAGAGAGAGAGAGAGAGAGGGAAGAGAGACGGTTAGACAGAAACGAAAGATAGAGAGACAAAAGACAGAGAGAGGCAGGGGTAGAGAGAGACACGGAGAGAGAGAGAGAGAGACGGAGAGAGAGAGAGAGAGAGAGAGAGAGACAGGAAGAAGAGGAACTTAAGATGCTTTTGCACATATCTTGCTACCAAATTATTAGGTTAGAAGAAAAATAATGTCAGTAAGCAACGTATTGCATAAACCAAATGTGGAGAGAGTTTGCTGATGACAGGGAAGAGAGAAGTGGGCGGCAGAGGTTCGTGCCTGCAGGTCGGAGCGCGCTTTATTCCCCATCGCGGCCGCCTCCTGCCGGCGTCCGCCGGCCCCTGCAGTCTGCGCGCGCCCGTTCTACCGCACTCGCCAGCACGCCGCCCGTCCTACCGCACTCGCCAGCACGCGCCCGGCCCCGCCTCGCCCCGTCCCACCCCACCCCACCCACCCCACCCCATCCCACCCCACCCGCCACGCCCCACCGCACCCACCACGCCCCGCCCCGCCCCGCCCTGCCCCGCCACGCATCGCCACGCCCCACCCCGCCCTGCCCCGCCCCGCCCTGCCCCGCCCTGCCCCCCACGCCTTTGCCCCGCCCGTCCCGCCTGTGGCTCCACCGCGTAGCCCGAGAAGGGCGCCACTTCGCATGGCCGTCTGCACCTAACTCCCCCCACCCCCTCTCGATGTTCCATGGCACCACCATCGGCGTTTCGCACCCCTGCAGCGGCCCTCAGGTCGAGGCCGCACACCGCCTGCGCCTCCGGTGCGTCCCTATTGGCTGGCCGTCGGATTTCGAACCGCTCGGACTGAACTAATACATCCTTTGTTACGTCATTCAAGACTTCATACCAAGACCACACTGCTGAACACGTTTCTGGAGATAGAATTATACGTTCATCATATACAATTAAATGTTTGTATGGCTTACTTCGCCAAGAAGAGAGCATGAAGATCTTATTTAAATTAATTGACGCACTTTTTTCAAACAATCATAATTTATTTCTATTCGATTCTCTTTGTAAAACATCCTGCCAACTTCACTGTAAGAGAATTATAAAGTACTGCCATATTTTCAACATTGCTAGAGGAAAGTCCACAGTACATTTGTAATTTTTTATAGTCATACTAAATTTTATGTTCAAACGTCTAATGCTCACACTCAGTAATCAAAATTACCCCTTCTTATAACTATAATAACTTTTATATTAAATATTTATGGTATTTTTTTTACCCATGGCCTCTCTTCTGCTCAAATAGATCATGACAACAATATTAACAACATCATACGTTTCCCTCGCCTCTAGTAAACTACAACATTGTAAATCTTTACAACAACAAACAAAAACAAAACAATTCTTTAAGTTTAGAAACTGAAAATACTTGCACTATAATATGTATTACGCCACCAGGGATCATCGTACCATTGCTTATATGCTTAATAGTTTCACTCGCATAAATTCTTTCGACTTTGATCGTGGTCTGATTATTAAACTTTCAGAAGTATGAAAGTCATTTTGCTATTAAACACTTAATGTAGCTAGCCGGTTAATGTAGCGGACGTCGACCTACGCTAACTGATACATCTAATTGTGTTCCCTACATCTCGAGAAAAACAAATTAATTTTCTTACATGCACATTACAAAAAGGGAACTAATAAATTTTACCAGCAGGGGGCAGAATTCTATGGAAATTCCGTATCGCCGCCCGGAGCTCGGCCCATCACCGCTGCACCCCTTGGACACGGCATACAGAGGTGTCCGGCAGGAAGCCTACTGTAATGTTCGGGAAGTACAGCAAGTCACCATGCTAAAGAACAGGTTTTGGAGCATCCGTGTATTTGCGAGAAAAACGGTCAAGCAATAATTAGGTTACTATAAACCCAATTAGTTATTTAGAAACACCTTGGTGGAGTTATCGATCATTCAGTGCACCCAGTTCTAGCCACCCGGTTTATTGTTTCACTCCGCGGATGTGCCAATCCTGCAGCACACACAGGTGAATATTTGAAGAAAACCCCCAAGCCCACGTGTTTGCCAGCACTGGATCTCACGTTACTACGGGGGAAGAACACCGCTATCTTTAGTCTAAGGACTATGCTTACGGGACTAGGTCGATGCTTCATAGTTAGGTCGAAATCAGTGGCTTTGTAAAGGATAAGTCTCTTTTCCCTTCCACTGTCTCACCCAGTATCTGACCATCCCTTATAAGTATCTTCTCGCCCACCATCCCACCACCCCCCCTCCCCTTTTCACATACAATTCCGACCTCTTTCCCTCTCTCACACATTTGACCTCTCTTCGGCATACTCTCCCACCATCTTCCCACCATTCTTCCATCCACTCTCCCCCCCTCTCTCTCTCACTCCCTACTCATTCGCCTCCCTTGGCGCGTGTCCCCACCTTTCTATTTTCTTTACCGGGAGCAGTAGCTCAGTGCATCAACTGATACCACTGAAACGCCTCTAACCGGGAGGTCCTAGATTCGAGTTCTGACGGCGGCAGGATTTTCGACACTAGCTTTTCAGCTAGATCGAATTCAGGCACTGTCTGGAGGAGAATTCTACCGACCGGCTGCTCTGGTCGGTAGTTTTCCGTGGTTTCTCCGATCAACACCAGGCAAATGCCGGAGCAGTACCCTACCGAACGGGCCACGAACCGCGCGCGATCTTTGCTTCCTCTTCTTTGGCCTATCCTCTTCCCACACACACACTTACACTAACATGTACTACACTATCACATATTCCGGGGAGACCGGTCGGGAGCTTAGAGCTCCCACCAGCGGGGCACCTCCCCGGCTGGGGCGGTGCCCCGCTGGTGGGAGAGTCCTGGTTAGGGGGAAACCCCACTAGCCGACGGTAGGTCGGCACCGGATCTCGCCATCCAGCGGGGGAAGATCACCGCCATCTCCCGCGAAAAATCCTGCACTACACTAACGGAAATAAAAAACCAAAGCAGTTGACGCGCCCGGAAACACGAAAAAATCAATCAATCGATTTTCTTGCCTCTCCAACTCACCTTTCCCTTTTTCACCTAACGCTCTGTCGCTTCCATCCATGCATTCGCTATCTCTCTCGCGTCCTCACCCTGCTCAGGCTTCCGTTCTTTCTCTCGTTCGACCCTCCCCCCCTTCGGCCTGTCCCACCACTCTCGCGTCGTCTCGCCCCGTCACCCCGCCGTCCGCGCGCACTCCGTCCCACGCGAAATACGGCGCGCCGCTCGGTCACTTGGAGAACGCGTCGTAAAAGTGAACGCATTGCCGAAGCCGCGCTCGCGACGCGCTGCCGTTAAATGTGAGGTTAACCCTCCGCCCACCGCGGAAGCTAATGGGGCCGACACGCTATTTACTCCGTGCTCCCCTTCGTAAATATCACGGGCGTTGAGAATATTCCGTCGAATAAACACGAAGGTACAGAAGCTGCTTTACGATAGGTGAAGTGTTGGTCGTTGGTATTCGATGGTTCATCAATTCCTAAGACAAACAACTGGATTTTATGAGAGTGCAATTACTCTTTGTTGTGTGTTGCTCGCAAAGTTTTAGTGGCTGTGTTTACATGATTGTACACTGGCAATACAGTATTTTATTTCCTTATAGCTTTCCGCCGTATAGAGTCTTTACTGGTGTTTCTAAAGAACGTGCATGTTTGGTCTCTTTTATATAGTAATGTAAACATATATCCTAATTCATTTTTAGATCCGAGAAAACAATTTATTAATCTCTTTAACACAGGTAAAGAAAATTCTAAAAGTTCAAAAGAAACCTTCGTATCGGAAGAATATTTTAAATATGTAAGACCGATAGGTTTTTATTATTTGAAAACAGTTTTGTACGTGATATAAAAGATAGATTTACTATTCATTTAAATAGCCGTTCCTTGGCTATGCAACGAATAATTATAAATACAGTAAAGTATACATGCACATTTGTATTCGTAGCCATGTAACCTATATGTAGCATCTCTTGAAGAAACTTTAACTGCAACATTAACAAACAATGACTTTAGCATATCAGACAATGGTCAATCTCTAAAATATTTTTTATTACATCGCCTATAAAAGAACTAGAAGACCTAAGAAAAGGAGGAAAATAGTAATAATAATAGTAAAAAATAGAGATAAAAGAGTAAGTTTTACTACAGTTAGCTTACTGATTGAGTAAAATATGATATTCGCGATCTCCATACTTTACAGTAAATGGTGCGTAAATTCAGTATTGTTACGGTGGAAACCAACTCTATGCGGAAGACAAAACATTTCTGATATTTTATTCCGCGTAAGGCAAAGTTTGCTTTGAGGAATAATATTATTATTTTAGTGTGAAAGACAAGGTATAAGAGTGAGAAAGAAAGTATGACTGTGAAAGTGAAAGGCAAGTGTGAAAGAAACAAGTAAGGCAAAGATTTCCTTGTGGAATATTATTGTGATTTTAGAGGGAGAACATCTTATTTCTCATAATACCATTTCCTTCTTTAATCATTAATTTATGTCAGCTCAAAATTCAGAATGATTTACATGTGGTGCAAAACTCGAAAAACAGTTGGCGGTCTGAAACATCAAACCAATCACATCATTGAAGATAGCTCCATAACCACCGCGAAAATACTGTATCAACAAATTCGTGATGTGGTGGACGAAAATAGATCAATTTCTCAAATGAATAAAATGTTTTATAATGATAATGTGGCGGAACCGAATACCGTCCATTTCCGAGGGATGCGGTTAAGTACGTTGCCCAGTGGCGCCACCTAACTAAGGAAACAGCGAAGGCCTTCGGGCGCAGCCTGCAGGCGGGTCGGCTGACTCTGGAGCGAGGGTGGGGGGGTGCGCTCCTCCGCTGTTTAGCCCTCCCCAGCGCCGCCACCTCGGAACCTTGTTATCGCAGCCCGATATGAAAGCGTGCCTGAGTCTGCAGGTTGTAATTAGTCTATGACTCCAGGCGGTTGCGAGGTGCAGGGAAGGGGGGAGACCGTACGTGAGACGCAGAAGTTGCTTCTACTGCTGCTGTGGGAAGGAAGGGCGCACAGTGCGCGGCCTGCACTATCAGATAGAAAGCAAATTTCCAGATGTTGCAAATCGATCCTATGATCGAAAATTTACGTAAGAGTGGGGCACAATTGAAGAACTGAAATATGTTATATTTAAATTCTTGGCTGTCCGGGATTAGCCGCGTCATGCTCGATGGAGCTGACGTTTCGGCAATCTTGCTCTGGACTTCTTCAGAACTATTGCTACTTCAGAGTATAGCTCTGAGGAAGGCCACAGCAAGATGGCCGAAACGTCAGCTCCATCGATCATGACGCGGCTAATCCCGGACAGATAGAATTCAACGACTCCGGCCGCGGAAGCCTACGGCTCTATGTTATATTTAAAATTTTTGAAGAAACTCTACCTTTATTTTACGCTATTTAAAAATTAATATTGATAATATGAATAATAAAGTAGATAGTTGTTATAATAATAATAATAATAATAATATACTACCTGTAATTAAATTAATTTTTTTTGCCCTTTATCGCGCCGAAATATGAATCAACAGTACACATAAGTGACTAGCCAATCCTAACCATAAATAGATTTCTCCTGTAGTTTATTTTATAACATTTAATTTTATCAGTCCCTAATAGAAACCTACATGTTGAAACGAAAAACACCTCAAAAGCACAAAATTCAAGGTTTTCACCATTGTTTAGAGGAAACTTAATTTGCGGTCTCAGAGTCGGGCGAGCCTTACCTGAATGGTTAATGTAATGTATTCTAGGGTTTCAAATATTTTAATACAACACTTTGTATAAGTGATTATTTTTTATCATTTTTATTTGTCAAAATATTACTGGTAACGAATGAGAAACGTTAGTTTTGTTATTAAATTATTTTTAGCTCTGTAGATTGTTAAAAATATAATTTTGCAAATACACACAAGTGTTGATAAGATATTAACAAATGTGATTAAGAAATCTACGGTCAGATTTATTTGAAAGAAAATGATGAATGAAGAAAATTCTCAGAATACAAATACTAATATTTTTGAAATGTCTGAAAAGAAAACCATGTTTCATTAATGCGTCAAATTCGAAAGCATAAGTATTTAATTGTATTTGGAATTGTAATATTAGTTTCTCTAAAATGAGTGTTTAACATTATTTAAATGTGTAACTTTAAAAGCAGAAGAATAAATCAAAGATACATTTGAATATTTTCATCTTCTAAATTCTACAATATATCGCATAGAATAGAGACGAACAATTTTTATCCGGATATGCACTATCCCATGTACCCACAGAGAGATGAGGAGGCGCAAGTGGTAATGTTGTTAGTTGATTGATTGATTGATTCGTGTATCCGGGAACGTCAACTGCTTCGATCATTAGTCCCGTTAGTGTAATACATGTTTTCTCTCCAGAGATGGCGGTGATCTTTCCCCGCTGGATGGCGAGATCCGGCGCCGACCTACTGTCGGCTTGTGGGGTTTCCCCCTAACCAGGACTCTCCCACCAGCGGGGCACTGCCCCAGCCGAGACGAGTTCTAAGCTCCCGACCGGTCTCCCGATATATGTGGTAGTGTAGTGCATGTTAGTGTGTGTGTGTAAGGTGAGAGGATAGGACAAGGAAGAGGAAGGACAGATCGCGCGCGGTCCGTGGCCCGTTTGGTAGGGTACTGCTCCCGCATTCGTCTGGTGTTGATCTGAGAAACCACGGAATACTACCGATCAGAGCAGCCGGCCGCTAGAATTCTCCTCCAGACAGCGACTGAATTCGACCTAGCTGAAAAGCTAGTGTTTAAAATCATGCCGCCGTCAGGACTCCCGGACCTTCCGGTCAGAGGCGATGCAGTGACATCAGTTGATGCACTGAGCTATGGCTCCCGGTCCGGTCGCGTATAGGTAATGGTTGATACACCGCGGGAGGTGGAGGTGTACCTTCTTCGCTTGTATTTGTAAGCATGTAAGGGCAATGAAGGAAACAGACGAAGGAAGTGTCACATTCATTCTGTGTACCGGCTGTTAGTACTACTTCGGCATTTGTCTAGTATTAGATTTATTACTAATTCTGCAAATAATTTTGAGGACTTGGTGGCAGAATACTCTAAATTAACAATAAGGAACTTAACATATATGCAAAAGTTTGAAAAATGTACAAACTTAACAAATTAACATGAACGTTTCACCGCGTAAGCTCTCATAGCACTGCACCTCACCATACTTCACTTCACCACACTGCAGATCACTGAGTTTTAATGTGTTTCTTACACACTTGTTTCCCTCAACTTCACAAAACTGCAATTCATTCCACTGCATGTAATTAATAATGATAGTATTATTACAATCTAATTTTCATATACTAGCTATTTAATAATATTAAAAATATAATATACTTATCGACACATACGAATCTAATTATTTTTAAATTTGCTTAGGTTTTGAGGAAAGGGATCAAAGATTGTCACAGGCAATCCGTTCGAGTCTCTAATGGTTCAATTCGCAAATGAATATTTCCCAACGTTTCTTTTCATTTTTTGTGAAATGAACATTTCCCAAATTTTCTTTTCATTTTCTGTGCACGTCTTCTAGAATTTAGTGGGAAATACAATTATTCAAATTATCGTTTCCATGTTGTCGCGGCAGGAAGTATTATTGCGAAGGACAACATGGATAAGAACCAAAATTTATTGCCTTTTTATCCTTGAAAATAGATTTTATTACATGGGAGTTTTTTTTTCAAAATTTAAGTAGTATGACTTAGTGTAGGGATCTCAGAATTTGAAAATGTGCACACAATTCACTTTTCCCCATAGCACGTCATACGCAGTCTCAACTGATTTTTGACGTAAAATAAATAAAAAATAAATAAAATAACGTCCGTTTTCGGAATACTTGTCTGAACTTTGATTTAATCTGTCTGAATCTGTTTGATTCAATTTGTCTGAATATTGATTGTAGAAACAAAGAAACAACTCATAGCAGCCTGCTACTAGAATTCTTCTTCAGACAGCGACTGAGTTCCATCTCGCTATCTAGCGAGTGTCGAAAATCCGCCACTGTCTGGATTTCAACCTTAGGAACTCTCAGTCTAAAACGCTGCGGTGGCACCGGTTGTGGAGAAGGCAGGGAAAGTACCACTCGCGCAACTTTTCTTGACCGATAGATTGATGAAATGCGGGCGGAGTGGGGGTATTAGTTACAAAGACAGCCACTAGAGTATTTTCAGTAATGCCAACCTTTGGTAGATGAAACTCAAACCCGCTATATGTGCGGGCAGGTCATCGCTCTGGGTAGGCAACAGCAGGGACAGTACATAGGAGTTTTAGGTGTCTTCCTTGAAGGTCCTGGACCTGCCTCAGATATTTCTTTAGATAACGGTAATAAAGCTGAACAGAAGTTCTCGACTATGAAAGCAACAAGCTTCCATTGCGCGCCAACGAAGTTTTAATGCTGGGAATGTTGCAGTGCAGTGTTGTTGTCAGCAGTGCTCGCTGCGATCTTTTGCCTTCAGCTGTTTATGGCTCCAGGGAGGGGGAAGCAAGGTCATCGGTCAAGAAAAGGTGCGCGCATGGTACCTGTGGGATCGTGCACGCCTGTCGCGTACAGGGCTTTGGATTAGATCGCAAGGAGCATGCACTGGCGCAGCGAGGGTGGGAGGACAGGGGCGGGGTGAAGATGCGCCAGGGGCTTGCGCGATGCAACGCCACGGAATGGAGACCAGCTTTGCGCGAAAGCACAAATTCGTGTCACGAGACATCTTTGCGTTTCAACCCCTTTCACACTTCCTTCTTATGTACGCTTTCTTCCTTTGCACACTTTCGACTGAATCTTAGTTTCCACATTCCCACTTTCCCTATTTCTCTCGCCTTTTGGTTTAAATTCTTTCCATTTTACTGCAATGAAATTAATGGTTTTCCATTAGATCATATCTTTTTCATGTGAGAAATTTGATACAAATTAGATAGTAGTTTCGATGTTATAGAAATTCCTGAGCATATATTGGTATTCGTTTTTGCTAAAAAAATCGTTGTCCTTGTTTTGAACGTTAATGTGAAAGTTTGAGCATCAGAACTCACGACACCAAAACGTTTTTGTATTTTTCACGTGCAGAAATTAATTTAGTATTGTCTAATGTAACGATATGCCAGGATTATTTTTGCCGGATTACGTAAACATATTTGCAACTACTTAATCCAAGTTTATTAGTGAGACAGTCATCTAATAAAGCGAAAGTACGTTAAGAAATTTATTAATTGACCGTCTAGCTAATGAGCGACTCAGATTTAATTAGCTGAAATCTGGGACGTGTAGAACAAGCTACCATAGATGAGTGTCATCATTGTTACATTGCTGCATAGTCCGGAAGGTGTTACGGTTTGATTTGTGATGGTGGCAGATTTTCGATTGATTGATTGATTTTTCGTGTTTTCGGGCGCGTCAACTGCTTTGGTCATTAGTCCCGTTTGTGTAGTGCATGCTTTTCTCGGGAAATGGCGGTGATCTTCCCCGCTGGATGGCGAGATCCGGCGCCGACCTACTGTCGACTAGTGGGATTTCCCCTTAAACAGGACTATCCCACCAGCGGGGCCCCGCCCCAGCCGGGACAAGCTCTAAGCTTCCGACCGGTCTTCCGGAATATATGGTAGTGTAGTGCATGTTAGTGTAAGTGTGTGTGTAAGGGGGAGAGGATAGGACAAGGAAGAGGAAGGACAGATCGCGCGCGGTCCGTCGACCTTTTGATAGGGTACTGTTCCTGCATTCGCCTGGTGTTGATCGGAGAAACCACGGAAAACTGCCGATCAGAGCAGTCGGCCGCTAGATTTCTGCTCGAGAAAAGCTAGTGTGGCCGGCACTCTGCCCTACAATCTTTTTCTTATCAATACCAGTCCAATATGAACTCAAAGAAACGGGCCCTCTCCTCTCATGATCTTTCTTCCTTCACCCTTTTCCTCTCCTATTCTCTTACATACACATTTAACACGCACACATATCGGAAGCTTAGGGCTTAACCCCACTGGGACGGTGCCGGAGGAGAAACTCGGCTGGGGAAAACCCACATTTCGACTTGTAGATCAGAGCCGGATCTCAGGTGAAAGGAACAACCCACGGGGTGTAGCGTGTAGTACATTTATGGTATTAATAACGATAGTGGATTCAACGACTGAGGTTAGAATTCTTGTCCACAAAATAAGAAAACGAGTTGAACACCATTTCGAGAAACACACATTTTCATTATTTACCCATTGACTTTTATTTGTGTCTTATCTATTTCTAAAACAAAGGCCTCTGTCGCACGACCTTTCAGACTCGTCACTAAATGTCCTGTCAACGTAGCCGATGCAGTCTTCATCCTTGCCAAAATCACTAAAGACTTCCATGCAACGCATAGCGCGGCGAAATCTCACAGGTTCTCATTTTTACTTGTCACTATTCCCCGGCTACTACTGCTCCGGCATTCGCCTAGTGTTGATCGGAGAAACCACGGAAAACTACCAATCAGAGCATCCGGCCGCTGGAATTTTCCTCCAGACAGCGACTGAATTCGATCTAGCTGAAAAGGTAGGGTCGAAAATCCTCCCGCCGTCACACCCTCCGAGAAATGTCGAAATCATTCACTTTTTGCTTAACACCCTGTTCTGTATCGTTCTCTCCTCGATCATTACCCCCTCCCCGTCTCTTCATATCTTTGCACACCCTTCCTTCTGTACCGTAGTCTCGTCATCATACGAAAAGTTTCGTTATTCCAGTTTTTTTGTTGGTTCAACTCCGACATTCGTCCCACTACTGTGCTCTCACTGCCTGAACAAATTCTCAATGCCCCCTCTCAGCCAGAGCCCCATCACAGGGTATCTGTTCCACCTTCCCAACTCCTTTCTCTCACTCGTCCAACCACGATTCTTCCTCATTACTCTTTCTATCCATACTTGACCTTAATTTTTGGAATTTACGTTGCATTGTGCGACCCCGTTCGTCTCTGTCATATCTCCCTCTCGCACTCGCCCCTCCCGCCGCTCCTGTGCCCTCCGGCGCTTCCTCGCGACTCCGACGCAGCCTCCGCCCCCGCCACCCGCCCCCGCCACCGCTCCCTCCGTTCCGTCAAAGTTTTCGTGGGCCGATAATGGAAGTTGGCATTTGTCTTGGAGGTGCGTGCACCCTCCTCAACCTCCTTCCCTCCCCGCCCCCGCCACTCTTCGGCTCCTGTCCCTCCGCGCTCAGCCTCCGCCCCGCCCCCTCAGCCCAGCCACTGCCCCCGGGCAGCTCCTCCCTGCTCCCGGTCCGCCCCCGCCCCGCCCCCTCCCCCCCCCCTTCCACCCCACCCCACCCCCCCCCGTCCCCGCCCTGTCCCCGCCCTGTCCCGACCTGTCCTCGACCTGTCCCCGACCTGTACCGACCTGTACCTGACCGTCCCGACACGTCCCGACACGTCCCCGACACGTCCCCGACACGTCCCCGACACGTCCCCGACACGTCCCCGACACGTCCCCGACACGTCCCCGACACGTCCCCGACACGTCCCCGACACGTCCCCGACACGTCCCCGACACGTCCCCGACACGTCCCCGACACGTCCCGACACGTCCCCGACACGTCCCCGACACGTCCCCGACACGTCCCCGACACGTCCCGACACGTCCCCGACACGTCCCGACACGTCCCGACACGTCCCCGACACGTCCCCGACACGTCCCCGACACGTCCCCGACACGTCCCCGACACGTCCCCGACACGTCCCCGACACGTCCCCGACACGTCCCCGACACGTCCCCGACACGTCCCCGACACGTCCCCGACACGTCCCCGACACGTCCCCGACACGTCCCGGACACGTCCCGGACACGTCCCCGACACGTCCCCGACACGTCCCCGACACGTCCCCGACACGTCCCCGACACGTCCCCGACACGTCCCCGACACGTCCCCGACACGTCCCCGACACGTCCCCGACACGTCCCCGACACGACCCGCTCCCGTCCTGCCATCGACCTCCCCGCCTCGGTCGCTTACTGTAAGCGGGATCCGTCGTGCGCGGTTTGACGCTTTCGCCTGAGACGCTTCCCCCCCTCCCCCGGAAAGGGGTGAGGTGTGGGGAGGGTGGGAAAGGAAGGCCGCCGAGCGGACTGATGGCGCGTCGCACTTCCCTTCGGCAATTGGCGATTAATAGAGCCCGCAAGTTCAGGCATTTATATTACCTAAAATAGACAGGCCAAAATGCATTTATTTTTATTAAAATAGGCATAAAAGGCATTTATTTTAGTTAATGTTTGTGTGTAGGAGTACAAAAATGCAATATAAACAATGAGAAATCACATTTAAAAGGAATTGTTGTAAAATATAATAATTAAAAATGATTCGTATTTTTATTCTAACTTTAAAATGTACATTAGGAGTTAATTTGTAAGGAAAGAATCTTTTCCTGTAATCTCGATTCTACATATCAATATAATTTAATGGCTACGAATTTGTTTTATTTGCGACACTCTCTCTTCGTAATGTAATGGTGGACTACCTTTTGAATCCTGAAATGGCATCAGGGAAACGAAATTATATTTTTCGTTTTTCGCACTTCTGTAATCGCAAGCACTGAAAATGGTGCGTCATATTCAGGGATCGGAGGCTATACTCAAAGATGGGAGGGATTCCTTTGACAAAAAGGCATTTTGCTAAACGTCCGGGCTTAATTTCAACAGATGGAAGAAATGAGCCAGCGGCACAGGTGGACATATTGAAAACGTTATTTGCATGGTTATCGTTATTTAGAGCTTTCAGTGAGTTCATAACTTTAAAAAGGTATATATTGAATGCCAAATATATGATGATATCTCAGAAGTATCATTTGCTGAAACTATTAATTATAATCATAGATTAATGAAATGGTCTTGCGAAAATGGAGTCTAAGTAACATTTAATGCCTATGACACGGAATATGTGTCTGCTTTTATTTCATTGATTGTTCTTAAATGTTGACATCCAATAAGTGTGGATGACTGAGAAGAAAGAATTTTGAACTCATTTGAAAGAACTCATAGATACAATGACAGGTATGAATGAATAATCTTATTACTAATATTTTGTAATTTCGAATAAAATATATCAAGTAATGTTTAAAATTCTTTTTTAAATTCATTGCAACTGAAAATGAAAGTATTACAAAACATTAAGTTAATCCGTGTACATCCTATGCTAGTCAGATGTGATTTTTCAGTGAATAATCTTCTTCCTGTATGAAATTATGCAACAACAGCAAATTTGTTAGTATTTTTTGATAACCTTATCTAGTAGAATGTTTTAAGGAATTAAACCATGTGAAAATGGGGAAAAATAAAAAGACGTAAAATTTGAATTTAAAAAACCTTAGAGTGTGATGTATGACTAAGAGTGATGAAATAGTAATAAAAGATAAAATATTAGATCAGGAAACTAAGAATAGAAAGAATAGAAACTGTTATGTTCAAGTTAAATAAATCATGTTGTGAAATGAAAAATATTTATACCCAAATACTTTTATTCTATTTCGTTTACTGATTTATATTAAAAGACTTACTTTTAGTACATAAAAAACAGTAGAGCGTCTAGTAGAATTTCCTGAATATTCTGAAATATTTAACCATTTTCTCGGAGGCTTTTTTACAGGCATAATATCCTCAACTTGCTGCCATATTTTATATGACAATCAATTTTTGTGAACAATGAGCGGTCAATCGAACATTACATAAAACGTATAAATTGTTCTCCGATTGCCTCTTTTGTGCAGGACCAGCATTTAAAAAGGTAAAATTCATGCATTATGTACTGGGGCATGTTATTCTTCATTGCATTTGGAACATATTTGAGTTTTTATTCGCGAATTCTATTCATCATCGTGTGAGTCCGCATTTAATATGCAGCGGCGAGCAGTGAAGCACCACATGAATCGTGTTCGGGCGTAAAAAATGGGAGGAAAAAATAAAGGCAGCAATTAAATAACTGATGGGAAAGTGTAGGTCAGTAGCCTTTGGGAGCAGCAACCTTGTCATTTGCTTCGTTGCTGCGTTCAGAATCAGAACAGAGACCATGTACGCATTGGAAATTAAATGCTTTTGTTTTGGCAAATACTTCAGTGACCATCCGTGAAGTTTAAATATTCATAAGCCTAATAGTTTATTTTGTGAAGAAGACCCCACATTGAAGCGACTTGTTTCTAAGCACACCCTTTTCATTGATCTTTCATGTAATTAACCCGTTGTTACTTGCGCTGTTAGAAAAATCTAACAATTCTCGAGTTTTTTATTAGCATTGACATTTTTCTACACACGAAGTTAATGTTCGAGCAATGCCTTCTCGCATGATTTAGCTCAGCATCCGTTCGTTGTTCTTATCAGTTCTGGGAAGGGAAACGAACTGAGAAGGCGCTGATAATTACGGCGCGACGTGTTAGATATTTTCTCACGCGCAAGCAATGGCGTTATATTTCGATACGATTATCGCATCTCATCTCCTCCCAAGTTATTCTCTCTGTTTTGTGTGTTGAGCACTTGAATGAAGGTCAGAGAAGCTTCGTTTCCCATCTTCATCGTATATTTTATACGCGATATCAAATATAAGATTCATAGTTTTACGATGTCGCTAGGCAATATATTGATATGGCTGCAAGAGTAATAAGATCAAAATTATGTTTGCTAGCAAATGAAGAAGGGGAGCAACCACGAGAAAAAAATAAGATGCGCCTATTGTCAGAAGACGGAAAACAGATTTACGCAGTTTTGTTGTAATATTTGCTCCAAACACCTCTGTAAATAACGCACAACAAAAACTGTTTATTTACAATGAACGCTGTCCTGAGAAAGCTTATTTTTGGGCCTGTATTTTCCACTTTGGTAAAATTATTTTGTTAATTGTTTTTTACTATTATATGATTTCTTTTCTTAAATAAATTTGCTTTGTGTAATACTTCACATCATGACTTTGATTGATTGAGTGCTTATTATAAACAGACATTATGAGCCTGCATGTAATTTTTATCCATTATTTCATCTCTATATAATCTTGATCTTAATTACAAATCATATCGGAATATTAATGCACAAATTTGATTCATAACAAAACAATAAATAAAATATAAAAATAGTTGTTAGATAAAATATAACACGCGAGTATCAGCGTAACAAAAATATACGCGAGAAATGACGGGTTATCAAATTGATATGTTTGCTTGATGACCTCTTTGCTTAGAGATTCAAAAACAGTTTTACCGATTCAAATCTTGCAAATGGACTAGATTATCACAAAACTGAGTGGTTAAAATGATTGAATTACAGCGATTATTTCTCTACTGCGACGAAATCATTTTTATCAAACTCATCGTCCTCTTTGATCTTTATTTCAATAATTTACTACAAAAATTGTATTATACTACAGAAATGTGAGACGAACACATTACGCAGATTGGTAGAATCATACAGGCATGAATGCTTGCTTGTTTGCACACGGAAAATGTTGGAACATTTTAATAATGTGAGAAATTTTAAAATCATTCATTTTAAAAGCACGAAAGATGTGCGGTTATTTTTAAAACGCAATGTTAACGTTCTGCTTTTTAGCTAGTATTCCTGTTGTTACAGTCAAACTAGACAAGTGAGCATAATTATATACATACACGAGGGACGTTATACGTTCTCCGCAACAGATAATAACGAATTATATATGATTCCGGTAAATACTACAAAAATTCTGTGAAAATAAAAAGAAAACTTAATCCCATATTGTATTTTATTATTTGTATGATTTTAACAATGGTTTCTGAAATAGAAATTTAGGAAAAATTGTTGTACACGTTTAGAAGAATTTATTACGCATATTTTTACATTTCGTAATCTAGAAATTGAGCAATGAAATGCTATGATTCTTCGAATAGAGTTACAAATATAGCGTCTGGACAGTGAAACACAGAATAGGAGAATCATTGGCTCTTTGCTGAACATTATGACTATTTCGAAACTATGTTGCAAAAGACATTTCGTACCGCATGCAGTATGCAAAATAATTTAATTTACTCCGAAAATGGTGGAAAATATATTAACCCTACGAGCTCAAAATTGTGTTTGAAATCTTGGGATTCCATTATTTTATTAACCCCGTAACTATTACATTCATGGAAATTAATATTACTCGATCATTTTGATAGAAATAGAAGTTCATTCAAGAATGAACTGTAGTTTAATCACTTTTAACTCTTACCAAATATTTTGAAGTCCCCACATCCGAATCTATTGTACACGACCTTCTGTACTGTTCATGTTTCGCCATATTTCAGCGTAATATGAGATACCCAGATATCCTAAGACACACTTTCTTACGTTTTATTAATTCATAGCAATTCTATATAATTTATAAGACGTGGACTACAGTGTTGGGCAAAAAAGTACTCCAGAAAAGGAAAGCAAATAAAAAAGGACGTATAATGTTGAAAGTGTCAGAAATTTGTTTATAAATTTAATTCATGCAGCTCTTTATAAATAACCACATAATCTTTTATCTGTGAACTTCTATCGCAAATAATAAGTAAATAAAAGACTGCCAGAATTTGTCTGCATACCAAGAGATATACTGCCACAGTATTGTACTTATATATAATCCTCAAAATTTGCTGTAACATGCGTTTGCCTATTTACAAATCAAAACATTTTCCTTAGTGAGACCTGATACAGTAGAGGTTTCTTCAACCTACAGTTTTGCAGTATGTATCGCAAGCTTGAGAAAACTGTGATGATTGAGTCTCAACGGTATTGTTAGGTGGTGAATAAAAAGTCTCGTATTATTTTAACAAAAACGTTTATTTTGTTTCTTAACACAATCACTGAAAACACTTGATTATTTATTTACATTACAATTCTCTTTACTTATTTACACTACACTTCTCTTGATTATTTATTTACATTACTCTTCTCTTACACACTCGCACTGGCCACAGTTCACTGCACTGATCACAGTTCGATGCACTGGTCACAGTTCACGTCACTGACCACAGTACGATGCACTGACCACGGTTCAAGTCACTGAGCACAATCACTGCACTGCTATTCACCGCGATGCACACACTTCACAGTTCAGCTTCCACTGCGGACTTAAGACTGACCCGCGGTCGCCGGCCGCCGCGTATTTATACTCGGCGAGACAATCGAGAACTTTCCGGACACCGCGCACGTTCTGGAATAATCTGCCGGCAGATGACGCAACCCGCGCTCACAGGCAGCTCATGGTGGCGCCGGGAGATGACGCAATCCGCGCGTCCAGGAAGTTCGTGGTGGTGCGGGCCGGTGACGCAATATTCGTTACAGTATTTTGTTTAATTGTATTAAGGAAAAATATTTTCTATTCATAATTATTGGCAAGGTAAGTTATGTGCACGTTGACATAGAGAGCAACAAACGACAAAGGGCCAGGATGAAGCCATTAAATACAGACCCCAGAAGCAATATAATGTGTCTTATGATGGAATCACTTCTTTATTTTATGTAATTTTATTTGCAAACTGTTACATCCGAACAGTAGGCAAATCTTTTGACAAAGTTTTAAAATGGCGTGTGAAGTAACTGGGCATTTACAGTCCTTCAAGAATTTATTTTCAATAGTAAACAAATATCATTAGTATACACTATTAATATAACATCACAAGACACAAATTATTTTCGGATATGATCGTACAAGTATATCTTGCATTTAATGATCGAACCTATTTGAGAGATCCAGAGGATGAAACCTTTGTAATCATAAGTCTTGTTTATCGTCTAGTAAGTTTAGAGCTAGGTATTGAGAGTGATTTTCTAGGCGTCTGTAATATATGTGGAAACTGATTTGAACTTCTTGGTATATTGTCGGTACAAAGAATTCATTGTGCAATGTTTTATTTGAAACAAACCACGGACAATTTGTAAGAAATTTTAAAATTTTTTGACTGAAATCGTTGCAGTCTTTCTTTGGTTTGAGTCGGCCGCAGTGGGATAAATTAAGCTCAAAAAATAGAAGATTCAGGGACAATTTGTCCATGTTAACTTGAAATTATGTATGTATGCAAATCTGTTGACAAAGGATTCTTAGATTAGACTCACTCAACCTTATGTGGTGACTCCTCCTTTCGGATATCCTGCTTGTCTCCTATACACCGGGTTCCAGACGATCCATGCTCTATCCTTTCATACACACTTTCAACTGGGTCGGAATTCTACCCTTTTTTGCTGCAGGAGGCAGTCGATAGATGCATCGTCCTTTTCCATTCCAACTAGGAATATTATAAAATGAATTGTTCACACCTTGTGCGTGCGCATGTAAAAAGTATGTATATGCTGACAGCTATTTGGATAGACATTTTTTCGAATTCCTCACGTGGAACATTGTTCGAAAGCATCGGTTTGGTTTGGTTTGGTTTGTTTTTTTTCGTGTTTCCGGGCGCGTCAACTCCTTTAGTCATTAGTCCCGTTAGTGCAGTGCATGTTTTTCTCTCAGGAGATCGCGGTGATCTTTCCCCGTTGAATGGCGAGATCCGGTGCCAAACTACCGTCAACTAGTGGGGTTTCCCTCTAACCAGGACTCTCTCACCAGCGGGGCACCGTCCCAGCCGGGACAGGCTGAAGCTCTCGACCGGTCTCCCGGAATATATGGTAGTGTAGTGCATGTTACTGTAAGTGTGTGTCCGTAAGGGGAGAGGATAGGACAAAGAAGAGGAAGGACAGATCGCGCGCGGTCCGTGGACCGTTTGTTAGGGTACTGCTCGGGCATTCGCCTGGTGTTGATCGGAGAAACCACGGAAAACTACCGATCAGGGCAGCCGGCCGCTAGAATTCTCCTCCAGGCAGTGGCTGAATTCGACCTAGCTGAAAAACTAGTGTCGAAAATCATGCCGCCGTCAGGACTCGAACCTAGGACCTCCCTGTCAGAGGCGCTGCAGTCGAAAGCATCGGAAAGCTATAACTTCTAGATTGAGCATGTGTCAATTACTCAATTACTCGTACCTCTGTCAGAGAGAGACAAACGAACGAACAATGTTCCTGCTACAGGTGATTGCTTCTCTGTGCCATTAATAATGGAGAAATAGAACCGTGCACGAAAATGTCCTTATGTGGCAGTCAGGAGTTGAGCGAATCGATTAGCGCCATGAAAGAAACATTAGAGTCTTCCGGAACGAGTTCGAGAATAATTCAGAGAAAGACTTGTCAGTTGAAAAAAGACTGCGGTAACTGCGGAGTTATTGAGGTATCAGAGAATCAGAAGTCGTTAAGCTAAAAGAGTTAAGTCAGTTTTCTGCAAAAACAAACCGCTTTCTTTCCCACGAGTATCAGTGTTTAAACGAAACACCTGCAAGGCAGAAACTGAAGGTTTATCGTAAACACGTTCAAACTTTTAACCATTAGTGTGATAAGCCAGGAATCGCGGGTTTAATTTGAATGAGAAAACGACATCAAGCGTTCGTAATACGATGTAATTGTGCACGCTCGGGAATCAAAGATATACGTTGTTAGGACAGCCAATAAACAAAGTGTAGTATTCCATGCTTGGTGTCTTAGCGCTGTTGATTGATTGATTGACTAATTTTTTCGTGTTTCCGGGCACGTCAACTGCTTTGGTCATTAGTCCCGTTAGTGTAGTTCATGCTTTTTCTCGGGCGACGGTGGTGATCTTCCCCGCTGGATGGCGAGATCCGGCTCCGACCTACCGTCGGCTAGTGGGGTTTTCCCCTAACCAGGACTCTCCCTCCAGCGGGACACCACCCCAGCCGGGACAAGCTCTAAGCTCTCGACCGGTCTCCCGGAATATGTAGCAATGTAGTGCATGTTAGTGTAAGTGTGTGTGTAAGGGGAGAGAATAAGACAAGGAAGAGGAAGGACAGATCGCGCGCGGTCCGTGGCCCGTTTGGGAAGGTACTGCTCCGGCATTCGCCTGGTGTTGATCATAGCGCTGTTCACTTGGGGAGACACGGCCCCGGAGACATTACATGCGAAAGGTGTGGAGAGGGCATGGTGAGCCGTGATTCTGAGGGATGGTTGAAATAACAATCTCTCGAAAGCTACCAAACTGAACACATCAAAAGTAATCGGTGCGATGCGAATATTTTTTCCGTATAAACTGGGGTATTAGTTAAATGATAGGTAGGTAACTTATGATTAGTTTTGATAGCTTGGCATTGTGCAGAGTAAGAAGTCGAAGAAGTTACTGGCATTGAAATATAATTGCAATTTTTGTTGTTGTAATTTGGGATTTCAATTCAAATAGACTCCGTGTTTCGAAGGAGCTTGTATATTTATATTAAGAAAGCTCCGTAGATAGCAGGAAATTTCAGTAAGGCGGCTGAAGAGAGTCTCGTGTAATAGTTTCATCCAAAGCTCAGCCAGGGCAAGTCGCGACCGTGTATTAATTTCATAGAAAGTATTGAATCCTGTAAAGTACCAAATTGTTGAGGATATTCCAGAAACTATTCCTCTTAGAAATCTATTCTAATGATACGAGAGAACGTAATAATAGGGACATCCCACGGACAACATCGAGTCCGAAGACATCCGAGAAGAACATCTGAGAAGTCATCGCAGTTTGATTGATTGATTTTTTCGTGTTTCCGGGCGCGTCAACTGCTTCGCTCATTAGTCCCGTTAGTGTAGTGGATGTTTTTTCTCGATAGATGGCGGTGATCTTCCCCCGCTGGATGGCGAGATCCGGCGCCGACCTACCGTCGGCGAGTGGGGTTTCCCCCTAACCAGGACTCTCCCACCAGCGGGTCATAGCCCCAGCCGGGTCAAGCTCTAAGCTCCCGACCGGTCTCCCGGAATATGTGGTAGTGTAGTGCATGTTAGTGTAAGTGTGTGTGCGTAATGGGAGAGGATAGGACAAGGAATGGGAAGGACAGTGGACCGTGGCGCGGTCCGTGGCCCGTTTGATAGGGTACTGCTCCGGCATTCACCTGGTGTTGATCGGAGAAACCACGGAAAACTACCGATCAGAGCAGCCGGCATCTAGAATTCTCCTCCAGACAGCGACTGAATTCGACATAGCTCGAAAGCTAGTGTCGAAAATTCTGCCGCCGTCAGGACTCGAACCTTGCACCTCCGGTCAGAAGCGCTGCAGCGATATCAGTTGATGCACTGAGCTATCGCTATCGGTCATCGCAGTAAGCTTACGAACTTTATTGAAATCCGTATGGGACGTTAATGTTTGACAAGTAAGAATGTAATACTTTCATTAATGGCGCTCAATAGAATTTGTAAGAATGTCACGAGAAATGTTCAGTATTTCTTTTTGAGAAATAAAGTTGATAGTTTATAATACCTGCCATCAATTGAATAATTGGTTTTAATCAATAGAACTTCCACGATTCGTAATTCTATAAATATTTACACATCTACATGCTGTAGATAAGGAGTAAATTGTTGTATACCGAAACACATGATTAAAATTGAAAGTGAAATTATCATAATAATATCTGACATTGAGAGAATTAATGAGCATAGCAGGGCAACGTAAGGAATAATAATATTGATAATAACAGAGGAAGTAATTCCTTTACAATATTTGTATAGTTGTTTGTAAATAGCATCTAGATTTAGTAATATTAAACATCATAAAGGGAGGGTATTTCTCTGTAGAGAGTAAACAAATATTTTTTTATATACCACCATTATAAACGGCCTATTCTGTTGCAAGAAATCGTTAATAAAAGGTCATATTACTGCACAAAAGGTGACGTATTAGTGTTTTACGGCACAAATAATTGCGTTATCAAACATTTAGCCAATCTCAGCAAGAAACTCCGGTGAGGTAGCGGTAAACGGAACAACCGACCACTGTTTTCTTGCAAAGATGCCAAACACCCGAGACATCATTAGTTGTCACAAAGTTATGACGTTAAATTACGTTTGATTCTCTTGTGAATTTATAATGCTGTTATCTATTTCTGACGGACTCTTCTGAGTGTCAGGAGGATAATTCAACCTGCCCGCTGCTCTCATTGTGTTTTTTTCGATCAATTCCAGACGAATCTCGGAGCAGTACTTTCACAAACAAATCAGGGGCAAAATACAATCTCTCTTTCCTAATTCTTGTTGCCTCTTCTCCCGTTATGCACACATATGAGGAGCAAACATTCAAAATTTGAAATGTCCACTTCATACTTTTCCAATAAAAATGAAAAATATAGCACAAATTTTACCCTTTTGAACATCATCAATACTCAACCAATACAGTATTACTTAATGTACTGTAAGACATCCCACGTTTTTTTTCTGAAAATAAATATCTATGTTTTCTTATTTATTTTCTTTTCGATAGAACAATACAAAGATCAGTGTTAATACACTCTACATTTGTTATCGATGCTTATATTACAATTAACTTAGAATTAACTTACAAATAATCATAAACTACAATTTACATTACTACTAAGGTGGTATAGGTAACTTTGCACAATATCTCTTTGGATCGAGATCTGAGAATTTATTTAGGAATGTAAGAAAGGAAATTTATTTTTAATGCGGGGTCTGTGAGTTGGGTTTTGGCAGTCTGAGTGGAGTTAGTTTGGGTATATTTGAGATGTTTTGGAAGAAGTGAGTGGATAAAAAATTAATGTGGTTGGTAACCTGTTCTAACTGGAATTCTTTATGGAGTTGTGCATTGGAGACGTTACAATGGGGCATTCGTGATTATGCGCAGGAACTGATTTTGGATTTCTTGCAGTTTTTTGGTGTTTGATTTCGCGGCGCTGATCCAAACTGGGAATTCATCTAATAATAGTAGTCGTGTGATAATTTTGTTTAAAAGTAAGGCATTATAGTAGGGTAATTTATCTGATCTATTTATTATTGGTTTTAGTTGGTGTAATATAATTTTTGCTTCCATAACTTTATTGTCGATGTGATTTTTCCAATTGAGGCCTGTGTCTAAAAAAGGCGTATAGGGTTGTTATGAGGATGCCATTGTACTGATTCTTGATTCAATTGTAAGGGGGGGTGAGGGGATGACTGGTCTGAGGGAAAATATTTTGGCTGCTCTTTTTGACGGGTTGAGTTTAATTTTATTTTTGGCTGCCCAGCTGTCGATTTGGTTTAGATATAACTGAAGTCTGATTTTTATTGTTTATAGCTGGACCTAAATATCTATGTAAAAACAACAGAACTCAATTTTTGGCAAATGGACATGTCACCTTTTGAATGTTTGCTCCTCATATACACTTACAATTACATGCACTACACTAAGACTTTGTTATGGCGAAAACTTAGTTGAGAGTGTGTCACGACTGGAGTGGTTCCCCCCGCAAGGAGATACCTGGAGGTAGAATTTCGCTACCCGACGTGGAGGTCGGCTCGGATCTTATATCAAATAGTAAACTTTTCGATGATACTTAACAGTTCAACAATATTCCTCTCTTTATTAGCACAGGCTCCAGGGCGTTATGAAACAAGATAATTTATCGACAAACTGCTGTGCAGTTACTAAACATGTAGCATTTCAGCAAAACCACGTTGTTTATCTCTTTGCGCAGAACTTGGTGCATTTCTATACACTCCTATTGACGAGTTCTTAATGAGTAAATTTATGAAATAGTGGTATTATATTTATGTAAACATTCTATACGTTCTTCTTAATTAATTTATACTTTCCATATCAATCCACTTCGTATACAGAAATGACTCTTTTAAATGGTAGCTTCGAGGTAAAGTCGAAAATGAACCCTTTTTGTGGCGTGAAGACGTGTTTAATATTTTACTATGGAAACTCCAAAAAATAGATGGAGAATATGCTTTTAATTTCGCCGCGTTGCTGCATTAAACCGCTCCGTCAAAGCGCTGTGATATGCAGGGAGTCATTAGTGGGTATTCGCACTGCATACACCACTTAAATGTAAAACGTTTTATGATGATGATTGCACGGCGGATGTTCGTATGTGTGTGTTTGTATGAAAGCCTGTGCCATCCGCAATTTGCATTTTATTCGTGATCATGTTATAACTGCTCTGTGTGGGCCATTATCACTGAGAAACGATGGGTATTGGAGAGTTTGTTTTGAATTTTATGTAGTAGTCGTTGGCTTAAAACTGAATAAGTAAGACATTTTAAGGATATTAAAAAATGCGTGAGCTCATTCACAGAAAATGAATTTATTACAGTCGTTCAATTCAAATACAACAGTAAGAATATGTTTTATATATTAGCATCAGGTTCACGTAATTGAGAATGTCGTAACGTCTGATTAAGAAAATAGGAACAATAACAGCATTGTAGCAGTAAGTACACAATAAATTAAATAATATTAACCACGAATTTATAGGCATGTAGTTGAATTCTTCAATAACTCAAGATAATACTCTAAACATATCGTAAAACGAATACAAATTTTCAACATAATTGCATGCTCATACTTATGATTCTTCTTTGTTTAGAGCTATGAAATATATATGAAGATATATCTGCCCTCCACTTTCAGTAGTAACAGAAGTTTACCAAAAGCTAACAAAATATTCACACAGACTGACACCCAGACCATTAACTTGTCATAACAAGATCACAAAGTATGGAATTTAAACTAATTTATGGTAACATCTTCATTTGTTGTTTTTAGAGCATTTCATGAGTCATAATTTGTTTGCTTTCCATAACGTTAAATGATCACAAAGAACAATGCCGGTTCTGCGCATATTGTCCACGTTTTTTGAAAAATTCGGTAGGCACACACAATCATCTTTTTAATGGAATCTTGTATTTACAACATTCATTGCTTTTTTATTTATATTGCTTTTGAATGTTTGTAAGTTACTTTTGGAAATATTTTTCATTAATGAATCTATGTTATGTTGCGTTAATGATGACTATTTGTATTTGAATTGCCATTGCGGTACTAATGCTTTACATTTTTCGTCTTAAATCTCTTTGACGCAAGACTGGGGGTAATTCCCTATCGAGTAGTAGTACATTCACAGAGTTTAATGTCGTTAGCTTCTTATATATTGCAAAAAGAGTCATCTTATAATATAATGCACTAAATAAATATCACTTTCTATTATATAGCTTCAGTATTCCTTCTATATTTTTATATGCGTTCTGTATTTTATATAGAAAATATATTTTATTATTTTAATATTATAATTTTAAAAGTTACATGATAAATAATAGAAAGAAAATACATTTTTGATGTTTGGGAAATAAGATAATTTGTTCAGAGTTCGTAATAGATCGGAGGCAGGAGCAAGCCGACTTTTTAAGACCCCGCTTTCCGGACGTCACAATTTGGGAGTGATGAAATAAATGTATCTAATGTTGTGACAATACAAAATCTAGGTGAAACAGTTGATAAAATTACTCAACTAATTACGTCCCAAAGAAAAAAATAAACACAGTTTGTTTCTTTGGGACGTACGAAAAGAAATATGAAAATATCTTATAAAATCTAGAAACTTTTGAATTCAAATATTTCTTCGCTTTCACTGCTGGAAAATTATATAATTGTACTGAATTTCAGAATTAATTATTTAGTTCCCACTTATATAAAGTACTAGATATTTATTACTATTTACTTCATCTATCAATATTTCCAAGAAAATAACTGAACTAAATACGACATATATTAAAATGCAATGTACTGATGTGTTTAAGAAAGTCCAATTTCTATTATATTTCTTCTTCACCACTATTTATACAAGAAACGTTAAACTTACAGTCTTTGTTAAGTGTATTATTTGCACAAAAATCAATATTAGGAATACTGGCAGGTTTTCGTGCACTCGTATTCTTGGTGTCAGGTCAAGGTACACTTTCCTGTTCACTTTCCCGGTCAAATTATGTACAGTTTGTAAATATGATTTTTACCCACCTTATACTAAATAATTTTAGTTATCAAACAAATGTGACGGCAACAAAATATAAAGTATTTTTGTTGCTTAATACCAAAATATTTTTTAAAGCGTCAGCGTTTACATTAATAAAATCGTAATATTTTTACTTCTAGTTTACCAATCCCGCATTCTGGAGATCATTAAAGAAATTGGAAGATAGGAGAAAATATTACGTAATTTCTCAGTTACAAATGTAACAATATTATAACCACTATCCGTAATATGTAATAAGTTTAAAAGTACTTGTTTTAAAGAATTTTTTTTTCGACAAAATCGAGTTCGGTTGTTTAAAGGCCATTTTGTAGGAGAAAGAAACCACAAGAGATACTAGCAGAAGTTATCACAAGAGGAAAAACTGCGATTCTTAAAAAATATTTTCCGTTCGTTAGTACCGATAGAGCTCAGAGAAAATGGTTGTCGACGGCAGTATTTTCCCCTTGAAATGGCTCAGGGGAAATACCCTTAGAACGTTGCCACCGTCGTTCTTGACCACTGGCAATTTTCCCCACTTGTATCGTTCTCGTCAGCTCTCCAGCAGCTGTTCTGCAGAGCGCCGTTGGAAAAGGGGCTGTCAAACGCTGTTTCTGCCTCCGCAACCAACTCTGTTGCACACTTCTTGTATTCGTTCGCTATTTCCGATCTTACCTTCGTCTCACTTACGCGCTTCTTGATTTCTCTTTCTGTGCCTTACTTCGCCCGATTTACTCCTTTTTTAAAATCTCTCTCGCCAAGTTTGAAGATAGTATTGTTCTCTAGTTAAAGAAACAATTTCACTGACATAGCCATAATGATCTCTTGCTTTTACTTCTTTTCGTGTTTCAGTTTCTTTGCGAGCTGGATCAAATTCACTGTCTGAGGGAAACTTCTAGCAGCCGGTTGCTGAGATCGGTTTTCCGTGGTTTCTCCGATCATGCCACAGACCGCGCGCGATCTTTCCTTCATTATACCTGATCCGTCCACTACACTTATACACACACACACACACACACACACACACACTCACACCCAAATGCACTACATTACCATACATGTCGAGAGATGAATAGAAAACCTGAAACTTGCCTTGCCTGGGTCGATGTCCCCTAAAAGAGATATCTGAAGAGTAAAAACAGCAAACCGATGTGTAAGTCATGCGGATTCGGTGGCATAGAACGGTTTGCGTACGAAGCCGTTCTACCCAAGTTTGCGGGTTCAAATACGATCGATGCCGTGGATTTTTAAGGTCGAAAAGATTCTTCGTACGCTTTTCATCGGAGGGGAAGTAAAGCCTTCTGTCCTATGTAGGAGATTTACTGCATGTAAAAGACCCTCAAGCCTAAGTAAAGCCTCTCAGCTAAATTCAAATCGCATGTTTCGTCGCCTAAGGTAATATCTCCTTTCTCTGCTATTTGCTGAAAGGAGCGTAGCGAAATGTCCGTGGTCAGACGGAAGAGCTGGCCTGATGATCCAAGTCTCGCCACGTAAAATAATAGATTAACTAATTAAGTTGGCGGCGGATCTCACGCTCTTTTCGGGGAGAAACAGCGCTACCTCCGGAGACACTACACTTACGGAACCTGCACTACAGTAATGACCTAATTAGTTGTCACGCTAAATCAATGTTCCTCACTCGCTCGTTTCGATCTTCACAGTCTCCATATTTCCACCATCTCTACAACAGTACCGGGAACGGTAGCTCAGTGCATCAACTGATGTCACTGCAGCGCATCTGACTGGGAGGTCCTAGGTTCCCACTCCCCACGGCGGCAGCATTTTCGACACTAGCTTTTCAGCTAGGTCGAATTCAGTCGCTGCCTGGAGGAGAATTCTAGCGGCCGGCTGCTCTGATCGGTAGTTTTGCGTGGTTTCTCCGACCAACACCAGGTGAATGCCGGAGCTGTACCCTACCAAATGGGCCACGGACCGCGCGCGATCTTTCCTTCCCCTTCCTTGTCCTATCCTCTCCCCTTACACACACACACACACTAACATGCACTACACTACCATATATTCCGGGAGACCGGTCGGGAGCTTAGAGCTTGTCCCAGCTGGGGCGGTGCCCCGCTGGTGGGAGAGTCCTGGTTAGGGGGAAACACTACTATCAGACGGTAGGTCGGCGCCGAATCTCGCCATCCAGCTGGGGAAGACCACCGCCATCTTCCGAGAAACAAACACGCACTACGCTAACGGGACTAATGACAAAAGCAGTTGACGCGCCCGGAAACACGAAAAAAACAAACCAAACCAAACCAATCTACAACAGTCGTTGCCTCTGCGATCTGCGTGCGTCCTCAGTGTGTCATAAACTGGTCCCGTTGGACTCATAACACCCTCAAACGTTTTTCCTAGTACCCTACCATCTTTAGTACCCTTCCACCTTGCCACCAAACACTTGTCTTTTCCCAGCCGTTGCTTCCCTTCCTGTAGTTTCAGCTCCTCGTATCTCGATCGCACCCCTCGTTTCCCTCCCACCGCCCCGAAGCTATCACAAGCTTCGCACACTCCATTACCCGATCAACGCCTGCACTGTCAATAATTTCCCGCGTCATATCGTCTTTCCTTCCTTCTCATTTTGGTCACATTTCAAACAAGATCTTCCCCGCGCTATGTTAGCGTCCCTAGGTCATAAGCAATCTCCATTCCTCGTTGCCTTGATGTGACATTCCGGGCATTTTCGTCTCTTTCATGTGCCAAATCGTTATCGCGACCCTGTGTCTCTGGGTCGTTTTTCGCTGTCTACATCGTTTCCAAACCCAGCCCATACACGTGAGGCCCACCACACTATGCCACGAATTGGGAAAAAAGAGGGCAAAAATAACTTCCATCAAGAAAATAAAATCCTGAATTGTACTCCCTCGCTTCATAGATCGGTAGGTCATAGGTTCAAATTCTTATGATGCCTAGTTTTTCGAGAACAGCTGAGTAGTAGGCAAGAGGCCGATCTTTGCATGAATAACATCAGATGCCGTCTACTACGGTGTTTCCTTGGTTTTGGTGGTTTCTTTCCATTCTATTTGAGAGTAAATGTAGAGAAGAATTGTAAACAACCGGTAATGTGGGCAATACTCTTTATCTAAAAAAATGTTCTCTTTATCTTAATCTATAACTATTTCTTTAAAGCTAATAATTCAGTTTATTGTTCACTACAACTGGCAATAAAATCACAATTTTATTCATTTATCATTGACAGAATACTAGTATAAGTTCCTTAATTTATTGTAAGTAATATATTAATAAGTTAATGAGAAATAAAGTGAAAAAGCGTACTTTTAAAAACATTAACTATAACTGAGAAATGCAATCACAAATCAGGTAAATTTATAACCGTCTGTCTTCTTTACGTTTATAGGGCTTCTACAAAATAATGAACAAAAACTAGTGAGGAACATGTACTGCGACCCACCCCTCCGCCGGCTAGCTCAGAATGGGTTTTCAAGGTGGGCGCAAAATAAAAAAATACAATTAGAATAGCGGGATCAGGGTCATGTGGGCGCTGTGGATTGAATGCATTTACACAGAAACTCAAGTCGAATCACTTTCCACTTACTTAAGTATATTCTAATTAAATTGCTGTTACAGTCAATGAAATAAAACACTTTCATATACAAGAATTTTTGTCTTGCTGAAAAAGAAAACTTACACTCTCACAATTAATTACATGTTCTTTCTCTCATTTAAATCAATTTCAAAGAATACTTAAAACTTTGCCTAATCATTCCAGTCGTAAATTCCCTAGTTGCAACTTTACAATTAGCTAAGTTTTTCTTGAAAGAAAAGATTGATTCTATTTTTTACAGAATATCGGTATAAAGAACCTGTACTAATACTTTCTTTCCGAAACAAATTATTCCTTCTAATATCTACAAATTGTTCAAGTTGGCACGACCTTACTGTGTCTTTTCACAGCGTAGAGAAATCTACGGCGTCGACTCTTCCAGTCGCTCGGTGTCCTTGTCCTTGCAGCTCGGTCGGGAGCAAAGCCGCCCCTCTGCAGAACCGCACGGTCGCCCCTTTCCAGTACCGTTGTTCAACTCACGATGTGGCCTCCGTCTCGTTTTCCGTTGATATCGGTATAAAGAACCTGTACTAATACTTTGTTTCCGAAACAAATTATTCCTTCTAATATCTACAAATTGTCTGCTGTACTGACCTTACTGTGTCTTTTCACAGCGTAGAGAAATCTACGGCGTCGACTCTTCCAGTCGCTCGGTGTCCTTGTCCTTGCAGCTCGGTCGGGAGCAAAGCCGCCCTCTGCAGAACCGCACGGTCGCCCCTTTCCAGTACCGTTGTTCAACTCACGATGTGGCCTCCGTCTCGTTTTCCGTTGATACTCTTTTCGTATTCTTTATAGAATGTAACTAGCTTTAATTCCATATTTAAAAGAATTCCAATACGACAACTGAGTCTATCGTATAAGAAGAATAAATATAAATAAAAAAACTGCAAAGAAAAGAAATGAATGGCCTCGTTAGTTTCATGCTATTCACACTCCTCTCTTACAAAGATTTTAAATGCGTCACTTATACTTTCATCCTTTCCTGATGAATTGTTTTAATGCCTTGTAATATGATAATTACTTCCTCGAATGTCTTGAAGAGTTTTTATCGCAGTCCTGAAGTCCGTAGCAGTACGAGGTGCCGCCTTCTCGTGATCGGTAGGTCCTCACTCTCCAGCTGTTACTTCAGAAAAGAAAGTTTTCTTCCGACTCGGTGTCGCATACTCTACCGAGACGCTCCTTACGGATATAGTTCGTAGTTTTCATTTTCGGATTGTATCTAGGCGCGTTAGGCGCGTTCAAACAGCTCATCTTATTCTTGAATATTGATGTGCTCCGTTTTCCGAGATCTCGGCAAACGGATGGTCACATAACCCCTTCTTTCGAAAAAAAAGATTTTGTGGAATTTGATTTCATATGCCGAAAAAATCTTTTAACCAAACTTGATGCTCTTCCTTTCTTCTATCTTGATTCTGGAATGTCGAGCTATCTTGTTTCTTCCTTCTCCTTCTTCTTCTTCTTCTTCTCCTTCTTCTTTCGTCTTTATTCTTTTTATCCTTTCTCTGACATTTGTTCTACACTTCCATCTAGTGTGTTTTCACAACAACTGAAGAAATATTGCAGTGTGTATGGCGAAATTCGGACTAAACCTAGAGTAATAGTTCACGCAACGTAATAAACTTTTGAGTTGTTTCGTGTTTTTAGGCGGTGCAATCTTATCTATTTCTTGCATTTTCTCCAAGTTCATCTTGACTCCGTTGACTGTCAAATCATACCCAGGAATTTAACTTGTTTAGTGCCAAAATTACTTTTTTCCAAATTCAACTGTAAATTATTTTCAATGAGACGTTTCAGCAAAATATCTAGCTTGTTCATGTGTTCTTCAAATGTCTTCGAATACACGAGCACGTCATCAATATAGATAAAAGCATCGCTAGACATCTCTCTGTCAATGATATTGTCTAAACATTGCACAAGAGCAGATGCACTGTTCTTGAGTCCAAATGGCATTCTTTGAAAACATACGAAATTCCGGTGAATAAATCCTGATATTGTCTAATTCAGGTGCTATCGCTATTTGCCAATACGATGCAGTGAAGTCGGTTGAACTCAACCACTGATGCCGGATAATTGATTAGTTAAATCCTCTACACGCAACGGTCTGTCTCTGTACGGTAGGGTAACTTGATTCAATCGTCTTGCATCTAAACACAACCTATCTTCCCATTACTCTTTCTACGAGCACTATCGGACTTAGATAAGAGGTTTTGGACTTCATGATAATATCATCTTTAACCATTGTAGCAAATGAGCTTATCCACCTCCTCCTTATGTTTTTCTGAATGAATATTGGTAACCCGAATGGCGTTTTATCTGTTAGTTCTATTTCGAATTGAAAATCTTTACTGGATTCTTGTTTTTGCAAAACACTTCTGATTCCTAAGTAATACTTCAACTAATTGTTTCTTCTGATTTTCATTAAGATTAGAATTTCCTTGCACATGCGAACGAATTTTCAGCTTCACTTCTTCTTCCTTTAAACAATTCGCCTCCCAATAATTCCATGTCAACGAATCAAATTGAGATCCTGTTGATTATTCGGTTTTAATGTTATGGTATTTTTTCTAAGTTGATAACAACCCTCATATTGTTTCATGAAATCGATCCCCAGTATGAGCGGATATAAACGTTCCGGCGCTACTAGGCACACAACTTGATACTTATTCTGCCTATCTCTATATCCAAATAAACTTGTCTTGTTATTGGCTTTGATTTTTTCCGATTTGCACCTATCAGAAAAGACTTTACGAGCGGCAATGTAGGTACCTCCACTCCTGGTTTTTCAATTCATTCAACAAACTTTCCGCTATGACGGATGTCGCACAACCTGTATCCACTAGTACTGACGTATCAACACCCTGACATTTAACCTTAAACTTCGACACTGTCGCCTGATCCGATCTGCTTTTGTTCTTCTTCGTTCCACGGTTCGTCATCAAATGAGATTAATTTGATCGATAATATCGCCCTCTTCTTCCCTAGATTCTTCTATTAGGTTTGCGGCGGATGGCGTGTCGAAACAAACCTTTCTAATTTTCCGTCTCATGTCCGCGAGATGTACTCGGTTTAGTATTTCGTTTTGGAAAACCTCTATCTATAGAATTTTTCTATTCCTATCCTTAGACGGCGTCCATCTTGACTAGCATAGGTCTGTTCTTCTACGTGCTGTTCCGATTTGTAAGTTCCTCTTTCTCTGATTTGCTTACATAATGTTGCTGCTGCCTGTGTCTTGGCTTTCTACCGACCACTAACATTTGCCCTTGCTCTCTGTAACCTCTCATTGTACACGAAAGTCGCATCATACAATCCCAGCTGCGTTATTAACTTTCCGTGACATTGGCGAGATTCTAGCAATTTTTGTAGCTGACGGAAAATGACGTGTTAACAAACAGACAATTCTCGTCATCCGGGATCGTCGGAGTACATAATTTGAAACTAGCTAACTTCTCCTCTGCATATTCTTGCATGGACATCGTACCTTCTTCCACGTACCATACATTACATTAACTTTGAAATTAATTTGAGTTTCATTGTTCCAGTATCTTGAGTAAAATTTTTCTTTAAATTCTGTCATAGTTTTTGTAATTCTCCTAAACTATCTGCCCATATTCGTGCATTACCCTGCATCATCTGATAGACTATGTGAGTTTTCTTATTGTCCGAACATAATTTAAAGAAAAGAAATTATCCACCTGCCTCATAAATACGCATGGATTTTCATCTCCGCTGGACTAAATTTAGAGTACACGGTAATGAAAATACGTGTGGAACGCTTCCTCCACTCGATGGTAAATTTTCAATTTGATTTTCAATTCTACAACGTCATTCGTACATGCTGTAATGTTGTAGAACCCCATCTTGTTCCGAAAGAGCTTTATTCCACTATCTAATTTACTAGCTTGAACCTTAACTTGTTCAGTAACTATTTTTTGAAACTTCTCTACACCTTGTTCTATCTCAGTCTGCCTGTCGGACACGGTGGTTATAAGATCTGATTGCATTTCGATCCTATTTTCAAATCCTTTCGTAACTTGATCAATTTTCTTCTAATTCATGACCCAGTTCCGTGAATTTTTCTTCTAACTTCTCGTGTTCCTGCCCTAATTCTTGTTGAATCTCATTCTTAAATTCGACCTTCCACTGTTCTGCTAATTCAGTGAATTGCATTTTTATATTCTCTTCTAACTTCCTATTATTTTCTTCTAATTTTGTTTCTAAGGCATTCTTGTTCTCCTCTAATTTAGTTTCTAAAGCTTTATTGCCGAGTTATTCTCAATTTTGTTTCTAAGTTAGTCCCTAATTTCTTTATGTTTTCCTCTGTCTTTTCATTCTGCATTTCTAACCTCGTATCTAATTGCTGCATGAATTGTCCTATTAATCGTTGCATCATTAAATTTGCCCTGTCGAGGTTTCGTTGTTCCTCATCCGGATCTTGTGTTGGCGTTTGTTGTGATTCCGTCGCGAGGCCATGCTAGTTTCTCCTGACGTTCCTTGTTCTACTTCTACCGTTTCTTTCGCGATCATGGTACTTGGAGCTTGTCCTCCCACTTCCCTATCGCTATCTGAATCCCCAGACGATCCTTCAACGGTAGTTAAATTCCTAGCCGCGTTATATTTATCTGCCATTTTGACTGTATTAACTGCCTAGAATCAATCAATCCTCTTCCCAGACACAATACACTTTTTACAAATTATTACACACACCAATACCAAACACTATCTCGAACAGATAACACTTTCATATAATACCTTTTGAAAACACTCCAAAAAAAACACACTTTTACACAACACTTTTTTTTTTTTGTTTTGTTATCTGTAACCTGTTCAGCAATCTTAGTGAATTGTGATTCAATTGTACTAGAAATTTTGGTTCCACCAAATTTTGGTCTCAGTTTTTTTCAAATCGAGTTTTGGTAAATGCATCCAATAATCGAGCCCCGCTTATGGGCGCTAGTTGGACCCACCCTCCGCCGGCTAGCTCAGAATGGGTTTTCAAGGTGACAAAATAAAAAATACAATTAGAATAGCGGGGATCAGGGTCATGTGGGCCGTTGTGGATTGAATGCATTTACACAGAAACTCAAGTCGAATCACTTTCCACTTACTTAAGTATATTCTAATTAAATTGCTGTTACAGTCAATGAACATAAAACACTTTACATATACAAGAATTTTTGTCTTGCTGAAAAAAAGAAAACAACTTACACTCTCAAATTAATTACACTGTTTCCTTTCTCTCATTTAAATCAATTTCAAAGAATACTTAAAACTTTGCCTAATCATTCCAGTCGTAAATTCTAGTTGCAACTTTACAATTAGCTAAGTTTTTCTTGAAAGAAAAGATTGATTCTATTTTTTACAGAATATCGGTATAAAGAACCTGTACTAATACTTCTTTCCGAAACAAATTATTCCTTCTAATATCTACAAATTGTTCAGCTGGCACGACCTTACTGTGTCTTTCACAGCGTAGAGAAATCTACGGCGTCGACTCTTCCAGTCGCTCGGTGTCCTTGTCCTGCAGCTCGGTCGGGAGCAAAGCCGCCCTCTGCAGAACCGCACGGTCGCCCCTTTCCAGTACCGTTGTTCAACTCACGATGTGGCCTCCGTCTCGTTTTCCGTTGATACTCTTTCGTATTCTTTTATAGAATGTAACTAGCTTTAATTCCATATTTAAAAGAATCTCCAATACGACAACTGAGTCTATCGTATAAGAAGAATAAATATAAAATAAAAAAACTGCAAAGAAAAGAAATGAATGGCCGTTAGTTTCATGCTATTCACACCTCTCTCTTACAAAGATTTTAAATGCGTCACTTATACTTTCATCCTTTCCTGATGAATTGTTTTAATGCCTTGTAATATGATAATTACCTCCTCGAATGTCTTGAAGAGTTTTTATCGTAGATGCAGTCCTGAAGTCCGTAGCAGTACGAGGTGCCGCCTTCTCGTGATCGGTAGGTCCTCACTCTCCAGCTGTTACTTCAGAAAAGAAAGCTTTCTTTCTCTGACTCGGTGTCGCATACTCTACCGAGACGCTCCCTACGGATATAGTTCGTAGTTTTCATTTTCGGATTGTATTCAGGCGCGTTGGCGCGCGTTCAAACAGCTCATCTTATTCTTGAATATTGATGTGCTCCGTTTTCCGAGATCTCGGCAAACGGATGGTCACAGTACTTCAGACTAAATGATCGTGCCTGTCCGGGTGACGCCGCGTCGAAGGCTGTGTTGAGGACGTTTCGACCATCTTGTCGTGGTCTTCCTCAGGGCTGGTCTGCCAGACAAGATGGCCGAAACGTCGGCAACGCTGGGTAGTTTTCCATGGTTCTCCGATCAACACCAGGCGAATACCGGAGCAGTACCCTACCGAACGGGCCACGGACCGCGCGCGATATTTCCTTCCTCTTCCTTGTCCCATCCTCTCCCCTTACACACACTTACACCTAACATGCAATCACTACACATATTCCGGAAGACCGGTCGGGAGCTTAGAGTTTGTCCCGGCTGGGGTGGTGCCCCGCTGGTGGGAGAGTCCTGGTTAGGGGAAACCCCACTAGCCGAAGGTAGCTCGGCGCCGGATCTCGCCATCCAGCGGGGGAAAATCACCGACATCTCCGGAGAAAAACATGCACTACACTACCGGGACTAATGACCAAAGCAGTTGACGCGCCCGGAAACACGAACAAATTAATTAATCAATCAATGGAAGTCGACATTAATTTTTGTTCTATGATTTCCAAGTGCTGTCGAATTCTAGCGTCCGGCAACTCTTATCGGTAGTTTTCCGCGTTTTCTCTGACCAACACCAGGTAAATGTCGGAGAAGTATCCTACCAAATGGGCACGGACCGCCCGCCATCTTTCCTTCCTCTTCTTCTTCCTATCCTCTCCCCTTACACACACACACACACACACACACACACGCACACACATTCACACACACAGACTACACTACCACATATTCCGGGAGACGGGTCGGGAGCTTAGAGCTTGTCCCGGCTGAGGCGGTGCCGCGTTGGTGGGAGAGTCCCGGTTAGGGGGAAACCCCACTAGCCGACAGTAGGTCAATCAATCAGTCAATGAGCAACACAGCGTATGACGCGGCGCCAACCGCACAGCCAAGATCATTTACATAAGTTTTTCCGGGGTAGCCTACGACCTCACATGTACTTGACATTTTTTTTTCGTGTGTTTTGAAATCATGCGCACTGCACAGCGGAGAAACCCGCCTTTCGCCCACTGCGAGTGCGATTCAAGCAGCCGTGTGCCGCCTCAACCACCGGCCGTCGCCTTTATCGCCTGCGCCGACTGAGCGGTCGATTGGTTTGGTTTGTTTTCGTGTTTCCGGGCGCGTCAACTGCTTTGGCCATTGGTCCCGTTAGTGTAGTGCATGTTTTTCTCGGGAAATGGCGGTGATCTTCCCCCGCTGGATGGCGAGATCCGCCGCCGACCTACCGTCGGCTAGTGGGGTTTCCCTAACCAGGGCTCTCCCACCAGTGGGGCACCGCCCCAGCCGGGACAAGCTCTAAGCTCCCGATCGGTCTTCCGGAATATGTGGTAGTGTAGTGCATGTTAGTGTAAGTGTGTGCGAGTAAGGGGGAGAGGATAGGACAAGGAAGAAAAAGGAAAGATCCCGCGCGGTCCGTGGCCCGTTTGGTTGGGTACTGTGCCGGCATTCGCCTGGTGTTGATCGGAGAATTCTCCTCCAGACAGCGACTGAATTCGACCTAGCTGAAAAGCTCGTATCGAAAATCCTGCCGCCATCAGGACTCGAACCAAGGACCTACCGGTCACAGGCGCTGCAGTGACATCAGTTGATGCACTGAGCTACCGCTCCTCTGAGCGGTCGATGTTTGTGGCAGACATTGTTAGGGTCGTGCTGAGGCGGGGGCGGGAAGTGGGCGTGTCCGATCGCACAGGGCTCTGCAAATAGATTTCTCGCACTATTGTTTCTCTAAGACTGCGTTGTGGTGGAAATGATAGACGAGAAACAGTCACTGATAAATGCAGGACGGTCATGGTCACTCAAACTTTGATGAATCTACTTTTCAGATGGCTGAAACCATTAGTTCCTTTTCAACTTCTCTGGTCACGTTATCTTGACTATCTGTCTCGTGAGCATCCCGGATAAATATTGTATTCATACCTTGATTATTTGTTTTCATTATTTTCCAATATGTCACGTTTCGTTGAATTGTACAAAAACATGTTTTAAATTGAAGTTCCAAGTTGTTGTTGTACAAGTAATTTTTAGTTACCCGCTGTATTCTTACTTTAGTAGAGGAAATTATAAGAGACACATTTAAAAGCAAACACATTAAAAAATTTGGAAATATATGAAATTACCATTCTCGAAACCTTATTACAAAATATTATAGAAGTTTCTTTGAAATAAAAAAATATGTCAATTCAAATAAGCATGTCAATTTGTATTACGTAGTTTAAAAATAAAATATAACAAAAGGATTTGTTCACTTTTTAACTCACATTGTGAAATGTTTTGTGTAAAAATATGCAATATTTATATTTAATATACAATAAATTTGATTTAGTTTGTTAAAACGTTTTAACCCTTTCAAATATTTTTTACAGAAAAAAAATTAGTTTATTAATTTTAGGAAATAAAGAACAACTCTAAAAACGTAAACAGATAAATAAACTTATTTCTCGGTTCTTTTAGAGGAACTAAATATCAGAGAAGAATATAAAGGTAAAAAAAGATATCGTTAATGGGAGAGTGTATCGAGAAGCAAACTTACAATTTTAGTCCCAGTGTATTTTTCTTGAACATTTCCATTGTATATATTATCCACTGTATCGCTCGGATAACTAGAGCGTTTCTGTGCGACTGTATTCGGTACTATTTTGTCTTCGACGTTTCGTTTGCCTCTTTCCTCCGACGTGGTTGGCTGTTGCCTGAGGCGAGAGAGCTCGTTGCTTTTTCTCTGCAGCCATTATCTGGAGCACGGAAGAGAGGCACTGCATTGAACGGCGTTGTCGGGCGCCCAGGGTTTCTCTGTGAGCAGCGTTTGCGGAGATGGAGAAGTCAGAGTTCGCGTATAGAGAGACTCATGAACTGGGGTTTTCTATAACAATGTAGTGCCTTTTGTGGTCGTTGTTATAGATAGCGGTACATGCTCTAATGCTGTTATCGATTCATATATGAAATAATGAGAAACTGTAACGTTCCAGTCCGATTGAGTATTTAATTTATTTACCAGATTACATAACCGGAATGTTAGTGGACTGTTATAAATTCTTGGAGTAGTTTTTGAAGAAGAAATAGAGATGTCCAAGATCAGGGATAAAAACGAAGGATACAAACATAGTACGTTTGTTCACCAACGCACGTTTCGAAATTTTGTAGCTGTATTTTTAAAGGTTTAAAAATAACATAGTGTTATACATCTAAATCAAATATTTTTTAAACTCGCCTATATGCTTAAACTTGAACATTTTACACAGTTTCTGGTCGTTATGTTTGTATAAATAGAATTGTCAAGGCTCTAACTTTCCATTAAATTTTGGAATAAATAACTGAAAATAAGAAGCACTTTTTTCTTGTTAATAATGATAATAAGAGTGAGTAAAGTGTTGAAAAATTTGATGAAATTAAACTTTTTTAGAGTTGCTGTGAAACTTTCTTCGTTAAAAAGTGTGTTACTGATGATGAACTGAAGTTCATTTAGAAAATCTGAGGAATTTAAGAAAAATTACTGAGGAGACACAATGAAGAAGTACATTAACAATTTTGTAAGAGATAGATAATATAAAATCCGTATATTATTGTTCGTAATTATTATTTATAATTAGAATACACGAAAATATTTTTTAATAAATATATTTGAAAAATTGTAAGTATGAACAAAGAAGACCGTCTTAATTGTATATTGATTCAGTGGTGAGTTGTAGTTGACATTTACATAATTGAAATGATTGCGCAGTCGTTTACTACTACGTAGTCGTTTTTGTGGCTCCCAGACAGCAGAAAACTGATGATGATCGCTAAGCCATCGAAATCTGCTATTTGTGAAACAAATACTATTGTTGACAATGACAACGCCTTGAATCATTTCAAGACCGTCTTAATTTTTAGATTACATATAAGGTAGTTTATCTGATTAACTAATATAAACTCTATCGGATTAACTAATATAATATTTTAAGTACAATTCCGCTGAATTTTATTATTCCATGAATGAAAAGTACATAAAATTAGGAAAGTTACATTTGTTATATTTTGTAGCCTGAGAGCGTAATCGCTGCATTCGAGATCCATATTTTATACCAAATCTCGTCAGAAAATCAAGAAAGTGGGAACGTCTCTTGTTCATTTTAAGTAGCATGTAATAACAAAAGAAAACAATGATGCAAAGTTAATTGAAGTTCTAATGAAGGAGGAATGTGATATCATTCTCCGCACCATTAATAACCCGGAGAAAACATTGTCAGTTTTCCAACATTAATTTTCACAGCCGCCCCCTACCGCTCGCCAGCAATCTGTAATAACACCAATTAGGCTTAGCGAGTAATCCGATTTCCATTCCAGTCATTTTTGAGGGTTCTGAAAATTGCGTTCAAAGTCCCTCGCGGCGGGGGGCGGTGGTCCCCCTCGAAGTCCCCGCCCGCGTGACGCCGTCGCCCCCCGACGATTTGCGGTCGCAATGAAGAAGCGCGCGGACGTGCTTCCGCGACGCGGTGCGAGGGACAGATGGGAGAGAGGGAGGGGGGAGGGCGCGTGCTGAGGCAATCCGATCGCCCTCGCTGCCCGTTACCGCGTTTCCCTCGCATTCCCAGAAGCCGCGCCGCCCCCTCGTCCCCTCCTCTGTCCGATTCGCCGTCGTGGCCGACGGGAAAGCAACGAGCGGCGAACAGTGGAACAGAACACACAAAAAAAGTAAGAAAAATAACTAAATATCATACTTACCCGATAAGGTTGGTTAGTTGTTTGTTTAATGATTCCGGGCACGTCAACAGTTTTGGTCATTAGTTCCGTAACTGTAGTGCATGTTTTTTATCGGGTGATCTTCCTCCGGTGACTGGCAAGATCCGGCGCCGACCTACCGTCGGCTAGCGGGGTTTCCCCTAACCAGGTCTCTCCCACCAGCGGTGTACCCCCCAGCCGGGACAAGCTCTAAGCTCTCGATCGATTATGCTCCCGGAATATGTGATATTCTAGTGCAGGTTAGTGTGTGTGTGTGTGTGTGTGTGTGTGTGTGTGTGTGTGTGTGTGTGTGTGAGGGGAAGGAATAGGACAAGGAAGGACAGATCGCCCTCCAGCAAGTCGGTCCGTGGCCCGTTTTTTGAGGGTACTGCTCCCGCATTCACCTGGTTCTGATCGTAGAAACCACGGAAAACTACCGATCAGCGCTGCCGGACGCAAGAATTCTCCTCCAGACAGCGACTGAATTCGACCTAGCTGAAAAGGTAGTGTCGAAAATCCTGCCGCCGTCCGGAATCGAACCTAGGACCTCCAGGTCAGAGGCGCTGCAGTGACATCATTTTAGATGATAAGGATAGACGAGATCGCTAAGGCAGTAGTGCCGTGACTATCTCGGATGGAAGGATCGCGGGTTCGAGTCCCGGGCATGGTTGTATGTGTATGTGTGTGTATATTTGTGATGGTCCATTCACCCTTCATCATCATTATCATCTCATACTTCATCCCCCCAGGGCTAAGAACCCTGGGGTGGAAAAATGAATTTGGCGTAAATGTGCGAACCCCCAAGAAAAGGTCACGTGTACTTGCACCCGCGAGAATATGATTTTCCCTCGGTGGGTACAAGTGGCGCGTTTGCGTGGTTCTAGGTCGGCCAATTCGCGATCCCCCCCCCCCGCAAAACAAAGTGCCTCGTCTTACAGACGTTTGCGTCTAATCTAATAAAATGTAAAACGTTGTCAGTCAGTTATTACATCTTATTTTATAAACGTCTTATTTGTACGTGGCCAGGCTCGGTCCATTAGACCTGCTCTTCCACCTGACCACCCAAATTTTGCTACTCTTCGTTTTCCATTTACAGAGAAAGAACGTATCACACGGGCGAGCAAACAGGTAATTTGAATTTAGCTCAGAGGCTTGTTTTAGGCTTGGGAATATTTTACATGTAGTAAATCTACCACATGGGTCAGTCGGCTTTACTTCCCCTCCTAAGGAAGGTGCACGAAGGAGTTCTCACCCGTCACGGTTTCAATCCGGTTTGAACCCGCGAAATTGGATGTAGAAATCTGTCACGCTAACCAGTACACAACCGAAGTTATTACTTTATCACAAAATTGTTTCAAATTCAAACCAGTGACTTTATTAAAAAATTACGTTTTTCAAATAACAAAATAAATGACGTAGAAATAAAAATTGCCTTTGTTTTCGTATAAGAAAAACTACATAAATGATTGATTATTTGTTGTTTTATTGTATTGTCATTCTGTCAATCATGTTGGTCGTACTCGATTTTTTATATTTATTTTTAGGTGTAAGTGGTCTGATGGGTTGTGCTGGTCAATAGCGCGTTTCCCCAAGCTCTCCAAATAGCTGGTCTTGCTGGATCTTTGTCACATGTCTCATCTGTCACGTCACACGTGGAGGAAAGGTGGCGGTGCAAAATGGATCAGATCGAAAAAAATAACGTAAAAACATTATTATGTTACGTCACTCTAAACATTACGTTGAAATGGAACTTTCTCTTACGTTTCTTTCGTTTTTCTAGCGTTCAGACCAGAAGCGGTAGCTCAGTGCATCAACTGATGTCACTGCAGCGCTTCTGACCGGGAGGTCCTAGGTTCGAGCCCTGACGGCGGCAGGATTTTCGACACTAGCTTTTCAGCTAGGTCGAATTCAGTCGCTGTCTAGAGGAGAATTCTAGCGGCCGACGAGTACAAAATCACGACAACATTAAATATTGTTTCAAGCTGTTTTTGTGTTTTGCTTAATACGAATGCGACGTAAAACTCAGAATTTTTGTAAGGGATATTCTTTTTCAAAATGAAAGATGATGGTTAATACATTATGAAAATAAAATGAAAATATTGGTTAAAACATTATAACAATTAATTGCGTTTAATTCATAACATGGCGGTGCTATTTTCAAATAATTCAGCTTGAATGTAATTCGACTTCTAGGATCCGTTCGGTGTTTTTAAGAACCGAACAAATAACACGAACCATTAGAAACGGTGGACGCGGCCTGGAGCGCCTCACGTTGGCTCATCTCGGCTACCGTGCTGCTGTTGGCGCGCTCTGGCGAAATTCGGAGAAGCGAGACCATGGTCACATGCAGCAACTGCGCTCGTACGTCGAACAGTAACGGACGCCCCCTCTGAGAAAACACGAGGCGACGTTCAGTAATTGAGACCTGAAGTTAAACACACAAAAAAATTCTTCTGCAGAATAAAGTTTTTTTAACAGATTCACCCAACCATGGGGAATCGTTTGATAAATTCACATTTCAAGAAAAATTTGAACACAGAGTCTCTAGCACAATTTTCTGCGCCCATGCAGTTGTATCATTAAGTTTCAGCAACTGAAGGATGATAGAAAGTGTAGAACGTTTTGCATATTGTTACGTATGATTTACGGACATGCTCCCAAATAGCTTGTTTTTTTTATTGGAAATAATGTATTTATAAGAAATAAAAAAATAAAAAACACCCGGATTGGTATAAAATGTGGTGCTATTGGATTGGCATCTGGCAGTAATTTTCGGAGTGAGGAATTCGATCCAGAATTATAACTAGTGTCGAAAATTCGCCAATGCCGGAACCGAAATCTAGCCCCGCTCCACTTTCTCGGCCAGAGTCGCCGCAGATACAGCGATAATGCCGACTCTGACCTACAATTTGCCGGTTGTGATGGCTGATGGCTCGCTCGTCTTCAACTGACGCTTCTATTTCTTCTCGTTCGACATTTCCGTCTCTGGAGGAGTTTGAAAATAGTAAATTTTATATCATAACATTTTGGATATGATCATCCGTAGCAAGGATTATTTATTCCTACTCGTGAATATTGTCTACGTTTCGAAAGTTTGTTCAGGCTTCAAGGTTTGGTCTGAGGTGTAATGTTGAAAGTTAAGGTAGCGCTAGGAAAGATGTAAAAATCAAGTTACAGTGTTCTCAAGCTATCCTTAGGGAACCTTGTTTTAATACGGGACCATCAAGCACGACGGGCCAGATTAAATATTGTGGAACAGGGTGAAGAGTAAAGATTTTGATATAAATTTTCGGCTATTTTACTTATGTGTTCGTCAACTGGCAATATATTTAACTCGCGATGAATTTGGAATAAACCATGGTGCCTTGAGGGTTTTTCTTAGGAACTTATTTTGGAATGCAACTAACGTTTGGAGGTTACTGGGTGCTGAGTCACCCCATACTGGACCAGTATCGGTTAGAGGGGGTTGAATAATTGATTTGTACAGTGATATTTTGATTTCTATGCTAATGGCAGATCGAGAGTTAATTAAGGGGAACATTTTTGATGTTTTGACCATGTCTTTATTAGCAGGTTCGTGGATGTGGAGTTTCCAAGTTAGTCTTTGGTCAAATAATATTCCTAGGTACTTCACCGGTGAAGAAGTCCACGGGATGAGATTCCCCTTGATGTTAAATGACTCTTGTGAATCTCCTTTCCCACACAACTAATACATTGACCCTTGTTAAAGGGAAGTTAAAAACTTTTTTTGAAAGTGAATATGCCTTGGCCGTCACAACTTTAAATTGTAGCTGTCTTATTCAGCGAATAATAATTCATAACGTCTGAACTTGTTTTTATTGACGTAGGATTTTCCTTCATTCCTTTACTGTCAATCCTCATAATTGAGTCTTTGACATGCATGACCGGGGTTTAGTAGGTAAGGTAAAAGGGGTAAGGTGACAGTGTAAGACAGTTTTGTTCATCTTAATATAATGTGTAAGCAGATTTATTAGTGTATATGACAGACCTTGAGAAACTCATTTACCCAAGAGTTACTGATTTTTTCTACACATGGACAATTTCAGTGCCAATTCTCCGTCCTTCATTTGAATTTGATTTAAATACAAAATTATTAGGTTTCGAAGTTTGAACCCAAATGTAATTGGAATTCAGAATGGCGGTACGAGTAAATGTGTTACATTTAATATAGAAAAACAACAACTGAAATGAAGTTAGAAACACTTAATGTTACATATTTTGTGTGTGATTTTTCGAAAATATGTGACAACTAAAATTGAAAATTTGATTTCTTATATAATAGTTCGTAAGATATTGAACGAAACTGAATTAAAGAACTGAATGTAATTTTACATTCCAAACAAAACCAGTGTAACAATTAATTAATGGTTAACAAGGGGATCATAATATCTCCAGGGAACAAGATAATTCGTGAAGTTGTCGATTTTATACTATCGTGAATTTCTTCTCATTTAAAACAATATTTTAAATTTACGTAGTATCTCAATTCGAATACATTGAAACATTGTAATGTGAGTACTTCCAAACTTAAAAACACCGATTAATTGTATTCAAAGAACACATTTGTTGAAGTACTTGTAATGTTGGTCGTTCTGTGCCACTGTCTGACGTCACACTGATTCTGGTAGTCTGCGCGCCGCCTCGAGGGGCGCGGGCCGAGGCAGGGGTTAGGACGAGGGGACAAGATCCCTGCGGGCACGTGCGGGGACGAAGGACCCGCGGCGTTGCCAAATCGAGGTGGAATTTAATGATTATTATCGTTAAGGTGAGTGTATTGGCGGTAACATACCAATGCCGCCGGTAGCGCCGAGGGTTCAGGCAATGGTGCCGGAAGGTTGTGGGTTCAATCCACCTCCGGTGTCAGAAATTTGCCTGATACGCTTAACATTGGTGAGTTTGTGGCGCTGGAAGAATCGAATTTTTTTATGATGTAACTCCGATTGAATATCATTAACTCTCACATGGCGACAACGCTTTTCTTTCGTTTTATCAATAATAATAGTATTTTATAATATCACAATGAAGATAAACAAAATGGAGCTGCCGGTTGCAGGACCAGTTTTCCGTGATTGGTTTTCGAGATAGAATGCCACGTAAAGCACATCTTTGTTTTACATTCTAATGGCGTGAAAAGCAAGAAATAAATACTTCATATCACAGAATATTTCCAGCAATATGATAATTAAACAATTTATCTTACCCTTTCATGTCATTAGGGATATGGCTCAAGGAAAGTCATTTAATAATATCTATGAATTGATTAGGTTTCTTGGAAGCTTCATTAAGAATAAAGCTAAGGTTTTTTACTCTTGTGTGTTTTCAAAAATTGTTGGAAAGATAATGCTAAATTTTATTACAAATTTTAAAGTTCGTTACCTTTAATAGTATGATTAGTCACGAGTCTCTGTGATACTCTATGAAATTTTTTCATTGTTGAAGGATTCTACCAGCAACTCGTCAAAGAGCATGCTATAAGTATGTAATTGTACAGGAAATTTTGTACATTACCGTTTTGAAGGACATTACGACGCCGTTAGAGTCACCGAGTATCCACAAATACTAGGTAGTGTGACAAAAATCCTACAAATTTGGAACGTTGAATTGCACGATAATCGTTTCTAAGAAGGGCGTGGTTAATAATTGCCCTGCAAGAAAACCAATATGTATGAGAATTAGACATTTTTCAAATCATTTTCATTGAAAGTTGCCATTGTGAATGAACAAATACGGGTGTGCGAGGAATACACACATTTCCAGAAATTGCAAAATGTTTAACGAGGGGAGACTGGTGGAGCATCAAATTGATACTTTCAATTGTTTTTCGTAATTCACTGATAAAAAGTGCTATTCATTAGTAGGATTAACAATTCCAGGGAAATGTGGTATGACCGTTTCCGAGAACCACAAATATTGAACATGGTTAAATACAGGTGATACGTTTTAACTGTTGAAAATGTAATTTAAATTATATTTTAAATTAAAGCGTCTGAACTGAAACAAAACATTCTTTCGTTTATTTTTTATTTGAAAATGAAAAAAGGGAATTTTCTATAGTGGGTAAAAATTTCTTGGACTGTTTGTGAAGTAAAATAATAACATTTAATAATTTATTATTTTGTCAAAACCGCGTAATTTTTATTTAAATTTTACTCACATGAGAATATTTAATGTATGTTACAATTTCAATAAAAAAGCGACTACAGACCCGTCTTAAAAAGATATTAAGGCATTTTTTGTCGATTATAATTTCTACTCAGTTTACACCTTTGATTTCGTGTTCTTATTCTGGAAAAAAAATTTCAAATGTCGGTTCAATTCCACATTGTGTAAATAATATGTAATATCAATTAACGGATCATAGATTATTTGAAGAATATTCACAAAATATTTGTGAGGTTCGGTGATCTGCAAACACAATCTATCTACTTTAATTTTTCGGCTTCGCAGATGTCGAGAGAATTTGCATTGTACCTCGGAATCATTCAACCTGTGATGTAGAACGTAATTTTTTCCTTTGCGAATCCTAATTCTACTATCTCGAAAGGAATTAAAAGTCATTAGGGTTTACCTTTCTTCTGCCTAGTACGAGTATATATTTCAATGCTAATATCTAAAGCAATCAACTGTTGCATTAGACATTGGCCATTCAGAGATGAGAATATATGTAATTCATCTCCACGATATCATGGGTTGTGGCATATTGATTTTGTAAATCATTTACGGTAATGAATACATTTCAATGTCAATAGAAGTCACAAATTCAAAACAAATTTTGTACGAGTCATGTTGTCTTTTAAATATTAGGCATATGGTACAGTGAAACACCTTGATTCCGACTACCATAATTTGCAGCTGAATGGCTGGTCGTCTTTCACAAGTGAAATGGATTTGTTGTAATCCACAAATGAAATATTTTATTATAGACAGGAATGAAAAGAAACTTAAATTTCCCCCTCTTCGCTTTTCCCGTAGGTTGCTCGGAATGAACCGAAATATTTGTTGAAAGTTCATGACGTTTTTCTTAAAATGCAAGATCATTGTTTCCATGTTTATCATAAACTAAATGACGTAGTGCAACGATCAATGCATTGTTAGACGAGTTAATTTCGCAGATATAATATTTTTATCAACTCGATTAGATGCCGACCCGACACATTTGGGAAGGCATTCCTTGATCGATATCATCAATTATTTTCATATGTCAACGCTTTTTAAATGTGGAAAATGTTAAAAATGGATAAATGTAAGAACTTTTTTCGGAATGGCGTGACAAGGTCCAGTTAGATACACTACAAGCAAATGCATACAGGAGAAGACACTTAATATCAGCCGTGTTCAAAGAGAATCTTAATATAAAGGAGAATACAATTTTTTTTTAAATAGACATTTCTATTTTTGAGAGCTTTGAAAGTGAAAAAGCTAGTTATAAACCTTAACTCTTACACATTTGTCGAAGTGAGGGGTGGACGCCATAATGGTTAACTAAATTACATTCGTTTTATGGGAAAATAATTCTGTTCCCTCAAAAATCGGCCAGGAACCGGAATATTGATGTTTAAAGGGATTGCCATGAAGTGATATTTGACTGACAACTATGTATATTTTTTTGATTATCAGGGAGGGGAGAGGGAAGGAGGTACAGGATGCGAATAAGCAGAGTTCTCTTTTTCTAAACTTCTTTGACATTCACCTGAAAGTGATCGTACCCAACAACGAATTGACCAAGCGAATCGATCTCGTAGTTGTGTAATTGTGCCACCGTCGAACGTCTCAAACCTTAAACGCTTGAGCTTCAGATTGTGAGTTGTAACTGCGGGCCGAATTCAAAGCGAAGCAAAGCCTTAGAAAGAGTGCTTCTTAAGTGACCGATTTATTCAGAATCAGCCATTATTTTCAAATTAGTTGGAAACGACTGAGCATTCGTAGAAGTGTGCAGTGGGAGACTCGCTTAAGGGAGATTGTTTGTTCCCTTTTATTTCTCATTTTGTCTCTTCTTTACCTCAGTAGGGTATGTTCTCACGCACTGCACACTTCTGCTTTGGAAAACGATGACAATGGTGAACATGACGATGAGGAAGAAGACGATGACAATATTACAATATATTAAAACTCATACGCAACACATCATTTGTGCAACGAAAAGGAACATTCAAAATACAATAAAGTGGAAGTGTTCGAACGATCGTGAGAACACACAAATGAAGTTGGATGCACGTTGAAGGAAAAGATATTGAATAAATTACCCCGCGGCCACTCGCCTACGAAAAATCTATACAAATACCACATTGCCAAATTAACTTATTTAACAATACACATATTCATGAGGAACGTCTCTGAAAAAGAAACCTCTAAGTTACCACTTATTTTAAACAATCACTCACTACCTGAGAATTCCCGTATTCTCTAAGAGTCGATGAAGCGCCTCTGACCGGGAGGTCCTAGGTTCAAGTCCTGACAGCGCCAGGATTTTCGGCACTAGCTTTTCAGCTAGGACGGATTCAGTCGCTGTCTGGAGGAGAATTCTAGCAGCCCGGCAGCTCTGATCGGTAATTTTCTGTGGTTTCTCCGATCAACACCAGACGAATGCCGGAGCAGTACCCTACAAAACGGGCCACGGACCGTGCGCGATATGTCTTTCCTCTTCCTTGTCCTATCCTCTCCCCTTACCCACACACTTACACTAACATTCTCTACACTACCACATACTCCGGGAGACCGGTCGGTTGCTTAGAGCTTGTCCCGGCTGGGGGCGGTGCCCCGCTGGTAGGAGAGTCCTGGTTAGGGGGAAACCTCACTAGCCGACGGTAGGTCGGCGCCGGATCTCGCCATCCAGCGGGGGAACATCACCGCCAACTTCAGAGAAAAACATGCACTGCATTTACGGGACCAAATACCAAAGCAGTTGACGCGCCCGGAAACACGAAAAAATTAATCAATCAATCCATCAATCTAAGAGTCGACAATAAATTCGGTTCTACGATTTCCAACTTACCCGGTAACCACATTGGTTGTACTACTGAAAGTACATAAGTGACGGGTCCCTCTTGACACTCGCCTTCGCACCCTACGCAATCAGCGTACCGCATCGCGGGCATGTCTTTGACGCGCGCCCCCCCGCCCCGCTCCATCCCGCCCCCGCCCCGCCCCGGCCCGCCTCGCCCCGCCTCGCCTCGCCTCGCCTCGCCTCGCCTCGCCTCGCCTCGCCTCGCCTCGCCCCGCCCCAGCCCCGCCTCGCCCCCCCCGCCCCGCCCCGCCCCGCCTCGCCCCGCCCCGTCCCGCCCCCGCTCCGCCTCGCCTCGCCCTCCCAGCCCCGCTTAATGAAAGTCAACGCCGCGCGTCCGACACGCAGTTCTTGGAGGGGCCAATGACAGTGCCTGGCGCGGGGGGGGCGCAGGGCGTTGGAATCAGGAAGGGCAATGCGGAGGGCGCGACGCAGTGCGGAGGGCGCGATGGGGGCGGCGCGGCCTTAGGGGCTTCCGCTACTTGTTAATCCCCGCGAGTGCCTCACCGCCCCCCTTTGCCCCTCCCCCGCTCCACAGTGGGCCCAAGTGGCAAAGAAAGAGCACGAACAGTATCGTTTGCTTTTTGGCACTTTCGATTCATTGATTTCGATTCATTAATGTTTCCGTAAAAGTCAGCTGCTATGGTCATTCGTTCCGTTTATGTAGTGAACTGTATTTAACACTAGACAGGGCAGTTATTCATTTCCCGTTGAATAGTGAGGTCCCGCACCAACTTTCACGTCCGTTTGCAGGGGATGTTCTCTCTCCAGGTATTCCCTAGTGGGGCACCGCCAAAGCTGGGACACTCTAAGCTTCTGTCTGGTTTCCCGACATGTCTGGTAGTGTAGTGAATGTATATGAGCTTAAGGGAAGAGATGAAGTCGAGGAAAACGAAAGAAAGATCGTGCGTAGTCCGTGACCCGTTTGTTACGATTCTGCTACGGCATTCGCGAGGCATTGATCGCAGAAAACAGCTGGTCAGAACAGTCCGCCCTGGTCGCTAGCATTTTCCGTAATTTCGGTTGCAATGGTAACATTTATCTTAGTCAGTAGCAATGAAACCAAATGATCTGGAATATTTGTAGTTGCTAGTCCAAGAGATCTACATAACTCCCAAAAATATTTCTCTGTGAAAAGAAGAAAATCTGTCATTCTGGATTCAGAAGCTGGACAAAGACATCTATTACATCTGAATTAAAGTGACAATGGACATGGCTACGTATTCTCTAAGAGCGATATTGCTTAGAATATCCTCTAAAACACAAAATTCTCCATTATGTCTGCCATCGTATATTTAATGAACCATTATACAAGATTTTTTGAAATAGTATATTTTTTTCTTAGAAATTCTGGAGATGTATTTCTATAAATTCCACACGTTCGCTCATGCAAAAATAGCACAAGGTATCAAATGATGTCACAACACTTTTTTTAGCTGGGTTTGTGATTGATTTTTCGTGTTTCCGGGCGCGTCAACTGCTTGAGTCATTAGTCCTGTTAGTGTAGTGCATGCCTAACGAGGACTCTCCCACCAGGAGGGCACCGCCCCAGCCAGGACAAGCTCTAAGGTCCCGACCTGTCTCCGAGAATATGTGGTAGTGTGGTGCATGTTAGTGTAAGTGTGTGTGTAAGGGGAGAGGATAGGACAAGGAAGAGGAAGGAGAGATCTCGCGCGGTCTGTGGCCCGTTTGGTAGGGTACTGCTCCGGCATTCGCCTGGTGTTGATCGGAGAAACCACGGAAAACTACCGAGCAGAGCAGCTGGCCGCTAGAATTCTCCTCCAGACAGCGACTGAATTCGACCTAGCTGGAAAGCTAGTGTCGTAAATCCTGCCGATCCTCCCGATTGAAAAAAACATTCATAGCATTTACATACACAGGGTTAAATACCTTAGCAGTTGACGCGCAAGAATCACTAATCAATCAATTGAGTTGGAATTTTCAATACATTTCCATTACACCAAATTTACTATTACTTTCGACGAGCAATTTTGGATCTTTTGGTGCACGTACGCACACATAGTGAGGCTTCTGAGGCAGCAAATTTTCTGAGCGCATGCGAGCTTTTGCTTTACCTCCAAAATTGTTCGTCAAAAAGAGACGTGTAAATTGATCGAGCCGGACAATCAGGAGAGCGCCTTTTCTTTACCCGTGAAATCCGTTCGTAGATCTGTGTTAAATGCGGCGGTATCGCACATTCATGGATGATCCCTGCACTACCGGCACAGCATGATCCTCTCCGCAAATTCCTAGTAGCTTCCGTGTTTCACCTGCGAGATGCAACAAGATATCATCCAACAAAGAAGACTCTAAACAAGAACTTATAAAACTGGAAGCTAGTATGGGAATTAGTAGCTAAGCGTGGTATTAGTAGCAAAAAATCTGTGGTTTTTTAAATAATTCGACTCTATAAAATCGCATCACTTTCGGGCTCGCACATTTTCAGTTGCTCAACCGTGGAGAGGTTTCCTGTGGGCTTTATGGTAAATTATGTAATTAAGTTCTTGTCTAGAAGCATACCATACCAGTTTGTACACTTCAGTTACTATCTTACATTCACAGAAGAATAAGTAGTGTGTTTTAAGTCATTTCATAGAATCATTGCTTTTGTGTTGTGAATAATGTCCGTATGCCTCTGGTGGAGATACTTCTGTTTATACCTGAAGTAACGTTAGTTAGTGTTATTTATAACTATTGAATTTTTTAAATTGTATTACACATCTTAACCTTAAAATAAGTATTATTACAAAAAGAGCTGAAGATGGGGAGAAATAAAAATATTAAGTGTTCATCTATCTATGAAGTACGGTCTTTAATGCAATTTTAGAAACTGAAAGAGTTTTCCATTCATTTCATTCAGTCGTTTTCATTACAACGTTATATGAACTGGAAAATCATTTTAGTAGTTCAATCATGTAAATTTTTATCGTTGGTATAAATTTAATTTTTGTGACCTTAATTTTTATTAAATGAGATTACAATTGAACTAGAATTAATTGACTGTTTTTTTAGTGCCAGTGAAAATAATCCATAGACTTTTTGGACCCAGCGCCATTGTGCACCTTTGTGCTCCTTCTAAACTATCCTAGCGTTGAAATTATATTACATAGAAAATAATATATTCATCTAATTTTTATTGTATAATTATCATTCAGAATACATTCTTTCAATTTAATTTTACATATTTTAAAGGTTACTGCGCATATCTGGCTGGACCATGCTATAGAGTAGGAAACCTTAGAAAGAGTAAATCTCCAACTGTAAATCACAAAATTAAAAATGGTTCTAAATTGCATAATTCTGATTAAGAAACGTAATTCCGGTTATTCTTGTCTTCTCATGTATCGTGCATGTTCTCTGTATGCCCTAAACATGTCTCCCGCCCCGCCTACGTACCTGTTCCCCACCTGTCCCTCGCATATTCCGCACCGGTCCCCCACCTGTCCTTCACATGTCCCCTGCCTGTCCTTCACATGTCCCCTGCCAAACCCCCGTCCTTCAAATGTCCCCCGTCTGTCCTTCAAATATCCCCGCCTGTCCTTCAAATGTCCCCCACGTGTCCTTCACATGTCCCCGTCCTGTCCCCCCCCCCGCGTTCGCTGTTCAGCACCTGTCCCTCGCATACACCTGTCTCTAGCCTGTTCTTCACATGTCCTCGCCTGTCCTTCATGTTCCCCGTCTGTTCACGTGTCCTCCGCCTGTCTTTCTCATGTACCCCGCCTATCACTCCTCAGTACGAATTTGAAGTGCGGTAATCCTTTGTGTTATTTGGGACCACTGTGTGCAACCGCTACCGCCGCCGCTAAACCGCATTCTCCGCGCCCCGCGACACCGTCCGTCATTCCCACTCCGCCCCGCCCACGCCCCGCCCCACCCCGTTCCGCCCGCCCCCTCGTTACGCGGGCACACGAGCGGAATTTGAGACGAGCCCACACCCTTCGAGGCCTCGGCCCCGCCATGCCCCCTCCCCTCCCCTCCCCCCGCCCCCCCGTCCCCCCTCCTCCCCCTCTCCCGCTCCCGCCCCGCCCCTACATCCGCTCTCGATATCCTCACCCGCCTCGCCGCCCACTCCGATTTCCCCCTCTCCTGCTCCCCCCATTCGCCCCCCCGCCCTGCCCCCTTAGCCGCCGCTCTAGATATCCTCGCCGGCCTCGCTGCCGACTACAATTTCCTCCTCTTCCATTTCCGCCCTTCCCCACACATCCCCGCCTTGCCTTGCCCCGCCTTGCCTTGCCACGCCTTGCCTTTCCCGCCTTGCCTTGCCCGCCTTGCCTTGCCACGCCTTGCCTTGCCCCGCCTTGCCTTGCCACGCCTTGCCTTGCCACGCCTTGCCTTGCCACGCCTTGCCTTGCCTTGCCACGCCTTGCCTTGCCTTGCCACGCCTTGCCTTGCCACGTCTTTCCTTGCCCCGCGTTGCCTTTCCCCGCCTTGCCTTGCCGCCTTGCCTTGCCTTGCTCCCGCCTTCCTTGTCCCGCCTTGCCTTGCCCCGCCTGGCCTTGCCCCGCCTTGTATTGCCACACCTTGCCCCCCCCGCCCACCTTCACCCTTCACACACCCCGCTTGGGTCTCCATCCCCGCCCCGTCTCCATCCCCGGCGCCGACTCGTGCCTCCAACCCTCTCTCCTCCTCCTCTAACCGGGCCCCGCCGCTACGAGTTTCCGATCACGGAGACCGGCGGGCGAGGGAGGGGCCGTGGAGCGGTGTAAGGGTGCTAGAGCGTCGATGGAATTGCGTGAAGGCCACGCTGCAGACAACGTTCCTCCATTGGGGATTCGGATGATCGTACAGCGATGGAAGTTTTGATGAATTTTGGGGTGGAATGCAGCGAGTTTCCCAAGTTATGCACTCTGACGTGAGTGGAGGGGCGTATCTATGAGAAAATTGATGTACTAACACAGATATTGCTCACTTCATTACTACAAAATATTTTCTGAGAAAGACCGAGATACATTATAGTTGTACCTTGAGCAAGGAAGGTGAGTTCCGACATGCTTCATTTCGAAGCCAAAGTGAATCGAAAATTGATAAAATTATAACTTCGACTAACAAAGCACGCAGTGCAATGTACCATAGGTTTAATGCTTTACCTGCGAAATAATTATTACGCAATAATCAATAAAAGAAATAATAATTTGCTTGTTGTACCGAAGCCAACAATAGGCGTTTTGTAAGCCATTAAGTAGTAGTAAGCCATTAAGTAAGTAGTAATAAATGTAGTGTAGTCAGACAGTAGTAACGAATTATTGTTAGACATTTATCCACGGGACTAAAAAAACATCTGAGCCCATCACCTTCGAAAAGTCATTACATGGACTGCCATGCACCGAATTCATTGTTTGAATAGTGACAGTAGCTTGTCACTGGATTTCAACTTCGCACGAACAGGTTGTAAACTACGCGTTACATCATAATCAACAGCATGGATCTAGCCTGTTCAGAGAAAGCCGTCTTGGGAAGACTATTTCTTTGGTCTTCCTACCTCACTTGTTCCTCTTGGGAGATAGTCATGAGCCTACTTGGGCAATCTCTCATTGTTCATTCTTTGTAAATTGTCTATCCAGATTTTTCTATATGTAATTATCTTTTATTGAAAACTGGTAATTTCCAATTCTTCTGCTATATTCTCATTTCTGACATGGTCGATTAATGTGCATCCCTTCACATACCTCAGGAATCTCATTTCTTTTGCGTTAATTCTCCTGTTTCCACTAGATGTTGTTTCCTGTGTTTCGCATCCGTACAGGAGAGATTTCTTTCCCAATGTTGTTTTGATAGTGCCGAAGATAGTCTGAAATTTAGATATTTTTTGTTGCACAACAATATCGTTAATATATGTTAACTTGCATCCTAAATATTTGAAGTTGGACACTTATTCAATAGTAATGTTTTTTATTAATATTTTTGTTCCTATGAGATGTTTACTTTTGAAAGCCATAGATTTATTTTTGTTGATTGATATTTTACAATTATATTCCATTGCTCTCTTTTCTAATTTAAATATTAACTTCTCGAGATCATCTTCGCAATTCGTGACCGAATTGTCTGCCAACAGGTGTGTGTTAATTTTAGTATTACTTCCTTTTTAAATTTCTTTATGGTGTTAATCATTCTTCCATTCTGGGAGAAGTGCGACGATATTTATATATTAAACAATCTAGGTGATAGTGGGAATCCTTTTCAAAGCACTTAATTTATTATAAAATGCTCTCTTTTCTTTGTATTTGTACTTCTATTGGTTTTCTGGGTATTCCTTTCTTTTCCACACTTTTTCCGAGTCTATGCCTTATTACCACGTCAAATGCCTATCCCAAGTCAATGAATCGTTACATTAAAAACGATTTCATAGTAATAATAACATCAATCCTTACTATTAGAGTAACCCGGGTTAAATCCCTGTGACTCTGAGTTACACCCCTTCCGGGGCCCCAATAGGGATACATGTGCTGTCACAGGAAGTGTCTCTGTCTCTTGGTGGGGAATTGACCATTTTTGCAAATAGGTGTAGAAACGTCTAATAAATTTTTCTATTGATTGATTGATTTTTTCGTGTTTCCGGGCGCGTCAACTGCTTTGGTTATTAGTCCCGTTAGTGTAGTGCATGTTTTTTTCTCGGGAGATGGCGGTGATCTTCCCCTGCCGGATTAAGATGATCCGGCACCGACCTACCGTCGGCTAGAGGGGTTTCCCCCTAACCAGGACTCTCCCACCAGCAGGGTACCGCCCCAGTCAGGACAAGCTCTAAGCTCCCGACCGGTCTCCCGGAATATGTGGTAGTGTAGTGCATGTTAGTGTAAGTGTGTAAATTTTTCTAAAAATTATATTTTTTATTTAAATAAAATGCGTTTTGTATATTTACAGCACTTACAGAGGTGAACAACAGCTCCTGTGATTCCTCTCTGTAGAACAAATCGAGTGACACAATTTTTACTATTACTGTATTTTCTTTTAACCATTTTTTTGTTTTTTAAGGTCGCATCAACAACTAGGTCATTAGGTCATCGTTTTTCATTAATATACAAGTAATTAACTTTTACCGCAGTATCTCTCATAGCATTTTGCAACTCCACTTCAAAGTTCCCACACACTTGCGTGACCTTAATTCCCTCTATATTTATGGACGCGTTCAAGTACACGGCACCGTGTGTGTGGGGGGGCGGCGGCACATGGCACCTTTGAAGTTCATCGATTATATTCCGAGGCACATTTGACGACACAAAAACGTAAATGAATATTAGAATAATGCAGGAAATCATTAGTGAATAGGTCTTGCCCTCTGAGGTTCGGGTAGTCACGTGATCGTTCTGATGTGATCAGTTCGTTTATGGTTTCGTTTATTCGTTCTACGGTAAAACTTAAAGATATACACGGATGTATCAATAAAAATAATACATCAAATATCTGTTAATATGAACAATTCGATTTGGTTACAGTTATGTTTAAAATGTATCAAATTTATTAATGTAAATCTTCTAGAAAGACGTATAATATTAGAAAGTTGCTGTCAAAATGACATATTCGACTTATCGAAACGGAAAAGAAGAGAGAAGTTTTATGAATAGAAACAATTCCAATTCCATTTGTAACGTCACTTCCGACTTCCGTCCGCTCACGTAGCCTTCATTAACCCCGCGTTTATCGACGCTCCATGGCCAGGACGCGTTCGCTCGCGGCGTGCTGTGCGTGGCCTTGCTCACGATTCTGGAACGGCAGCGGCGGTGTGAGGGTGGTGGCGGCGGCGGTGTGGGAGTTGTTAAGGAGTGGTGTGGGGACGGCGGTGGCGGCGTCAGGGTCGGGGAGGGCGGCGGCGGTGGTGTTGGCGGCGGTGTCGGCGGCTATGGCGGCGGTGGCAGCGGCGGTGGTGTTGGTGGTGCTGGTGGCGTTGGTGGCGGCTGTGGCTTTGGTGGGGCTGTGGTGGCGGCAGTGGCAGCAGCGGTGGTGTTGGTGGCGTGGTGGGGGGGGTTGGCGGCGGTGGCGTTGGTGGTGGTGCCGCTGGCGGCGTTGGCGGTGGCGGCGGTGGTGGCGGTGGCGGCGGCGGTGGCGTTTGATAGATGGCGCCGTTGTGGCCGCCGTGGGGTGTGCGAGGGTGAGGGGCGCCGGTTCGAGGCCGGAGCGCTCCATGTCCCGCCCCGCCCGCAGGCGAGTCCATAACTTTCCGGGAAATTACCGCTGGCGCCGCCGCTACACAGCGCCATCTTCCCCCACCCTCTCGCCGCCGCCGCCGATGTTCCGGCCAGCGCCCCCTGCCGGGCCCCCCTGCGCCCGGGCCGTCCGCCGCTATTAAGACATGCGACGGCGGCGGCGGCGGCAGCGGAGGCGGCGGAGGCGGCGGAGGCGGTGGAGGCGGTGGAGGCGGCGGAGGCGGGACGGTGGCGGGGCGGTGGCGGTGGCGGTGGCGGTGGCGGTGGCGGCGGCGGCGGCGGCGGCGGCGGTGGCGGCAGCGGTGGCGGTGGCGGAGGCGGCGGAAACAGAGACGGAGACGGCGGCGGCGGAGGCGGCGGCGCCTCGAGGAACTGAGTAGTAGTTATGTGCCTTGTGTAATGTTCGAAGCATGTGGGTCGTGTGTAATTGTTATGTGCGTAAGTACAGGCTGCTCCAAAAGTACGTCGTTAAACGACGAAATGGATATTTGTGATTCTAATGGGTGATGTTAATGATGTAATTACCGAGGTTCTGTGCACCTTGATGGAGAATCACAAAGTTTCAATTGCAAGATTTGGAATCGGTACAAAATGAGCTTCGAACGTCCTGTAGTTAGCCGCAAGAGAGAAACGGGAACGTCCTAACTAAGTGAGCGGACTGTAAGTTGTGATTCCGCATAGAATGTGTTCGATTGTAAACGCATGTGATCTTCCGAACTATATTCACCACAGTTTACAGTTAAGTACCTTCGTGTCCTTCTTCGCAAGCTGTACAAATGACTGTTAGCATATACGTCTTAATTTTTGGATATTGCTTCAGCAAAGGCACCATTACACTGGAATGTTGCAAATGACATGTCAGCTTTTGGTAATGATATTTCTATCCAAGTATTTCTACGGGAAAATGCAACAGCTTTTTAGTATCTGTATATTTAAACTTACTTTCTTAAGACGGTCGATTGAGGATTCTATTTGATCGATGCTCCTAATTTGTGCGTTCAGTGAAAAATAATGATCCTAGAATATAACATGTATTTGACATATGTTGACAGAGAATATCAAAATTAAACATAATGTTAAGAGTTTTGAACGGATAATATAGTAAATATAATATTATTTGTGGACCCGTATCGTACAGGTGATAACTGCACACACATGGTGTTTATCTGCGAATGGGTGTAAATTGGTATTCCATTCTTCTTATACATTATTGCGAGTTGTCATGTCGTTAGTGGCGCGAATACTTTGTTGTTAGTGGCTTTACTTTGTGAATGAGCCTTTAAGTCAATTATAGTCCGAAGATGCTACGAATGCCAGCTAAGAAATACAAATTTTAGAAAACTGTTTATTCTTATGATCACTTAGCCAGCATCTGCTGGGCACAACGTTTACTTCAACGGAGAATATGTGAAGTTAAATGAAGCTCATTTTTTTTCGGCTTGCGTATTATATTATTATCTATTTATTTAAATAAATAAGGTATTCTGCCACCGACTTCGTTTTGATCTTCAATTGAACCGATTGTAGTTATTTTTTCTTTTGAATGAAAGAATTTTATCTGTAGATGTGTTGTCAGATATTGTTTGTGTTGATTCACCACCATTTACGGTGTAAATTAATTAAATAAATCATTCTTTAATAGTACGCTTATCAGTAGTCAATTGCTTTTTTTTTCAAATGTTGTCTGTAACAATTATCGAGATATGTGAATATATCCAAATATGTAATAGCGTGCCGCTTGACGCCCTACATTTTGTTTACAGTTCGTCAAGATTATGTTTGAAGTGTAATGGTTGCTTTAAGATACTGTGTTTCCATGCATTTCTATTCGTGTTGATATTTTGGTAGGAAACATTGGGACAGTGAGTTTTGTTCGATTTTATTGAAGTAGTCAAGTTGTGCCGAGATATGTCACATTCCGAATTGTTGCCCAAACGACCCAGATTCATTTACACTAGTACAAACGAGTGTGTTTCTGAAATTAATAGATAAGCTTTTTTTTCACCAAATGATGATCGAATATTTTATGACACAGAATTCTGTCTCCTAAAAATAAACATTGTGATTACATCAATTCTAAAATAATTGATCTCCTTCCTGGTAAAGAAAAATATATTTTAGTGTTAATAATTTAATTAATGAAAATGAAAGTCTAGTTCCCTTCAAACTTTCTCTACAGTATAGAATTAAGTGGATTACCTCCACATAATCCTAAATTTTAAAAAATGGCGTAATTGTAATGCTTCTAAATATATGAATATTTGTCAAGGACCTCTTAATGACAAATGACTGATTGTTCGTAACATGTATGAAAACTGTTTAGATTTAGAAGAGGTACTGAATGAGCCGTTTAGTCCGTCAAAGGAGATTAGTGTTGGTCAAAATGCTGGAGAGCGAGGGTTACTTCCCTGAATTGACCTCATACCATCTGACTCAACTCTTTTTTATAGTTTTAGAAAATGACAGTTTCTAGTTTCCAGTTCTGGAATTTTGCATACAAATTAACAAGACTCAGTGGCAAACATGTGACAGTGAAACTCTATTTGTCTAAACCTGATTTTAGTCATGGTCAACTGTACGTGACGATTATGATTCCTTTTGAAGTTTGCACCATTTTTATGATCTTAATTTAATTTAATAAGTTTAATAAGTAAAGCTGAAGCCCATTGTAACTAATGGTGGGACCATTACAGGAAAGTGTTAATTTGAGGAACGTAATCAATTTTGTGCTACATAACATCCAATCATTCTTACCAAAACTGTGAATATCTGCCAAGATGCACAACTAAGTATCAAATAAAAGAAGGTTGCTATTTCTTCTTTCTATTTAAGAATTTCCTTTGTGAACATTAATCTATGCACAGTATTTTACATTTATTTCAGATCTCACCATCAAATTTCGACGGATTTTCATTAGTTGTTATAACTTTTGTTACTATTTATAAAATCTCAAAATATTCTATGAATATTGCAAACTGTTAAGCAATATTTGTAGAATTTTATTATATGTGATGACCTTCTTGAAGCGAAATCTTGCGATTCTTGATAAAATACGGCAATATTTGATCAAAGTTTATGTTAGTCTAGTATGTCTAGTCTAGCCTGTTAGTCTAGTATGACGAAGATTTTTCATAGAAATGGAGTATTATAGTAAAGGAAAAACGTACTTGTCAATAAGATACTATTGATTTTTTATTTAGATTTATTGTCGTGGTGCAATAAAGCTTTAATAAAATGGGACTGAACAGGGGTAAAGTGTATTACAGTGGAAATGGGAACACACAGGGGACAAAGTGTAAATGTATGTAAATGAATAGGGGTTGGTCTGAGGGGAGAGGCGTCCAGAAAAACCTTCTGATGTACACAGAATAGTTCCAAGGAGAACAAGGGGACAAAAGTCGAAGACGATGCCGACACAAGACGCTGTTGAGATCAAGATAAAGCGGAAAAGGAATGTTTGGGTCGTGGAGTGAATATGAAAGGAGGGGATTCTAATAGACGCTAGGGTGATGTTGAAGGGAATTTCACGAGGGGAGTCTAAAATGACGCTTTTGTGTTACTGTGCAGTGTCGCTGTTCATTGGCGCCGGATAACACAATCCTGGATCTCGACAATCTCGTCGTAGAAAGTTATTCAAACATACTATTTTGAATCGCTTACCTAAGATTACAGAATAGTAATATTATAGTTTCTTGAATTCCGTACTATGTATATTTTGGTAAATTATGATTTATTATTTCGTGTATGTATTATTTCTTTAGAGGAGAAAATTGTACAATGATGATAATTGATTGTAACACGGGATGCTTCTAAATTATTTACCTAAAAGTAACATTAAATAACAAGGTATGTTTAGATATATGAAATAATTTATTTTTACATTAGATCACCATGACGTGCTATAAAAACAAAATTGGAACTGTGGGTTCACATTGTGATGAATAATTGCTCTGGATTTAGAAAGTTTTCTAAATTCTTTGTGATTCAATTCCAGCAAAATTTATTTCGAATTTGCCTATGTTTATTAATATTATCAGAGGAAAGTTAAGGCAATACGAAGTTAATCGTAAATCTTCTAAAACACAACATCACTCACAGAAAACGCGTTTCCGCGTACTTATTAATATGCTACCACCTGAGGAAACATGGAATGAAACACGATATTGCGGAAGAAATTACTAAACAGTGAAACACTTAATACCAACGATAAGCATGTCATTTTCATCGTTTCTCCAAGGCAATTGCTTTGAAATGGGAATGGTTTACTTTGTACCCCATGATATATTTAATTGCATCTATCAAAACTCTTGTCAAGCAGTCTTTTTCTTCGCGTTAGGGTATTCGCTGCGGTTTTCCCAGAGCAGCCACACCCGTACATTGTTATTGTGACGCTACTCACTTTCAAACATCCTAAAACAATTATCAATTATTATTTACATCGAATGCAATCAAGATTTGACATGAAAAGTTATACATCTGAAATGTTAATAGCTAATAGTTTCGCGCACCAATAAAACTTCTGTCTTCTTTCCTGAGATTTGTTTCAAAATATTGTAACGTCATGGTTGACTGATTGATTGATTTTTTCGCGTTTCCGGGCGCATCAACTGCTTCGGTCATTAGTCCCGTTAGTGTAATGCATGTTTTTTTTCTCGGGAAATGACGGTGATCTTTCCCCGCTGGATGGCGAGATCCGGCGTCGACCTACCGTCGGCTACTGGGGTTTCCCCCTAACCAGGACTCTCCCACCCGCGGGGCACCGCCCCAGTCGGGATAAACTCAAAGGTCCCGATCGGTCTCCCAGAATATGTGGTAGTGTAGTGCATGTTAGTGTAACTGAGTGTGTAAGGGGAGAGGATAGGACAAGGAAGGGGAAGGACAGATCGCGCGCGGTCCGTGGTCCGTTTGTTAGGGTACTGCTCCGGCATTCGCCTGCTGTTGATCGGAGAAACCACGGAAAACTACCAATGAGAGCAGCCGGCCGCTAGAATTCTCCTCCAGGCAGCGCCTGAATTCGACCTAGCCGAAATTCTAGTGTCGAAAATCCTGCCGCCGTCAGGACTCGGGTCGTGTGACCTCCCGGTCAGAGGCGCTGCTATGGCATCAGTTGATGCACTGAGCTACCGCTCCCGGTGTAACGTCATGGTGCGTGTCATCGAAATAAATCCGAACTAAGAAGGCGTGAGAAATTGCGAACAGAAGGTGGCTGGTCGGCGGTGGTGGGTGGACAGCCGAAAGAGGGATAGAGGGCGGGGCCATTGTGCCGGACGCTAAGACGACGGAGAAAGAGCACCAACCCGAGCGAGCGTGCGTGGGTGGCTGGCGGTGCATTCTGAGACAGCGCCACTCCCCCCCCTTCCTTGGAACAGGGCGAGTGAGCATATATTCCAGACGCGTCTAGTACCAAGGTCATTAGTCTCGCAAAAGTAATGCTTGATCCCAGTTGGTAGCACCTCAGATCTGACGTAGTCCTTCATGTCGGTAGCAGGGTGCCCCCTCTCCCCCTGCCGCGCAAGCTCAAAGCTATCGACTGGTTTGGTTTGGTTTTTCGTGTTTCCGGGCGCGTCAACTGCTTGGGTCATTAGGCCCGTAAGAGATGGCGGTGATCTTCCCCCGCTTGATGGCGAGATCCGGCACCGACCTACCGTCGGCTAGTGGGGTTTCCCCCTAACCATGACTCTCCCACTAGCGGGGCACCGCCGCAGCTGGGACAAGCTCTAAGGTCCCGACCGGTCACCCGGAATATGTGTGGTTTAATTGTGTGTGTAAGGGGAGAGGAGAGGACAAGGAAGAGGAAAGACATATCGCGCGCGGTCCGTGGCCCATTTGGTAGGGTACTGCTCCGGCATTCGCCTGGTGTTGATCGGTGAAACAACGGAAAACTACCGATCAGAGCAGCCGGCCGCTAGAATTCTCCTCCAGGCAGCGACTGACTTCGACCTAGCTGAAAAACAAGTGTCGAAAATCCTGCCGCCGTCAGGACTCCGGGACTGCAGACGTACCTAGGACCTCCCGATGAGAGGCGCTGCAGTGACATTAGTTGATGCACCGAGATACCGCGTCCGGTCCCCCGACTGGTTTTCCGCCATGTGTGGTAGTGCAGGGCGTGTACTAATGTTTGTGGGTATTTCAAATTCTGGGGGACGGAGGCGGCAATAATGAGAAAGGAAATATCGCGAGGATCTCCCAAGCTAGGAAGCCCCCGTTTGCTAGGATTCGGAGCTAGGAAAGCAATTTCCTTGAGCAATTAAGGCGGTCGTTTGCAGTGTAGCCAAAGTTTACCCGACCCGCTCGAGTCCGCACTTAGGTCAGCGTAATGAAAGACCTCGCAAGACTCCGACGGCGCAATTTAGAGTCGGAGGAGACGTCTTTGGGTGAGGGGAAGCGCCGATTACAACAAGCAGCCACGCCGCGACGGTGTCTTCTGCCACAGTATATTTCTCGTTTCACGCTTCGAACGCCGTGTAATGCGGTGATCCATTCATTAGGCTGTTCCACAGAAGCTAGTAATCTCGAAAGAGCCAGGGTCATGAAGTGACAGAAAAGTGATCAGATTAGTGAGAGAAGAGTTTTTGTTCGCTTATTTACTAGTAGCAATTGTACTTTTCAGGTAATGTATGATTATTGAAATGGTTGAAGGCGTTGACATTGTCAACAATACTATTTATTTCAATAATAGCAGCTAGTTTTCTGCTTCGATATTCATCGGAGAAACCATGGAAAACTAGAGATCAAAACAGCGCACAATTCTCTTCCTGACAGTGGTTGAATTCGACGCGGCCATGCAGGAGTGTCGAAAACGCGACTTCGTTGGGACTCGAACACCCTCTTCACATCATCTCTTCTCCAGAGGCATGAGCTATTGCAGTCGATGGACGATCTTGATTCGGGAGTGAGATCATGTGATTTGGAAAGGATTGGTAATGATGCGCAGTGGCGGGGTGAATGTTTGGAGTCCATGGATGAGGACACCGGTGCAAAGAAACAGATGCAAAGCAGAATAGGGCCCAGGAAGGGGTAAAAACGACTGAAAAGAAACGTGCAAAGATATGCACGGTTGCGCACAAGGAACGGGGTGAGAGGAGACTAAATTCGCCTTAACGACAGGCGTAGATGAGACGGACGGAAACAGCCCAACCACGAGTCGGCGAAAGGGTGCAGACCAACAGGAAAGGGAACTCGTCCTGAGAGCGGGAGACGGCGCGAAGGGTTCGCGGCCGGGGCGGAGGCGGGGCCGGGCCGGGCCGGGGGGGGGCCAGAGGGGGGCCAGGGCGTAGGCGGGGCCGGACCAGGGCGGCCCCGGGATGGGGGTCGGGGCGGGAGCCGGGCGGGGGCCGGGACGGGGGCCGGGGCGGGCGCGGGGGTCCGAGGTGGGGACCGGGAGCCGAGGTAGGGGCGGGGGCTGGTGCGGGGGCGGGTTCCGGGGCGGGGGGGGGGGGGGGGGACGGGAATGGTTGCGGGGGCTGGGGCGGGGGCCGGGACGGGGTCGGGGCTGGAGCCGGGGCGGGGCGTGGTCCGAGGCGGGTGCCAGGGCGAGGGGTGGAGCGAAAGCCGGGGCATGGAGCCGGGGCGGGCGGGCGGGCGGGCGGGCGGGCGGGCGGGCGGGCGGGCGGGCGCGCGGGCGATGCGTGATGGATGCGGGCGCGGCGCGCGGCGGCTGCGGCGTGGGCGATAGCGCCCCGCGCGCGCCCTGCGATCCGTCACCGCCAGAGAGCGCGGCTGCGCCCGCCCGCCGATCGGCATCTCGGAAGGGCAGAGGGCCCGTGCGAGGGAAGATACGAATGCCTGTGGAAACTTCCAGGCGGGGAACATTTCTCGTAACTCACAAGAAATAGGAAACAACTGAGAGGCAGAAATATATGGAAAGTGGGTAGGCATGTAGATTTAAATTTTGAGATCCCTTCAGAAATCGAGTCTTAAAATTATATAGTAGGTGCCAGAATAAATGTTAGAAACTTCTAGGGTATATATAGGGGTCGAAAATCATCCCATTTTGCCTCTGAACATTTAGTGGGAAATTGCTTGTAACGAAGTTTTAGGCATTTATTCGTGTGACATTTGCCATTAATTGTGGGGCAATCTGGTATGAACATGTGTGCGGCAGGAACAGTGTCAAAACGTGACCTGCAAACAACTGTGCACGTGGAGTTGCCTAAAACTCTGAGTAAATGTCACATCAACTGACTGTTCTTGCGAAATTTTCTGCTACATTTTCATTGGCAACAATGATCAATTTCGACCGCTTGTAGAAATTTGTAACATTTATTCTGAGACGTTTTTATATTAGGCAATTACCCGTCTGGATAATTTATTTTCCAATTTATACATTCTTGTTCTTTAAACCATAGAGTACAGATTATGTAAGTGTTCCGATTTGAATTTCGTAGAAGCATTTCAATATTGGTGTTCAAATTGCGCATTAGAAAGTACATCATTTTTAAATTGTGGATTGGGTATTTTAACAAGAACAAGATGAAAAGTTTTCTGTTACTATTGAAAGAAGATGAAAGATATTGATTGCATGATTGGGTGTAAGATGAAAAAAATGCAGATTTCTTTAATGTGTGGAACTGGCCAATCGTAATAGATGCCGTACAGAAATAATTTGTTTTAGTGTTGGGATATGCAAACCTGCTATATGAAATGCAATGATTGGTTCTCGCAAGAGATTAGTGAATTTCCAAGTTATTAGCGTGTGTGACGACTGTTAAAAAAGGAAAGTAAATATTAGATGAAAGTTGACCGGGTGATATCATTACAAATGGAACTATTCTTTTCCTTCTCTTTTATTTAGTTCCGTAAAAATGAAATATGTAAATGAAGCTTGAATGTCGAAAAATATACCAAATAATTTGAAGATGTGAATAATTCGCACAGAGGCTTCAGGCACACCCAATATATTAAAATTGCTTCTAGGATTGCATTCGCATCAAAGTTATCTTACTTTCTTCAATTTTCGGGAATTATTGAATTTCTTTAAAACTAACAATTTTTCTCATAAAATACGATAAACTATAAAGTGCCTGATTATGGAATACGTTTTACATTTTCGCTACAACTTCAGAAATAAGCCCAAATTTGAATACTAGAATACATTACTACTTAAACTAGTCATTTATGAACACGTGTGGTTAATATTATTCATTTAAATGTTTTAAAATTCACGATATTTTGTAATTAAAAAAAGTCTTTATATACTCAACATTAGGCGTACAGCGTTCCTAAAGTAGAATAGTGAATGGTTTTTCTTTTTAGCAAATATTAAATGCATTAACTTCTTGAACAACATTTATTTAAGCAAAACATCATATTTGGTTTGGTTTAATATTGCAAACAATTCCTGCAGACGAAATTCATTTTTGGATTACCTGCACATGAGCCTGATTCTTACACTTCTGACATTGAGTCTAATCAGTTGAGCTCTTGGACCGTACACCTCCACAGTACGGTAAAGAATGTTAATATTAATGTGTTAGAAACTGCAAGTTTATGAACACAGCCAAAAGAACCATGTACATTTTAAAACCAGCAGTAATGCGGAGTATTCTACATAAGGACAATGCCGATAGTCCACATGAGGAACATAGCGGCCATGTTGATTTCAAGCTGTTTCGCGGTTATAATATTCATCAATGTTCTATATATAAGCCGTGATATTTTCTTAGATATACAACTAACACATCATATATTGATAAGTATTCTAATATTTAAGGCACACGAGTAAAAATAATTCTTTTGTTTAGTGATCCAATATTTTTGTTGACGCTCTGAAGAAAACACGCTCTGCCACTTCACCCAAGAGCATCAACTCAAAAAACTTTATCTACGCTCGATCAGGGTCTTCTTCATAGTAATTCCCAAATTTCGTCTCGAAACGTCTGTTCAGCACACGTCCGATTCTTCATTATTTCACATCATGAACGTATTCCACATTAGGGGACTTTACTAAATTGCACTAAAATGATTGTAACATACGACAGATCCGACCGGTCGGCAACTTAGCAAACCTACTGTGATCTGTAGCTTTTGTGATGTGCTGTAGCTACTTGTGATCTGTAGCTACAAAGCTACTGTGATCTGTAGCTTCTCGTGGTTTCTCCGATCAACAACAGGCGAATGCCGGAGCACTACCGTAATAAACGGGCCACGCACTGCGCGCGATATTTCCTTCTTGTTCGTTGATCAATCCTCGCATCTTACTTACACTAACATGCACTACACTACCACATATTCCAGGAGACCGGTCGGGAGCTTAGAGCTTGTCCCGGCTGGGGCGGTGCCTCGCTGGTGGGAGAGTCCTGGTTAGGGGGAAACTAGCCGACGGTAGGTCGGCGCCGGATCTCGTCATCCAGTGGGGGAAGATCATCGCCATATCCTGAGAAGAAACATGCACTACACTTACGGGACTAATGACCTAAGCTCTCGCAGCGCCCGGAATCACTAATCAAGCAACCAACGACATATCCAAACGATTTCCCTTCTAAGATGAGGCCGAGGGTTGCGTTGATAAAACGGGCGCGAAAGGCCAGACCGATTTCTGTGCATTACAGCAAGTCCGGGTAATAGTCGCCAGGCCGCGCTCGTGGCGAGCCTTCCGGGCTTAATCCAATCGTGATTGGTTTTTAGATTAACGCGGCCTGCGTTCGCGACGGGACCGATTGTGTTACAGGTATTGACGCACGATAATGTTGCGGAGATAATTTTTCCCTCGCTCAAAAAATCCGATTTGTTGGAGTGAAATATGTATACTATCAGCGAAATATGGTATTGGTTCCAATGCTTCCTTTCGCACTCGGACAGAAAGAAATATGGCGCTCGCGCTACCCCCATTCGGTATTTCGTTGCGTGGATGCGAGATTTGAGCAGGCTCCCGTATAAATAACCCTTATGTACCAAGATGGAGGGTCACGGTATTGATTTTATTTCACTTGACTTTTTAATTTCTGTTCGGATCAAGTGTTCATTATTTTATTAGTTTTCTATTGGACCTTCCTTAAAATGTTGAATTATACATTACTTATAGTTTTATTAAGCTAATTGCAATTGCGTGTTAAATTGGTGAGTGCTATAAGTTTGCCGAGCATTACAAATTTTGAAAATTTGGCTTTTCTTCGCTTTGTGAACATAGCAAACGTGTTTCTCAAATGAAGCATACGGCAAAAAATGGAAGGAATAGCATCCAAAGGATAGAACAGCAGTTATCTTGCTGAAGATAATGTATCAAATTCATTAATAATGCTGCCAATAAATCATATTATTTTGAAAATTTAAGGGATAATTTTATATTGTTTGAATTCCTTTTAAAAGGTCGATGAATAATAATGTGTAGAATAACCATATTAATGAAATATATGAATATTTCTTTCTAAAAAGCAATTCTTCAATGTCATTTTAATTTCTTGTTCAGTAAGGCTAGTGCTTATTTACAACTTATGCCTGCGCCCGCCCGCCCGCCCGCCTTTTCTTTCGAAAGGCAGATGGCTCATTAAATGCACATCGGCGTATCGAACCACGCGGTACATCCGACAGTCAACTATTAAGGATACGAGTCAACGATCTCTGCAATGCACGAAAGTACGTTGAACAGAAGTTTGCGTCCACAGGACCGTAAGCGGGAGTATCAATCGAGGCAACAGATTAGAAAGACCACTAAAGTACCGGCAGAATATAAGCGACTCTGACAGTTCTCTCGCCACGCGCTGTGGTAGGTCATGTGACCTGTTCTGAAGCAATCAGCTTGCGAGGATTTGTTTACTTTCTCACAGTCAGGGTTCAGCGTTGTCGCTCATCTGACTCACAGGAAGTCGCGGAGGTGATAAGATCAGCTTTGGCGAAAGTTATGAACATGATGTCAAAACGTGTCATAGCCTGTCAGTAAGTGTTGATGTTTTGAGATATCTTTTGTATGTCATGTAGGTGGAGCCGTGTGCGTAATAATGTGTGCGCATTGAACTGTCAGCATTGAACTGTCAGCAACGTATACGCAGCCAGTACTGTAGTAGTGGGGCAGATTGAAGCCTTATTGAAAGAGTCTTCAATATTAGCGAACCGATAATTCATTTAACGGAACTAAGTTCTCGCAGATGGATTTGCAAAATTCATTAACATTTTAATTTAAACAAAAACTTATTCACTTCCTGCTTCAATTAATTGCACTAGTAAACTTGATTGATTGATTGATTTGTTCGTGTTTCCGGTCAGAGGCGCTGCAGTGACATCAGTTGATGCACTGAGCTACCGCTACCGGTCACTAGTAAGCGTTTGTATTTATGGGTAGTGAGATCATTGAACATGCACTCATGAACATTGGTTATTACGATGGGTAAAGTTGCTGGAAATTGTACGGCCACCAATTGTAAAATATTAGATAGGTTAACCAGTAGATAGTTGCTTCAACAGAAGGGCTTTATCACAAGAAAATGATTTATCCACGTTGCAGGAAACTGCTGTGTAAAGGAAGATCAACTCTGATTTCTGTGTCAATAAATTACAACCAAACGACGTGTGTTGTGGCAATTGTGAGCGAGAACGAACTTGTTGAGCAGAGGTTGGGGGGGGGGATTTAACGGAACTTGGAACCAAAACCACAAGCACGTTGCCAGTCACTGCTCTTGATCTCGATTTGTTTTATTTCAGGAAAGATCCGGTGTTATAATGAATTATTAAACTAGAAGTAATGTTCATTAATTTATCTAAATACAAAAACTCTGATTTATTAGTTCATGATAACTGCAAAATGGGTATATACCTCGTATATTTGAATTGTCAGATTTTGCTATGAAGGTTTATATGTGTTTTCATTTTTTCTGTGTGGTTTTCTCTCCTCTTTGTAGCTGTATTCTGCGACCAACAAACAGACAACATATAACTTTTTGTTGTTTGAAAATTTTGCACTTCACTCGATTTACAAATCAAGAATTCCACTTCCCGTTTATCTTTGTAAATCCTAAGGAAACGTTTTACAAACTGAGGATTTCCACTAGTTTGTTTTAAAACAATTGTCAGTTACAATTGATGACAACCGAGGTGAACCAAGGCAGTTGCATTTCTTATCCTGCCATTTATTGAAATTTGATTGGTAATTTAAAGTCTCAATAACATAATAGAATTGATCAAGAAATTTTGATCGCATTGTTGAAGTATTTTAACTAAATTTCAAAAGAGTAAAAAAACTTTATTGTAACATTTACGTCAGTTTGTATGACGTTTTCGTTGAATGACTCAAGTCTACTTAAGGTAGTTAAAGAGGAGAAATAAGCTTCTTTAAATGTAGGAGTAGAAGTAGTAGTAGTAGTAATAAAAAAAATTCTCTGAAACTTTCCGACCATTCGCAGATTAAGGACCGAGTACTGAAGGGAATAACCTCGGTTGTGGAATACAATTTAGAAGTTACCTTTGGAAGATAATTACCTTTGGAAGGCTTTCACAAATGAAAAATGTCTTTACTCACAGACAGATTTCTGCTTATTTACATCGCGATCGTTTCCTCTGTGTCTCTGTGTTAAAGCAAAGGCGCTTAAACGAATTAGTTGTAGCGTTTATAATGAAAACAGAGAGGAAACTAGGGATGCGATTTATTTCTCGGCATATCTTCATTTAGTGGTTTGCGATAATTCCCACTCCTTAATCTCATAACGTGTTTCGGGTTCTTAATTTTAAGTCTCGTCCGACAACGACCCACTGACGGGCCCGAAATTCGAGGACGCTGACTTGAATGGTGTTGACTGCAGCTTTAATTCGTGGAACTGTCTCAGGGAATTTGAAGTAAATTATCTTGCTGTCATTTTCTCCCTTGGCTTCGGTATAACCTCATTTGTTCTTCGAGACAAACCATTTCCTGGAGAGGAGATAATTTTTCTGTTCTTAGTTTGCGTAAGTAGAAACAAATTGTAGAATATCAACAAATCTTCATTGATTCACAATTAAGTAAAACAGTTTCAATTTTAAAAGTAAGAGATGTTTTCTGACTTGGTCAACATACGTGTATTCTCTTCTAAATTGTTTAGAGTGATAATAGTATTAAAATAGTAAATAGAATCAGTTTAAAATTTGTTAAACCCAAGTGCGAAAATATTTTTCTATATGGCAGCAAACCGACTTACGATAATCCTTGTGTTTGTGGGAAATATTTTCAGATGCAAAACTCTAAATTCAAGAACTTCCACAAAGAATTAGAAATCGGATACAAGAGTGAGAAAACTTGATTGACTTAAGATTCATCATACTATACATCATATTATTACATCTCACAGATCATTGACACTAGATGTAAGTAGAAAGTGCGTTATATTCAGTGTCTGTAGGAAGTTTGAGATACAAATAAAAATCTATGCGACTTTCGCCTGCAACTTCACAAAGAGTTCAATATCATTGGGAAGTATGGCAATCTCAATGTAGCACTCATGGTTCTTTGTTTTGAATTTTAGTGTTCTATTGAATGTGTAATGTTTATACTGAGTTGATTATATCACGCGTTTAAATCTCGTCTCTCTGGTAGCTATTAATTAAACAATTTGCTTTCGACTTCGAAAGTATATTTTCATGTAGTTAACCAGAAATCAATAGTTAACCTGTGTTACAATCAGAATCACAAAAATCTTTAGCATTTTAGAACAATCTTAATTTTTTTCATTTTCTGAGAAACGAAAAGCTAAGAAATTTAATTGAGAAAAAAGAAAAAAGAGATCTTTTTACACAATTGTTGACACAAATTGACACAACGATTTTTCGAAAGCATTACAAGGTTCGTAAAAGCTAACAAAACTATGATGTAGCAAATGAAATGAAAGTAATACATTTACAAATGGATGAATATTAGTAAATAACTTAATCTATGATAAAAATTTGTTAGTCGAGTATGTCATTAGGCTAGGTTGATCGCGGTAGCGAGAGGCAATTGTCGACACCTGGGACGAGGTAAGAGGCTAAAGGACATAAGCAAATTCGCAGCTCCCTGCCACCGCAACCTCCAGTTCCGTTTTCCGACCATGGCTCTTGTTCTCGCCCCCAAACGCGACTTGGTCCTCACACCCTCACTTTGCAGTCAGCCCTTCTCCCCCCGTTGTTGGGGAGGTCCGCAGGTCAGAAAGCAATTACCTTGAGCAATTAAGGCGGTCGTTTGCAGTGTAGCCAAAGTTTACCCGACCCGCTCGAGTCCGCACTTAGGTCAGCGTAATGAAAGACCTCGCAAGACTCCGAACGGCGCAATTTAGAGTCGGAGGAGACGTCTTTGGGTGAGGGGAAGCGCCGATTACAACAAGCAGCCACGCCGCGACGGTGTCTTCTGCCGCAGTATATTTCTCGTTTCACGCTTCGAGCGCCGTGTAATGCGGTGATCCATTCATTAGGCTGTTCCGCAGAAGCTAGTAATCTCGAAAGAGCCAGGGTCATGAAGTGACAGAAAAGTGATCAGATTAGTGAGAAAAGAGTTGTTGTTCGCTCATTTACTAGTAGCAATTGTACTTTTCAGGTAATGTATGACTATTGAAATGGTTGAAGGCGTTGTTATTGTCAACAATACTATTTATATCAATAATAGTTGCTTTTGATGACTTAGCCATCATCATCAGTTTTCTGATTCAAGAAAAATATAAACAAGAATTATAATTACATAATTTAAAAACTTCTTAAGAAATGAAAGGGGAAGAATTAAAGAAATAAAGAAGGAAGGAGGCAGAGAGTTATATCGTTTAGTAATATAGTCGCTTTTAAATCTAATGTAATCTTAGATATACAAAAATTTTCTTTTTTCAAGTTTGTGTGTAAAAAGTGACTGTAGTAAATAAATTCCCCATGACGTAGGTTTACTTCACTAATTATATGATACAAATATTCTGAAGTGATGTGCAACGAATTCCTAATAGAACACAAATTAATTACCGGTAGCGGTAGCTCAGTGCATCAACTGATGTCACTGCAGCGCTTCTGACCGGGAGGTCCTAGGTTCGAGTCCTGACGGCGGCAGGATTTTCGACACTAGGTTTTCTGCGCGCGATCTGTCCTTCCTCTTCCTTGTCCTATCCTCTCCCCTTACACACACACTTACACTAACATGCACCACATATTCCGGGAGACCGGTCGGGAGCTTAGAGCTTGTCTGGCTGGGGCGGTGCCCCGCTGGTGGGAGAGTCCTGGTTAGGGGGAAACCCCACTAGGTGCCGGATCTCGCCATCCAGCGGGGAAAGATCACCGCCATCTCCCGAGGAAAAGCATGTACTACACTAACGGGACTAATGACCGAAGCAGTTGACGCGCTCGGAAACACAAAAAAATCAATCAATCACAAATTAATTAAAACTTTAATGTAACAGTAAACTCTTCGTATCAACTCACAGAAAAAGAATATTTTTTGTACCCTTTTTCTTTAATATATTTTTCTATATACCTTTTCTTGTTTCGTATTTTACGTCTTCATATCTGTGATTTAGGACCCCGTGCGAATTTTCCGATTGCTCATACGGTCTTGTGCCGGTACTACTAGTTACAGCTGAGAAAAGTTGAGTATTTGCGTGCTGTCTGTAACGAAATGCAGTTTCGACCATAGTGTGTTTAGTAGAGACAAATGTAAAGTGGTAGTCCCACTGATCTGATTAATTTTTTTAAAAATGCCTACTCCGCAACAATACGTTACAATAAACATGTTAATGAAATAGCACATACGAAGTACCCTTGCTTCCTATGTGCTATTTCATTAACGCCCCAAAATCGGTTTTTTTCCATGCCCGCAGTGCTGTTGCTTTGTGCATGCGAATGTTTATTGTAACGAAGAGATTTGCGTGGTATTGCGTTTTCCATCACCATGATTGGCTGATATCCTATCTATCCACCGTGGCTGAGAGAGAAGAAAATGAAATTACATTTTTTAGGTGAATGCTTCGCGAGTTGATGTACAAAAAATGCCAGTGATGTAGCATGGTGATCAGAGAGATGGAAGTTTAAATGGAGGTTCATTATGAGACTTTCCGTTTTGCAGTGGCCAGATGTACTTCCGTATTTCGGTGTTTTTGCCGTAGTTCGCGTCATGTTGCAAGTTTGAAGTTGGTAAAAAACTTTTACCTCTAATATACTGCGCAACTAATTTTCGACATAAAGGCAGAGTTATGACCGCATTTGCATTTGAGGAACGATGACGCTGCTCTACATTATTATTCGCACTAATGAAAGAAAAAAAATATTGAGCTCATAACCCACATTTTATTTCACTTCCATTGCACAACAGAATGAGAATCACTGTATCACTTTCATGCAGTGCGTTAATGCATGCCAGACTTAAATCATCTATTAAACTAACATGCATTGAAATAAAATCTACTAAATCGTATTACTAAAATTCCCTGAAATCACGGAGATCATAGAAATGGGATTTTTTTATACTGAATGAATTTTAAAATTTTGCATTATACAGTACGAGGGTAATTGTTTCAATTACAGGTATTCACATACATCATACAGGTATTCATATACACATTTCACATTATTCATGACTGCAACACCGAAATAATTTCACGGATCTACTGTATGTTTTATTAATACAATAACCACATCAGAAAATTTAAAACATGTTCATATCATATCTCATAATTTTAAAAGTACAAAGACAATGTGTACACTTTAGAACACTAAATTTCAAGCTGGTTATAATTTTTAATGTTTTTACAGCGGAGCGCGCGCAGACAGAAACAAATTTGGTCAAATTATATAGAAAAACTATGTTCAATTGTACAGCGGAAGTACGAAAATAAACTATTTCGTTTTGTGAACGAAGCAATAACACATGCAAACCCACATACTCGTACGCAGTATTTTCTGATTGACTCGTACGCTAAACAGCCCCCTCGCCAACTTAATAAACCAAGTGTCTGACATCGATCGAGTTCGTTAGGCTCATGCACGAACGGCGGCACCGGCCCCAACCGGGATTCATCGCAAAAGAGGGCCCCGCCCCCTCCAACCGGAATCATCCACGCCCCCGCCTGTTTTACCATACCATCCCGTGCCACCCGGCCCTCGCCGTCCCGGGGCCTTGACGGACGGACCGAACGCAGTACGCTCGTGTTTTATTAGATGAGAAGAAAGGGAATTCGATATCTCGGTGCTGGCGTTCCAATATTTAGAGTTTCGCAGAACGCTTATCGATTCGTCGACATCCTCTGGATAGCCTCGCTTGCCGTGCTCGCCCGTCCGGCCACCCACCGCCCCTCACGGCCCGCCCACCCACTCACTTTCTCTTCTGCGAACACCTGCTTTGCTTGGTACGCCTTGACACGGTCGGTAGTTGCCACCTCTTCCAACTCTTCCATTCCTCTCAGCCTCGTTTTGATTAATTAATTGATGTTTCGAGACACGCCAACTACTATGTTGTTAGTCCCGTAAGTGCAGTGCACGTTTTTTATCACGCGAAGGGGCGGTGTTCTTACTTCGATAGATGCCCCCGACGTAGACTTCAGCTCCATTTCCTCCAGATATCCCCACCCCAGGTCTAGGGGAGGGGATATCTCCTCCCCCCACCCGGGGCACCGCCCTATCCGGAACAAGCTCTGAGCTCCTGCCTGGTCTCCCGGCATGCGTGGAAGTGTAGTGCACGTAAATGAAAGTAAGGGGGTGAGGATAAGACAAGGAAGAGAAAGGAAAGATCGCGCGGACCGTGGCCCGTTTGTTATGGTACTGCTCTGGCATTCGCCTGGCGTTGATCGGAGGTAACATGGAAAACTACTGATTACAGCAGCCGGCCGCTAGAATTCTTCATACCGCGGGTGAATTACCTCCGATCGAAAATCCGCCACTGTGGGGACTCGAACTCTCCAACTTCTCGGTCAGAATACCTGCAGAGACTGAGTTGACTGGGAATTGCTGACAGTGAGTTAAACTCAGATAGGGAGCCTCATTTTGTGTTTCTTTCAATGGTTTCTTTTTTTCTTAATTTCTCCTCGATCGATTTCTCGTCTGGTGCCTTTCCCTCTACATTTTTGGACTCTTACTATGACTTTTGGTTGCATAATTTCTCTTATTCGGATCACCTGTCTGAATTCTCACAATCATATTCTACCAGTTCTCTACCGCTTCAAACATCGAAGCTTAATTTTCTTGCGGAACTTTTTCTAAACTTTCTACTTCATTCAACCTCCTTCTTAGTTTCTTCTTCCTACCTATTTCCTTCCTATGTTCGTTTGGATTCTCTCGTATTTCACGTGTCAAAATGCTGATTTTCTCTTTATTTCTGACCGGGAGCGGTACCTCAGTGCATCAACTGATGACACTGACTGTGTTACTGGGGATGTCAACCACTGACCGCGAGGTCCTAGGTTCGAGACCCGACGACGGTAGGATTTTCGACACTACCTTTTCAGCTAGGTCAAATTCAGTCGCTGTCTGGTGGAGAATTCTAGCTGCCGGCTGATCCGTGTTTTCCGATCCGTGTTTTTCCGATCAAGAACAGGCGAATGTCAAAGCAATACCCTAACAAACGGGCCACGATCTTTCCTTGCTCTTCCTTGTCCTATCCTCTCCCCCTTACACTCACTGACACTAACATGCATTACACTACAACATATTTCGGGAGACCGGTCGGAAGCTTAGAGCTAGTCCCGGCTGGGGCGGTGCCCCGCTGATAGGAGAGTCCTGGTTAGGGGGACTAGCCGACGGTAGGTCGGCGCCGGATCTCGCCATCCAGCGGGGGAAGATCACCGCCATCTCCCGATGAAGAAACCATACACTACACGTACGGAACTAATGACCTGAGCTGTTGATGCGCCTGGAATCACCAACCCACCACCACCATCATCACCATCACCATCACCATCACCACCACCATCTTTATTCCTCTTTCTCTTAATCTGGCTCTTCCTTTGTGTGCACTGTCGGCTTCAAATATTCTGCAGCGGTCCAATCGCCCGATCTGTATCTCGTCGCTTCGCCGTCTGAGCCGCCGAGGCAGCCCGCGCAGATCTCGCTTAATTGGGTTGGCCAATGGAGTATGCTGCTGCCAGCAACAAAGATGTGATTTCACGGGCTTCCTTGCTCTTAGCGCGCGTTGCAGATGGGCTGTCAGCAACATCTTGAGTGAAGTCGCTTGAGTGAAGTCGTCTCCGTGGCGAAAGTGTAAAATGTGTGTAGTGCAGTGTACGTAATGTATAGAGTCTAATAACGGGTGGTGTTAATGAATGTGTTTGTAAATATAGATGAAGTATGAAAAAGAGAGTAAATGTCATAAGCAAAAAGGAGAAGAAGAGAACAATACAAAGAGCTAATTATAAAGAAACCAGTATTTATTAATTAATTAAAACAGCAATCACCCGAAGTGGCACATTGTATTTACTTTTAAGTTAGGTTAAGTTAGTTTATTTAATTTAAAGCCCATCCCTTAGCTCCGTAAGCAGCAATGCCAGCATTGAAGTAAATGTAAACCCGAATATTGAATAAATTCCCGCCTCGCCAGGAACACTGGCGGGGGAATATTGAAAAAAAAGGCTGTCAGCAATGGATACGCAAAGGAGGGATTCTCATTCGAGATGGGGCAGTTGGAGATGGAGTACTGGAGAGGATACCAAACGATGTTGATTGTGTTGAGATCCAATAATTTCGTATTCTGTAATAAATACAAGAATTATAATTTATAGCAAAAACTAGTGGTGCTAACACAGCACGTACTTTCTCATCTTTAGTAGTGGTTATGTAATACTATGTATACCACAAGTTCTCTCCAAATTAACACGTCTCAGTCATCATTTTTTGTAAACCTCATTAGAAATCGTAGAACATTTAGTGCGAAAACTAAATATTTTCAAGCAAATATCAACACAAATTTAACAATTATAACTGCTTTTTGGTGTATAAATAATTAATTAAAAATATATCACAGTACATATGCATTTCGTATTATCTTTAGGGTTTGAAAACATTAAATTAAGTTTTTTTATAAGATTTGGACTATCATAATAAAGATTTGTTGTAAAAGTAAGAACAAAGATATCACTCTAAATCGAATAGTGGTAATGTGGTTTACTTCTGTTACTCTTGTGATATTTTCTTCTCAGTTTCCGCTGCACACAATCTTCGGAGTTAAGTAGTACAACTGCTTTTCTGCTACCAAGTGAAATTGCGAGTGAGTGTCTGGATATGTGTGTGTGTTATTTTCCTGGTTATACAGACTGAAATAAATACGACAAATAACATAAGTTTAAATGCAATTATAATAGAAAATACATAGAAGTCTTGCGTGCTATAGGATTCGTGCATTTTCTACATCTAAGAAAGAGATTGTAGTGCATTTTCAGAACACGACTTATTGCGAGGTAAGCCACTAATATTTCTTTCCGTTTCATGCGCGTCTCCGTACTGCCTTCGTTCTTGCGTGAAGCACAGAAAGGAACGACTCTCGATTGATTGGAAACCGTCTTTTATTATTGAGATTGATCAAATGTCAAAGGCTAATATTTGAACATTCATAATGCAGTCGTTTGGAGCTGCGTTTTACGATTACAAGTCAGACGCAATGCAATTCTAAACTAAATATCATCATTCCATTGATAGATTTATTGAAAATTCTGAACTGAAATACCACTTCCATGCATTGATATTTTATCCGCTTTCGGTTTGTGCGCTTTTCAGTTTGGTAGTTTTACAATATTCAAAAATGTTTCATCTAAGTTTTGATTTTTGCATGAATTCATTTCTACACAAAAATGATTTGCAAAAGAATTTCATTTCTTGTGAAGGTGATACTACTCCTACAATGTAATATTTTGTTAGCTAGTTCGACAATTGAAGACTCATCAAGATGTGTTCATACTTTATCATATACGTACGCGTATACGGAGTAATATACGCAGAATAGAGAAAGTTATTTAATGCTGTGGAAAATCGATTTCGAGATTCCAACGGAAATACACGTATTGAGGTCCTCTGATACCGAAAAATAGTTATTGTTGTTTTTTACAAAACGCCCGTGCGTCCATCCGTCTGTCAACATTACTAGCGCCTAAACCATGCGTAGGATTTTTTTCAAATTGAAGAAAATTCTGTCCATTTGGCTCTAGTTGAAGCTTTGAAATTTTGAAAAACATTCTTTGAAGTTATGTTATATATGAAGTTACTTTAGTATATGAAGCCCCCAGGACATTTTCAAAATTTCAAAATTTCATTTTCAAAATTTTCTCAAAAATGACTACAATTTGTTTCTTTAAATTTCTTGTTTTTATTTTTTTAATATTTTTATTTTTAATACTTAACAAATGTAATACACTTCTAATATAGTTTTCCAAAAAACAATGCAAAATACGAAAGAAATCTTGTTCAATGTAAATACTAATCTTATTGATTATTTTGGTGGCATTAAATTGAAAAAATATTTCATTCGGTGAAAAGAGTTAAACCGCTTTATTCACTTCACTATGCCATCAAGAAGCAGCAAAGATGCTTCAAACATATGTTTGAGAAATATATGTTTATATACTAACTAAGCAACTGTAACCCGCTCAACCAAAACACTCCCACACCATCACCCAACCAAAATCAGTTGAATTACGTGGATCCAAATCGTACAAGTGTTCACCAATAGGTCATCACATTCATTCTCGAAAATCGTCTTACTTAATTAAATGTAATCGCTTGTGTGTGGCTCTGAGAGTGAAGAGCGTCAAATGAGCTAATCTTGCAGTCTTCCGGTGCAATCAGATGCATAAAGGAGTCGATGGCTTTTCCCTCTCATTAACTCCATGCATCGTCCGTGAATGGGTGACGTCCTTACTGGTGGTGAACTTCTATTGGCAGATGATTCCGATCGCAATCAACCCGATAAGAGCTCCGGAAACTACTCGTAGTACGAGCGATTTCCGTGTCATTCACCTTCGAGTGGAGAAGTGAACTGCTTTACTGTGACTCAGCGACAAATGAAGTTTAATTAATTAAGATGTCTTTCTTGCCTGGATATACTGTTCCCACTTCACACATGTCTTAGATAAGCATTGTGGGAGTCTTGATTTCAAAATGTCCTGTGTAATTTTTTATGTGCTTTAATATAGCAATAAGCAATTGGAGCTTTAATAAGCAATAGGGGAATAGAATGGTGGTGTAAATAGTACATATGTGAAAGGGTATGTGAAGCAAAGAGGACGAGAAACAAAGGGGGGGAAAAACACAATAGTACAGAGAAGAAAAGTGAAACGGAAATAATAGAGATGAGAGGAAGAGAGAATGAGAGATGAAGAAAAGAGAAAAGAAGTGGAGAGCAAATTAAAGAGGGGAGAGATATGAGGAAAAGGAGGGAAAGGAGAAAGAGCAATAGGGAGGGAAAGAAATATAAAATATATATATATATATATATATATATATATATATATATATATATATATATATATATAGAGAGAGAGAGAGAGAGAGAGAGAGGGGGGGAGAGTAAGAGAGGGAGAGAAAGAGAGAGAAAGAGACTCAGATGGAGAGAAAAAAGAGAGGGAGAGAAGGGAAGGATAGATGGAGGGCGGAGAGAGAAAAAGAGAGAGAACTAGATCTAGAATCATAAGCGAAATATGTTTCGTGTCTGTGGCATTACACATTAGGAATATTAGTTGTCAGACAAGTATTTGAGTAGCACGACACTCATTTACGCAAATGAACACGTCGCATATTCCTATTGTTAATTACTCTCGGCTCGCCGAGCTTCCGTCTACACCCACGAGTAGGAAATCCACGCGATCCATATATGAATCTCTACTGTGGTCTAATAAAGATAATTGTTAGAGTTTAATCACAACTTCAGCGAGGCGAGGAATTTTTACGTGAGGTCACAAAGCACGACATGAAACAGGGCAGAAAAGGGTAGACGACGAATACGCAAAAGAGGAAACTATCTTCCGCCATTGTTCCCAAAACTGAGAATAAAATGTCGTCACCTTTGACAAACAATGTTACATTGTGTGTGAACTGCAGTTCGCCTGCCGTATCGTTTTAAGTTGACTCGTATATCCTGAGTGAGAAGAAGCGAGAAGAGTGCGTTTATATGTATCTGCGCTGGCCATTGTCCTCGGAGTCGTCGCTTTTGTTTCTGTGTTATTTTTGGAGTCTACTCCAACACATACGTACGCGTATGTGTGAAAGCACACGCATGAATGGAAAAGAGAAAAAAATGGAATTAAAGCCAGGGCACCCGTGCCTCACGTCGAGGAGAATTTAATTACAGATATTGAAACCATTTTCGTCACGTCGAAGTCTTTTTCACAGCGTCCACGTTTTCGAATTACGGAATGAAAATGGAACGGCATCTGTTATTTTCAGAGCGCGATTTAAAAGGAGCGCGGCTATGAACGCTAGAGCCGGCGAGACGAGAATATGCTTTTTGGGGGGTTGCGTGCATAGCAGTAAATGGGAATAAAGAATGGACGAGGGGAGCAGAGAAAAGAAATGAAGAGGAAAGGAGAAAGTTTGGGACACCAGTTGAAATGGCTATTCAAGGCGATGGATGAGATGCCTTTGTTCCGATGACGTGGAGATGATTTTCGTTTATTTTAGGTCACGTCAATAACTGGGACTAGCGACTCCTAAGGTTACAATATTAAGGACCTTTACATTAATATTGTTGTTACCGGGAGCGATAGCTCAGTGCATGAACTGATGTCACTGCAGCGCCCCTGACCGGGAGGTCCTAGGTTCCCACTCCCCACGGCGGCAGGATTTTCGACACGATTTTCAGCTAGGTCGAATTCAGTCGCTGTCTGGAGGAGAATTCTAGCAGCCGGTTGCTCTGATCGGTAGTTTTCCGTGCTTTCTCCGATCAACACCAGGCGAATGCCGGAGCAGTACCCTACCAAACGGGCCACGGACCGCGCGCGATCTGTTCTTCCTCTTCCTTGTCCTATCATCTCTCCTTACATACACACACTTACACTAACATGCATTACACTACCACATATTTCGGGAGATTGGTCGGGAGCTTAGAGGTTGGCCCGGCTGGGGCGGTGCCCCGCTGGTGAGAGAGTCCTGGTTAGGGGGAAACCACACTAGCCGACTGTAGGTCGGCGCCGGATCTCACCATCCAGCGGAGGAAGATCACCGCCATCTCCCGCGAAAAAAACATGCACGACACTAACGGGACTAATGACCAAAGCAGTTGACGCGCCCGGAAACACGAAAAAATCAAGTCAAATATTGCTGTTATATTTATAAAAAATGACAGTAAGGACCTTGGTGATACCTTGGTGATACCAGTTGGACCTATTGGTGATATATTAGATACATTGTCTTTGCTTTACCACACACATTAAATCAACAGTCTATAGATACATAGAGTTGTCGTGAGACATTATGCCTGTATGAACTGTCAGCGTAGTTGGGTTACACGATCTATGAGATAGTGATCAGGGAACTGGTTTCTTTGTCAGTATTCTCTTTACGAACTTACGGAGGTGTGTTTTCATAGTTAAGAGAGCCCGGAAATAATGTGTCTCGTTCTTAATCCATTGGTTGTTAGTAATTGTGATTTTACCTAGCCTTTTAAAAGTGAATCACAATACAAAATGAAAAAGGATGAAAATTAGTTATGCTATTTGAACATAATATATAGTATGTACACTTGGTCCCTTTGCGACACCGACTTTATGGAAACGTAATTTTTCTTTCGATATCTAATGTTTGTTACGACTATGAGAATAGATTTTCAAGGTTGGCAGTAATGCTTATAACTGCAAAATACATTTTCCATTCAATAAAAATCAAAAAAGAATTGGCATGATCATTTAATCGGAAAAAATTGGCAAAAAAAGAAAGAATTGGCATGATAATTTAATGAGAATGCTGGAAGATCGAATGCGAAAAATCTTCCACAACTACAACCCGTACGGGAGGAGGAGTAGGGGAAGACCAATAAGACGAAGGAAGGATACTCTTGAAGACGGAACGGGCCAATATGCTCGACCCATGATGATGATGATGATGATGATGAAAATCAATTGGCATATTTTGTTATATTGACAAATTTAGAATAGTATTCAAGTTTAAAGTAGAGTAAGTACAATGCGACAGCAAAGTCTCTCCATACCAACCCGAAACAGGGCCTTCTATTAAAACTTGTATTAATGTTATCAGCTACCAGATCACCGAGAAGCAAATGAAGGGAAAACACAGCATCTGTTATGTTTGTGGCGAGTACGCAATATTTTCTTTAGTTGCAAGCTGAAGTTCGGGCTTTCAACACAGTATTGATATCACTCAACAGCAAGGTCATTCTGCGGAGAGACTTCCTGGTGCTTTTTAGTAAAATAGAAGGTAGCACAGTGGCTGCACTAATGCACTAATGCACTAATGCAGTCACTAATGTACAGTTGCTGACAGCAGAATTACCAAGATGAAAATAACTGAAAAAATTACAAATGACTTTCAATAATTTTTAAGTTTGAAGAACCACTTTTACGTGCATGTCGAGTGAATGTAAGTACGTCTGACCTTATCTCGCATCTCGCATCTCGTGCTTCTTCCAAATCCGTGGGTATTTTTATATAAAATATAAAAATAACGAGGCCAATTCTGATACTAGCAATTTCTACGCCAGCCGATGTTTTATCTCGTGCAGCAACTAATACTTATCGCTTTAAGAACAGAAAATCGCTTATTTAAATTTATTTTTCTGTATATACAATTAATAGTTACATTTTAGAACATATTTTTAAACTATTCTAGAACTAGGGATATTTCCAAACTGTTTCAAATCGTGTAGTTTCTAATGCTTATTGTTTTTGTACTGATAATATAAAGAAATGCTGCCTTTAAGAAAAGATGTTAAAAAAAAGGGAATATTATTTTGATGTGTTAAATTAGTAGAAAAATATGGCTTCAAAATTAAAGATAGCTTTTAAAAACAGATTTGGCTTTATGTAAATGATCTTGGCTGTCCAGGTGACGCCGCGTCGAATGCTGTGTTGCCGACGCACAACAGGGCTGTGCGCACAACAGCCACGACCACGACAAGATGGTCGAAACGTCGGCAACACAGCCTTCGACGCGGCGTCACCTGGACAGCCAAGATCATTTACATGACTCTGGCCGCGGAAGCCTACGACTTCAGATTTGGCTTTGTGTTTCATACGAAGCAGTATACCAGCAATTCTCTCATGTTTTTGTTCAGCTACGTCAATTATTTTTCTCCTCAAGTTATAACACCACATCCTCTTAAGCGACAATCGACAAATGTGAACAGGAACGGGAGTGAGAATATAAACAAAGACTTGTATGACCACCTAATTACGCAAATGAAACTCTCGCTTTCAGTTGTAGCTTAATCTCGTGCGTCTGTCGAGAACCGTCGCTGCAGGCAAATTCGGACTGTTTGATTTTCGATGTCGCTACAACTGAGCTTACTCTTCAGATCGAACTGTTTCTGAACATGTCCTCTCGACTCAAAACAAAACAGAATTTCTCAAACTGAATTTTTTTTATCAAATATAGCATTCTCTATTGACTGAAATGGTGAACTTTCATCGTATTTTTATTAAGAAAATAGTGATTCAATTATATTAATACATTATGTGTGATTCCTGATATTGAAAAGTGCTTCTAAATTATTTATTCTCCAATTCAGGAGATCTTAATTTGGAGAAACTGAGGAAAGAAATATAGTAACAAACAAGAAAAGTTAAAATTACTGATAATTATAGGCAAGAGAATTAGGAAATTATTAATATCGAGTGAAGAAATAAACTTAGAGTATTTCAAGGAATAGAAGATCTGCTGAACTATTTGTCCAATTGCATGAACAAAATTCTAAGTTGCGAATATACTGTATATCAAAGGTCATTCAGAAATACATCTTTGTACACTGTGAAATCCTTTTTAGCGCACAAATTGTATGAAAGCTCGAATATATAAAATAAGTTTTAAAGCGCTTCTTTTACGATTTAAAAAAAAATTTATGTTGGGAATTATATTAAAAAATTCTGAAACGTGAGGCTACAGAATGTTTTATGCATACACAAATGGAGTGTGAATGAAACTTAAAAAAAATTTAGTGCAGATTTTACACTATTTCCCTCCGTAATTTATCATTAACTTCAATATATTGAGTCGATCAATCTACGAGTTTTGACATTTTTTTTATCACAGAGGTGCCCCGTCAATTGATTTATCCATTTGTCCTCTTCGATTGTTATATTGTTGTCAGTGAGAACTTTACCAATCAGATTTTCTTTCAATATAAGAAGCAGTTGATAATCATCACAGGTCAAATCTAACGTTGTGATATAGATAGTTCAAAAATATTTTTCCAAGTAAACCGGGAGAGGTGGCTCAGGACATCAACTTATGTCACTGCCGTTCTTCGAAGTTCAAGTCCCGACGTGGGCAGTATTTTCGACACTTGCCAAATAGCTAGATCGAGTTCAGCTGTCTGGAGGAGAATTTTAGCGACCGGCTGCTCTCATCGGTAGTTTTCCGTGGTTTCTCCGATCAACACCAGGCGAATGCCAGAGCAGTACCCTAACAAACGGGTCACGGACCGCGCGCGATCTTTCCTTCCACTTCCTTGCCCTATCCTCTCCCCTTACATACAATTACACTAATAGGCCACACATGGCCGGGAGCTTAGAGTTTGTCCCGGCTGAGGTAGTGCCCCGTTGGTAAGAGATACCTGATTGGGGGAGATCCCGGCAAGATACCGAGGGAAAACAAGAACTACAATTACGGGAATAATGGCCATAGCAGTTCAGGCTCTCGGAATCACTAGGAATTAATGAAATGAATCAATCAATCGACCAAATGAGTTCAGAAAGAGTTGAATGTGCACCGTGTCGGTAGGCGTGTAAAGAAGACACATTTGTTTTATCGGCCTTTATCAGCCTCTTGCGGCGTTTGTTCGTTTGGTTTCTATTCGTTTGGGTTTCTGGAGTGTCTCATAGTATAAGGAGAACCCCATGCCTATCCTCCCTTTGCTGCGGCCATGAGTGTTTGAGCTGATTTTTGCCTTCTCAAATCTTAACGAAGAATGAGAAAGGCGCCAGTGGTGTGTCGCTTCTTTTGGGTACGAATTTATACGGGGGACAGAATGTGAGGGCTCATCCCATCAGTCACTGACGTTCAATTCAACTGGCTCCCCACAGTATAAGCGTGTTATGTCAAAAGGTCGTTTCCTGCGAAAGAAATGTACCTTATTACCTTGCTTTCCGTATATCCGTCGTAATATAATAATAATAATAATAATGTTTTTGTTAATGGCAAGGCTCGGACCATAGGGTCTGCCCTTCCGCCTAACCACTGAATCTACATTAATACAGAGTAGTAACATATAAGAGGGGAGGGAAATCTGTACATTTACGACTGGGAGTGCAAATCTAGGGACCATCCCGGCGTTCGACTTAAGCGATTAAGTAAACCCCTAATGAGGATGGCGACGTAAGGCCAAACAGCGTCAATAGGTGTATACTGTTGTAAATAGGTGTAAACTGTTGCAAAATGTGAAAATATATTTTCAAATCTTTTCTAGTTTTTTGTTTTCGTCACAAGACACATTCGTTGGAATCTAATCCCTTAATTTCAAAAATGTGCATACGTCACGATGCTGTTAATTTTCAAAGCAGAATGTTTTTAGAATATTGTTAAAATCAACTGTAAATATTCTACAATGGTCAATTTCAACCGGGAGGAAAATATGGAGGACAACACCACAACATATGAAGACGGCTATGAAGACAACAACAGCGGTTTCTATCAAAGGTCTGATTTCTAATGTTGTTGTTCAGACAAGTTGTCTTTATTCCATGTGATTGTGTTTATTGTAGCTGTGATGAAGGAATTAAATATTACGAAACGTTGGCAAACTAATGTGTTTCATTAATTGACCGATCTCGTGATCCATATCCTACAACTTTTTAACGGTCGTGAATTCTACAATGGTTAAAATCAACTTTACTTTTAAAATCTTTTCATTAATTGACCGATCCCGTGATCCATATCCTTTTTTTAATTCCCCCCACAACTTTTAACGGCGTGAAGTCTACAATGGTTAAAATCAACTTTACTTTTAAAATCTTTCATTAATTGACCGATCCCGTGATCCATATCCTACAACTCCTTTTAACGGTCGTGAATTCTACAATGGTTAAAATCAACTTTACTTTTAAAATCTTTTCATTAATTGACCGATCCCGTGATCCATATCCTACATCTACAATGGTTAAAATCAACTTTACTTTTAAAATCTTTTCATTAATTGACTGATCCCGTGATCCATATCCTACAACTTATTAACGGTCGTGAATTCTACAATGGTTAAAATCAACTTTACTTTTTAAAAACTTTTCATTAATTGACGATCCCGTGATCCATATCCTACCTCCTTTTAACGGTCGTAATTCTACAATGGTTAAAATCAACTTTACTTTTAAAATCTTTTCATTAATTGACCGATCCCGTGATCCATATCCTACCTTCTTTTTAACGGTCGTGAATTCTACAATGGTTAAAATCAACTTTACTTTTAAAATCTTTTCATTAATTGACCGATCCCGTGATCCATATCCTACAACTTTTTAACGGTCGTGAATTCTACAATGGTTAAAATGAACGTTAGTTTTAAAATCCCAAATGAATTATTAATCGTGTTATTCCCCAAACCGATAACTCTCCGTTGTAACGTGACGTCCTGAATCGATGTAGGCCGTGCGCTGCCGATGGAGCCGCGTGGCAGCGGACGAGGCGAGGCGACGCGGTCGCAGCGTCGCAGATCACCGGGCGCTTGAGGGCGCGTTGCGGGCGCCACGAGGGCTGGCTACGCGACCGCCCACCGGTTCGAGCCCAACGGCGCGCGAAATGAGATCGCTCCGGAGTTACGGCGGCTAGCGACGACCACATCCCCTCGCGAAGAAAGCTCCCGTCTCTGCCGAAATGCCCGCTCGCCCACCGGTCTGACTAGATGCCCGTCCAAGCGATCACGCCCCCGGTCGCCGTTTCTGTAGTCATTGCCCTCGTTGGTGAATCTGCTCTTTGTTCAATAATCACCCACAAGCTTGCTCGCTTTCTCGGTCGTCAACTTAGGGCCGTATTTATAAACCTCTATCAGGGGCTTGCCAGGCCTAAGACTGCCAATGTTCGGTTTTGCGATTTATGAACGGCCCCCAAGCCGATTCCAGTCGTCCCTTGTTCTCCCAGCGAACCTCCAGATGGCAGGCCCCTAGGAGCTCTGCTGGCAGAGCTTCATAAATACGACCTCTGCGAACGTGCTAGCTCCTGCTCTTGTTGTTTGATATCTTTCAAGCACTCGTTCTCTAGCTTGGACACACACTCGTGTGTCTATTTATTCGGTCGTCTATTCACTCACTCGCTCACTTATCAGCTCCTCAGCGAGTTTACCACGTCCACTACACTTTCTCGCCTCTCTCCCCTCCCCTTCTATCCCTCCTTCTACCCTTTCTCCCTCACTCTCTCCTCCCTTTCTCTCCCTCTGCCTCTTCCCCTCTGCCTCAACCTCTCTCCCTTCCTGCCTCTCTTCACCTGCCTCTCCCCTTCTCCCTCACCCCCCTCCCCCCTCCCTTTCCGCCTCCCCGTCCCCCCCCCCTTCCCCTCTCTCCTCCCCTCTCCCCTCCTCTCCCTCACTCTCTTCTCCATTCCTTCACGGTCGCAGACTCCATTTCTTCACTCCAAAGTTCCCCAGAGCAAAATATCGCCCGCGCCGTCTTTCAGCCAGTAAAACTCTTTTCCAGAGACTTCCTCCTCATCCAACAAACGCAACCGTTCTTTTTTATTTAACTTACTGATTGCGGCGAAGAACCCCCATGAATTCGTAACGCCGCTGCGCATCGATATGAAGATATTACATTCATATATTAATTCCGAAACACGACTTTTCGAGTGTTCCCCATGTTTTATTTGTGCTCCCGCTGCCCTGCTTCCGTGCTCCAGAACCTTCTCGAGCGATATGCAGCAGGCAAAAGTTTCTTCAGAAAAGGTGGAAGGGTGCACGGTTCCTACGCGATCGCAATCTTCCACATCAAACTGCGATTACCAACTTCGCGGTCGAGAGAAAAAAAAAGCGCGGCGGAGCGTATGTAGATGAATAAAATATGGCTAGCGGGAGGAGACCAAGGGATGGAATCCTTGTTCCCTTGCGCGATGGCAATTGCACTCGAGAACTTCCCCGTGGGAGAGTGGAGAAACAAGTTTTCGTCGGGGGGAAGTTTTAGCTTCCAGCTGCTGTTAAATGATTTAGAAAAAGAGCTAGGAGGAGTGATGGATCTTTAAAGTCTTTTAAGTTATTTTGCGCATTAACGCGAGGGAAAGGATGCTTTCAGATTTCCTCGACTGCCTCCCCCCCTTGCCCTGCGTCTTGCCGTGGAGTGCCGCAACATACTTAAGAGATCCGGCGGAGTAGAGGAGACACCAATAATTAGATCGCAATGAATTAAGAAGTTCTCTAGATAGCTACTTTAGGCACTCAAACTTTCCGAAATGGTTTCCGAGAAACTGCGGAAAAGGTAGGGTCCCGAAATTCGAAAGAGAAACTTTCTTCTCGCTGAACTTTTCCCAATGTAGATATATTTGTCAATTAATTAAATGCGACCTGAATGTTCTTCTGCTGGACAAAGTACTACCTCGACGAGACTGCGTGCACAGTATTTAACCGTCTGAGCCAATGTCCCCTTTCTGCAATTCCACCGCAACTACAATAGCGGAAATAAGAGTAATTATGAACAAGTTAGAAAGAACAGGAGATACTTAACATAGTAATGATGCTTCCGTTGGGAAGGTTATAGGTGAAGTAGGAAATCAAAACGCCAATGCAGTAGCAAAAGTTCTTGTACAGGTTCGTGAAGACGTAGATGAGAAATTGAGCCATGAAAATGAAGTTTTACCACGCGAAACTTTCTTGTCCTGCTAATTACTCATAATGAGCTCCACAGAAACGTAATGTATAGTCGCTCTCAGGGTTAATTTCTCACTCACGAAATTTGCTGAATAGATTGCAGTGAAGATTTAAAAGTTAAATAAGCGAGTTTTTATAAGGCGTTTTAATTTAGTTATTGTATTATTAAGATGTATAGAGTTAATTTCTAATAAAAATATACATGCTCAAATTTTATAATAGAAATATTCAAATATTTCTTATATAAATCACAAATCTTTTGTTTTCGGAAAATTAAAATCAGCATTATAATTTTCTTAGTTCTAAATATTTGAAAAATTTGCCTCAGTGAGATAGAGTGAGTATTCACAACATATTTTCCACCAATTGCTTGCTAATTTTTAATAGGAAATATTATTTGGAACTACTTTGCCTTCCGTAACTAAAACAAATGTGAATTGAAATATTTGTTTATCAGAAACCTGACAATCAACGATGTCCTGAATGTTCCAATTCACGTCACTCTACAGCTTTTAATTTGCTCGACCAACAAAAGGATGCCAACCAATTAAGCAAACGACTAGGTCGATCCGATCATTTATTCCAGCATGCATTATATTGATTCATCAAAGTTCTCGAGAGTCAACGATACGTATCAGTCCAGTGGATGCAGTATGTGGGTCTCGTGAAAGAGAATATTTAATTTCATTTCTGTAACAGTATTGTGTTGTAACTCGTTAGCGTCACACGTAATCGACACCTCGAACATCTGAACAATACCTGCATCTAGTTGGCGATGTCTATCAACTCATCGGACTCTATAATGAACATTCTATGCTATGTCAAACCATGAAACCTATGAGAATGCCATAGTTCCAGAAACTGAGCATTGACGAACTTGTGTGATTAGCAAGCGGGTAAACTTTACATCCAGTGATTCATGGCTGTTTATTTCGCGCGAAACAAATTTTTTTATTCATTGTCAATCTTTTCAAATTAAATTTGTTAATGTGCGATGGAATGGGAATGAAGAATGAATACGAAAGAAAGGGGAATGTAACTCGCTGTGTTGGGGTAATAATTGAATCTGAAGGGGTATGTCTTAAGAAAAAAAGATATCAAGGTGGTGCAACAGTGATTATGCGCCATATTTTAATTCTAGAAATGTATTTATGCAAAGTCTGAATAACAGAAAGTCTCGAGTTCGGATACGGGTACGATGAAATATTAATACTGCGTAATTTTCTATTTTAGTACAGTAAAAACTGATCCAACGCCCATTTCGACTAAAGTTGGTTGATTGTTAGTGATTCAGGGCGTGTCAACTACTGAGGTCATTAGCCCGTCTGTCTCTCCGTCCCTCTCTCCGTCCCTCTCTCCGTTCCTCTCTCCCTCCCCGTCCCTCTCCCCGTCCGCCTCTCCGTCCGTCTCTCCGTCCCTCTCTCCGTCCGTCTCTCCGTCCCTCTCTTCCTCCGTCTTTCCGTCCGTCTCTCCGTCCATCTCTCCGTCCGTCTTTTCGAAAATTGCAAAAGTTTGAAAGTTTTGAATGTATTCATGTTACTACAACATTGAAGATAAGCTTTTTCCTTCAAATGAAATTCGTTCTCCATAATCAGTTCTTTTATTGAAGTCTTGTACATTTTCGTAAAATTTTTGAAGTTTTCGCCCAATATTGCTTGAAATACGTTCAATATTAAAAGATAACAACTAGAATTTCTGAAAACGACTCCAAATTTTTCATTTTAACTTTCTGTAGGTTTAGAGCTAAACGCACTGATTTAGAGTGTAACGCACATAAATTTCAGTTTTCTCTATGTGTTTCAAAAATTAGAGAAGTGTAATTTTTTTTGACATCTGACACGTAGTTAATATTTACATTAGCGACAAATTGTGTACATTAATGCATTTATGAGTATAAGTGCTTTGAACGATGTCTTGCTCAAGTTTCTCGAAAACCCGAAATGTCTGATAAAAGTTTCTGAAAAAGTGTTATGTAAAAGACAGTTCAAAATTCCGCCATTCCAGAAACGTTCAAGTCATTTTCTCGAAAATGTCTCCACATTTTTTCTTAGAATATTTGAACGAATAGTGCTAAATGGACTGGACAACATGACTTCAACGCTGCTTTAATGTATTCTTTTGTGTTTGTAAAAAATTACACACCTGAATTCCTTTCAAATCTCTCACGTCCTTAATATTTACAGTACACAAATTTATACATTTTATTAAATTTGTAATTGCAATTACCTTTTAATAATTCATTGTTAATTTTCTCGAAAACTCGAAAGTTTTGGGTGAAAATAAGCTTCAAAAAGCTCATTTTCAGAAAAGTTCAAACGACTCTTTCTTCTTCAAAAACGGCTCTAATTTGTAAACGAAAATTTCCGTTTACTCTTCTATAATGTTCTTATATTCATGTTTCAGTTGTAACATTAGAGTACCAAAAATGTGAAAAAATGTAGTTTGGACGGCTCAGAAGAAGATGAGACAAAACCGAAATCCTAACCCGGAAGAAAGGAATTACAAATCGAACTAGTACGAGGAAGTCTGTGACATTATGCAGCACCACCAGTTCCTTTCATTATATAATTATAATCTCCTTAAGATACTAGTAGAACATGTGCATAGATTCACGTCTACATTTTTTTATATTTATTTTTTTGCATATATATATATATATATATATATATATAATGTTTTTCAAATGTATTTAAGATTTTCTGAAAAAACCCTGGGAATATAATGTGTCGCAGGAATGGAAATGGAATGACCGTTGCTTCAGTGATAGTTGATTAACAGTAGCTTAGCGAAGGGGTGCTCAAAAGTGAAAATTCGGACCAGGCTGCCCTCCTCTTCTCATCTCATCTGGAGGGAGGGAAATGCGGGAGACATGCGTCACAGTTAAGTGTTGTGCAGTGCAGTAAGTGGAGCAAGGCTAGCACGATGATATATACTATTTATTATTATTATTATTATTATTATTATTATTATTATTATTATTTTATTTAACTAGCTTTTTTGTAACTCCTTATTTGTCATGTAAACTTAATGTATGTAAAGTTCAGATATTCTGCCACCAAGTAACTGCAATTAATTGCTGAATTAATAATAATAATAATAATAATAATGACAATAATGATAATAATAATAATAATAATAATAATAATAATAATAATAATAATAATAATAATAATAATAATAATAATAATAATAATAATCTAATCTGGCTGAGTTGACGAGCAGCGGGCCACACCGGCGATCCGGAAACAAGTGCTGTTCCGGGACACACCAGTGAGACGGCCGCTGGAACAACTATGGCTTCGCGGTAACGGTTAATGATTGATTGATTGATTGATTGATTGATTGATTTAGTTATTCCGGGCGCGCCAAATACTATGGTCATTATTTACGTAAGTGCAGTGCGTGTTTTTTGCTCGGGAGATGGCGGTGGTCTTCCCCCGCTGGATGGCTAGGTCCGCCGCCGACCTACCGCCGGCGAGCGGGGTTTCCCCAACCAGATATCTCCCACCAACGGGGCACCGCTCAGGACAAGTTCTAGGCTCTGATCTCCCGGGATGTGTGGTAGTGTAGTGCACGTTAGTGTAAGTGTGTAAATATTTAGGATAGGAGAAAGAAAAGGAAGGAAATATCGCGTGCGGTCCGTGGCCCGTTTGTTAGGGTACTACTCCAGTATTCGACTGGCGTTGATCGGAGAAACCATGGAAAACTACCGATCAGAGCAGCCGGCCTGTAGAATTCTCCTCCAGACAGCGATTGAATTCGACCTAGCTGAAAAGCTAGTGTCGAATATCCTGCAGCCGTCGGGACTCGAACCAAGGACTTTCCGGTCAGAGGCGCTGCAGTGACATCAGTTGAAGCCCTGAGCCATCTCTGCCGATTGGTAACGTTTAAACGAAGCAATACGTCGAGTATCATCGCACATGAGAGTAGTTACATGAAGGCATTCAGTTATTATAGTATTTCAGGAGACATTAGAAATTTTATTAAACAAGTTAATAAGTTTTTAATAAATTTTTTCCGCTTCTACTTTCTTGTTTTGTCTGCCTCTAAGTATTGATTATGAAAGTATATGGTCTAAAAATACGTTTTACTTTGTGTGCGATAACTGCTCACTTAAGCATAATCTATATAGTATTTCAACCAAAAAATTGATCGACAATAAATCTTCCATGATGTTATACACCCACTTCAACGATTATCAGTAATATCTTACACTCCATCAGGAAGCATAGACTATAATTAAGGCAGTGACTGCGTCAGCGATAGATTTATCGATCTGCGTGATGACTGTAGGAATAAAAGCTTTAACAAAAACATCTTTGATTCTCGCTGTGTATGACATTCAGTGATTTAATATTAGAACGGTCTTGTAAAGAAAGTTACTCGTTATCCTTTCAGTATTCATCGACGTTTGTAACAACCGAATTACAGCACAATGTTTGAATTTTGTGATTATCTTCGATACATCTAAGAATAATACAATGCAATGCACTTGTAATAATTTTGTATTTAAAATGAGAAACTCACATCCATGTATAACATATTATAATTCTAACAAGTTGGCAGGCTGAGACTGGAATTTGCAGACTGTTACTGAGAAATGGTCAACATCACTCTTGAAACATTTTTGGTCAACAATTGGAAAAACACATGTAACTATCGAAACATTTTATTCAAGACATACAGATCAGGTTTATCTACGAAACACAGTCATTTACAACACGTGAAGGTAATCGATCAATCTGCTTCTTCCAATTGATCAATCTATATTTTTAGAGAGTCAATTCCGTAATTTCCAAGGAATGCAAAGCCTTTCAACCGGCATATACTGGTTATGATGGAAGAGATTAGAATTGTACATTCATACCCAGGGCTTCCCAATCCGATTTCGGTAACATTGTCTTAGCATAAAATCTAGCTACATGTGCGAGACTAATTTAAATTATCTCTGGAGTGTTTTCTTTTCTCTATTTGATTGTATTAGAAACCAAGACCCTTTCATGTCGGGATGCATCCATGCAAGCATCAGAGCTCTGAAAAGGGGCCACAACAAGATGGCCGAAACGTCAGCTCCATCGACTGAGACGTGGCTCATCCCGGACAGCCAAGAATCCAATGACTCCAACCGCGAAAACCTACGAATCCACCTTGGTAATCATTACGTTGTGAAGTGTCATTGTCATATCACTGTAGATGTATAATGTTTATTTTCCCATATTATTCACCGAATTTAAGCCGTAAATTAAAAAAGCTACCATTGCGAATTATATAATTTACATAGTCATTCCGACAGTACAATTTTTTCAGGTAGCAGAAATGTACTAGTACAATTATCAGAGGTAACAACTGCATTGTCTACACAGTGTCTTACCAAACGATCATGTTAACGCTATTTGTTTGAATTATTTTCTGACATAATTAATAATTTTATTGAAATTGGACTTTCTTGAATTTTCTGGAACCGTTGAGAAATTGATTATACGGATTTATAAATAGCTGAAATATTTAATAAAATATGTTAAACTTAACAAGAAAAACGTGCTATTATTTCTTCAATTTATGTGCGAAGATGACTCCTAAAATACTTATTTTTAATTTCTTTCTGCGGTATAGGTGAACAGTTTTCTAGTTAATGGCTCATACTGGTAGTACCTCTTGTGAAATTAGGTAGACGTAATTTCGAACAATCGATCACGAACGAATTTTGTACTCCATTACACGGCCGTCGTATGTCATTATTAAGATAAATATATTGACTCTAGAAGCCCTAATTGGTTAATATATTGTCACCACTGACATAGAATTAGCAATAACATTGTGACACCAACAGGACAGAAAACTTTGACAAGAAAGAGAACACTATGAACGTTTGTTATGTTTCTTCAGTGGAAATTGCATTTTTATTAGGAATAATGCCGTTCAAAAAGGTGAAAATGTCAGCTTGACGTGGCACATTACTGCGACAGTAACTGCGAAGTCGAGACATACCCTTAAAAACTGTACATTAAAATTATGATAATAATATTGTACGAGAGACCAATTATCAGTACCCACTTATCAATCTTTAGAGGAGTGATTCGACCTCAGTTTGCGTGAATTTTCGTGTTGGACTAAACGAGTCCGGACAGTCTCTTTTTCCTAACCTTTATTCCTTCCATTGATCCTTTATTAAAATCCATTTTCATTATTTCTTTAATGCTTCCTTAACATGAAATTTTTAATTAGATCAGCATAATAAATCATTAAGTTAATTTCATTTGTTTTGTAATCATTGACATTATAAATATAAACAAATACAAGTGAAGCGAAAATAGTAATTGTAAGAAGTTAAATACCCGTACGTCCTTGTTGTGTTAAACATATTTGAAAGTTGATTTCTAAAATAAACTTTATTAATTCATTCGCTCTCTCAATATTTTTCAAGTAACTAATATTTAAAATATGGTTTTAATGGTAGCATAGAAATAATCGTAAATTCAACTTTCATAAATGCTTTTTACACTGAGCATAAAACTAACCATTTCCAGAAGGGTTAATTATTCACGGTGCATTCTTAATATTTTTGTATTGTTACAATAATAAAATCAATAATTATTCTAGAAAATATCTAAATAAGTAGACGTATTTGCAAGAACTTTACTGCAATAATTTGATAACGAGGGCGTCGATTACCATTTTGTTGATTTCAAATGATCACTCATCTTGAATACTGAATTTTTAACATATCTCAGAAGCAGAGCAATTGACGTCAGATTTTTAATCAATTCTTTCCGTATTAATATTTTTGTACTCATAGCTGCAATGTTAGAAAATGCTTCCTAGTTCTTCATTGCAGAAAGTGTTCAGGCCAGTATTGCTAGTATCTACGCCTATGAAAAAACGATTAGAATAGTACACGTTGATAAAAATTGTAATATTTGTATATTTTAACTAAATGTTATTTATGATATACGTGATATTCGCTACATAACTTCTCTTTGTTCTTCACATTAATTATACTCTATAACATTCTTCCGAATGTCATTAAGAACGTGCAGGGTAAGGAAGTGAAAAGTATTGAGGGTGAGTTGTTCATAAACGTATTACTAGCTTAAACATGTTGACTCAGGGAATACATTCCCTAATAGCGGAGGTACATCGTAAAATTCGGTCTCTGTTACGGACATTAATTATTTTAGTTACAGTACCTGGTATCAATTATCCTTCTAATACAGAATTTCAAATTATATCTATTGCTAAGTAAAAAGAAATATTTACCAATATCAATTTTTATTACTGCACTATGAATGTTAAGTAGTACAACATTCTCAAATTTGGATTTTCGGAAACCATATGTCAAGAATGATATATTAGAAACAATTCGTGTAAGAAAAATGAGAGACGCCTTTTATAACAGCTGAAATGATAGTAAAAAACTTCTGCTCGAACTATTTTGAAAATAATTTTCACTGTTGCAATGCCAACAATGTAGCAATATTCAAACGTTTTTTCTGTTACTAACAAATATTGACAAGTAATATATTTAACTACGATAATTATTGTCATAACCACAGAGTTTCTGGATAGATCACGAACAAATCAACAATGAAGTTCACGTCATTTGATAAAAAAATAGAGAGTTTAAATAAAGAGATCAACTTCAATTGAATATCGATTATAAACTAGTATTATATCACTACATAGATCATCATTCTAAAATCATTGCCAAGAAATTGGTGAACAATTCAAGATTAAATTGTCTTGCAGAGAAGATGACGCCATCTGCTAAAGAAGAAAGACAAGAAATGCAGAGAAATACATAGAATTTGTCACAAATGAAAGACTATAATATTATGAACATATTTTATTACACAAACTATGTCTTATACGTTTAACTTAAAGTTTTAACGTTTAACGTATACGTTAAGTTTAAGTTTTTATAGTAAAAATGACACTTTTGATACAAGATTCAGCAACATCTTTTATCTTATGATAGAGAGACATATGAATCTTAATATGAATTGTTATGCAAGTGTTACATGTAGGAATAAAATTTGGTTTTCATAAGATTTATATTAACGTAGAATTATAAGGCTCGTTATTTTAATATTAGGGTGCCAACAGAAGGATGTTTGTGATAATTTATTTTATTAAATTGCTGCGGACGTTTCCTTTGGAGTTTAGAACTTCCGCAAATCTCATACAAACAATCTAACTGGAGCTTTCTGGAGCAGGAGTAATACGTAAACTGTTGAATATTTTCAACCATTACCGAAACAAAAAAAATGAAGTGTAGTTGTAAAGTTTATGGAAACTGTGCAATATGCACCTGAACCTATCATAAAACTATCTGGATGATGTTATTAATATTCATAAGGATACTTTTATACGAAGCAATAAACATTATTCGATGCTCAGAAAGAGAATTGGGTTTCCTGATGCAGTATTCTTTACAAAATCATAACAAATACGCGCTACAGAGCAGGGTTTACCATTAATGTAACTTCATACAGATAATAGAGAGGGGGTGAAAAGTTGTTCAGACGTTACATTGAATAAATATCTCAATACATTTATACTTTTATTTTTTTTTATTTATTTGCGTCAAAAAAAACAGTTAAAAACTGCGTATGACGTGCTATGGGGAAAAGTGAATTGTGTGCACATTTTCAAAATTCTGCGATCTCTACACCAAGTCATATACTACTTAAATTTTGAATTTTGAAAGGGAGAAAAAACAACAAAAACTCCCATGTAATAAAACCTATTTTCAAGGATAAACAAGCAATAAATTTTGAATTTTGAAAGGGAGAAAAAAAAACAAAAAACTCCCATGTAATAAAATCGATTTTCAAGGATAAATTTTCAAGGATAAATAAGCAATAAATTTTGAATTTTGAAAGGGAGAAAAAAACAACAAAAAAACTCCCATGTAATAAAATCTATTTTCAAAGAAAATAAGCAATAAATTTTGGCTCTTATTACTTCCTGCCGCGACAACATGGAAACGATAATTTGAATAAATGTATTTCCCACTGAATTCTAGAAGACGTGCACAGAAATGAAGTTACATTTATGTCCAGAAGCAAAACAAGGGGCCATCTCAGCATTTGCTCAATGGATCAGGGAAACTGGACGAAAAACCTGATCGAGATGGGGGTCATTGACCCGGAAGCTGTAGTACAATACACTGTAAGCTGTAGTAAGCTGTGTAGTAAGCTGTGTAAGCTGTACAATACACCCGGAAGCTGTAGTACAAGCTGTATACAAAGAAATTTATGCAATTTACGATCTAAGAGCCTACATCTCGTAAACTAAGTACTGGCAAAATATAATTCATGGAATGCCATTAACAGACAAGTACTACTTTCTCCAAGTATGTTAAAACTTTGCACATTTGCGTAATATTCTTTAGAAATATTGCAGATAAAAAGATGTACCAATTAAAAGGCTTACGCTAAAATTATGCAAGACAAGAAGTATCTGTAGATTACTGTATTTTGTCCTAACTTTATGTTACATAGACAGTCATTGATTCGTCAATACTAATGTTAATTACAAACTATATATGTACTTTGTATTAATCTACTCGGACTCCTGTTTCACTTAAGTCATTTGCAACTTGTGATGCACAATCATAACTATGTTAACTTGTGAAGGGCTTTTTTTTCATATTTCATGAAACTAAGTTATTAATTAATTTTCTCACTTAAAAAATAAATTGGCAAGTTTAAAAAAAACATAAATTGAAAGTATGTTTCATAAGTCATGTTTTTAAACTTACCATGCTATCAATTCTTTAAGTAATACAACTATTTTATAAATAAGTTTCACGAATTAAAAAAAAATCGCAATTGATGGTTGTAGACCAGAAGTGGCAAGAATACAGTTCAGTGAAACAAGGGGTCGAAACAATTAATAGAAAGAAATGAACAATGAAAGCATTAATAGAAAGAAATGAACAACAATGAAAGAATTAATAGAAAAATGAACAACAAAGAAAGAATTAATAGAAGGAAATGAACAATGAAAGAATTAATAGAAAGAAATGAACGACAATGAAATCATTAATAGAACGAAATGAACAACAATGAAAGAATTAATAGAAAGAAATGAACACAAAGAAAGAATTAATAGAAGAAATGAACAAAATGAAAGAATTAATAGAAAGAAATGAACAACAATGAAAGAATTAATAGAAGAAATGAACAACAATGAAAGAATTAATAGAAAGAAATGAACGACAATGAAAGCATTAATAGAACGAAATGAACGACAGTGAAAGGAAAAAATAACGACGATGAAATAATTAATAGCAGGAAACGATTGAACAACCAGGAACTGCGTAACGTGCACTTACCTCTGCCCCAATGCCGCCTCCGAGGCTCGGCGTCGTCTTGCGCGTCGTCGTAGGCGTCGAAGCCATCGGCGTCGTCCGCCGCGGGCCGGTCGCCGTCGGCGTCGCGTTGGGCGTCGTGGCGGCGTGGGAGGTCGCGCCGGCGGTCGCGAGGCGGGCGCAGGGCCCCGCTGAGGGCGCTGGTCGCCAGCAGCGCCAACACCAGCAGCGCGGCGCCGGGCAGGCGGCGGGCGCCCTGGCCACGCCCCCGCCCGCGCCCGCGGCACGCGCACTCGCACGGCGGCTGCTGCTGCTGCATCACGCCGGGCGTCGCTCTCACCACATCACCCGCGCCCCTGCCCCGCCCCCTCCCCACACGCCTCCTCCTCCTCCGCGCGGACTTCCCTTTCCGGCTTCGCACCTCGCTCTCTTTCTCTCGACCTCGCTTGCCTTCGATTTATTTTATTTCTTTTATCTTGGATCGGCGGCCGCCCAAGGAGAGGCGACGCCGCCGCACATTATTTTTCTGCCCCCTGCTACGACTATTTATTCTTCGCTTCACTACTTGTGTTGGTGGAGGGAGCTCGTCGGACAACACGGGGAAAGTAGAGGATGGGAGACTCTCGCGTTTCTTTTCGTAGTTGGTTCAAAAACACCTCTCCCTCGAGAGCGAAACGTGTGGATATAGACTCACTGAGATCGGAGCAAGAAACGGCACGACATCTAAGAAAATAAAAACTACCGCTTCCCAACTACGGGTGGATTCTTTTTTTCCTACATCACTCCGTCGGGGCACACAGCGGTGGCAGGCACTGCACTAGCGAACGCGCACGCGGTGAGCGCACTGTGCGATGGGCCGTCGGTTGGCGGCTGGCGACCGGCCGGCCGTCGGGGCGGGCCGGGCCGTCGCTTCGAGGGGTGGCGGCGGGCGACTGGCGCGGGTGCGGGCGCCGCCGCCGGCGCCGCGGCCGTCGCCGCCAGATGCCTCCACCGTCGCGGATGCTGGGGCGCGCGGGGCGGAGAGGGTGTGGCCGCGCGCCGCCGCCGCCGCCTTCGGCGCCCCGTGGCGCGCGGATCGCGGCGCGCGCGCGTCCGCCGCCGCCGCCACCACGCCGGCGCGCGCCGCGGCCGGCCTCGCCGCCGCCGCCGCCGACTCGACCGCCGATTCGTTCGCGTGGATTCGTTCTCGGACGCGCCTGTCGCTGTTGTCCGGGCTTTCTCCGCGACGCCGCGCCGCCGAAGCCGCGCGCGCGTTGGAGGGTGCCGTGTGACGCGCACCTGCGAGGCCGGCCCGTCCGCGCGGCCCTCGCTTCGATGCCCGGCGCGGTCGCCGCGCCCGCCGCCCAGCAGTCGCCGCTCCACCCGCACGGCCGCCTCTCCGAGAGGCCGCTGGCGCGGATACGCCAGTTTTCGATTTCCGGGGGCCTTGCTCGGTTTCCTCCCGGCCCCGTGTTCTCTCCTTTTTTTTCTCCTCCTGTCCTCCGCGAAATTCAATTCAAAGTTTTTGAAATTGTTGTTCGCGCCCTTTGTCGCGGTGTCAAGCGCCGTGTACGCTCTCTTAGGTATCATGTTCCTTCTCCCACGGCGATATCTCCTGCATTTCTCATTTTCCATCATGTTAATTTATTTTGCGCCTCCTGCCCCGCGGCGCGGGGCGAAGCGAGGCTGTTCGGGGCTTCTTCGCCTGCCGGCTGCGCCTTCAGGAGCCGCCACCGCGAGCGCTGTCGGCCGCCGCGACAGACGTCTCGCGCGAATATCTTAATTGCTCTCGCTTCGTCCCTGGTCCTCCCCCCTCCCCGCCTGCTTGCCGCTCGCTTGCCGCTCGCTCTCCGCCCACTCACCGCCTACTCCACGCCGCTCCCCCCATCCCGCCGCGTCCACGAGTGCCATGGACCGTAGCCGTCGCCCCCGCCGTCGCTGCTGACGTCAGTATGTATGCGCCAGGGTTCCGCCATTTTGCTGAGTTCCAATCTTGCCTTTTGCATGTCGCACGTCTCCGTTCTCTAATATTGTATTTTCTATTAAGTGCTGGTTTGGTTTCATATTCTTTTTGGAAATAATAATGCATTACGAAGTCTGGAATTTGATAACAACTTTCTAGAGAGAACGCATTTCAAGACTAAATAAAAAAATATGAAATACAATGCTTCAATATTAATATTTTGATTAAAATATATTTACATCAAACAATATTACATAATAATAATAATAATAATAATAATAATAATAATAATAATAATAATAATAAATGATAATATTCCGGAAAATTTAATTTCCAAAAAAATTCCTTTAAATTTAATTGCTTTAGTTAAAATGTTGAAAACTCAACTCCAAAAGAAATATTCATTTTCCTATTACTAAATATAAAAATTTATTTAAATTAAGACATTTCATTTTGTATCTTTATTCCAGTACTTGCATCCTTTTCTGAAAAATATTCGGTCTATTTTAAATCTTCTTTAGATATACCCAGTAAAATGTACCCACAAAAACAATGATACATTAAACCATGAAGAGTAATTTACATAAATATAATATTCACTAAGCTATCTACTTTTCAACGATTTATTTCAGTGAAAGAATGTGCTTTATTTAGAAGTTTTGAATTTATAGTGCATTATGGAAATAATTATATTGCCGTTTAGCAATTCATAAATCAACATGATTAACTACTTGTTGAGTTCGAGCCAACTAGTATTTACAATCGACACCCGCACTCGGCTGGCTTTCCCAGCTTTTGTTTTTAAATGCTTTAGTCTGATTTGTATTGAATTAAAATGTGGAAGTAATTAAGTTAATTCTCAATAAACAAAACTTTTTCAGTTATAAAATTCTTTCCTTTTCTTTTTTGTTCCGTCGCAATTATTTTCGAAACGAACTTGTAACTAAGAAGTCTGTAATTCACATTCATTAACAAAATTGAAATACATTACAACCCTTTTTTCAGTCTTAGTTGCAATTGCAATTGCATTTTTGGACTGCTTTCTTCCTTGCATTTTTGCAGAATAACCAGTAAATCTAAGCAATGGACATTTATGCATCGTAATGTTCGTACTACGCGACCCTAACGAAGGATTGTTCATAATAAATGATTTGAAGAAAGGAACATACATTAAAGAAGGAAAGTACCATAGACGTACAAAGAAGGAAAGAAAGTCGCACAATTGATGAAATTTTAACGAACAACGTTTTTTAAATACTCCTTGATTTGAAAGAAAAAAGGAAACAAAGAAGAAGAAAAGAACAATAAGTTGGAAGAAAAGGATAATGAAGAGCTGCGGTCATAAGTAGATATAAAATTAAAACTTGAATTGGATGCAATTTATGCTTCATTATTTACCTTTCCAAGATTTTTAATACTGATATGAAAAGTTGCTAAATAATTGTAAAATATCACAATAATGTTTTCAGCTCTCCTTTACCATTAAATTACGTATGCAATTTAATGTAAGGTTTGGCAATTGAGAAATTTAAGGCAGAAAGGCTAGTTAAAAAGAATCTCTCTATTTACGAATTGCGATATTACTTCTTGAATTTGTTAACTCTTTCACATAGTTTCCATGAATCTTATATTTATTCGTGCAAATATTCACACTATCAGCCACAGAATATTTCAAAATATAACAATAATAAGTAGCATTTTAGTAGTTTGTTGGATAAGATTAATTTGTGTTACATGGCGATACTTACACTTTAACCTATATGTTTTGGATATTGGAAATTTGGGGATTAAATTAAGCAAAAGTCAAATTTCCCATTCTCAAGTAAACTTGTTTTAAATACCATTAATTAAAAAGCTCAGTATGCAAGATCAAATATTTAGGAACGAGTTAGGATCTTTCTATTCGTGTTAGAAGGAGATTTGACATTTAGAAGGAGATTTGACATTGAGAAGCAGAATTTTACTGTCAATTTTGCTACATAGGTAGCTATTACATAAAATATTTTATACCAGAGAGATTTACCATTGTTATATAAGAAAGTAATATTTACAACTGTTACGAGAACATTTAATTAATTTTTTTCCTACAGTTTTAACATTCTTTGATAACATCAATAGTACCGAACCTAGTATTTTTTTATGATTGTTCATTCGAGAAGAAGGGATTTTTGGGGTATCATTTAGTATTCTATAAACCATGACCATGGCTATGATTTAGTATTTAATTAACATTATAATTTCAAAATTAAGTCTTGAAGCAGAAATAATGAGGTTTATGTAACAACATTTGTACAGATAAAAATATTAACGTCAAAATTTGAATTTCTTCAACCAGCATCGCATAATATTTTTTTATCAAATGTATATTCCTATTGAAAAGATACATGCGCAACTCCTAACCTACAAGCTCTTCGAAACTCAGACCGGTAGCGGTAGCTCAGTGCATCAACTGATGTCACTGCAGCGCCTCTAACCGGGAGGTCCTAGGTTCGAGTCCTGAAGGCGGCAGGATTTTCGACACTAGTTTTTCAGCTAAGTGGAATTTACCTGCTGTCTGGAGGAGAATTCTAGCGACCGGCTGTTCTGATCAGCAGTGGTTTTTCCGATCAACACCAGGCAAATGCCGGAGCAGTGCCCTACCAAACGGGCCACGGACCGCGCGCGATCTGTCCTTCCTCTTCCTTGTCCTATCCTCTCCCCTTACACACACTTACACTAACATGCACTACACTACCACATATTCCGGGAGACCGATTTGAAGCTTAGAGCTTGTCCCGGCTGGGGCGGTGCCCCGCTGGTGGGAGAGTCCTGGTTAGGGGGTAACCCCACTAGCCGACGGTAGGTCGACGCCGGATCTCGCCATCCAGCGGGTGAAGATCACCGGCATCTCCGAGAAACAAAACATGCACTACACTAACGGGACTAATGACCGAAGCAGTTGACGCGCCCAAAAACACGAAAAACTGAAATCAAATCGAATCTCAGCAAGCCTTTGCAGATGAATTCGTTACCCTATTAGAGCGAGAGAAGCGTTATTACACTGGCAAGTGGCTGCCTCGTGCCGCGAGCGGGCTTCGAAGCACGGTCTGCGCGCGTCGATGAACCAGCCGGGCCGGCTGGTGCGGGCGCGCTCTGTGGTGCGTGGAGGCGAACTGAAGCGCTGCACCACTTCTCACTCCCCCCCGCTCCCCCTCCCGCTTCGCCAACCTCGCCATACTGCTCGCGGCCACTGCACTCTCAGGCTACATCGCTTGGCACGTACACACTCCATTCTCCCACCAGCTGCTCACAAGTGCTGCCCACGTAAGGTGACTCGCTTTATTAGGGAATGATCTGGAATTTGCCTGGTTCAGTTCAACAAGCGTTCCTCCATTCTCGACCGGGATCGGTAGCTCAGTGCACTAACTGATGTTTCGAGTCACTGCAGCGCCTCTGACCGGGAGGTCCTAGGTTCCAACTCCCCACAGCAGCAGGATTTTCGACACTAGCTTCTCAGCTAGGTCGAATTCAGTCGCTGTCTGGAGGAGAATTCTAGCGGCCGGCTTGTCTGATCGGTAGTTTTCCGTGGTTTCTCCGATCAACACCAGGCGAATGCCGGAGCAGTACCCTGCCAAACGGGCCACGGACCGCGCGCGATCTTTCCTTCCTCTTCCTTATCCTATCCTCTCCCCTTTCACACACACTTACACTAACATGCACTACACTACCACATATTCCGGTAATCGGTCGGAAGTTTAGAGTTTGTCCCGACTGGGGCGGTGCCTCGCTGGTGGGAGAATCCTGGTTAGGGGAAAACCCCACTAGTCGACGGTAGGTAGGCGCCGGATCTCGCCATCCAACGGGGGAAGATCACACCACTCTCTCGAGAAAAAACCTGCATTACACTAACGGGACTAATCATCGAAGCAGTTGACGTGCCCGGAAACACGAAAAAGTCAATAAATCAATCAATCAAATGGTAGGAGGAGGTAGAGTGTGGTAGGAGTAGGTCCACGGATTCACCATCAATTGGACCTCAACAAATAAAACCATAAAATACTTGGGCTTAAATTTCGGTACTCGACTTCACTGGAAGCAGCATATAGAGGTAAAAACTCAGCAAGCCAAAGCTTAACTAACTCAACAACAACCCTTACTGAATCAAGACAGCCAACACTCCACATCTAATGCTAAATTACTTTACAAAGCAATAATCTAGCCGACATCTTGTTCCGTCTGGACAAATGCCGCCATCGCCTATCTACACAAAATGCAAGTGATTCTCTATAATTTTTTAAGATAAATTACGAAAGCACCATGGTTTATCAGTAACAATCAGCAGCAAAATAATTTAAAAATAAGTACAACAGAACACGAAATAGTCTATGTCATACAATGTTTACAGTAACCTTTCCCAAATATAAGCATCATCCTTCTGTACACAAGACAAAAACTTACTACGTACTCAAACGAGAATTAATAACAAATATCCCCTAATTCATTCTACAAAATGTTAGCAAAACTGGAATAATATTTATCTGAAAAGCTTACTGTATCCTCTACCGCTGTAATTTTTATATTATTTTATATATTTGTAATATGTTTAATTTTGTGTTAGTTTAAGTTAGAATAAAATAGATTGAGACCATCGAACATTTGCACAGTTCATACGTAAACTGAACAATGTAATATCAACTAAAAATCAAATTACATCAAGAAAGGTCTCAGGGTGTGGGTTGCTATTATGTTAGTAATAGAATAAAATCAAACCTCCGGTTCGTTTGGCGAAGCAAACAAGGTTTCTTGAACTTGGAATCGCAAGTGTCTAGTTTTCAAACGTTCCTAACGCCACTATTTTACAACTTTTATTCATCATTCAACTCATCACTTTAACAAAAGGGTGGGGAGAAATGCTGGAACTCAAGGAAACATGTGCAGAATACTTTTTTCACATACGTTACATAGAAGTTATATCTATTCTTTGATGCAAATATATCAAATAAATAAAATGAAGTAAAATACCGACGCATCTGAACTGTCTTTGTCTACTGCGGGGTAAGGGAAAATGTCAAACTAGTCATTTTTTAACCTTTTATTAATATTCATTGTCAAAATTTATCCTCCTCCAACTGCTATGACAAAGTGTTCTATCTCGTCACTTCCTGTGCGTCAGTTCTTTCTATCCCCTTTACTCAGATTTCATATTTGGTTCAGCACATAATTTTCATTTTTACCTCGCGTGTCTGAAACGTGATCGTGACATGTGCTGCTACTCGCCACTTCTCTCTGCTCCTACACACTCCGTTGTTCCCATTAGCTATTGCAAGTTCTGTCGTTGAATTCATCCGGCGTGGCTTCATGCTGTGTCCGAGAATCATATCGAATTCAAATTCAACCACATCTTCATTCTGCCACAACAATCTGTATTCTTCCGCCTGTTTGCTAGCCTCCCAACGAAAATTCGTTCATCTCATTTTTGTTCTTATGTTGACCAGTAGTTTTCTCTTGTGAATGCGTATAATACTGAACAACAGTTGTCCGTTTTCTCTTCAACTGCACTTCTTACCGTATTACTTATGTTCTCTTGTGTTATCACTGCCAGTTGTTTCTTTGTATCTATCCTCCAATATTTTTTTCTTTGTATTTCCTTTGTCTGACTTACATTTTTCTTGCCCGTTTGCTTCATATTTCACTCTGCTCTTCGCTTATCCGTAATTAACTCACTCACTTCTCGATGTTTCTTCGTTTATTTACTTCACCTAATTCGCGTTGGATTCTCCATTCACGGGTTGGGAAAACTTTAATCCTATCAATCGACCCTCCGCCGACTCTCACCCAGCCTCTACCCATATTCACTGATCCTCAGCCGCCTCTCCCCCGTCTTTAACTCAGCCTCTACCCATATTCACCGATCGTTTTATTTCCCCCACCCTCCTTGTAGCCACATCCAACCACCCCGCACATCCCCCGTCACTCCCCACACGGCCTGCTTTCAGCGACTCCTTCCCGATGCCCATATCCGTCTGTTTTCCCGCCAATCACTCACCCCTTTACGGACACCCCAACCCCTCCGCCCCCCCCCTCACCCCCCAGCTTCTCATCCCCGTCACATCGCGTCGTATTGCGCCCGCATCGCGCGCCTATCGATGCCCCCACCACGCCCCCGCCGCAGTCGCCCGCTCGCACGCTCCAGATGCAGACGCTGCCTCCGAGCCAGCGCCCCCCCCACACAGGCACCAGACCGTGCAGCCCGGGTGCAGACGCCGCGGCTCCCCGCCCTCCCCCCCCCGTCCCCGCCCCCGCCGCCCACCCCCCCCCCCACCCGCCCCGCCGCCCTCGCCGCCCTCGCCGCCCTCGCCGCCCTCGCCGCCCTCGCCGCCCTCGCCGCCCTCGCCGCCCTCGCCGCCCTCGCCGCCCTCGCCGCCCTCGCCGCCCTCGCCGCCCTCGCCGCCCTCGCCGCCCTCGCCGCCCTCGCCGCCCTCGCCGCCCTCGCCGCCCTCGCCGCCCTCGCCGCCCTCGCCGCCCTCGCCGCCCTCGCCGCCCTCGCCGCCCTCGCCGCCCTCGCCGCCCTCGCCGCCCTCGCCGCCCTCGCCGCCCTCGCCGCCATTTATTTCAGAAACCAATGATTATCGTTTTAAATTTCGATCTTTGAGTACTTTCAGAGTCAAAATATTGGTATTTTTTCCCTTGAAGTGTGCGCCTTTAGGATTCATTCAGATCGATGAGCATAGAGTTGACGTCGCTTTCATCACTTTGGAAGAATTGGGATTAGAGGCTACAAACGTTTTTTCGGGTAAAATAAATGGCTAAGTTACAATATAAACTATTTACTAATATCCCACCTAATATCCTTTGTCTGCTGATGATAATAATTATCATTTAAACAGTTGAATGTTCTGGGATCCTTAGAACACCAAAGGGAAGAACTTAAGGGCACAACCACCTCCCAAAAATTTGCAATATAATTGAAGGAAAACTGTATTAATTTAAGAACTAATTCTGAATTTATTTATCATTATATTACAATCATTTTCAGCAACGTTTAGTTAAAATATTAAATGTTATTATGTGTAATGTGTTCAAGTATGTGTAAAAATTTTCAAGGTATGGCAAGGTCGTATACATTTTGATAAACTTCCATATTTTTAAATATTTTTGTGGGGACTCAGATGCCCATCTCCAATTTTCGAGAAAATAGTTTAACATTCACTGTGTTGATTTCATTGCACTACTACTACTCACATTGATATATGCTAATATGAGATTAACACGTGTTTGTGGGCTGACAAGTGGTTGAGAGAACGCTAGAGTTTTCAGGAAACGAGTACACATGAAGACGATTTCCAATTATTTTATATACATCTGAGAAATGTTGAAAATTAAACTGTTATTTAATATTAGAAAAGCTTATGATGCAAGGTAAAAACCCTAAACTATAAAACAATAAATCCTTACCTAAAGATAGGGTAGAAAACATAGCTGGGGCGTGGCTTTCACTTCCTTCCCCTATTGGTTAACATTGTAATGGAGTACGAACGAGCATAACCATCACGCTAAATATACGAGTAACTTATATGCACGTACAGAAACAGTACCTGTATTCTATAGGGAAATATGGAAAAGAAATCCTACTGTTCACCTTATTTTAAAACCGTAATGCACATTCTTATAAGCACTGAATTTTTTTGTGAAAGAACACAAATGTCAAATGATTACTAGACATTACTTTTACTCGATGCGAACACTCACAAATCTTTTCATTTAAAAACACTCATGGAACATAATACAAATTAGTACTTTAGCTCCTCTAGCAACAATTTTTCACTCACATGTTTTCCCGAAGAGGGAATAATGCTTTCAATAGATCGATGACAACTTACAACGAAATGAAAACAAATGACAAAAGGTAAGCGTTAATTCTATTAATTTTGTTTTCATTACACTTCAGTGTTTATACTACAACAATAACGAGGTATTGGACTCCAAATGTTTTATCGATTTTTTTTATTAAAGTTGTTGATGCGACTTTAATAAAAAAAATAACGAGCAATAAAACATTTGGAGTCCAATACCTTTCATTTAAAGCAACATCACAAAATTTGGTTGACAAGTAAGCTCAAACTTCTTTAAAAGTCTTAATGTTTTAAATATAAAGATTTTTACAATTTTTTAAATGCCAGAGAGTTTAAAAGAAACAACGCCATTTTTATAATTTTTTATAAATAAAAAATTGTGTATTAAATGAGCAAAAAATTTCAAGAAAAGCATTTTCAGCCATTTTTAAAAAAATGTTGAAAATATCAATTGGGGATTCATGTAAAGTACCCCCACCCCAAAATTCAAATTTTTTCACGATCTTCAGAATGACACAGCTGCATCTCACTGTTGAGGTATTCACCAAATTTTAACTCAAAATATACTAATGCAACAAAGTTATACATTCTTCCAATAATATAAATCTACTTTCTGGTATAATATTACATTTTGTTCTCTGCACCTGCATCGATCTTAACCATTTTTGTAACATCTCTTGTCATCCTCTTTCCTGACGTGTGTGCTAGTAGAAAATGTACCTTAAACACGGATTTTAGGACCCATTTTTGAGATCATATTGTTGAGGTGATAATTTCCTCAATACACTATATCGAGGAAACGTAATAATTACCAATAGATTAAATAAATAATAAGTAAGCTTGTATGTAGTAAATGATAAGTAAGCTTTAAATATACTTCCGATTCCTGAGAAAACTGTGACAAAGCCTACCTTGAATACAAATAAACTCGGATTTTGGGGAGTTCATTATATTGAGACGTTTACAATTTTTTGTAAAAGATATAGCAATCCCTAGAACTACAAATTAAAGTATACAATATAACTGAATTAACACGTTCGTCCCATATTTATATAACTAAACGAAGACTTGTCTTAACAAATTACAAAAACAATGTTTGACGCGCGAATCCGATGATTACTAACTTCGAGGTAGACCCTTTCCAGGCAGACATGTTCGCTCTCTGCTATTGCAGGAAGTAATGGATACTCTTCTGTGTTCCTTCTGATTCCTGTGGGATTATTTTGTTGTTTCCTTCTAAAACATGCCTCGGTTAAGCAGTGGAGTCCTGTTAATAATCGAGAGTCTACTTTGATAAAGAATTACGCTTAGGAATGTTTAATAAATTAAAGCAATTAATTATTTTTCAATATAATATTTTTTTGAATAACATTCGAAAACTTATGTACGAAAATATTATTGATTCAATACAATCATATTCCTAAGTATTTTATAATACGCGCTTAATGAAGTTCATATGCTGATTACATTAGACATGGCAATCAAACCCTAAAATGAAGGAAGCTTAAATTTATATAGAATATACCCATTTTAGTGAAACATGTTCTTAGTTCTGATGCTCTTCTGGCTGACACTCATTTCTCTTACTTTCCATGCAGTAGATTTATATCAACATTTAGAGTTAGAAATAAATTTAAACTTAATGTTGGTAATAAATCATTTTACTCGCGCCAAAAATAGGTGTGTGTCTTTCACACAACTCGCCTTTTTTGTATGTAGAAAAGCCTTTTGTACAGCAGGTGCTCCCCCTTCCTAAAAATAAACCTCGCTGGGCGCACTTCATTAGACGCAGCACCTCGTTACAGCGCGTCGTTGTACAGAGCCACCAGTGCTACACCTGCCCCGCCCGCCCCGCCCGTCCCCGCACGTCCCCGCACGCCCGCACGCCCGCACGCCCCCGCCCGCCCCACCTGCTCCCACCCGCCCCCGCCCGCTCCCACCCGCCCCCGCCCGCTCCCACCCGCTCCCACCCGCCCTCCGCCCTCCGCCCCGCCGCCCCTCCGCACCCCCCGCCCTCCGCCCCTCCGGCCCCGCGCCCCGCCGCCCCGCCGCTCCGCTGCCCTCGCCGTCCCGCCGCCCCGTTATCCCGCGACCCACGCCGGCGCCGCCGATCCTACCAACCCCGCTGCCCTCGCTGTCCCCGCTGCCCCTCGCTGTCCCCATCTCCCGCCGCTCGCCTCCGCCGTTCCCGCCGTCTCACCTACCCCACTGCTCCCGCCGCCGCGTCTGTCCCCGCCGCCTCTCGCCGCCCCATCTCCCCGCCGACCCTGCTGCCCACGCCACCCCTCGCCGCCCACGCAACCCCTGCCACCCCGCCGCCCACGTTTCCCACGCCGCCCACGCCGCCCACGCCACCCCGCCGCCCACGCCACCCCACCGCTTAGGCCTCCCACGCCGACCCCACCCGCCCCCGCCGCCCCTTCCAGCCCTCATTCGCTCACGCCCCCCCCGCCGCCCCTTCCTCGCCCACCCGCCGCTCCGCCGCCCTGCCGTCCCCACCCTCTCGCCGCCTCCCCCACCCGCGTGCCCGCCCTTGCCCCACCACCGCTCTGCTCCCTCCCCTCCCTGCCTCCGTCCACATCACGTTTCTGTCCCCGCTCCCGCGGCCTTCATCTACCGCAATAGAGACGCCGCGGCTAGAGAGATTTTTATAAGGAACTGCTTGGACAGCCACTTCTTGACTAGTGCTGACAACATAATTTGAGGTTATGCCAATGCATTGAGTTCCTTTAGTTAGCTCATTCGTAAATGGTTTTCATCATTATCGTTTGCAATGCCAACGCTCTAAATGAATTATATTTGTTTTCCGAGCTGGTAAACTGGTCTCGATTAACACCTCTATACCACTGCTAAGCTCATTACAGACAGCGTTGTAACTGTTCCCGATTCTATCCTGTCCCCGCAGACCTGTCGCTGTATCTCGTCTATACCCCGCCTTTACGCTGTCCTCGTCTCAACTGCTGACCACACCCTCGGCCCCGCCTCTGTTCGCGAAGTTGTCACCGATGTAGCCACCACTTCATAAGTCTCGCTCCGCCCCGCTACTTTCCCCCTACGCCGTCGCCGCCCCCACATCCCGCTACAGCCAGTCTAGTTACCTCTTCTACCACGGCCGCTACCGCCACTATCACCACTGCTACCGTCGCCTTCGTCGATGGCGCTACCGTCGCCAACGCTGTTACTACCTCCGTATTGAGCGGAATAATGATTTCCCTCTCAACCACCCTCCCCACCATTCACCATCAGCAACCGCACTGCCTCATTCCACCATTTCCATATGCCCCCATGGCCACCGCCGCGTCGTCATGGCCTTCTCCGGCACCACCAAACTTCCACCAACAACGCCATCACCGCCAACGTCACCATCCCCTCCGCCTGTGTCTCTGGACCGGAGGCACGCGCTATCGACGTTTACTTCGATACCGCTGAAGCTCCGCGGCGTCTGCCTGCACCTGCCGCACCCCCCCTTCCGCCCACCAAGCCTCCTACACTGCTCCGCCAACCCTACTGCACTCGCCCCTTGCGTCTGGGCTGAAAACCTATCTGAGAAGCGCAGATGCGTTGCATTTGGTGAGCAGTTGGCTTGTTCTGGCAGACGTGCAATTCTTGTTTTGCTGCATAATCCGACGTTGATCCTATTCCAAGTAGTTATTGCAACCAGGAAGGGAAATGACGACCCATACTTGTACGTGACTCTCAGCAGGTGTAGCGGGCATACAAAACCGAACAGCAATTGCTGGGTGCTGTTATTTTGTTTGATCTCTGGTAGGTTGTTCTGTCGGCTGCAAGTGTTGATTCTGTCAATGAATCTGCTCACAATTCTATAGAAAACAATAAATACTGAGTCAATTTGAAACTGTTTTGTGAATTCTTGTAAAAAATGCACATTTTCCCACCATCGTCAAATTTCTTTTGAAAGCTCATTTTAAAAATGTTTTTATTCACATTTATAGAGATTATGTTTTGAAACTAAAAAAATATGTTTTAGTACTACATTTAGTTCAATAATATTGCTTACTTCAATATTTAAAACATTTACCCAACAAACGGTTCAAAAAATTCAACTTGAGAAAGAAGATACTATACAACACTTCATTTATGAATGGAAGTAATCAAACATATCTCATTTGATTTTGATTCTGTAAAAGAGGGCTTACTGAAACATGATTTCCATGAAGGGATTCGGAAAAGGAAAAAAACGTTGTGTCCAACACTAACTGTGAATGAATAATTTTCAATATTTATTATCAGTAATGATCATGCATTGATAAAGGATGAAATATTTTTCATTAATTGGTGGTGGCAAATACAATGAATTGGCAGTTTTAGTCTCCATAGATTAAATTTGCTTTTTAAATTATTATAATATTTGTCTGTTATCGAACAGTTAGGTTAAAAAGATTCAATTATAATTATGAACAGCGAATTAAAAGAGTTAATTATCAATTTCTTATGTACTATTGTAATTTAGTGTGATATACAAATGATCGAAATCAGTGATCAGCTAGGAATGCAATTATATATTGACTTAGATCTCCTCCTTTGTATTCACAGAGTATTATAATGTTTTGATAACATTTCAAAACAATGAATTTTGAAAAGATATTGAATCTGGAGAATGAACACATTTCACGCTACCATGGTAAGTTTTAATCCATTCTCTGTCATCCTATTGTCTACGGTTTTTACGTTCAACGGTTGCATAGCACTAGCGCAGTGAAAGGATATCAGTAATGATATGTTGCTACCCACATATCTGCAATTGCACCTTTCAACTCCATTTATGAACAATTTTGTTTTAATGAATTATTTTCGAACCTCAAAGCAGGACCCATTTGCCTAGACTTGAGTAATATTCCGTCTTCGGTTGCCTACCAAATTATGACCTAAATTTCCTCCCCATTTAACCTTCTTCTTTATTTTCCATTTGGGGTTCGCGACCGTTTGCATCTATTTTATATCTACTACCACCACCACTGTCGCTATATTTATATTGTCAATAGTTTGAAAAAGCGGGTAATATTTTGAAAAATATACAAAGCTTATAACGTAAAATCTTAATTGGCTAAGTAAGGCTTTTTGAGGCGAATAAATACCGATACCGTACTGTTTGTACCAATTAAAGATACGAGTTAGAGGCGTGTGTAGTAACGTGCTGTAACTTAGTGTATGTTGCAGAGCATGAATCAGAAGTCTTTACAGCCGTGGTTTATATTATATTGATATTTTTCTTTCTCACAAGGACTCGATATGAAGGAAACCAACCAACGCATATTTTGCTCATATTTTATAAATCTGAAACCCTGAAGGAGTCTAATTGAAACGGTCAAATGATTTTGTCATATTTTTATTTAGTGAAAAAACTGCACATGCTCAAAGTTACTAAATACTACACTCTGAAACGGAAGATTAGAACTGTGTCACTTCTACATAAGGTTCTTTAACTTGCTTTTAAGTAACTCTTATTTTCCGATTTAAATATAGTGACTTCTGACGTTTGATCAGCAGGAACGCCAATCTAGACCTTCATTACAAAAAGTTGTAATGAAGCTTCCGATTGGACACCTCATTCAGCTGGTCAAATGTAAGACGTCACTTTAAATTTGATCAAAGTATTGCAATTATTTGTCAAAACGCACGGGTACCATGAAGTAGCATTCAGACATCCTCAGTCGCATAAAGGCGATTCGAAGTATCTTCCCCATGTGTCGAAGAGCTTGATGGTATTGTTCGGAGAATGTAATCGACTACATTTGTTACTTACGCGAAGCTTAATAGTTCAGAACCTCGGATTCATACGCACACTCTAGCTGATAAATACAGATTCCAGATCTTCCCATGCCGCATTTTCGATTAACATCTCATTCGACCGATTGGTTGGTTCCGGGCGCGTCAACAGCTTTGGTCATTAGTCCCGTAAGTGTCGTGCATGTTTTTTATTTGGAAGATGTCCGTGATCTTCCCCCGCTGCATGGCGAGATCCGCCGCCGACCTACCGTCGGCTAGTGGGGTTTCCCCCTAACCAGGACTCTCCCACCAGCGGGGCACCGCCCCAGCCGGGACAAGCTCTAAGCTCCGACCTACCGTCGGCTAGTGGGGTTTCCCCCTAACCAGGACTCCGTGGCCCGTTGTTAGGTACTGCTTCGGCACTCGCCTGGTGTTGATCGGAGAAACCACGAAAAACTACCGATCAGAGGAGCCGACCGCTAGAATTCTCCTCCAGACAGCGACTGAATTCGACTTAGCTGAAAAGCCAATTTCGAAAATCCTGTCGCTGTCAGGACTCAAACCTCCCGGTCAGAGGCGCTGCAGTGAGATCAGTTGGTGCACTACCGCTTCCGGTCATCTCATTCGAGTGAACCGAACAATTTTGTTCTTTTGAGAAAAGATAAAAATCAGAACACATTGCTGGAGTCGTAGTACGTTGCTCCCGGTTGCTCTAATGTGCTTGTTCCTCTGCTTCACCGAGTTCACAATATTTATTTTTATTTATTTAATAGGTAATTATTACAGACAAATTAGAAACTTGATCCAATGTGGCTAGGCCGAAGGCCTTTAAGCCATTACAATACCTACATTCTACCGAGTTCTAACCTTTCGCCTTCTGGTATTCACTCAATGGTCTCTCCATCGCCTCAAAGCCGGAAACGAGACCATAAGGTAGGCTGAGGAAAAGCCCTGAAGGGAAACCTGCCGTCAGAAGCCGAGTACATGCTACTCTATCCGGTTTTTAGACTATTTATTTATTTGGCGCGGCGTCAGGCATTCTCCTTCAGTGTTTGGCCTCCACCGCACCTGAAACAAACAGCACCACAGAAAATCGTCCGCACCAACGCCTCTGCCCTAACATTTCGATTCCACTTCCTTCGCCCCTAATGTGCTTTATTTTAGCCGTTTCCTTTTATTTTATTTTAATTTAATTTATTTTTAATTTATTTAACTTATTTTAATTAATTTAATTTTAATTTATATAACTTATTTTAATTTATTTAACTTGTTTTAAATTAATTTAATTTTAATTTATTTAACTTATTTTAATTATTTTAAGTTAATATATATATATATATTTTATTGACTTATTTATCTACTTATACTTAACAATTGACTACAATTTATAACTTTTATTTTATTTTATTTTATTTTTTTTTTTTTTTTTTTTTTTTTATTTTTTTTTATTTATTTTTTTGTACTGTTTACTAACCTAACATAACTTACTGACTAACTTAATTATTGTTAGTTTATTGATTTATTACATATTTCTCTCAGTCTAGGCTCTGCTCGTACTAACCACTGCTGTTTTCCCACTCCTTAATTTCCGTTTCTCTAGTGGTCCGAACCTTTCCAGAAATTTTCCTAATTCTTTCATGAAGTTAGCTCTTTTATCCCCTAGAATGTTTTGGGCAGCGTTACGTTCCTATGTTGAAGTAGTAATTTCCATTCCATCCATTTTCCTCTCCACGTTTCGGTCGCACTGCAAATTAAAAGGATATGGATCCAGTCTTCGCTATCACCGCATAGCCCGCTGATGCCGTTACCGTTCGAGTCCTTTAATCTACGTTGCATCAGCCCCCCGACCCTGATCCAAGCGTATCCCTCTTGCGTCCTTTTGCAGTGTGTTTACGTAACGTTCGCAACCCATAACGGACTCGCGTGAATTTGCGCAACTAGCGAACGTTTTCGGCCGTTGCTGCCAGGATCTCTTGCCTTTTAATATCCGCAAGTCTATCCGAGATTAACCGTTCATGTCACGTGTTCCTATCTCCACCATTTCCGGAGAAACGTCTCCAGACCTGAACGTTCAGTAGCAGTTTAATTTTATACGACCAGTAGCGTTGGTTGCTTCCTGTAACTGCACCGAAAACATCTATTTATAAGTGAGTCAGTCTGTTCACCTGCTAATTTAATCCAAAGTTTAATGGGTTTCATTTTAAAATCTTTCCAAATTCCTACACTACGACCCTCTTAGGACTCCGGCATTTGCTGCGAATCTAGAGACTCGAGAATTAATTTGAAATAATCTGTTTCGACGCTTTCTAGTCGATCTATCCTATCCACTCCCCAAATTTCTGCCCCATAATTCATTGCTGGGAGAACTAGCGATTTAAACATCGTCTCGCACACCTTTAAAGGCAATTCGAACCCTGCGCACTGCGCAAACGATTTCTTTGAGCGCAATTCTTCCTTTACTGTCGCCGCCACTATGTGATTACTCCATCCACCATTCATGGAAAATTTTGCCCCAAGATATGTAAATGTTTTACCGGTCAATCCCCTCCTGAGCGTAAACCATTTCTCCTGTTACCCAGATAAATCCATTCTTGAAGACAACTACTTTGGTTTTGAATATTTACTTTTAATCCCCATGTTTCACTATACGTTTCTAGGATATTTAAACTTTTTGTAAGCCATCAATAGTCCCCGACCATAAAACTAAATCATCAGCATATAGTAGTCCGGGAATGTTCAGGCCCTCAATTTCCGGCGCAGATGTATCCGCATCCTGTAACCACGTCAATAAATCGTTTATAAACAAGATAAACAATAGCGGTGAGAGAGACAGCCCTGTCTTACTCCTACTGTCGATTTTATTTTTCGCGTTGTACTTCCATCACCGCACCTGACACAGAAATTTACGTCTTCGTATATGCTCTGCAACACTTTTAAAACTTTACGTGAGACGCCTAGCTCATTAAGTTTTGCCATAAAGCTTTCCTATTTATAGAGTCAAAGCCATTTCGAAATCTACAAACTGCAATAAGTGGCTTCGTTTACGCGCAAGCGCCTGCTTTACTAGGGTATCTAACACAAAGATATTGTCGGTAGTCGCGAAGCCTCTCCTAAAGCCTGCTTGCAATTCTGATATTTTACTGTGCTTTTCCGCCCATTCACTCAGTCGCCCGTTGAGTATTTTACAAAATAGCTTGCTCAGCGCTGGTAAAAGTCTAATTCCGCGATAATTTTGTGGGCAATTCGTACCTTTATTCTTAAAGACTGGTTGGAGGATCGCTGTACTCCACGTTTCTGGATACGATCCAGAATCAACTATTGCATTAAATAAATTTAGAATACTCTCTGGGTCTATGTGCACAATTCCGAAATAAATTGTGTCGAATGCCGTCCGCGCCGCCTGCCTTCTTATTATTCATGCTAGCATAGCCTATTCACTTCATTCCAGGTTATCGGTTCGTCTAATTCAGGGACATCCGGTCCGTGATAATATATATCCCTGTTTCAATATTCGCTTTTCGAGCGCCCGTGAAAAGTACTGCTCCACGCGTCTGATGAAATTGCATTACTTGCATTTCTTTTATTACGCAGTGATCTTATAACGTCCCAAATTGATTTATTATGATTGTTTCTTAAAATTGCCTCTATTCTTGCTGTCTCACTCTCCTGCCAAGATTTCTTCGATTTCTTAATTGTGGCCTCGTATTGCCTACGTAGTAACAAGTAACTATTTCTCGCTTCCGCAGTTCACTGTTTCTGAACATTCTTAAGGCTACTATTGCTTCACGCCTGCTCACCCGACACTCCTCGCTAAACCATCCTTGGTCAGTACCCTTCCTCCTCTCCCCACATTCGCATGCCCTCCCTGCGCGAAAGAGTCTCCTTTCTAAATTCTTTGCTTGCCTTTCCGGTGACCCTCCTCTCGTGCCCACCCTACCGAGTTAAGAATAGCCTCTGCAAATTCCTGTCGCTTTTCCTCTTTCCATATAAACCGTCGTCTTGCTATTGTGAAGTTTGTTGCTCCGCCTGTGCCACTGCCTGTGGCAGTTCAGTAACATTACTGCTAAATGAACGCACACAGGCAAATGGTCGATTCTGCCCGTAATTCGATTCCAAAATCTAATAAATTGTTTATTCTTTCATGAGACAACAGAGCATAATCTATTACACTACCTCCATTCCCACTAATAAAAGTTAGTTCCCTTCAGTATCCTGTCCATAGTTGCCATTTAAGATTTCGAGATTAAATCTCTCGCATAATTCTAACAATTCCTGACCCTCATTATTGATGACTGAGTCTTTGCTTTTCTAGAATTAGCTCTGCTTCTTGCCGATCGAACTCCGAAAATACTTCCTGCTCATGACCAATTCTAGCATTCATGTCACCTAAGACTAGTAAATCAGTATTCGGATACCTTTGCTTCAACGAGTCTAAGAAATTATTGATTTCACCAAAGCTTCTGGAGAATAATAACGCGAGCCCTGTGGGTGACGGTATATAAATACAATTGCGAGGTCTGTATTTTGCATTACTAGTCTAATACAAAGAAAATTGTCGGGTTGTTGTAATTTCATAAATAAATTGCACTAACCTATCCTGAAATATGCACCAACACCTCCGGTACCTACCCTTTCCCTCTACGTTTTTAGTTTTGCATATGGCTGTAAAACCAGACACATTTAAAGTCTCACCCTCCTTCCACCAAGTTTCTACGAGACCGACAATATCAAATGTGTTTATGTACCCATGAAGTCTTGATTTCGAGCTTAGAGCCTAGACCTTGATGTTCCAACATCCTATTCTTAAAGCCTATTCCTGCCTTTTGGCGACCTGCTGGGTCCGACTCACCGCGAGCTTCCTGCTGCTGCACTTTGCCGCAGCCATCGCCCTCGTAAGAGGTCCTCGCTCCAGGCTGTCAGCCGCAAGCGTCCGGGACTCGCCGAGTGCCGTGGGCTCCGGCGGGAACGTGAACGCGACCGCCGACGCGAACGCGAACGAGACCGCCTCCGCCGCGATGCCGCGGGTCAGAGTCGTCCGCGCCGCCCAGCACGAGGCGCGCCGCAGGCGGCCGCGGCCACGGCCGAAGGCGCGGCGGGGCGGCCGCGAAGAGGCGCCCGCTTGCCCGGAAGGGTTTCCGCCCTACTGGGGTTCTGCCCCTCGCCGAGTTCACGGGACCCCGTCGCCCCCCTCCACGCCCGCGGACGGGCCGCCAGCTCAGCCAACACGTAGCTGCGCCCTGACACGACAAGCTTGTCGAAACGAATCGACGCCTGCTTTCCGCTCGCTTTCGCCTCCTGCAAATGCGGAATTAACGCCTTACGCGTTTGCCGCACTGCCCAGCTGAAGTCCTCACGGACGCGCACCCTGCCATTCCGGAGAATACTCCGGCTGCACGCAGCAGCTCCTCCGCTTCCTGAAAGAGGCCAGCTTGGCCACAATCATACGTGGCTGTCCCTGCGCCGCCGCCCGGTCGGTGCGCGCGCTCGATATCCTGGAGCTCCAACCTGACTTCAGCTGCTCCGCAAGATCCAGGATACACTCTCGAGTCCGCCCAAGACTCGTTCCGCTTCTCTGGGATGCCAGTAACAATGATATTGTTACGTCGCGACTGGTTCTCAAGGTAATCCACCTTGCGAACCAGCCGCTCGTTGGCTGTCTGCAGCGACTGCACTGAAGTCTCTGCCGACGTAACCCTGGCCTGTAACACATCGATTCTATCAATAAGTTCCTTATGGTTCCTATTGATAGTCTCGATGATATCGACGTTAGTAGGGGGGCCGGATTCAGCTCCACCCCACCGATCGCCAATGCACCGCCATCACCGCCGCGCCCAACACGCTCGCAAGGGCCCCAGCCCCTGCGCTGTCCCCCGGGCACCGCCACCGCGCGGCAGGTAGCCCTCACCCAGCGGCCGATAGCCGCGCGCCACTGCTCCGTCGACACCATCCTGCAGCAGGTAGAGCGCTTAGTAAAACACGTCCGCTCGGCTCTGCGACTGGCGAGAGACTGAGTTCACAATATCACAAAGGTGAAACTGCAGGTAATGAGCGCTTTTGTATATTTTAAAACACTTCTGTGCAGGTACAACCATCTGAAATATCTAAAGTTATAGCGAAACTGAATAGAAAGTATTTCATTCCAAACACTAAACTTTTGATTGATAGTTGTGATCCCTGCGTCACCATCAGTTGAAGCTACGAACTCACTATTATCAATTTTACTAGTATATTTATAAGATCATTTAAATTCTATTTATGATTTTGCCATGCGTCCTAGTTCAAAATTAATACATTTATTACGCGGTCTGTGTGCAAGTACAGCTTTAGCTATGATGACAAAATATATTTTTCATATTGTCTCATGATCTGTGAATAACGTTTTACAAATATTAATATTTTTTTGAATAATTTCCCAAGGTTCAGAGATTCTCTCTATAGCATTGACAAAATACAAATAAAATCACAAATTTAACTCAATTTAATATTTTCTGAAATTTAATTTCCGTTTCCACAATTTATTTCTGACGAAGCATTTCTCAAAACAAAATTGTGCATTTTATTACTTGCTACGGCAACAAACCTCTTAAGCTTCATAGCCTATCTGATGGGTTCCAGATATGGCATTTCTGCAGCCATTCACATCGCTTTTCAAAGAGATCTTCCCAGTATCAAGGTTTATTACTGACCATCGTGCCATTTTGTTGAACCTTTCCGTCATAATAAATTTAGATGCCTGGAATTCTATTGTAAATTTCTACGAAATTGACGTCGTCATTACGTCTGACGCAGTAAAGAGTTCGAGAACGTTTTGTTCTTGCGAGCATAAGCTTCAAATATAAACAAAAACATTAATTTGATAATTTCGGAATTAATCGAAGAAATTTAAATGCACGTGTGATCATCACGTATCTGGATATAAAATCAAAATGGCATGTTTTGTAACGATTGTCAGAAAACAAATTGGCTACTGACTGTGACTCTGGCTTCAGATTCTTTTGAAATATATTTAGTTGTCATCTGGAAAGTTGTAAATCGTACGTGGAGTTCGAATTCAGGTGAGAATGTAGATCATTACAATTTGAATGATCATGACTATTGATTAATTTGTTAGAATTTTTGTAGTGTTACAGTTGAAAATTCTGTTTTCGTAAATTAATAATTTTTCGTATTATTTAAGAAGTTTTTTTGGAGGAGAAATTTTGTGTGTAGATGTGTTTTTGCGTAAATATTTCTCTGCACTTTACTTACGTTTTATGCCCGACAATGTACGTTTATCGTAAATATTTAATTGCTTTGTCACGTTTATTTTTTTTATTCGCTTCGCCTCCTTGGCCGACGCTCTTTCAAGGCCGCTTCGCGCCTCCTTCGGTTTCTCTTTCCCGCCGCTGGGAGCGCGCAGGTGGAGGTCCCTGCCGCCGCGGGGGCTGCTGCTTCAGCCGCTGTTTCCGGGATAACCAGCTCGTCGATAGCTCGGTCGAACGAGAGGCGACACGTCCTGGATTTCCTTTCGCCGCGCTATTGGGATGCCATCGACAAACGTTTGGGGAGGCGACAGCGGCACGGGAGGAGGTATTGGAGGAGGGGAAAGGGGGGGGGGGGGGGGTGAGGGGGGAGACGGGGGAAGGCGGGGCTGTGGGAGTGGCAGGGGTGGTGGGAACAAGGAACGATGAGTGTACCTGGGGACCGTAGGACTAGCGTGAGAGGGAAAGCAGTGGATGGTGAAGGCGTCGGAGGTTGTCAAATATGTGGGGGTGGCGTGGACGACAAGGTGGTGGCCTCTGGGTGGCAGGAGTGGTTACAAGGGCGAGGATAACTGGGTCGGCGCGGTCGGCTGCGGCGGTGGGAGTGAATGGCGAGGGCGGTGGGACTGAATGGCGAGGGCGGTGGGAGTGAATGGCGAGGGCGGTGGGAGTGAATGGCGAGGGCGGTGGGAGTGAATGGCGAGGGCGGTGGGAGGAATGGGAGGGGTGGGAAATGGCGGGGGGTGGGAGGGAGGGGGGGGGTGGGGGTGGGCGGGACGCGGGATGAGGGCTGGGGTGGGGGCTGGCGAAGCGTGGGGGTGTGAAGGCGAGATTGGAGAAAGAAAGGGGATTGAGCGGCGGGGGCACCAACCAACGCGAGGCGAAAGGAGAAAAGGCAAGAGGCACAAGAACAGTCCTTTTGCGAAGCAACCTCTCGCCACGTTTTGTCGCTCGGATTTAACTGCCAGAGGGAAGTGCTGGTTGAGGGTCTATAATGAGGCTATAGAACGCCGTAGGAATACCTGTGCAAGTACAGGAGGAAGGTGGTGAAGCCATGTGTACGTAGGTCGTGCAATTATACCCATAAAGTTGTTGTGAAGTGCTTGAAAACAGGGAAATTTTATTACAGGAAGTATTATTCGGAATATATTGTTTAAATAGCTAATATCTACAATGTGTGTCTTTTCCCGAATTAGATAATGCGTGTTAAAATATTCTGACCTGAAGAGAAGCTTAAATACTTGAAAAGGTTTGATGCATTAATAACGATACTTTCTTTTAATTTATTTTTACAAATTGGAATTATAATTCAGACAATTAAAATATCATGCTTTTAATTTCATATGATTCGTATGATTGTATAACGTATCATTGTCTTCAACGTATGAGTGTCTGAGTGTCTGAGTGTCCGAGTGTCTGAGATGTCTGAGTGTGTTAGACTATTGGCGCATGTTTGTCTGGCTTCTTCTAGTCTGCCTATTAGTCAAGTTTTGACAGTTTGCTCGTGAATATTTTCTTTAAATTATAAACAATCGGTTTCCTTCCATTAGCAACCAAAGGGCGGTCGGAAGATCGTATCTTAGAGTTTTTTAAATTTCAAGTTAAAAAGAATTTAAAAATAAATCTCTGAATAAATTGATGAATTTTATTTTAAACAAATAGGTTACAAAAACGTCTTTACTACGTGGTTGATATTAAAAATGAGGAACAACGATATAACAATGTACTCGTACTTCAATGCATTTCCCTCAACACTGTTGAAGCACTTCTGATACTGTGTGTTCTATTGAAATACACGCTTTGAATTTTTATGAAAAAATTCTAGAAAATTCCTAGTTTCAAGACAAATATTGTATATTTCGAAGAGAAAATAAGAATAATTTTCTCCAAAGAACATGGTTATTTTTGTGCATATTTTTTTACGATGAGACATTATTAATTTTATGACGTATCCGAGTTTTGGAAATCGATGAGATGCTCTTATAGGCAAGCTAATAAGAAGGTTCATGGAATTCTATAACTCTGGTTGAATTCTTTCTTGCTCTATGTAGTTTCAGAAACCGGGCGTTAAGGTTCTCAGAATCCATTGAATTAAAATTAGATAATCAGACTTGGAAACAAAAATAACCTGAAAGATAATGAAAATCAAAAGCTGAAAGAACATCAAAGAAAATAAGATTTACAAAAGCTAGAAATAAAATAAACAAGATTGTTTTGTAAGAACATGAATGGAAACTACAACTAATACTAACGAGTATTGCTTGTAATTTCATTAAATTATTTCTGAAAATTTTAGAATCCAAACGCGTAATTACTTTTTCAGAATACGTAGTTGGTTATACATTTTTTGTTAAAAGTGGAAATAATATTTGAAGTAATTGAAACATGCAAAATATCTTAGAAACAATAAAACAGAACATCCGTAGGTAAGCAGATCAAAGGGGGAAGTCACATAAATAAACCAAAAAAAAAAAAAAAAAAACAATTTGCTCTAATGGCAATGTCATTCACTAAGGAGACGATATATGTTCATTCATCAGTGCGACAAAACACGCGATGGCCTCGTAAAAAGTAACACTTAACTGCATTTAGATAAAACAGAAGGAAGATTATGGTGGTGACGGTGATTTAATATAGAATGTAACAAACACACGAAGGCTACAAGAAATGGTAGTTATTTGGTAAAAATATTCTTAACACAGTGTTAACATGATAAAGCCGCGTTGGAATCCATACATCCCTTTCAATGAGTTAATAATTTGGTACGAAAAGAATATAGAGTAGTGATTTCGTTCCGACGTAGTGTGTGCAAGATCAGTTACATAAAATAAGTTTTTGGTGAATCATACATTTTTTATGAAAATTTTAATTAATGAAAAGATTTTCGTAGTTGTTTAATTTAATTCATTACATTTATTACATCATTATTTTCATGTTTTCCACAATGCTGATAAATTACTTAATATTTACTGGAACGTTTTGAGATTGTACAATAAAGCAATTAAGTTGCTAAATTCATTTAATATTTACCATACACATGTAATATTTGGGACGTAATCACGACTTGCAAATGATATTCACAACGGAGACATCTTTGGATGGGACTTCAGAACGTTCAGAAAAGATAGAAAAGGCCGCGCCAGTAGCATAGATCTCCGCATCAGTAATAATTTGTCTTATGCATAATCATGGATTGATTGATTGATTGATTTTTTCGTGTTTCCGGGCACGTCAACTGCTGTGGTCATTATTCCCGTTAGTGTACTGCATGTTTTTTTTCGGGAGATGGCGGTGATCTCTCGCTGGATGGCGAGATCCGGCGCCGACCTACCGTAGGCTAGTGGGGTTTCCCCCTAACCAGGACTCTCCCACCAGCGGGGTACCACCCCAGCCGGGACAAGCTCTAAGCTCCCGACCGGTCTCCAGGAATATGCGGTAGTGTAGTGCATGTTAGTGTAAGTGTGTGTGTAAGGGGAGAGGATAGGACAAGGAAGGGGAAGGACAGATCGCGCGCGGTACGTGTCCCGTTTGTTTAAGGTACTGCTCCGGTGTTCGCCTGGTGGTGATCGGAGAAACCACAGAAAACTACCGATCAGAGCAGCCGGCCGCTAGAATTCTCCTCCAGACAGCAACTGGATTCGACGTAGCTGAAAAGCTAGTGTCGAAAATCCTGTCGCCGTCAGGACTCGAACCTAGGACCTCCCGGTCAGAGGCGCTGCAGTAACATGAGTTGATGCACTGAGAGAATCATGGATAGACAATGATTGTGAAACACTTGTTGGTGAGGATGAGGACCAAATTGGCGTGAAATTGTAGGCATTTACCGAGCTTCAAAAGAAGATATTCACGCCATAGAAAGTCTAGCATTCCGGAGCGGTTTCTTAAACATTTCTACGATGCTAAACGTAATTTGAAACGATCTCAACTTGCCTCAAGTGAAGTGGGCTGGCGATACTGAAGGCATTGCCTCAGCACTGGTGCTCGTGAATGGACTTGATTGGGACTGCGCATAAAGACTGGTAGTTGAGGACCCAACGAGGGAACAAACAATCTTGGACATTGTTCGGTGTTCGCCCTGAAGAATACTTCATTTCTATCGAAAATATTTCAGGCGTAAATAAATTATGACAGTAGTGTTTTGTTAAAAATGGAATGGGACGTTAAATTGAATAATTTGTCGCAGAAAAGTTCACCGATTTTTAGTGAAACTAATGTACCTACATTTCAGTTGAGTTCATACCCTCATTGGGCGGAGCTGGTTCTAGTGTTGAAATTTGGGGTAACTTCAGGTCCATTGGGGAAGAGAGTTGTGAGCGTTTTCTTTCACACAATATATTTTAAAAAGTAATCCGGGTTCTCTATATTATAACGAACGTATTAGACTGGTTATTACGTTGACTGAACGTATTAGGCTGAAAGAAAGTGAGATAATCACACAATATGTGAAAGACAGGAACCAATTATCACGAAAATATTAGCGTTTTGGCAAAAGAGTAATTACAAGCAAAGAAGATTGCACAAAAAGTTATTAATTCGGTTTTTCATAACAAGGACAAGATCTGAGGTAAATTTTACAATTTCGTGAAAAGACATCCGAGAAACAGAGATATTACGACTGCATTTAAAAAAGGAGTCGGCAGGTCCATTTGCAATGCTATGGATAGAGCAGACCACTTAATTTGTACTAAGCATCCGTATATAAGCCTCCGAAGAGTGACACTGTTGTTATCATTTGTTCACGTAATAAAGATACGGATAATCTGTTTACAACAAATATTAAGTTATTACAGAAGGGAATCGCGGTACTGCCCAAAAAGAAAATAGTGGGACCTGATGCAATTCCGGGAGAAATTTAACGATTGTATGTGGGGGGAGCAATGATTGCGTACCTTGCAAAAATTGTCGAAATTACTGTTAACGAAGGTAACTACCCCAATGAATGACTAGTCTAACTAGAAATTAATTAGGTTACCATCGGTAGCTTGTAAATTGTTTGAACATCAAATTGCTGACGACTTGCAACATATATGGAACAAAAACTTCTTCATAGTTGAACTCAACACAACTTTAAACCAGGTAATTAGTACGAAAGTCAGCTACTAACGTTTGTCAACACACTGCCGATTTACTCGACCATGAATAAAGAATTGATGGTATCGCTACAGATTTTTCTAAAGCTTTCGATTTACGATAGACTTCTAAATGAAATCGGGTTTGAATTGATGACTTTCTGTCCGACGAGGTTCATGTGACGTTTTCAATCCTCAATTATCCTCAAGAGAAACAAACTATTTCTCTCTCTCTCTCTCTCTCTCTCTCTCTCTCTCTCTCTCTCTCTCTCTCTCTCTCTCTCTCTCAATATATATATATATATATTGAAACGAAACGGACTTGGTCCATTTCTCTCATGGGCCACGAGATAGAAAGAATTGAAAGATCATTATTTTGACTGACATTTGTTGTAGAAATGATATGAGAGCTGCATGCCGCAAATGCGAGAAAAAACTTTAAAAAACATGTAAAATATACGTATGAGGAAGATTTTTCAAGAAAGATGAAATCTTATAACAATATGCTTATGATCTTGACAGCTGTAAGATTTTTTCTAATATGAAGTTAAAATATTAAATAAGTCTTAAATTATAAAATAGTTTTCATTTCACACACGTCAGTCTAAATTTATGTTTTGACTCATGTATCCCTAATACGCATGGAATGATTTCTAACATAAGAGGAGATCCACTTGTGAACATTGAAATAATTTGCTTTTGTGATTCAAATTGAAATTAACTAATATATGACAATTAGCCATATTTTCTTCAAATGTTTTAACGTAAACTCTTATCATTCTTCAGAGTTATTACAAGGGGCTTCTCAATTACCGTACTAAAAGATTTTAGGAAAATTGAAATGCTGGTAATTTACTGGCAATTCACTTTGACGTACTTGTTAATAGATGAAAATATATTTCATTTGGAGAAATTTGACATACAGGAGACAAAAGCGCATTTAATTTATTCATGTATAGAAAAGCAACTATTTTCAACGATATTAATTTAAAAATACTGGTCATTAAAACAATTTACACGATTATTTGTCGATTAGGTTAGTTAATTTTAAAGAAGTAAATCGCTTTACAATTTTAAAATCTTTTAGTTGATCGTTTGATCGAAAACAATATTATTTAGTAGTATACAAAACGCGGAATATATTTCGGTTTTCCTTCAATGAAACAATTCCGCGTATGTTCTCTCACACGATCTTTGAGCACGTTCTCTCAAAAACTGCACGTAATTGTTCTCTAAAAATCTGGAATATGTTTTCCACAGGGAAATATAATATTTTTTGTAATTGTGATCAAACTAGGCTTGCTTTACGCTTCGAAATAGCTTCGAGATAGGAAGATCCTCAGTCCAATATGTTTGAAGTTTAGTAGCATATTTGTGTACTCATAGATGTTACAAGTAAAACTTGTAAAAATTATATTTACGTCTGCTGTTCGTACACACTATAAATATAGAACAGAGTACTGAAATGTGATAATGAGCGTTTCTTCAAAACAGACTTAAAACTACATGAGACAAAAGTTTTATAATTATCATAAGGCTACTGGAGGGTAAATGTGCTATGAAGTTACTTCGTGAGAGTGATAGAAATTGTTACCTTCTACCAACGGAAGTATAGCCAGGCGCTTCGACTGTGCGAATGGCAGGGAGGCGCAGGGAAACAAATGAAAGAGAAGAAAAGGAAGAGAGGGAATGGAACAGGGGGAGAGACAAGTATGTGAGGGAGACAAGTATGTGAGTGGAGAGAAAGAGTGTGTGAGAGAGTGAGCGAGAATCAAAGTGAGAGAGAGAGAGAGAGAGAGAGAGAGAGAGAGAGAGAGAGAGAGAGACGAAAGTGAGAGACCGCGACAGCGAAGCTAGAAATATTCGCTGAAAACAGAAATACAATTATTGATTCACCCAGAAATTGTAATGTAAAACTCTAACGTCGTGGTTAAGATCCGTCTTCATCCACAAACCATGCAACGAAAACATCTCATCATCAAACAAACAATCCCAAAATGCAACAGGGCACAAAGAGGTATTAAATATTCAAGAACTGACAACGTTTTAAAGTGGAACCAATGAGACATTTTGCAAATCAACAAAAACCTATTGGAAATGTGTGGCATGTCAAAACCTTACCTCCGCTTAGTGTCACTAGCGACCAACTCTTCTTAGTCAACACGAACACATATTTTAGAAATCAAAAGTGCATGTCATCATTTAAAGGTTTAAAAATTAGTAAAAAATTGCATTGGGGGATGAAATCTTTGTCTTTAATGTTGGAGGTGTAGGGCATGCTCCAAAATAAATGTGAACTTTTCAATTGTCAACATTTTAAGAGTTTTCAATAAAAATCGAATCTTACCAATTTTATAAATTCTCTTTTCCCTAATAACGGAAAAAATTACAATGATTTTCCAGAAAACGTTGAAAACGACTCGGAAGCTTCAAGTACAGTATTCCAAAATTAAAATATCATAATGAAAGGTCGATAATAAAGGGCGATGTTTGTGACCAGATGATATCCAGAATTGCACAACATGATTTTACTCCTGACGTACCAACTTTCAGTTCAAAGGATTTAAATCTGACTTATTTGTGGGATACACTCTCATCCTTTCATCCCGACAGACATTCCGATTTTCTGGTATAAAATTCTTTGTCTCTACTTGCCATCTGCATCAATTGTAAACAGCTCTATAACAGCAATAGTATCCCTGAGCAGTGTGCAAAATTACATCTCAAAATAACAGTAAGCCAGGAATTTAGGACTGAAAATTCGAGATTGTATTGACGAAGTGTCTATATTACAATATAGAGATGTTTCTGTCGATACTAAGTACTCTATAAGAATGACAAGTAATATTTAAACTGATAAAAAGTATGACAAATGGATTGTACACATATGTGAAAGAGTATTTGAATTTCAGAGAAAAATAGGTTTGGGTTTATATTGCATTAATAGATCGTAGGTTCTTCATCTGAACGCGTGCTAAATGCGCGAACCAAGTGTATTATTTGATCGGGAATTGCTCGAACCCTGATTTCATCACGCTCGGCACTGCCACTCTAGTTTATGGCCTCTCACATTCCCGAGCCCCTCTCCACAGAGGATACATCCCCTCCACTCCCTTCCTGGAATTTCCGAGGCCACCATCGGCCTCTCCACTGGCACAATCCTCGCTTCAGCCGCCGCCGCCGCCGCCGCCGCCGCCGCTGCTGTAGTCGCTGGTGTGCCGATCGCTTCTGATCAGTGGGTCACGAAATCGCTTTCGAACTTCGCAGGCCTCCGCTCCCACTGTCCTTCCCCCTCTCCCTTCCTTTCACCCCGCTCTCTCTTCCCTCCCTTTTCTCTCTTCCTCCCCCTTTCTTCTCAGTCCCATTCCCCTTCCCACAATTTTCCGTTCTTTCCCCTCTTCCATTCCTTCCCTCTATCCGCTTTCCCTCCTGCCCTCCGCAACCCACGCCGTCGGCACGCATGGGCCGGTGCTTATAAGCTGCCGATGGACTCGCAGCCTCTGAGGTTCCGGCTGCACGCGCTGTTCTGCTTTTGGGAGGAAATTGGACCTCTCGATGCTCAGACGTCGCTGCCGCCGCCACCGCCGCACAGAAGCAGCCTTGCGTCAGGCAGTTCGGAAGTGGACCGCGGCGACGGCCCAACTGCTTTAGCGATGTGGCTTAAATCTTGACCTAAAAGTGAGTTCACTTTCAGCTTTACTCAAGTGGTCCCAGGTTTAGAACACCGATCTTTGTAAACGTCTGAGAGTAGTGGATATTGATGAAGAAATGAGACAATCTTGAATTACTTGTACGACATAAAAACCAATGTAAGAAATTGTCGAGCAACGTTCTGTTTTCGAATTTCATCTGTCTGTATCTTTCTTTCTCTCTTTACAAATATACGGACTCACACAACCATGGGATATGTTACACATTTGCTCAATTTGTGTTATATGTCTGGACAAACTCGCCCGAATACGAAAACCTAACCTGGTGAGTGAATTGCAACGAACAAATCCTCCAAAGGGCAGTTTGCGACGCACCTTTGCCGACAGAAAAGAGAGCAATGATTAGGACGAGAGGTAGAAACGGGGTTAAACGATCGTTGATGTGGGGAGATGGGGAAAATTAGCACAGACGAACAGCAACTGTTCAATTGCCAAAGGTATAAGCACGAAAGAGTAAATATCTCTGGTATCCCAAACATGAATGCGCCCTCTTGAAGTGACTTCTCTTTAATGTAATTGCTAAGGGAACAGTTTCTGACTCCCAAAATTAGACATTTGTGTGTATATATATATATTATATACGGGAAGCTGAAAATAAATATATAAAATATCTTAATTTGTGGTACCCGCGTAAGGTTGATCCTATATCGTCAAAAACTACAGGAAATGAGCCATCTATCTGCAAAATTATTGTTATTGTTATTATTATTATTATTTACAAAAGAAACTTCAGTGTTATACATTAATAATAATGAGCAAGAAATTCGATAAACAGAAAAGTGCTTACAATGTTTCATGTCTCCCACTCTCGAGCTGATGTGAATAGACTTTGTCACATATGGAAGGAGGAAGAGGCCTCAGAACAATTGAAGCCTCCTGGCACAATGCAATAGTCGAGATGAGAAAGTATGTAATCAGTCAAGAAGTTGAACCTTGAATGAGAATGCTCAGTAAATCTGTCCGAAGAATAGGAAACAGAGGCATAATTAGTAGGCAAGTGTAGAAAAGAAGTATTGCGAAGAAGACTGTGCAAGACGCTCAGAATACTGAAGTTCTTCTGATGCTACTTAACTTGAAATGTAACATGATAATGTGAAATGTGGCTGATAATTTTAATGTACACTCGACGCCGGTTATAGTGAACTCGATATAGTAAACCATCGGTTATAGTGAACTCGATATAGTAAACGATCTGTTATAGTGAACTCGATATAGTAAATCATCGGTTACAGTGAACTTAAGTCACAGGTCCCGTTTCACTTACATTACGAGTAAGCATATAAAGATTCGGTTATAGTGAACATGATCCTCGGCATCATCGGATCCGTGCTCCATCATCGGAATTTTGACATTATCGGATATAGTAAACATCGGATACTGAACCAAACATGTTAGTCCTCAGAAGTTCACTATAACCGGAGTCAACTATATTTAAATGATACAATGAGATGAGATCCGGCTGTTTCACAAAAGAGTGCAGAAACTCGGAGAACAGATAGAGAGGGCCAAGGAAAACCATTTCTATGAAAGAAAAATCTGAGCCTAAGAGATCAGATCTCGCCGCAGAGCTGTGTTCATAAAACCATCTGTTTTTCTGCAAGATAAACAAGTTCTCAATGGAGTCGTCCAGGGAACAAATATTTCAGGATAAGAAAGGTATGTGATAAACGTTGCATTGTATGTTCCCAAAGAGACATATTTTACGTAGGGGAATAGAAGTGTTGTGAAAATTAATCTTTATTTCAGCATTTAATTTGGTTATTCGACTCAATTATAATATTTGTCTTAGTAAGAAAAGCATTTTTTCGAAAATTGTGTCACATATAACAGACGTCAAAATCTTGAGATCGATTGTTCTCATTGTGTTGCTTTATCTATAGTACTTATTCCGGAAAGTAGAAACCTTTGTGCGATTTTAGTGCTGAAATCTGAATCTCGATATTTTTTATGAAGTACACGTTGGTTTGCATTTAAATCTATTCATTTACGTCAGGGGGAAGATCTATTAAAAATACAGACTTAATCTCACACACATTTCTCCATTATTTATGCAAGTAGAAGTGGAACTTAATGATAAGAGCATGGATCCTCAGATTCCAAATGCAAATAACTTTGCTAGTAAATTTATATTCAGATTCAAAGTCAGAAGTAATTATTTTCTCATTTCAAGAACAATTCGTCTCATTTTGAAATTGCACTTCTGCTTCAAGTTCTTAAAGTGGAATATAATTTGCACTTAATTCCATATGAGTTAGGAGTTGGCAATAAGCGTTTTTCATTCTCGACTTCATGAGAGACGAGATTAGTAACGACTCGTAAATGTGAATATGTGAATTATTACAATTCTAATGTCTTATCATGAATAAAACATTATCTTTTGATCACTAAAGTCTGTAAAGACTTACTCAGATCTGGAATACAACCTTTTCATCATTGGTTTACTTCTCTGGTAGTTTTGTTTAGAAGAAATATTATGATACGCAAATTGCATCTAATATACAAGATTTAATGTCTAGTACAATAACTTTAAAATATGTTGAATGATTAGTTTTCAAACTCATATTCAGTATAATCGTGTGATTTTTATATACAAAAACTAAACAATTTGAGAAGAAATATACTGAAGTGGAGTTGACAGAAATTATTTAAGGAGATCTTAGGAGCAATTCTAAAATTAACTTTTCAACTTGTTGAACTCTTACGATTACATTGCACTAAAGAAAAGCCGTAAAAAAGTTAACACTGAAAATGACTACATAGAAAATATAGGGAAAAAAGGAAGCACAAAGCATGACATTTCATGAAGTCCAGTGTGTATTCTCAAACACTGACGAAATGAGGGAGGTTTAAAATTTTGGAACAATAAATACAGTGTGAACAGAATTAAACATGATTCTGAAAATTTTTAAAATACTTTATATATATGTATATATTATGTTTTAGTTTACTGTTATCAGATTTCTGGATATTTTTCTTAATTTAAAAATGTAATGCATCACATTATTTGTGGAGGACAAGTTTCATATGCCACAAATCATTGGAGAATGTATCTATAATTAACTCGACCAAGTTTTTAAAAACTTCCTAGACGTATTAAACACGAACAATTTTTAAACCACCATATAAAGGATATGAACTAATTATATAAGTAGAAATATAAGGTATAAACCACATTGAACCTAAAAATCTTACAAAACAACTATTATTTAGAAAAAATCTATTTAATTTACCATTAAAGACAATTCAAAACCTACTCAACCACCAATGAAACTCACTATTAAAGCTAAAGTCTTCATATAAAAAGGTAAACAAATCATTATAGGAGTAGAAATTATTACTCATGATAATAATGAACCACCAATTACAGAATTAATACCAATATAAATATAGGACCAATAAATCCATAATTTTCATCACCTAAACAATGAATTCTCTTAAAATTAAATTCACCTACTAGAACATAATAAATTAATCGAAAAGTATAACATACTGTCAACCCGGTAGAAAGAAAAAATAATATGAAAATTAATAAATTAGAATTTCTTATTAATCTTAATTCTAAAATTAAATCCTTAGAATAAAATCCTGACAAAAAAGGTATACCACAAACCAAATTAGAAATTAAAAAACATACAGAAGTTAAAGGTATTTGATTAAAATACCGCCCATACCACGAATATCTTGAAGATCATTAAAACCATGAATAATAACACCAGCACATATAAATAATAAAGCTTTAAATAATGCATGAGTTAATAAATGAAAAAAAGCCAAATCATAACAACCCAACCCAATAGTTCTTATCATAAGACCTAATTGACTTAATGTAGATAAAGCAATAATTTTCTTTAAATCAAACTCAAAATTAGCACCCAACCCAGATATGAATATATTTAAAATTTAAACAATACCAGTATAAAGCTATTGCTGCAGGAAGTCAAGAAGAAAAAGGAATGTATGTATTGTAGTTCATTTGAAACCGACAGTATGAACAAATGATGGCAGATAACATTTTTTTCTTTTAATTTTAATGTACTATTATAATTTAGTGTAGTACTTTAACTATAAAAACTGTCAATACGAGAATGTAGCAACACATCTGGGGGTCATTACCTTCCATTTTAAAAAATTGCGAAATCTATTTGAATATGAAGCTTAATTATATTTTAAGAAAAAATAGTGTTTTGAATATATAAAAGATGGCAATGAAAAAATTGCAGGTGTTGAAGAAAACAGCATTAAACACTCTTGTTAGCAAGACACTTTTAATACAAGTGCTGCAAAGTTTTATAAGAGATGAAGAATTAGAAGAGAAAATATGTACTCGTATAATAATACAACGTAACGAGTAGTATGATAAGTAGTTCCTTAATAACTATAAACAACGCAGGGGCACACCTATGACAATTGAACAATGCCTGTGACTATAGTTTCGGGTAAAGGAAATCGAATATCCGAATATACGCATTACAGCTGCCAAAAACTGGTTCCAAAACACATATTAAGTGCTTTTATTGTGCTCATTAAATTGCGACTGTAGATTTACATTTATGAGTAGCAGTGCTTCAAATTATATTCAATGAAGTTTGACCAAAACTCAAAATTTTTTCGTAAAAAAGAGCCTAAAAGTTTGCATTTTCATAGAAGCTTAAACATTTAATCAGAAACAGTTCTAAATTTTTCAACGCAAATTTTATATTGGCGAGGTTTTCCTATTCTATATAATTCTTAAAGTCATATTTCAGTTCTACAATTGGGAGACCGAAAAATTGAGGAAAATGTGAAAATATGTATATTGGGTGGCGATAGATGTCAGGTGAGAGGAGGTGGGGAAAGTTGAAAAGCTAGATCAAATCTAAGAAACTAGAAAACTAACTAGTACGAGAAAGCATGTGTCATTCTGTAGCAACACTAATTTAAATACCTCAAAGATTCTTTAGAAACTGTTTTATTGTGTATTTTGAAATAGACAATTTTCATTATAAATATAATTATTTAATTAATGAATCCTTGGAATAATAAACGTTTTAAATCCACCTTATTTTGTCTTCGCGCGTACCAGTTTTTCCTAGTAATCTTTGACACGTAAAGGCTTAAAAAACGAGACACGTTTTGAAAGGAGGTAGATAAGAGCGTTATCACAGGTGTGTGCGTGCAATGCTGCTTGTTTCAAATCCTCTTAAAGCAAAGTTCTTTGAATTCACGGGTGAAAAAATTTGGGTATCCACACAGAAGGTTGGAGTGACTGAGACTTCGTCTACTTTCAAAAAGTGTGTTAACTTCGCGCTGAACCGAGTGTTGAATGTGAGGCTTCTGGGAGACTAGCAGGGTTTAATTTACGCTAAAGAATGAGCTCCTCTGCGGGCTACAAAAGAACAAAGATTGCAAGAGTAAAGAGCAACGGGACAAATTCTCTTGTATAGTACTGGTGTGAAAAGATTGAGCATTGGAATGAAAGGGCGTTGTGGATTATTTCCGGGATTGTTCGCAAAGATTTTGTTCTCAGATCAACAGAAAAACAGAGATGCTTTTACAGGAGTTAACGGTAGATGATTTGCAAATATGTATGAAAAATGAAAAGAATCGGGAGAATATGTGTGGGAGAAAGGTGAAAATGAATTTGATGGTCACCTGGAGATGGGGAGAGTGCATAAACTGAAATTTGCCTATTCCTGGTATAGTTTTTTAATTACCCCTACTCTGTTATATTGACCCTGCTCAGTTCATTACAGCTCAAGTTCGGGCACCCCAGCTTCCCAGCATGAAATGAATGCTGCATATATAACCCTCTGTTAGTGTACAACTGATAAATACGCAGTGATAATTGTACAGCATAAGACAAATATGACTTTTTGGTACATTTTGTTTGAGATTTGTACATATAAGAATAAATAGAGCATTACTTTCGAATCATTGTGACTCGTCCATAGTAGTCTAATCTGATGTAAATAATCGTGGTTTAAAACACACATAGTATCTCTATCAGAACCTGTTAATGTTTCGTCAAAATGTCTCGCGTGAAATGCAGTTTGCTCAGCAATGTTAGAATGTCAATGTTGATATTATATCATACTGTTAGTGTCACATTGTACTGGGGCTTCCTAAGCGAGAAATAAGAATACACTGAATTTTTACGACGGTAGGCGAATACGAGGGACCCAGCATTAGAATAAAGAGCTACATTTCTCTTTCTGTTATTCTCTTCATTTTCTTTTCTTAGCCTACACTATATTCGATTTATTCACTGTCCTTCTTCTTCTTCTTCTTCTTCTTTTATTATTATTATTATTATTATTATTATTATTATTATTATTATTCACCTCTTTCTTCAAAGTTTCTTATTATCCTTCATTCATTTTTCTTTTTCTCCTTTATCTACTTCATCTTTTATTTCTCATTCTTTTGCCTTTAATTTATATTTAATTTCTTCTTTTGTTTATTTTTCCTTACGCTTCCTTTTGTCCACTGTGAACCAGCTAATGTTGATGTGTCTGTCATAGCATCAGTGGAAAGAAATAGTATTAGTAGCCAGAAATTCCATAATACCCACGGTAAAATTCGGTCCCTGAAAATGTGCTGACTTACACTGCTGTGACGTGATAGGAACCATAACTGCAAAATACACGATGGTGCCTTGATTTATGGTCTGCACTAGAAGACAATTAGCAGGTTTCAGCTTGAAAATTAGCTGAGATGAGTCACTGCACGGATGGAGTGAGAGTAGGCACGTACTACGTAATAAAGGTAGAATAAATCGGGTGACTTACGGTGAATTACGGGTGAGAGATGTTGGGTCGGGTTTTCGGGTCTTGGGAATACTCTAAACGGTAAAAAGTTCCTAAGTTCTTAAAATTTTCCAATTTGCTAGTTTGTGGAATATTTTAACTGTTAACATTTCCTAAAAATAAATTGATTATATCCACATTTTTAATTTTTTAAACTTTATTTAAGAACCAAATAGCTTTACGACACTTTATCATATAATAATAATAATTATTATTATTATTGTTAATATTAGGAAATATATGCAAAATCATTCACCATTATCTCTCAATGTTTTCAGTTTCTCTCAAGGCTTGAACTCTTGACTTGATGTGTCTTCGCTTGTATGCTGACGAGATTCCCTCCCTTTCTAGTTTTTCTAGGTGTAATTCAAAAATACGTACGCAATTAAAGCTTCCACAAAACCTCAATGAACCAATTAACATAACTTATTTACATTTAACTGATTCTTTTTCTCCTTTTATTATTTTTCTTCTTTCCTTTCTCTCTACTGTTCCTTTCATCCCCATTCTTTTCCGACTTCCTATCAAACTCGTCTATCACCGCTTTCACTCCTGTCATCCAAGTGAAAATCTCCATCCAAATTGCGTGCGTATTTTTCATTGAATGACTTCTTTTATTATGTACTGTTGTAATATAAATTCTGAAAGTGGTTAGGCTGATGAGCAGGATAAATGGCTTGAGCCTCGCCACCAATAAAGACATTTTATTTATTTATTTATTTATTTATTTATTTATTTATTTATTTATTTATTTATTTATTTATTTATTTATTTATTTATTTATTTATTTATTTATTTATTTATTTATTTATTTATTTATTTATTTATTTATTTATTTATTTATTTATTTATTTATTTATTTATTTATTTATTTATTTATTTATTTATTTATTTATTTATTTATTTATTTATTTATTTATTTATTTATTTATTTATTTATTTATTTATTTATTTATTTATTTATTTATTTTATTTTATTTACGTACACGTAGAACGTGGCTACTCTTCCATTCCATCCGTCAATCACCCTGATTGATTCACTGAATGTACATGTACGTGTACATTATATAACCCAACATATACGTGACGAATATGTTGGGTTATATAATGTTACCCATGCCCTCATGAAAATGTTTTCGGGTCACTAAGGTACCACAGAATCAAACACACTCGCAAAGTCCAGGACATCAGGGCACTTACGTTCCTTAATATCCAACAGTACACTGGCGAATATGAATCAGACAGTGTCTTCTGATGAGTAGTCAAACTAGTTATCATTGACACTAATCAGTCAAAACGTCATGGACAATGAGGTAATATTTATAACATTCCCTTAATGCAGCAAAACGTTTCCCAAAATGCAAAGTACATGATTCCTTCAGTAGTGATATGCCTGAATTGCGAATTTTAGAAAACAGTATTAAGGTACGACCTTGAAGGGTGTCAAGCCGATTGTGCAATAGCAGCTATGGATTTCTATTTGTTCTAGTGTTTGTACCATTATAAAGGTCATACTATCCCTGAAAATCTAGAAAACGACAATGTAGTGATGAATTTGTATTCATAAATCTTAAATGAGTTATAGCCTGCTATTCTTTCTCCTTCGTAGGGCTCACCCCAGTCGTGCAACCCCAGCACCAACGTTCATGTCATCGTCGGCGCCTTGTGTTGTTTTTTTCGTGTTTCCGGGCGCGTCAACTGCTTTGGTCATTATTCCCGTTAGTGTAGTGCATGTTTGTTTCTCGGGAGATGGCGGTGGTCTTCCCCAGCTGGATGGCGAGATCCGGCGCCAACATACCGTGTCGGCTAGTGGGGTTTCCCCCTAACCAGGACTCTCCCACCAGCGGGGCACCGCCACATTCTAAGCTGCCGACCAGTCTCCCGGAATATGTGTTAGTGTAGTGCTTGTTAGTGTGTGTGTGTGTGTAAGGGGAGAGAATAGGACAAGGACGTGGAAGGATAGATCGCGCGCAGTCCGTGGCTCGTTTGGTAGGGTACTGCTCCGGCATTCGCCGGGTGTTGATCGGAGAAACCACGGAAAACTACCGATCAGAGCAGCCGGCCGCTAAAATTCTCCTCCAGAAAGCGAGTGAATTCGACCTAGCTGAAAAGCTAGTGTCGAAAATCCTGCCGCCGTGGGGAGTGGGAACCTAGGACCTCCCGGTCAGAGGCGCTGGAGTGACATCACTTGATACACTGAGCTACCGCTCTCGGTCGGCGCCTTGTGCGTAGTGGCGGTGGGGGCCCCAACCGTCTGGAAAGATGGCGCCGGAGCGCGTAGGCGGAGGCGGAGCTGGCGCCAGTGCGAGGGCTGCAACCCGCGCCGCAATGAGGGGAAGAAACAAAGGGCGGTAGAGACGCGTCGCGTGGCTTTGAAGGCTTATATTGTGGCCTGCAGATTAAGGAGCGACCCGCAAGCTGGGCCCCAGCCGACCGGAAAGCTTTTTGAGGCGGCGCCGCGGCGGGGGCGGCGGCGGTGGAATGAGTGTTTTCAGCACTGCAGTAATGCGTCGTCTGCCCTGACTTGGGGAGTTATTTGAAGTTCCCTCCCAGACGAAAAGAGAACGTGCCATGGAACTGCAAGGACTCCAGTGTGTCTTGTGTAGTTCTACGACTGTTCTTCTTGGTCCACGGCGTTTGGAGGACATTAAAAGAGCAGGGGCTTCGAGAAGAATTAGCTTTCGTGATGTTGCAAGCTGGGGGAGGAGGTAAATACGCTTGTGACTAACAATATAGGTTTTCGTGTCAGAGTACGTGTGCTTTAAAGTATCATCCTGCTTTATTCAGATTTTGCGCATCAGTCAGATTAAAGCGTAGGCTTGCGGGAGACGTCATGTCCTAGGCAGTGTTGTCAACGTTTAGGCTCTCATACTATGATCGTTATTTCGCGTTTCGCTTTGTGGAGGGTCACAGTATGACGGCCGAAACGTTGGAAACTGTGATTGGACGCGGTGGTGTCTCCTGGAGAAACAAATCATTAGACACTTTCTCGACCATATTGACTTCCAGTATTTCATAACGTTACTCAGGTTAGCTATTCAAGACTTCCCTGTTTTGCCCGATAAATGCTTTTTTAACGTTCGTGTCTTCATCTAATGCTCTCATGATAATGGTAAATATTTCAGTATCTTTGTATTTAGAAAATACCACTACTGTGTTAAAGTACATACGAAAATAAATTTGCTGGTCTCGAAGAAAAGGAAAGAAAAATCGATTTAAATCCTTTTGCTGGCTTGTCTTTAGTCTTCTTTCTTACGAGTTTTCATTTCACACCAAACTTTCGTCATTATCTTGGTGCTCCTAACTTATTTGTTATGACAAGCAACAATGACAAAATCTACCAAATCTACCACGTTGTACATTCTTTTGTCAAATTTTGTTCCAATTTAACTACTGTGAATTTCATCTTACAAAATGTTTACATCTACGTAGCATTTTTACATTTTTTACACTCTGGTTTAGAATTGTAGATATGAATTCATCTTCCGTTCGTTTTACCCAATGATTGCTGAAGCTCTCTCTCTCTTGAGATTCTCTTTTGCGTGAGCTCACGGCAATTGTTCGTAAGTTCTACGACGTTCCTGGCGCACTAGCGCAGAGTAGGGGCTAAAGTTAAAGGCTTCGTGTTCCTAAATTCACGAAAGTCAGTTCTCTCTCTGTAAATTACGGGACATTCCTCGGATACCAAATTCTCGCGTGGCTCTATGAATTATCGGGCTAGATTTCCATGAATTACTCTGAATATTCGGTTTGCAAGTTCTCTTTGAAGGTTTCATGTTTTCTCCAAACATATACACTACTTAAATAATACAAGAACCTTATTAGAGTTAGTGTTACTGAGAAGCCAAAACACGTACTCTCTTTTATAGCTCGCGAACATTTATCAGTGATTTTTCAGTAAGCAAATAACATCTTTTAGTAAATGTTATTAGAAAAGAAATAATGATTAGATTTCAAGAGTTTCTTAATATCATGGTGATAAACGATGGGGCAAATTTTGAAACAAAATATAATATTTGTAAGGTTCAGTATTTGAACAAATGATATGTCAAATTTAAACTCCAAAATACATTTAAAAGTTTATAAGCTTCTCTAAGATAATTGATTGTTTGGTATATCCTAGCTTAGATCTCCTATATTATATTAATACAATTCATAAGGTTCTAATATAACACGATTCTACTGTAGAGATTATTGTATGCATGACTATTCGTATACATTGTGAAACATTATTACACGTTCTCAATGATAACGCAGGCGTTTGTGTTTCCAATATGCTGCGGTGCTATGAAATAAAGAGTTGGATTGCGAAGGATAATTAATTTTTGATATCCACCGAGCTGCGCGTGAATGTGATAATTCGACACGAATTTCCGTCCGGATGATTCCGATTGCAACCTACGCTCGTACTCTTTCGTTTCGTGGTTTCGTGTTCATCACAAACTTCCTCCGCAAAAAAGAAAAGAAAAAAACTCGCCGCTCTAGCGGTACCATCGCAAAAGACCACATCCCAGGAACTTCTTTTATTACCCTCAACGCTGGGCCCAGTTCGTCCGGAACCAGAGTACGGGCTTACACACAAACGTGTGCGTGTGTGTGTGTGTGTGGATGAGTGTGTGCAGGGTATTTGTGTTCACGTTAGTAGACCTCGAAAATACCTCGGAAGGCCAAAACTTTGCACTGGTTCACCGCGGGCGGATCTGCCGTTGGGCGCCAATAATCGATACGGCTCTCGTTGACGCATCGCCAAGCAGAGACGCGTGGAATGGCGAGGGGCGGGTGCGCGGGGGGGGGGGGAGGGGAGGGGGCGTGCAGCGGGCACGAGGCGCCGCGGAACTGTAATGAGGCGCGCGGCGCAACAGTTCCGCCACGCGACTACGCGTGGGCGCCCAGTGGCACGTGGGGGAGGGGAGGGGGGCGCGGTCGACGCGCGAAGCGGTCGGTGGAGCAGCGCGTTAGTTCCCGGTCCTCGCGACGCGGTGCAAATGTTCGCTCAGCGACGGCGGAGCGGTGGTTGCGATAGCTCGGTGGTAACATCACTGTCACTGCAACTTCACTGCCTCTCCAACATCACTGCCTTTGTAACATTACTGCCTCTGTAACATCACTGCCTCTAGAACATCACTGCCTCTGCAACATTACTGCCTCTGGAACATCACTGCCTCTGCAACATCACAGTCTCGAAACACCACTACTTCTGCAGCATCACTGCCTCTGCAACACTACTGCCTCTGGAACATCCCTGCCTCTGGAACATCAGTGCTTCTCCAACATTACTGCCTCTGCATCATCACTGCTTCTTCAACACCACTACATCTGCAGCATCACTGCCTCTGGAACATCACTGCCTCTGCAACATCACTGCCTCTGGAACATCACTGCCTCTGGAACATCACTGCCTCTGGAACATCACTGCCTCTGCAACATCACTGCCTCTGCAACATTACTGCCTCTGCAACATCACTGCCTCTGCAACATTACGGCCTCTGCAACATTACTGCCTCTGCAACATCACTGCCTCTGCAACATTACTGCCTCTGCAACATCACTGCCTCTGCAACATTACTGCCTCTGCAACATCACTGCCTCTGCAACATCACTGCCTTTGTAACATCACTTCCTCTGCAACATTACTGCCTCTGCAACATTACTGCCTCTGCAACATCACTGCCTCTGCAACAGCGACGGAGAACCATCACGCCTTCTTTGGATATAACCAGTACTCCACCTACCGAATTAATGATCTCAGAAGCTAACGAACGGATTAAATAATCAACAAAAAAGGATGCGTCAGAATGAGCAGTAGACTACCTTGAACTTGGAATGATTGAAGGCGTTGTCATTGTCAACAATATTATTTATTTTACAAATAGCAGCTTTGTAAAGCGGTGTCTACGCACTAAAAAAAGCGGTGTCTACGCACTACATTGCCACGATTGCGAAGCAAAATACATTGGTCAAACAGGCAGAACTTTCAATACAAGAATAAAAGAACATATACACGCTTGGAAACACAACACCTGCAAATCTCACTTTGCCAATCATCTACTTCAGACAGGTCACACATTCAATCCACACACAGACATTCACATACTGGAAATAGAAAATCAATATCATACCAGATTAACATTGGAAAACCTTCACATTCATCTCAATAGTAACCTACTGAATGTAAACATAAACTACAACCCCTCCCTCTGCTAAAATTACTTTGTGACATCACCCTCACACCACACTCTTCGGGGTGACACAACACAGCACACCGCACCCAGGCCATTAACCCTCCTCCACCCCCACAGACGGTACTTAAAGCTTCCGAGGGACGCCGGAGACACGCAGTCCGTTTGTGGCTCCCAGACAGCAGGTAAGAAACGGCTCAACTTACTTTTCGTATTTTCTCTCTCAAAATTGTACATGTACTACATTTTCATTTATTTCTTGCTTAAAATTAAAAAACTACTATATTATATAAAGATATAACTCTTTTTCTTTCCTTTCTTTTTCTTTTTCATTTCTTAAGATGTTTTAAATTATATAAATTATTTATATTTAAATTTTTTTTTTTGGTAAATGTTAATTCTAATTTTATATTTTCTTGTACCAGAAAACGATGATGATGGCTAAGCCATCGAAAGCTGCTATTTGTAAAATAAATAATATTGTTGACAATGACAACGCCTTCAATCATTCCAATTATGTAAATGTCAACTACACCTCACCACTGAATCAATATACCTTGAACTTACTTTCTTCGCTACGTTTCCACAGTTTTTAAATGTATTTTTATTTTAAATAATTCAGTAAATATTTTACAAATCTTTTAAATATGTGCATTTTCGATTGTTATATTCTTCCATCTGAAGATACTGTTTGATCTTATGGTTTAGTGCTTTGTAACACCGTTTATATTGGGAAAAAATATGAAACATTTTATGCAAATTTTTCGATGTAGTTTTCGATCTTCAAATTTGTGGATATAACTTGAAATATAGCTATTTGCTTGTACTTGAAGTACAACTGACGCTGACAGTCCAAAATTTTAAAGTTATTTGTTAAATGTAATTTCTCTACGACTATAACAGAATGTATTCATTTCTCCATGTTATCGGATGCAGTAATCATGCCAATTCCACAAGCCGTGCGAGAATATTATTCTAACACACCTGTCGACCAATCGAATTCGTCCTAGATCATTACACAACGACTTAGAGTTCTCGCAGTCGCCTACAGAGGCGCTGCGTGCTCTTCCGCAACTATCGTAAGACAAGTGAACCACGAAACAGTATGCGAGTTCACATAATTGTGGCCACTTTTTAAGGTTAAAACGCTCACATTGATTTATGGATTCTTCCAGCAGTAATAGTGATAAAGATTACGTAGACTGCACACCGCCAGAGATTGTGGAAGCTGCGAAAGCATCAACAAACAACTTGTTACCAGAAAAATACGACTAGAATTGAAAATACTCGTGTACAAAAAACATCTTGTTCTGCTAGTGAATCTATTTTAAATCAAATCGACTCAAATCAAGAGTCAACTCCCTCCATAATAAATATAAACTATTGTTCTAATTTTACAATTAATTTTTCCAAAAAGTAAATCTATACTATTTATATTTGTAATACTTGTTTTGTTTACTTGTTTGACGTTAATGTTATTAAATATTTAATTAATGAAGTTAAAAGTAGAATGAATGTAACATTATTTCAAAAAAAAAAACCTTTCACATGTTATCATTTATTATTTTTAAAACTTCAATATCAAAGTCGTAGGGAACATATAGTCTTCTACTTGCGTAGAATGGCTATTATTCACTCGTGGAAATTCCGACACTCGCTCCTACGTCGCTCGCGTCGGAAACATCCACTCGTGAATAATAGCCATCATTCTACGCTCGTTGCAGAATATACTATTCTGCGAAAGTTTTTCTATATATCCTAATACATTATTTGTTTAAGATTCGTTGTACACACACGTATTTGAATTTGCAAATGGAGTATTAGCTGTCAATATTCTTGCGTTACGACAGGTTGCCAGTAATACATTTGGGAGAATCTAAAAATAAATACGAGCCCTAGTACGAACTAGACTTGAGACTGACTCACATTTTATTCTAGAATGCATTATTTAATATTTAAAATTTTTATACATTTTAATTTTCAGATAATAATGCAACGTAAAATAACGAGCAGAACGTTTGACGTATTAAAAGTCTGCTATAATGAAATATTTGAATGGATATAGACAGGCAGTCGACAATAGCAAGAAAACTACTGAACAAAACCATGCCAAACGTTTTACACAAACTAGTGCACACATTGATCAGTAACAACAAATGTCATATTCTTGTGTAGACACTAAAATGAATTTTAACCAAAAGACAACGAATGCTGCAAAAAATAGTTGAGTGTACACGGATACATAGAACATCAGTTCTTGATATATCAAGATTATAAAAACGTTGCAACGCAACACGCGAATAGTAAATAATTTATGTCAAGTATGCACATCTTTAGATACTTGCAATTGCATGACGTCAACTCTATCGTAATAGTGATTGTGAGAATTTAATCGGTAGATGCAGTGTGAGAGTAAGCGAAATATATACAGCTACATATGTATGCTGTATGTAGAATATGTACAGCCAGATATATACATGTTTAGTCAAAATCAAAACTATTTTTTTTATAATTTTTCTCAAATTACTGTACGAGTATATCTAACAAAACGAATGGAACCTCTCACAAGGTTTGGGGCTGCAAAGTTTCGTTCAATGGCTGCTCGCATTGTCAAGGGACTTCCATGTTAGTCTTCTGTTAAGTAACACTGTGTGTTATCTGTAAGAAGGCCCATAGCAGTCATGCCGTGAAGGTGTAATTTAGTAGGCCTTTCGAGGTAGTACAGGGTGAAAGTAGCTATCAATATTCTTGTGTTACGGGAGGTTGTCAGTAAATACATTTGCCAGAATATGAAATTAAATACGGCGAGCTCTGAAATAGCTTAAAACAGCTGAAAGGGCTTAGAACAGTTAAGATGGGCATTTAGGGCAGTTCATATGATTTATTTTTATTCCTCGTTTCGGGGTCATAACAATGTTCTCTTATAATGTACTTTTCTTTAAATGTTATTTACGTGCACATTTCATTTGGTTTTAGGTAAGGAGATAACCTGGTACTTCTAAGTTTACAAAGGTAAGTAACTTAAAAAAATTCTATTTACTCAATATCTTTAAAGTCTATTTACGGAATTTTATTAATAAAAATATATAATCAGTTGTTCCAACATGTAGTATGTCAAATACCCAGCAACGTTCCATCAAACTTAGATTATAATTCGTAGGTTTGGTATTATGGCTACAGTATGAAAAGCTTCCGTGTGGTTTTCAAATCCAGATTATGAAATATCAAACAACAAATATAATTCACATAATACTCACCAATGTAACTAGGCAATAAGCTAAGTATGTCGTGTCATATTTGAAGTTATATCAGGTATCGTACTGCATCACAATTTCTGGCAATATTATTGCTAACTCTCCGCATGCTAATAAGGTGCTAACGCACCTTTGTTAATCACAAATCATCTAATTGCAGTTTTATAGATCTTTTTGCATGTTTCTACGAGTACAATATGTCGGTGTAGTAACGTCGGTGTAATTTATCGTATAAGAAAGCGTTTGGCTGAAAACAGAGAAATATCGTTTGTGAATCTGGAAGCAGGTTATGAACGTACCTGAAAAAGCGACAGATTAATGGAGTTTGTTATTCAGTTTAATTAAAGCGTGCAGGGCGTGTAGATGAAAGATAAAATATTTCAATTTCAAGCTAGAATAATTCTTCCTCGCAGTAATTCTGGAACATTTCTAGCATTCACTTTCTTTTCGCGTGCCGATATGAGAATGAAACCGTCATGTTTGTATAACAGTTATTTACAATACTAGTACTACAATTGATACATATTTTGTCAGTGAGATTAGGTTCTCACGAGCAAGTAATGATTTTCCGCCATATACGACCCACTAAACGTCGTGATGAATCTTGATATGTTTCAAACGTTTACGAAATACAACAATATGGTTAGCTTTACTCGGGATTGGGCGCCAACGAACTTTTGGGGTAGTATTGGTTCCGTAGTGTCACAGTACCTTCTTGATAAGTTAAGGAATAATTTTACATATTGTCTGTATTTTGTTAGAATACGTCTCGAACGTTTATTTTGGATGCGAGGGCCGAACGTGATTCTCAGGACATTTAGAAGTCATGATAAGTTGCAGAGGCCACGAGGATCCTTAATGGTACTCAGCTATGATAAGTAGAGATCGGATTTTTATGTAATTACATATTTGTTGCCTTGTACTTACCACACTCAAAATTTTAATCTTGGAGAATTGTCGCCGTCCTAACACAATATCAATTTTTTCGTTACCTATTTTTACATATTAGATACTTATTAATAATTTACATATTTCGCTATTTTAACATTCTTTTTATTTTATAGTTCTGTTTCGATTTTCTTGCATATTGTTTTATGAAAAGACCTATTTTCAAAAAAATCATCAATTTTTCCTATATTATTACTGCGTACTCTACTCGAGATATGCTTCGTGAACACGCGCTCGGATATTCTCACAATCCCGTGCACCTGTTTCAGTTATCTCGGTGGCGGGAAGAGTGTGGCAAGTGGCGGCAGATCATTTTCACCTTTAGGTGTGAAAAGTTTCATTCACGCCGCGTTTCCTTTGACATTAATTTCCAAGCAACCTTGGCGATTGCTGTCGTGAGACACTTCGATAAGAATATTCCATGCTGCAGTGATTCTCTGCTGGTCTTAGATATCGCAGGTTTGTAGGATGGCTACTATTGCGTCTACTATGGCGTCATGAAGAAAAACACACAGACATTTACAAGTATGTACACGTTTATTTACATGTATGTACAATAACCAACTTCTGCTCCGAAACTACACATTTGTGAGTATTTCCCTGTGGATACCCCACATAGCTAGGGAGGCCCCGCCTCCTCTGACGCTACTCCCGCGCCACTACCGTGACTTCGTCACCCGTGCACTAGGCACGAAGCGCTTCAGCCTGGGCGTAAAGTTTTGTGCATCGCGCGAGGTTTCCATTTTATGCCAGAGTGCAGCCGTCACGTGACCGTCCTAGGTGTAGGAGGGAGGCTCGCGTCTACCACGTGACCTTCCCGGTCAAGCTGGACTCCTTTGTCTAAATGTATTCCAGCGCCGGGGCGCCTAGCTATTCATGCCCGCAGGTATGCGATACTTCCGCTCCTCCTCCCACCCACGGCCGCCAACGTGACGCTACACTACTCTGTCTGCTAAACTGCATTCCTGGATAACGATTTGTGAAAGTTTAATTACCTATGGGAAAGTTGTATGGTCCAAAATATTTGTTATATTTGTGCTTTTCAAATGAATTGTAAACCGTTTGCATTGTTTTTAAAATTTGCGTAGGATATTGTTTGGTAAAAGTAAGTTCGTATTATGTAAATGTATTTTAATATTACATATTATATCCGATTTTACATATTTATTACGTATTCTCACGGTTTTAATTACATATTTATGTATATATTTTGACGTTTCATTCTACATATTTTTCCGGTCTCTAATGATAAGTTTACAATTACATTAATTGAACTTCTGGTATCAGATTTACACAATTATTTGTAAATTTAGACCTTTATTGAAACATTTCTATCTTTTTATTGTCAGGTCTACTCAGAAGTGAGGATGCCTTTGCTTCAATTCTTACGAAACTAAGTTACAGACTGTGCATCAAATTACAGTCTCTCATACACAAAACCTGGGGCTGCTAGATCGCATAACAGCTGATCCCGTGGCAGAGTTTTCTGGTTGGCATAGTTACCTCTGCTCTATTGGTCGAAACATTTCTATTTACAACCGGTAAAGAATTGTCTGTAAAATATCGGGAATATGAATGCAATAAAAGAAATATCAATCTCATTATTTTTATTTCACGTAGAACATCCCTTTGCATAACTCGCAAATACAAAATCTTTCCCAAATGCTTGGATTGTTTTGGAAACATTATAAGCATAACACAGTGTTACACCTCGTTGAGGTGTTTACTTTCTTGCAGTTTTCCTGTGCATGAGTTCTCCCAAATTTGCATAAGCTTTTGTAACAAGTATACCATTTTCGAGGTAACGGAATATTTTCGATTTTGTGCTTGGGTGAAACTGTAGCTTTGAATCTCGATGTTTCTACTTGTGTTTTTTTTTGTCAAAATTTTAATTATTTCTTAATGGAAAAAGAATTTTTGCTTCTTCTTGCCAGTTACTTTTTCGAATATGGAATGAGCATTTACTACGACTTGTCAGCAGGGTGTCGAAATAATCTTGTGCCATTTGAGAGAGCGTGTTAGAGTAGTGTGATAAAACCCCATTTCGTCAATCCTGTCTTTGGATGATTTTGCTTTTTGTAGCCAGCCGAATCGTGTGGCCTTATGACAGAGCCATCGTGTTGGTGCTCTTGCACAAAGTTGTCTGCCATGATTTGTTGTAACAAATAATGTTCCGTCTGTTTCTACACTTCAGCATAACAATGTTTCTGCCATTTTTCTTGGACTTACCCTTTTTTTGAGTTTTTTTTCGACCACATTTTTCGGTCTCTCTCTTCTATTGTTTCGCAGCGAACCGACTAAGTAGGTTGAGGATTTTACCAAATCCTCCACCAAGCTAATCGTCACTACCATTTGAAATGACATTCTCATCACTGTCGTTGATAAGTCGATACAACTCTTCTTCATCCATTATGCTCATTCACTCTCACAATTCACTTCACAATCCGTATTACATATTCGTATTTCAACAAGCGAATTCCTTTCCTTCTCTGCATTGAAGATATGTTTTATTTTGTAATAATGGCCAACCTGTAGCACAAATCCATCAACAAAGTAAATTTATATGCAATTCGCAATCATTACTGAAAAGCGCTTCAAACAAACACGTCACAAGCACATTCAAATCCGACAGATGGAACCATTGCGAAAGAAATGTAGTTCAATTAACATATTCTAACTAGGGTAATTAGTCGTCAACAAATGCGATGTCCTCTTTTCTTGAACTCAAAAAAGCATGAATTCAATAAATTCCCAAAAGAAGAAATATTGTTCTGCTTCTCACAGGGTCATCGACACTAAAAGAATGAAGCTTATATGGAATCATACCTCTACAAAACCGACCCGTGTACTCGACAAGTTGCCTTCGCTAGCTAGTAGAATCTAATCACTTAAATATTACTAATTATTCACTAATTCCATTACATACAATATAATAAAATGAATATAATGAATTATTCATGTATCTGTTTCAATGTATCTGGTGATAAGTGCTTGAGCTTAAGGAGTAAACAATTACGCATTTCACTTTCATAGATGGGGCTATGAAAGAAATCAAATAACATTGAAAAATAGTGAATATAATCAAATGTTAGAAGAAGATATGTGTTTTACGCGAGCGTGTTACAGTGTCAGAGAACAGTTGAACGCCAGAGAAGCGAGGCCTCTTCCAGGTGAATGCGAGCCGCTTGCCTGCAAAGCGCCCCGCCCACCGCCGCCGCCGCCTGCGCGCACCGCGTTGCTTTCCGGCGCAGCCGTGGGCCTCCGGGTGCCCTTTCATCACAGTCCCTTTACGGCACGCATTACTATGCAAATGAGCGATGATCATTTTCGCGTCGCCCCCGCCCCCGCCCCGCCCCGCCCCCTCGCGAACGAACGCGCAGCGGCGCCGGGCGCCGGATATCCGGGGTGGCGCCGCACGGTGGGCGCGGCGCGCAGCTCGGCGCAAGTGGAGTACCACAAGGACCTAGATTGGACTAAATTAAGTGTGGGAATTCTGATTCGGTGTTGTTGGCATTCTTATGCGAAGAAATGAAAGAGGTCATCTTCGTCAAAAGAGTGTGTTGACAAAGATGACCTCTTTTAATTCTTGGACTAAATTAGTCCACTCTAGATTTTTATTTCATCAGAATTAGGAAGGTATCAAATATATCTTACTTAGGTCATAAATTCTAGAACTATTCCTATTTCTCTTGTTTTTAGTTTTCGAAAAGAATATATACTCAACTGATCTATGTTTTTTTTAAATATTTTAGTTTTGACGAGCAAAACAGCTACGAGGGAATGCATTATCATTTTTATATTAAATTGTTGTACTAAAGTATTGTAGGTATTTTTTGTATTAAAAATAATTTTTGAAAATTATTGTGGAGCATTTTGAATGGAGAATTGTCGTATTTATTATGTGTTTCGTCATTATTTCTATTATTGTAGTTTAATGAATATATTACGTATACAATAGAACACGAATTAATCATCTGACCAATTCTGATCCCATTTCTGTAACAATTTTCATTTGATATGTTACGGGGATTTAGTCCATCTTTCAACACCCTCCCAACTGGTATCGATTCGATTTTTATCGACTTACAAATTTATATGCGTCAATCATACATTTCGACTTAAAGCCGATTTCTATTCGATTCCCTATGAATGTTTGAAAAGAGAATTGATACCTCTACAACAATCCACCTCAAATCTCGACACGCCTCTCCCCATTCTCGCCCATTGGAATAAGTATAGGAGATTCTGTTCCCTCGCTCTCAAATCTTACGCCACAGCAGATTAGTATTTCCGGCCACTGTGGAGCGGGGAGCGGGTGGGGCGAGTTTAAAACTGCACCGAGAGAGGTCGCAACGGCGACGGAGGCGGCGGCGGCGCGGGGCGCGAGGGGAGGGCGGTGACACCTGCGGATATTGCCCGCATGTTCACCCACACCGGCTCTCCCCCTGTGGGCCCCGCCCCCTGGCCCTGCCGCCGGCCCCGCCCCCTCGCGCCGCGGCGCCTCCCTCGCTCGGAGTCGCCGACAACGCGGTGGCGGTGGCGGCGGCGGTGGGGGGGCGGCGGTGGGGCGGCGGTGGCGGCGGCGGCGGTGGCGTTGGTGGTGGCGGCGGCGGGGGTGGCGGCGGCTGCGGCGGTGGTGGCGGTGGCGGCGGCAGTGGCGGCGGCGGCGGTGGTGGCGGTGGCGGCGGCGGAGGCGGCGGTCGGAGGCGGAGTGCGGAGGCGGCGGCGGGGGCGGAGGCGGAGGCGCAGGCGGTGGGGGCGGCGGGGGCGGCGGCGGCGGGGGTGGCGGGGGCGGCGGCGGTGGCGATGGCGGTGGTTGTGGCGGCGGCGGCGGTGGCGGCGGCGGCGGCGGGGCGGCGGCGGCGGCGGCAACTCTCGCGGTCCCTCAAGCGCTGTATCCTCCTGCGGTCGGGCGAGGAGTCTACACTCGAAAGGTCGCGGGTGACCTTAAAGACGCAGGTCGAAGATGTGCTGCATACATTGGCTTCTTCAGAAAACGTTTCTTTAAGTGTAGGATAGTGCCTGTTAGGTATAGAATGAATGTGAAATTTAGATAAAGATGTTATTCTTGTCGGTTATTAAATGGCCCAATTTTGTATGGTGTTAGTATAGTTTTATCAAACTAAAATAATTACGAGATAAGTGCAAAATTATATACGTTTTCTATTATTTACCATTGTATTAAAAAAAATAATGGGAGAAAAACTGAAGATCTGTTGGAAAATGTCTATTTCCTAATATTGTGATGGTATTGTACATCAGAATTCTGCAAATATTTTTATTTGTATTTTCACGTGTTTGAGAAATTATTTAATAAACCTAAGCTCCAACATTTTCTTGAAACGCGATTCCCCCGGTATTACTGATGGAAATATATAATTTGCTTCGTTTAAAAAATTAGATAAAATAAAATATTAGAAATTTCGCCAATATTGGGGTTCTGCATTTCATGATCTGTTCAGCATTGATGAATTTTAAAAAATTCTGAACAATAATGCAACTGATGATAAACATACACGATTATAGCGTTTATGAAGTTCTTTATGAATAGTAAATATCGAATTCAGATACAAAATGAAGATTTGTGAACGAATTAAAAATATATTTGTAAATCATTTAAAATAGTTAAAAGCTAGTAAACCATTGACGTGAGCCCTACTGCCATAACAAGCCTATTATTTTCCATTTACTAACGAGCGGTGATGTCATACCATATTACACGCTGCATGGGTAAGGCATTAATATTAACAACGAAACATTGGAGATAAAATGTTGATACACTATTCCTGCGAAACGTGTATTCACTATTCTCACTAATTTACGCTTGTGCACACAAACTAAGTAAGTAATACAACATCCATATTTAATAAAAAGGAAAACAATTGAACAAACGCCCGTTATATTTATTATTGTTTAATGTTGATGTTATTTCTTGAACTGACTTGATTGCAGATAGCACCACTAAAAACGGCAAACTTTTCCACTTATCGTGCCTCGCTGTTGTGCATTTGGTTTCATTGACTGCTCACCCGCATACTTGGTTAATCTTTCTTATATTGTCATTTTACTCTCACTTTAATACATTGGAAAATTAATTTAACTCTTTTAATTCTTAAGTATGCGCAATCTTTTACTCTTAAGAATGCGCGTAGTATTTCTATTTTTTCATCAATCTGTATAGTAATGATACCAGTTCATAAACTGTCTTAATCATTTCCCTATGTCCAAGTTCTCTTCGACAGGTTGGTAAAATCTTATGAGTAAATGGGTCATGAGTGGAACTCTCGGCAGAGATGGCAGCGATTAAAAACAGTGTAAGACGTCACTACTTTTACTACTACTTAAGTCAAGCGTTTAAGTTTCAATCTTGACGCCAAATTAACGTAGAATATCACTAAATATATAAAAGCGTAATTATTTTAATGAAGAAATTATTTTTATAATTAACTTAGTTAAATATTTTATTTAAATAATTTTAAGTAAATTTTTGATTGATTGATATTTTTGTGTTTCCTGGCGCGTCAACTGCTTCGGTCATCAGTCCCGTCAGTGTAGTGCATGTTTTTTCTTTCTCGGGAGATGGTGGTGATCTCCGCTGGATGGCGAGATCCGGTGCCGACCTACCGTCGGCTACTGAGGATTCCCCCTAACTAGGACTCTCCCAACAGCGGGGCACCGCCCCAGCCGGGACAAGCTCTAAGCTCCCGACCGGTCTCCCGAAATATGGGGGAGTGTAGTGCATGTTAGTGTAAGTGTGTGTGTAAAGGGAGAGGATAGGACAGGGAAGAGGAAGGACTGATCGCGCGCGGTCCGTGACCCGTTTCCTAGGGTACTTCTCCGTCATTCGCCTGGTGTTGATCGGAGGAACCACGGAAATCTACCGATCAGAGCAGCCGGCCGCTAGAATTCTCCTCCAAGCAGCGACTGAATTTGACTTAGCTGGAAAGCTAGGGTCGAAAATCCTGCCGCCGTCAGGACTCGAATCTAGGACCTCCCGGTCAGAGGCGCTGCAGTGACATCAGTTGATGCACTGAGCTACCGCTCCCGGTAAATTATTTATAATTCAAGTGATAATTAAAGATTACTTATTATTTCAAATAATTATGAAGCTCTAGGATGGATTTTACGCGTAGTGGCAGTTACATGAAGAATCGAATGTGCATTTCGTTCCCTATTTGTCTCTTTATCAGATAAATTTTCGTATCATTCATTCCTTCATTCATATGAATCACTTTGGTTTTACAATGTTGATTGTTTTCTCAACATCGTGAGGCAGTCTTATTTGATAATCAATTGCAAACTGCATTCCACTACAATATTAATCACTGTTCATCACTACAACTGAATAAAAGTGCTAACTACATACGTACAGCTACTGTGAACGGGCGTTCAATTGTGATAGATTTGTTCATCGCACTGATTTTCCAAAAATGTAAAATGTGAAGAAGCACGCCATTCATGATTGCTGAACATTTTAAATTCGACATGCATGTACTACGGAACAATGGAAGTGATCTGCATAGGGAACGACGTATTTTGATATGTATATTGATAAATGAATTCAGTTGAATTACCGCCAAATTATCACATTTTTACATTTATACACATTATTGTTGGAGAACAAATTATATTCGATTCAAGGGATACAGCACCGAATTTTTATTGAAATTAATGAATGTGTGAGGTATTTAAAGAATCTTAAAATGATTTATCAATTCTATTAATAGATAATGGTTTTAATGAAAGGTCGATAACAGTCAAAGATCAAAAAAATTTATAAAGAAGGAAAGACACTTAAGACAACAATAAAACACAAACAATTTTTCTACGTTTAACAAAATGAAAGACGTTTGCCGAAATACGATTTTGGGAAACGATATGGCCATATTACAAACCTTATGTCGCTTGTCAAGCAGGAAAGTACTTTGTGAAATATTGTACATTTAATAGAAAAATATATTGGGAGTAGTTTATATAGCTTTGTTGCCTAAGGCATTTGCCGGGATGGTGGATAGTTTGTTCTCCCATGAAAACTTACTACCCGTCTCAATATTCTTACATAAAGTAATGTAAATATTTTACGTGGTTAGATGAAGAGCAGGTCAAATGGCATGGACTATGGCATTAATAAAATACAATTCTTTATTATTATTACTATTATTAATGTTGTTGATGTCAGTTTTGCTTGAATGGAAAGTATAAACGATTTCCTTCCTGGAAATATGTTGCATTTTCTTAGTGAAAACGATTCCTTGCAAATTGGTAACAAAGCATCGAAATGAAAGAGTGATTACATGATTTTATTTGCTTGCTTGCTAACAAGGCGGTAATAGAAAAGTAAATTAATTTTACGATGATTTGTCATTAATCATTAATTTATAACCATTCTGACAAAACAATTTTGTATATTTTGCTAATGACCTGACATATGAAATAAATTTTCAAACATTGCATCAAATTCATCTTTCTTATATACATTGCATATACTTTTACAATACACATTTACCTTAAGAATGTGAATATTTTAATGTGTTTTATATGTGTCCTAATGTTGTTTTTTGAACTCATATTATTGTAATGAACACCAAGTGAAGTGCCATGGAAGTCAATAATATAGGATATGCAAATTAAACAACAGATTTTGATGTGCTTAAATAGTTTAGCGTCACTGTATCTAATTCACAATGAAATGCTGATCCCCAACCTTTTTACAGAATATTATATAAAGTTTGGTTTATCTGTTAGTATACCATTACTTTAATAACATGTTAATGGATACATCACGTAACTTCCGGATGTAACACAGCTTCTCTTCTTTCGAAATTCGCTTCTCGCTTCGTATAATGGCAGGATTCAGAAGGACGCCATTTTACAAATAATGTGAATACAGCATCGCCTTACAGTCGAATTCTGATTCGCGAGTCATGGTCATTCGTATGGGCGTGTTCGCTGGCACAACACCCTGAACCGTTTTTGTCCCCAACTTTCCGCGCCGCCGCGTTAGCGAGGTGGCCGCCCGGGCGAGGCGGGGCAGGGGCGGGGGAGGGGGCGCGACCGGGGGGGGCGGGGGGGCGGGGAATGGTAGGGGAGGGGCGGGGCGCCGGGGAGGGCGGGGCCCGGCCGCGATTTTCATTCCGGAAGAGCGGCGGGTCACAGCTGGCGCGACGCGGCTCCGCGGCCGCCCCTCGGCGCCTGCGACACGCCCCCGCGCGGGGAGGGGTGGGGCCGAGGCGCAGGCGGAAGGAGGCGCGTGTGTGGGTGGGACGAGGGGCGGGGGAGATGTAGTGGGGGGTTGGGGAGGCACAGGTGAGCGCCCTGTGGCGGGGTGCGGGGCTGGTGGAGGGAGGGGAGTTGGGGGACACAAAAGTCAGTGAGGTGAAAGGGTGAGCGGGACTCAAAAGTGGGTAGGGTGGGGGAGAGTGGGCGGTTGTGCGGAAAGAGGATAAGGCGGGTAGGGATTGGCTGGAATGGGTGGGACGCAAAGGATGGGAGGGGCGGGAGGAGAGTGGAGAGATGGCGAGACGGGCTGAAAGTGGGCGAGGCGGGGTGCAGAACGTGGGGGTAGACAGAGTGGGTGAGGCACAAAGCGCGATGAGGAGGGGTGCAAAGCGGGCAGAGAGTGGGCAGAACGCGAGGGCAAACGGACGTAGGCGGTGCGAGTCCTGGGGGATGTTGCGGTGCGCTGAGCGAACGGAGAGAGGGCATTAACACTAGAACGACGGTCACCGGTCAATTGACCGGTTAGGAGTTTCGAACTGCCGTATTTTGGAAACTAGTATATGTATGAGTTTGATATTACGTGACTTTTATTATTTTAGGCTCCAGAGAAGTCTTATAAATTTGTTTGAAAAAAAGTTGTGTGGTACTGGAGAAACAAGCGAGCCTACCTAAAACGACGGCTTCCGGTCAATTGACCGGTGTATAGTTTTAGCATTTGTGTGTGTGTTACTGACATTCATGACGTTAGTTTTTTCTTTTTATCAGTTTTGAACCTTATAAATAATTTGTTGAGTAATGTTCAACCCAAAATTTGATTTTTATTCTCAATAGCCATTCACATTTATTATCGTTTTTTGTTGTAAACCGCCGCAAAGCAACATGAATATAGGCCCAAATCTGCATTTTTATATTGAAAGGAGGCACGTCAAGTGCTGCTTGACGAGTCCTGGACACTATCACTAACAGAGCTAGACGCTTTTCTTTCTATTCTGTATGCACGTGGAGCTTGTCAACCTCTGTAAGTGATTTGTGGGATAAAGAATGGGGTCCACCTTTTTTTCAGAGACAATGAGTAGGGATCGGTTCAAAGAAATCATGAGGTTTTTGCGTTTCGATGACAGAGACAGTCGTTGGTCGCCGTAAAGCAACCGATAAATTATGCTTAGTTTCTTAACTTTGGAATAAGTTTGTTGAAAATTGTTTAGCATGCTACAAACCTGGCGAGAATATTACCGTTGATGGGCAGTTTTACCCAACAAAATGCAGGTGCCCCTTTTTTCAATACATGGCGAATAAGCCGGATAAGTTCGGTATTAAATTTTGGGTTGCTACCGACGCTAAAATTAGATACGTCATCAATGCCTTTCCATACCTAGGCAAGAACGAGGCCAGACCTAGCACAGAGGGGGTTGGCGAAAATGTTGTAAAACGTCTTGTAGAGCTTTTCCAATACAAGGGTAGAAATGTGACCATGGATAATTTCTTTACCTCCGTTAGACTTACGGGTAGAAATGTGACCATGGATAATTTCTTTACCTCCGTTAGTCTTGCAAAAGACCTCAGGAAAAAGAAAACTAGTCTGGTCGGTACGCTCAATCGCAATAGGAAAGAAGTACCGAATTCCTTGAAGAAATCTAAAGATGTTCGTTTTAGCTCTGTTATCTACAAGCACGAAGATGTCACTCTGACAAGCTATCAAGCGAAATCTAACAAAAATGTCCTTATCCTTAGTAGTATGCATCACGGTGTACAAATCAACACTGCGACTGAAAAAAAGAAACCAGAAACTGTACTGTTTTACAATAAGACAAAATGTGGAGTCGATACAGTCGACCAAATGACTCGCGAATACAGTGTGCGAGCTGGCATCCTGCGATGGCCCGTTCATGTATTTTATATTTTTGATTTAGCGATGATCAATGCTCATTCCCTGTACAAGCTGGCCTTTGATTCAAACATTTCACGCAAATCTTTCATCCTGAAAGTTGTGAAGGAAATCTCGAAACCTTATGCAGACAGTAGGATCATGTTGCATGCCAATGATGTCCAAACTTCAAATGTTGCTGTTCGTAAAACATGCCAAATCGCACTCTCTAATGAAAACAAAACAAAGAAGTTATGAAACAAATGCAAAAAACGTATTTGTGGTAAATGTCAAAGTGAACAAACTATTTGCAAGAAATGTGAGGGAACCTAAAAGTGAAAGGATCCGCAAAGATTTAAAAACTTGCTACTTTTTCTTAAAATTTTTTGTTACTCTGTACGATAACACAAACGTAAGAAATCTAGTTTTTATTATAGTTTGTAACTAAAAACCAAATATAAATTAGTGAGAAGCGACTTTCCTGGTGTAAAAGTTAAGATGCACTTACCTGCAAACTTTGACCTGTTCTTCTGATTAGCCATATTTGTACCACCTTCAAGTTTGGTGGTATATTCTTATTATAGTTCATTCAAAGTATTGTAAAAATTGTGTTTAAAATATTTTTTCAATGTTTTTGTAATTAAAACCCTAATTTAATTTACTTTTACGGCAATAAAACTAAAAATTTCCATGAAATGTCATGATTTACGTTTTTTTCTACTGTTTTGAACGAGCAAAAAGTCACAAGTAAGACCAAACTCAAAAGAAAACAAATTGTTAGGGCTAAAATTTACTTCAAAAACATCTATAGTATTTAAAAATAGTAATAGGGCACATCACAATTCCTAGACATCGTCACAAACATTTAAAAAGGCCAACCGGTCAATTGACCGGTGGCCGTCGTTCTAGGTAGGCAACCAACTCCCGTCGTTCTAGTGTTAAGAGTGTGTGGGACGAGGAGCTGATGGGGATAGAGTGGGACACAAAAATTGGGTGAGGCGCGCTGCGAAGTGTCCCGAGAGTGGGCGGCGCGTATAGAGCAGTGACACGAAAAGCGAATCGAGTAGAGAGGGGGTACGGGGAGAGGACGAAGAATGGGGCGGGCACAAATGGTGGGGGGGGGAGAGGGCGGAGCGATGGATCGCAATGGTGGGCGGAGTAAACGCGTGTGCGTAGCGACGAGGCCGGAGAGATGGGACGCAGCAAGAGAAGGTGCCAGTGAAGGACGACGGTTTCTAGTGTGGTGATTCTAGCCTAGAAATAGATACGGCGAACGTGCGTGTGTTAAGTTGCTAGGCAGCTGTTAGGGAAACGGTTTTTAAACTAGGCAATTATAACTGGCTGGTTAGAATTGCCGAGGAAGCAAGAGGAAAGACGCAAAAAAATTATTCAGAAGCGACGTTTGTGTTGGTGTTGGAAAGAACTGCAATGTTGGATAAAGGTAATGCAAGGGTACTGGAGGCAGTAGGCGAGATAATTACGGGCGCGGCAGTTTTCTGGAGGAGTGGAAGGGAGTAGAATGGTAGCAGGAAGGCGTGGATATCATTGGTAATTGTAGGAGCGAGCGACCGCACTATACGAACAGGCAGTGGTTCAGCAAGGAAACTATAAGAGCAGCTAGAAGAGAAAGCAACTACGGTTTGGAGAGAGAGTGTACTAAAGTGGTATCTAGGTGAAGGCGAGGGAATCGGTGCAGACTTTGAGGAATGGTAGTTAATGAACTGCGCAGAATGGTACAAAGCAACTAAATGGTCTTCACGAGGCGTTCGCAGAAACGGGTGATGTTAGGAATGGGGTTTGTGAAAGAAGTGGGTAAGGAGTGATGGAGTATTCTGGGTGTAGCAGAAGTGGCAAAGACAGCTAGAGTGACAGGGCTTTCGGGTTGAGATGTCGGGGAAGGTACAAGGAACCAGAGGTCTTTCCAGATGATCTGCTGCTTGATTGAAAGCGATAAAAAATGAGAAGCGTTGGGGTGTTTTAAGTTTAGCAAATATTGGCCGGTTTGCAGCATACGACGGAAACAGCAGCGAGAATTATGATAAATGTTGATTTATTCCTGTGGTTGGAGTGACGGCAGGATCTGGATCACAAAATAGGATTTGGCAGAAGAGAGAGATGGTGTAGATTAAGGGAACGGCGGAATTGCAAGGACTTGTGGAGGGGGAAGTGGGAAGGAAAGGGTAGGGGTATGGGAAGGAGTATGGGAAGGAGTCTGGGAAGGAGTCTGGGAAGGAGTCTGGGAAGGAGTCTGGGAAGGAGTCTGGGAAGGAGCTGGGATGGGAAGGAGTGGGAAGGAGTCTGGGAAGGAGTCTGGGAAGGAGTCTGGGAAGGAGTCTGGGAAGGAGTCTGGGAAGGAGTCTGGGAAGGAGTCTGGGAAGGAGTCTGGGAAGGAGTCTGGGAAGGAGTCTGGGAAGGAGTCTGGGAAGGAGTCTGGGAAGGAGTCTGGGAAGGAGTCTGGGAAGGAGTCTGGGAAGGAGTATGAGCCAATCGTGGGAGCAGGGGAAGCGGCGGTGGCCGAGCGCGGTGGCTGCTACTTTGCCGCGAGGCCACGCGGAATGTTCGTTGAAAGAGATGTCCCGCGGCGCGGGACTGCAGGGAGGTGCATCCTGAAAGAGAGCCTAGGTAGAAGCAGAGCATGTCGCAGCGACGCCGAGGGGTGGGCGGGGCCAGAGAAAGAAGAGAGTGGGCGAGGCACGCAGGGGGGAGCGAGGTGGGGATTGTGGAGGGGGCGGGGCTGGGCGAGGCGGGGATTGTGGAGGGGGCGGGGCGGGGCGAGGCGGGGAGAGGAGAGGCGGGTAGAGGCGAGGCGGGGTGAGGCGAAGTGGGGAGAGATGGGGAAGAGGCGGGCGGGAGAGGGCGAGGGGGGAAAGGTGAGGCGGGGAGAGGCGTGGCGGGGAGAGGCGTGGCGGCGAGAGGGGAGGAGGGCGAGGCGGGGCAGAGCGAGGTGGGGCGGAGGGGGGGAGGAGCAGGTCGGGGCGACCCGGCCAGACACAGTCGCCGCTGCGCGGGTGCGGTCTGTTGGGAGCATGGGGATGCAGATGTGGCGCCCCGGAGGTGCGGAACCAAACTCACTGGACCGAAGTTACTTCGCTCTACAGCGTTGAAGCCGAGGTCGAAATTAAAATCAACGGCTCCACGCCATTTTAGAGGAGGAGTATGGCTTAGTTTCTTCGTAATTTTGCTGTACGTAACGTATTGACCTCCCAAATGAGCAGTAAATATGTAAAATATTGATGAAGACGGAATATTAGCCGTAGAATGAGCTGTTATGGTCACGGTAACTTGTTGATGGGGGAACTAAGAGAAAAAAATATGGACAATGGAGACCTGATAAATAGTCTGCGAATAATAACGACAAATTATTCACGAAACCGTGTACTGAAACAGCCAACTGTGGGAAATATATTGACTACAAATCGAGGACAGTTTTGGATTATTAATACTTATAGTTCAAGTGAATAGAACTAAAAGCCGAGGAGGTTCTAATATACATGCTTTAAATAATCTAGTTTATTATATTTAAGAGGAAGATATGATTCTAATACAAATATTAAACGTCGTTAGTAAACCGTACGCATCTATCCAAATGGTTCATTCAGCACGTATTCTCAAATTTGGAATATCTTTCATTGACTATATTACAGTGTATAAAAGTGTATTGAAACATACCCCTAACTGTTACTTATTGGGCGATTCGTCGTAACCCGTTTCCAAATTTCTAATGACATGGCGCCAAGAAAAAGGTTACGATAATATTTTAACTATTATTACTCTGATAAAAACTGAATATTATCCCGCTAGCTGCGTCGATGGGTCACGCCAGAAATAATCGCTATTATATATTAATAGCCGATTACCCGATCTGCCATCTATACAGAATGGCGAGTAATCTGAAAACAGAGATTTGATCTAGCTACTTATTAGCTTGAATTGACCAATGAAAATCATTTTATCTTTCTTTCAAGAGAACTTAATGTTTATTTCTACCACTGTAGCAAATTAAAATGTGAGAAATTTACATTGATAACTTTCTTAGTCATATCCTGGTTCGAACCTTATACGGCGATTCTGGTCTTCGCGTGCTCTTGATTGGTGGTTCCTCGAAGAAACGCCTTCCCCCTCCTTTTTTTAAACTCCGAAGTTACGAAGTCCAATTACCACGATTATTCTGCTCTTCTTTAAAAACGAACACCGCCGATTCACCGCTTCGCACCACTCAAATATTTGTTTCAGCTCCACTATATTATGTCCGATGCCCGTTCTCACCGCATAAATATCCAGTGCTTTTATGATTACACCGCAAAACAAATCTTTTAGTTCTATCTTCCGTTTATAGCAAGAAAATAGGCAAAGTCCCATATCGTTTGTGAACCGCACACATTTATCAGTTCAAGAATGATTAAGAGTTCACTCGCGAAAAACTCCAAGTCTAATTTTGACGCACAGCAAGAATATTCGGAACTCGACACGCTCCCTCTTAGAAGTATCACAAGTTCACTTCTGGTTCTGCTACGAAAATATTCAGAGTCCGCATATGTCCCTCAAGTCCGATTCTTGCTCAACCCACGAAAATATTTCAAAGTCCCAACATGAACAAATTAATCTATTCACGAGCGAGCTGCTCACCGTCACGACATGCGACCGAATGAATTTTATCCTCCTTTTTCAAACCCACAATGCCTCGCCTTTCTTTTATTTTGACACAATGTCCAAACTTCCGTTTTAATAATCAGTCGCCTCCACGGTCAGATGAATGTTTGTTTATCCTGACAACAACCACGACGTCGTTACTAAGGCGCCATATTCCCAATTATTTGCCCTAATCATTTCGCCCATTTATGACAATATTCTGTAATAAAAAATGTCCTCATATTGGTATGTCATAGTATAATTTAAAATTACTAAAATACTATTAACTCAATGTACTACCCATATAAAATGTAGCAAATTTAATACTTTTCAGATCACACATGTGAAGTATTATCACAAAACAATATTTGCAAGTCTTCTGTGTTTTATAAACGTGCTTTTGATTTATTTATCCATGTTATGTTCATTCTGTCAGGTCGCAATTGGCCATTGAAAGTCGAAAAATCTGCATTTTTCAGTAACTGCAAACGTTTTTCGTTTTTTTCACCATGTCAATTCTATATTTTCTATAATATTTGAACATATATGTCTTAATTGATTCTTTTGAACCTAGAAACCAGAATGCCTTGACAACTCTTCAGATTCCATGACGCTTACTATTTTGGAATGTATAATTTAACTTCAGATGGTGGCATACGTTATATCGCGAAAATGCGTCATGTTAGCCCTAGGATAGACGAATCTCTGATCATTACCATCAAACGTTTCAATACAATCTGTCACTGCAGGGCATTTGAGAACGATTTCGCATACTGCATGAAATTCTACTCTCAGAGCAGCATATTGCTGACGGTGAAAATCGCTTTGGTTCAGAAACAGTTTGCAACTAAATTGCTTCTCCATAAATCGCCACTGGAAGTCAAAGATAAATGGACCGTTGGGTGTTACAAATGCTAGTCGTTTTGCTTCATCGAGTTTATATCTAGCGTCACAGCAAAGCCGTATATTCCACATGCACTTTTGATTTTGCTTCTCTGTGGAATAAAAACAGAAAGTGCAACAATTATCTCGGATTCAACTTTGGTTCATCGCATGGCATTGAAGGAAAAATTATAGTTTTGAGATATTTTTCATTGTTTATAACAATATTGATCGTTGAGATTAAAAATGTGAATAGTTCTGAAAGAAATTTATAAACTTAGGACTGAAGTTTTTCTTTAGTATTAGAATCATGAAGTTAATAAAAATAAATTAACCCGTAATGTTGACTTTCACGTGTTACATATATCGAAAATAGAAAAAGGAAACTCATATGAAGTAGTAAAAAGTTTAAGTTGGGTCAAGGTGTATTTAATATACCGCAGGCCAGATTCTTCCTATAAAATTCGCAGGAATAAGGCCAACGTTTTGTCACATTCTCCCGTACAATGTTGATGTATATGTACAGCGTTTAGGTGCAATATATATGTTTTCCTAATTTCAAATTAGTATTCGAATGCGTTTAATTGTTTTGGAAAATCTTTGAGAATGAAAATATATATTTGTTTAAAAATAGCTGAGCTGGTAAAAAATAATCAATCTAAGTGTATTCAATGAATAATATTTTTTTAGAATATGAACATTGAAACTAAAGGAGAATGAAAAATCCTTTATAATTCTACTTCATCTTTTTATATGTTCTTTAAGTAGTATAAGAGGTCTTCGTATGTGCTTCCTATTTCGTATTAATTGTTCTGCTTTTTTATAAAATAGGTATTTTAGTTATGTGGAATTCTATTTTGAAAACTCACTGTTCTGATGGAGCACATGGTCCGTGTGTGTTTGCTGACACCAAAGCTGTGAATTTGATACCCTGGTACATGGTTTTAGTTGCTTTTTTGGCATGGGGATCTTCTTAGTATCTAATGTATCACATCAATTGTATTACTTTTCTATTATCCCTTGTTTTTTCCGCCAAACAAATATCTGTGTGCTTGTTTGAGAAACTGGCTAATAATTCAAGCAAGAAGATCGGCTCGCTGGCTATCTGGGGTATTTACGGAATGCTGTAGAACCGAGATGGGCGAGAGGTGAGGACTACTTTGGCGAGATATTTGGGAAGTTCAATTTTTCGGGAGTATTTTGAGCGAATGTGTTCATTATGTCTTGTTTTATATATTTTCCATCATTTACATTATTATTTCTTTGATATTTAACTTAATTTAAAGCCAAAAGTTCGTCTTTAAAGAAAAGGACAGATAGCCATGACTGAAAATAAAAATAAACTTATTAATTAATTCAAGTATTCACTTTACTTTTTAATAAGCTCATTATATTATTACTTAGAGCTAGTTCATCGTAACTCTAGCAAATAGTCTTAAAATAGAGCTTAAAATTTTGAACATAATAATATGAATTGCAGTATTTCTGTAATTTATATAATCTCGACGGAAAGCTAGCATGCAGTTTATTAGCCACTCAAGGGGCTATTTTTAAAATAATATGCCGAAAGTTGAAGTTATCTCCAGAATAAATGGCATCCGAAAGAAAATGAATATTAAATACAAAGGTGTTAATATGTTAAAGATACAGTGAAGAATTGCCAGAGTTTAATAATATTTTAGATTTGGGAAGATTTAACATGTAAGTTGAAAAATTTATTCTGGAATAAAGCTTTAATATATTTTTAATTTTAGATGTAGTAGATCAGCCTAATATTAACAACATTTGGCTTTCGGAGAGGACAATGCTCTGAGAACCTGCTACCATTTTTCCTTATCAAAAACAGATAACATAAAAACAAAAATTAATGCAAGGTGATAGGTTTATAAACCCCAATCCTTATATTTTAATGTATGTCTCTTATGCAAATAAAATATTACAAACGTACTAAAATTCAATATTTTAATAATTAAAAACGGGCAAATGTGGAAAATGTAAAACAAAACTGTGTACTTCTGTTATGAAGTTGTGGATTATCGTGTATGGGACACAACAGGTTTAGGAGCAACATATTTTATCAATATTACTTTGGGATAACCTAGAGCTACAACTTTATTTCCAACTGTAACTTATATTATTTTTGATTAGAGGAACTGAAATTTATACACATTTTTTACGTGCGGCACACATCCGAGGTTTATTCTCGATATATACCTTCATTTGCATGGTTTAAAAAAAATGAAAATCCCAGCGCAAATCCCGATCAAGCCACCAAGAGCCCTCTCAGAGGCGACCAACGCGCTACTTGCCAGTGCAGCCAACCGCGCTTCCCACCAATGCGGCGCTTCCGGTTCCCCGGCGGATCAAAGCGCGGCCTTCTAGAACGAAACTGTTGCAGCTCGAACCCCCTGCCCCTCCCCCGCTCGCGAGCTGTCGCACCAATGATCGCGCGCGTTTCAAAAGCGTCGCGTCGCAGCGCTGCGAGCGGACTTCCTGTCCGGCCTGCCGGGCGAGCGCCGCGCTTCAAACGAACCGTGAAGCAATTAACTTCGTAATGCGATTTCGGTTCGCATCGAAAAAAAATATATATATCGCTTGTCCGCCGACCGCGGCCCCAGTGCGTGGCGCGACCGCCCCCGGCCCCCCCCCCCGCGGCCTTGCCCGGTCCCCGGCGGCCGTCAGCTTAAATTCAGCGCAAACATCCCGCACGTATGATATGCCAGCGAGAGCGATGCGGGCGGCCGAGGAGGGTCATTAGAGTGGAGGGACGGCTGGACGGATTTTTTTTTGTGGCCTTGAAGGTGATGGCGTACGAGTTTTCATGCGTTTGCTGCGTTGGATGTGGAATTATTGGACCGAAATGGGAGTACGGGATGGATTTGGATTGTTTAACATTTCTTTTGTGGAGCAGATTTGCTTCGTGGAGCACAAATGTAGGGGAAGGTGGTAAGCACACACAAAAAGGTATGAACTATTATGTGCATTTATTAGTAATTTTGCCTATTATTTTATCATTATCTTACGCATTAGAAGAGATGTAACTACAAATCTTAGGATGAAATATACATAAAGTACATTAAATAGAATGAACTTGTGATTTTTCGTATTAAGACGAAATCATCTTTTTTTACAAATAAAAAAACTAAGCTGTGAATTTTTAAAGTAATAAAATAGACAAAATATGCTCTTGAAATACCAAAATAGGTATTTAAATAGGGACAAACAATTTTAATTGAAGATTGTTAATGGAATAATTAGATATTGCTCCATAGTCTCCCTAGTAAACTGAATGCGGTACAAAAAGATGTTTTTAAATAAGCGAAACTTCATTACTTTTATAAAAATATAAAATTTGGATTGAAGTATGCCCGTTCTAACACACGCTCTTCTCGGGGGTGTGACATCTCTAAACGACGCGCTTCATCACCTCAAACGGAAACAGACAACACTTCTGCCCGTCACTGACTCTACAAGGCTTTCGAGGTACGAAATATCCACCCACTGATGGGAAAACAAAACACACAATTATCGATATTTGATCCACTTGACTGCACTCTAGAGTATACAATTCAAAAAACTAAGGTTTGAAAAAATTCATTTTTTTATTAAATAATGACCTACACCTTACGATATTTATATAATAATGTTAATTAATACAGCCTAGTTAGTCATTTATATTACAAAAGGCATTGCTATGCATGATAGAATACGCATGTAATATCCTAATAATTTAACCCTCGCCTTTCTTTAAACTGAATATAAGATTTTATTTAGTTTCAAATAAAATAAGAGAGAGTACATAAAGTAAACAAATATATACTTCTTATGTAGTAATAATAAAAAAAGATTGAGTTTTTAAGAAACCCAATAACGACGTTTTTCAAAAAATTTAGCAGATTAACATGCAAAGAAATGAAATGAGATAACATAAATAAGCATTAAAAAGTGCCTGCAATGAAATTAAAGATGAAAATTATAAATATTCATATATTCCCAAAATGACAAACATTTAATCAACAGATTTAATAATTTTGATGGGGAAAACTTATAAAAAGCATTCTTTTAAGAATAACATGATTGTATTACTTAACAAAATTGAATCTTTTAGTACTTTATGAATGTATGCAAAAGATATTAGGTACGTAAAATTGGAAAAATCTGTTAAGAAAAACCAGCGCGCCGATAGCTCTATATGATCCTGAAGTAAGCACAAAGTGATAGCAATTCTATGGACCATAACTGTCAATTAGTTGTTTCATCCGCGATGATGATAATTATGTAGGAACTGCGCTATTAATGTGTATCAATACTTCGAATCCAACGAGTTATAACGAAGACACCATTTTCCTAATAACGTGTAACCACTTAGAATTCCATTTCGCTTAGAATTCCATTTCGATTTCTCTACTGTTCCCCGCCTTCTATTCCCTACTTTAACCACTTAGAATTCCATTTCGATTTCACTACTGTTCCCCCCTTCTCTATTCCCGTACTTTAACCACTTAGAATTCCATTTCGATTTCACTACTGTTCCCCGCCTTCTCTATTCCCCTACTTTAACCACTTAGAATTCCATTTTGATTTCACTGTTCCCCGCCTTCTCTATTCCCCTGCTTTATTACCTCTCCTCCTTGCATCTCTCCTTCGATGCGCCTCGCGAGCGGAGCAGCTGAACTCGAAGCCCGTCCTGCAAGGGATCGCCCGAGGACATCGAAACAATTGCCGCGCATTATACAGAAAATTGGCACCTAATCCGCCGAATTATCAGTCCCCGGGGAGACGCAGCGATTATAGCAACGAACTGCGGGAACCTTCGCCGCCGCCCCCGCCCCAGCCCCCGCCGCCGGCTTCGCCTCCGCCGCCGGCTTCGCCTCCGCCGCCGCGGACCTCCCAATCAAGGAGATTGCGCACTAAGCCTCTGCTGAGGAGAGGGCTGGGGGGAGGGGGCGGCGGAGACTGCGTCAGAGGCAGGGCCGGGGGGGGACGCAGCTCAGGCAACGGAGCAGGCGGGAGAGGGTGAAGATGTTCGGAGCGGGGCAGGCGGTGAGAGTAGGGCGAGAGGGGTGTTGAGAAAGGGGCACTCCGTGGGGGGCGATGGCGCGGTGATGGGGCGGTGATGGGGCAATGATGGGCGGTGTTGGGGCGGGAAGGGGGAAAATTAAAGGCGGGAGGGCGACGAGGGCGACGAGGGCGGCGAGGGCGGCGAGGGCGGCGAGGGCGACGAGGGCGACGAGGGCGACGAGGGCGACGAGGGCGACGAGGGCGACGGGGCGACGAGGGCGACGAGGGCGACGAGGGCGACGAGGGCGACAGGGCGACGAGGGCGACGAGGGCGACGGGGGGCGACGAGGGCGACGGGCGACGAGGGCGACGAGGGCGACGAGGGCGACGAGGGCGACGAGGGCGACGAGGGCGACGAGGGCGACGAGGGCGACGAGGGCGACGAGGGCGACGAGGGCGACGAGGGCGACGAGGGCGACGAGGGCGACGAGGGCGACGAGGGCGACGAGGGCGACGAGGGCGACAGGGGGCGAGAGCGACGGGCGACGAGGGCGACGAGGGCGACGAGGGCGACGAGGCGAGGGCGACGAGGGGCGAGGGGCGGGGCGACGAGGGCGAGGAGGGGCGACGAGGGCGACGAGGGGCGACGAGGGCGACGAGGGCGACGAGGGCGACGAGGGCGGACGAGGGCGACGGGGCGACAGGAGGGCGACGAGGGCGACGAGGGCGACGAGGGGCGACGAGGGCGACGAGGCGTGCAGGAGGCGCCGAGGGCGCCGAGGGCGACGAGGGCGACGAGGGCGACGAGGGCGACGAGGCGACGAGGGCGACGAGGGGGCGACGAGGGCGACGAGGGGCGACGAGGGCGACGAGGGCGACGAGGGCGACGAGGGCGACGAGGGCGACGAGGGCGAGCGAGGGCGACGAGGGCGACGAGGGCGACGAGGGCGACAGCAGGGGCGAGCGAGGGCGACGAGGGCGACGAGGGCGACGGAGGGCGACGAGGGCGACGAGGGCGACGAGGGCGACGAGGGCGACGAGGGCGACGAGGGCGACGAGGGCGACGAGGGCGACGAGGGCGACGAGGGCGACGAGGAGGCGACGAGGGCGAGAGGGCGACGAGGGGCGACGAGGGCGACGAGGGCGACGAGGGCGACGAGGGCGAGCAGAGGGCGACGAGGGCGACGAGGGCGACGAGGGCGACGAGGGCGACGAGGGCGACGAGGGCGACGAGGGCGACGAGGGCGACGAGGGCGACGAGGGCGACGAGGGCGACGAGGGCGACGAGGGCGACGAGGGCGACGAGGGCGACGAGGGCGGGCGAGGGCGACGAGGGCGACGAGGGCAGCGAGGGCGGCGAGGCGGCGAGGGCGGGAGGGGCGGCGAGGGCGGCGAGGGCGGCAAGGGCGGCAAGGGCGGCGAGGGTGGCAAGGCGGGAAGGCAGCGGGGGCGCGGAGGGCACCTAGGAGGGCGGGGACGGTGAGGGAGAAGGCGGAAGGCAGGGGGGCGCGGAGGGCACCTAGGAGGGCGGGGCGGGAGGGGGCGAGGAAGGCAAGGGCGGCGAGGGCGGCGAGGGTGGCAAGGCGGGAAGGCAGCGGGGGCGCGGAGGGCACCTAGGAGGGCGGGGACGGTGAGGGAGGCGAGGAAGGAAGGGGGGGGGGCGGCGAGAGCGGGAGGGCGACCAGGGCGGCGGTGGGGGGGGGGGGGGGTGGCGGGGCGCGTGGAAGTCTGACGGGCGCAGCGATGGTGACGGCGAAGGGATACTGCAGCTGCAGCAGACTGGTTTGCGTCAGAGGACTCGTGGGGTTGGCAGAATAACGAGGGACGTCCGGAAACTAGAATGGGGAGTGCTTGGGGAACAGCATAGCTCGATTCTTGATTGTAATGCAGGAATACGTTCAATCTACACAGGGTAGAGGAATCTGAGGGTGGAAAAAGCGTAAAAGACAGTAACACAGACAGCAAGTTGATAAGAGCACCTGATAAGTACAATCCTTACAAGTTACTTCATTGCTGAGTGACGTTTTCTACTGTTGTGTTCTGTAAAGGCTTTTTGGCATTTGCTTTAGGTCAACATCAAGGACACTATCCTAAAGTAGACCTATCTTTACGTGAACTATCTATCAACACTGCACACTACAACAGAGTATAAGATTTGAATATTTTGTCGACATTTTTGGGTTATGATTAGGTGTCTATTTTCGACCACGCACCGAAATCACTCACCCAACACACCTAACAGAAGGAACTCTCCAGGTTAACATAAAGAGGATATTTGTCACTCGTCTCCGATCAGCACACTTCAAGTATATTCAAATTTTTCTATATGCAGAAAAAACATTCAATTAAATTAACTCAATTCAAAGTTGTCTCCATTTAAAATGTTTTATTCTTCCATGAAATATTATTTTTGTCTTTTCCTTTAGACTTATTTTACATAAATTTTCTGGACGGGTTTCTGGACTATTCTGACCACCCATGATATCGGAATGGAACCCAATAAAAACTAAATCTCCAAAAATGTAATAAAAAGTTTGAAATGTCGTAAGCAGTATTTTGTAGAATATTGCTTATGAAACATAATTCCGCCCACCTGTCCCTCTTCATTTCTTTCTGTCTCTCTCCAAAACTCATATTGCTTTCACCAATATTCCCTGTCCTGCAGTAGCACTCATACACGGTTGTGGGTAATGACTTCTTGTAAACTGACAACAAACATCATATATTCTAGATTGATTGATTGATTTTTCGTGTTTCCGGGCAAGTCAACTGCTTTGGTCGTTAGTCCCGTTAGTGTAGTGCATGTTTTATCTCGAGAGATGGCGGCGATCTTCGCCCGCTGGATGGCGAAATCCGGCGCCGACCTACCGTCGGCTAGTGGGGTTTCCCCCTAACCATGACTCTCTCCCACCGCCCCAGCCGGGACAAGCTCTAAGCTCCCGACTGATCTCCCGGAATATGTGGTAGTGTAGTGCATGTTAGTGTAAGTGTGTGTGTGTAAGAGGAGAGGATAGGACAAGGAAGAGGAAGGACAGATCGCGAGCGGTCCGTGGCCCGTTTGGTAGGGTACTGCTCCGGCATTCGCCTGGTGTTGATCGGAGAAACCACGGAAAACTACCGATCAGAGCAGCCGGCCGCTAGAATTCTCCTCCAGACAGCGACGGAATTCGACCTAGCTGAAAAGCTAGTGTCGAAAATCCTGCCGCCGTCCTCGAACCTAGCACCTCCCGGTCAGAGGCGCTGCAGTGACATCATTTGATGCACTGAGCTACCGCTCCCGGTCTGAGAGCATTATTCCCGCTAGTGTAGTGCATATGTTAGCACGGGATTCTGCCGCTGGCAAATTTCGGCGCCGACCTACGTCGGCCTGCGGGGATTTTCGTCATCCAGGTATCGCCCACGGACGACACGGCCTCAACCTGGACAAACGCTTGGCTTCCTACGGTATGTAGGTCCATCGAGTACAATTTTCTAGTGTCTGTGGAAAAACTTAACGCATATAGTGTTTGGTATGTACAAAATAAAACATCAACAGTTCTTTCACCCTAAGTTTATTTCAGTAAAGCCACAATCCAAATCAAGTCCGAAATACAAGCCAAGTTCCAGTCCGCCAGAAGAATACAGTCACAGTAACACACGCACTTCAAAACCGAACTTACTAGCCAGGCACTCGCTTGCTGCTCCAGAAATGTCCTACTGACTACCGCCCCGGGCGAGGCCCTGTAAATTCGCCCCGAGGCATCTGAGCGAGTCTCTTACTTCCCGCCAGCTCCGTGGCGGGCCATCGAGGGGAAGTGCCCCTCCTATGACCGCTTAGACGACACGGCCCGGTGACCACGGAAAAGCGCCGCCGCTTGTCCTGCTCCACGTGGGCCCAAATGCTATTATACACAGCAGTAATGAAATAAAATGTGGGTGAAAATCTACATTACAAAGAGTGTAGGTCGACCTAATTTTAACACTGTTGTAAGAATGCTTGATTCAAATTACTACACGCTGCTTTATTCTCATTCTTTTCTAGCATTTTTAGTGTTTTTGTGCCTAATTCTCAAACTCCAGTGTTTATGTTTTTATAAGTTGTTTATTAAATAATGTTTGTTAGCGTTTGATTTCCGCGAATATTAATTTGTATGAACTGTTCTTTACAGGTGGTTAAGTGGAAGAGCGACCTTGAAGATTACGCACATAAAATAAATTATTTAATTTCAAAAAAGAGAATGATACAGGATAAATTAAATTTATATATTTATATTAATATCAGGATATTTGAGACGTGGAAAAGATATGCGTTCTGGAGCAAGAGATGACAGTGGAATATTTTCGTTTAAAACAGAATTATTTTTGTTTCAATATATCTGAAAGTTGTTTAAAATGATTGCATTGCTACTACACAATATACCCATGAATTTATCTATTTTTAATGAGTTAAATCCAATTTAAAAAACAGAATACGATTATAATACAGATTTCATTATTTCAATTTCACAGTGAATATCTTCTTACTCAAATTAGTTTTGCACGGTCGGTGGTGTAACGTTCAGTATATCGGACTGTAATATCAAAGTTCGCGTACTCAAACCCAATTGGAGACGTGGATATTTAAGGACCTTAATCCTTCGAACGCCTTCCCTCGGAGGGGACGAAAAGCCGGCTCTCCCATGTTGCAGATGTACTGCATGTGAAACATTCTCAAGCCAAAAAGAAGCTCCTGAGCAAATTTTAAATTGCCTGAATCGTCACCTGACTGATTCCTTCTTTCGCCGCTAGATGGTGAGAGGAGCGCGGCTTAATGCGCTTGGTCAGACGGAAGAGCAGGCCTTTCTTTTCATTTCAAAATCAATAAAATGCGAAATAAAAAGCACTTATTAAGCACTTACTTATTTAGCACTTACTTAAGATCAAATCAGCGGTTTCTGGCGGGGGAACGATGTTAGGAATATGGTTGAAAGCATGTAGAATCTATGGCTTTAGACACATTTAGCCAAGGTCTTGTATTGGGACACAGACTTTGATGGAAAGCTCAGTTCGTCTTAAGCGAGTTTGTCAGTTCATTTATGCGAGAAGAACAGTATTTATTTCTTTTACGTTTGTGTGTGTACTTCTCACGAAATACATTCGTATTCGCGAGTGACGCTGGCACAATGAAGAGTGAATGATCTCAATGAACGAGTCATATGTGTGAAGAAAACGATGGGAAGCATTCATTTCCTATCGTTTTCTCTTCACGTTGGTTTGTCACGTACTAAATAATGAGATTTTGCTCTGAAAGTATTCATCATAAAATTCCAAAGACGGTGGGGATTAAAGGACAATTTTTAAATATATGATATTTAAACCCTAAGATTAGAAGCTACATTAGTACATTTAACCAGAATTTCAAGCTAATTTTCTTAGAGCTATTCGTTTGACTTCCAAGCAAGCTTTCACTGACATCAACCTGTCTCGGCACTGTGTGTAAATGCTACAACTATAACATGTAATATTTTTCACATACCCCGAAATTTCCAACATAATGTTTCAATTAGTTACAAGAGTGTTCCCATTAATAAATCACATGTTCCTCTTATAACGATAATATGGAGTAAGTGAAAAATAAGCAATACAATTTCATTCGAGGGAATGAATTTTATGTTAGTAGAAAGAGAGAATCATAGTAATGTAGTCTATTCGTCGGAGCACATGCGTCAAAATGCAAAGGTTTTTAGAATATTTTTCTTTTATTTCTTTTTGAAACATATGTCTTCTTTAGTACATCGACTTTCCAAATTTAATTAAAAGACGAAAAATATATTTGTTATTTATTCTGTGTATTCTTAATTAACATTTTATTTTAACCGAATATTTTTTAAATATATTTTTGAAAATATTTACGAAACTCTATAAAATTAAACATCTTATCTTAAAGCGCATCATTAAAATTCATTACACATAAATACTTTCTTCTAATTCTGTTGAAAATTAATAATCTCTAAAATCCTGAAAAAAAAAAAGATTTATAGAATTTCTGTCATTTGTAAATCAATGTGCAAAATACCAATCAGAAAAACGCTTAACTATTAATATAAAAGATAAATGCTAATGTAAATGTTTCACACATTACGGTTCATGTATTGTGGAAGTATTTAGCAGATTCGATTTAATTTGAAACCACTCGAACGTATAAACGTCCTTCAATAAATCTCAGCCCCTTTCGGAATGAAGTATCCCTTGTGGTTTGTTTCCGTTTGAAATCGTTTATCGATACCATCAATTCGTTTCTGCGAGAAGAACAGTAACTCTCTCTTGACGCAAGTGTGTGTGTATTTCTCACGAAATGCTTCATTGGTATTCGCGAGCTGATGCTGGCGCAACGAAGATTAAATGCTCTCACGTGACCCAGACTTGTATCTGCCAGACCAATTCACATGTCCCCGGGGACAGAGCGTTGGTGTGCAACTCGATACCCAATTTATTTCTTGCTTATATAGAGTATTATGAATATGGAATTGTAATTTCCATTTCGTTATTGCGTTTGTTTAAAAAAATTATAGTAATACTTTGAATAAAATTAAAATAATACATATTTCTTATGAGAAAATATTCCAAATTATATTACACACCTATGTGTTATATTATATTACACATGACACTTATCTTTGTAAATTCAATTGCTGTCCCGAGGAGAATTTTGGTGGCCGGCTGCTTTGATCGCCAATTTTTCGTGACTCTTCTGATTATCATAAGGTAAATCCTGGAGTAATACCGTAAAAACCGGGCCATGAATTGCGCGCGATCTTTCCTTCCTCTTCTTTGTCCTTTCCTCACCCCTTACTAACACACATTTACACTTACATGCAGTACATTAACACACATGTCGATATACTGTATACACTATTTTTCTGTCTCACGCATGTGATGTCACTTCCTTTTCTCGCCCTAAAATATTTTCACTCTAAACGTTCCATTCTTGAATTCATAGTTGCATCAAACTCAATTCCTCTCTTACATGTATGTTGAGACTTACCTCCACACCTTGCCCCACAGGCGTTCACAGCCTAAGATATGAGACGGTGAAGGGAACTTCATTTCTGTGCCCCCTTTTCCAGTATTTTTTATTTATACATTCATAGGTGATGTTTTACTAGAAAATAAATCACACATACACAAAGAGGAATGAAAGCATAACAATAATAAATACATTTTATTTTGAACAACTAAATGATACAAAATGTTCAATATAATAAATGTTCAGGGTATCAACTGTTATCACTGCAGTCCCTCTGACTGGGAAGCCTTTGGTTCAAGTCCCGACGATGGCAGGATTTTCGACACTAGCTTGTCAGCTGGGTGGAACTAAGTCGCTGTATATGTGAGAATTCTAGGGACCGGCTGCTCTGATCGGTAGTTGTCCGTGGTTTCTCCTATCAACACCAGGCGAATGCCGGAGCAGTACCCTAATAAACGGGCTACGGACCGCGCGCGATCTTTCCTTCCCCTTCCTTGTTCTATCCTCTCCCCTTACACACACACTTACACTAACATGCACTACACTACCACATTCCGGGAGACCGGTCGGGAGCTTAGAGCTTGTCCCGGCTGGGGCGATGCCCCGCTGGCGGGAGATAACTAGTTAGGGAAAACCCCGCTAGCCGACGGTAGGTCTCGCCGACGGATCTCGCCATACAGAGGGGGAAGACCACAGCCACCTCAAACACGCATTACACCAACGGAACTGAGTTTGATAGTAGTTGACGGAATTACTAACAATTAATCAATCATATAATATATTGTATGATGAATCAATTGCAGGGTTGTGAAATAGCTTCGCAGCATCTTTCTCCAATGAAGTATAACAATGTCCCGAATCGTCAGGTAAAAACGAGCAAATCAGGGTTTTAACTTGTTTACGAAAATTAAAAGTTTCATCATACGTGTAAGGGGTCCCTTTCAAAATTTTCAGGAGTCCATGGTCTCCTTGCGCACGTCTTTACCTCTCTTTTTCCTTCCGTCTACTGCCCGCTCCGCTGCCCGACATATTCTTCAGCGCTGCCTCTGGCCCCGCGCGCCGTCTGTCGGCGAGTCGTTGGCCCCGCGGCCGCAGCAGCTACCGCCGCACTCCATCGGCGGGGGAATCCCCTCAAGACTTCCGCAGTGCAGCGCTAGAAACCCAACGGTGGGCGGGGCGGGCGGGACGAGGAAGAGCGGGTGGGACGGGGCGAAGCTGGGTGGGACAGGGTGAAGCTGGGTGGGGCGGGCGGGTCGGAGCGGGCGGGGTAGGGTAGGGCGGTGTGGGGCGGGCGGGGCATGGCAGGGCAGGGAAGTGCAGGGTGGGGAGGGGCAGGGCTGGGCGGGGCTGGGTGGGGCAGGGCTGGGCGCGGCTGGGCGGGGCGGGCGGGCTGGGCGGGCTGGGCGGGGCTGGGCGGGGCTGGGCGGGGCTGGGCGGGGCTGGGCGGGGCTGGGCGGGGCTGGGCGGGGCTGGGCGGGGCGGTTAGGGCGGGGCGGGGCTGGGCGGGGCGAGGCTGGGCGGCTCGGTTCGGGACAGGGCAGTGCGAGGGGAGCAGGGCGGGGAGGGGAAGGGCGGGGCGGGGCGGAGCGGGGGAGAGGGCGGGGCGGTGAGTTGGGGGGCGGGGCGGGACGGGGAGGGGGAAGTGTAGCGCAGCGGGAAGCGACGAGAGGCGGCGCCAGTCCAGAGGAATCGATGCGAGCCTGCTCCTGGGAGAGCGAGAATTACCGAGTCAAAACCGCCATAAATCTAAATATTTATAGGCGCATTTCCTTCCATAATAGAAGCCGCGAAACGTATCGGCCCGGAGGTGGCCGGTGCCGAAATTTCTATCGATCGGCGCCTCGCGTGGGCCGCCCCCTAGGCGCTCGGAGCGTGGCCATTGCCATGGCAACGGCTGCATCTCGGATCGGGATGACAGCGTGCGGGGTCCTATCTCGTCTAGTCTACAAACCTTGTAAGGTGGATATCAATGCAGAACTTCTGAGTAATGTTGGTTTTGGGGTGACTTCTCGTTGGCATTTAAAATAAAATAATTATAGGTGTTGTCATTGCCAACCATTCTATTTATTTTAATATCAGCTTTGGATTGCTTGGCCATTGTCAACAGTTCTATATAAAAAGTTCATAAATATAAGCAAACAAATGAAAACATGAGTCAGTACGTTAACTAACGTTTTAATTTGTTTGTTTATGTTTCTTGTAGTAGAACTGTTGAGTCGCGTTTTAATTCGTTTGTTTATATTTCTTCAACTAGAACTGTAGACAATGGCTATGCCATCGAATGCTGCTAGTCAAATAAACAATATAGTTGGCAATGACAGCACCTATTACCAACTATTTTATTTTCTTATTAATAATTGAATTGAAATTAATTTCTTATTAATAATTGAATATAGTGGCAATAGGATCCCACGAAACATGCAATTAGTTTTCTAATAAATAAAAAAAAATTATTGTCTATTTGCATACTGTAATAATTACGTTTTCTTTCCATCCTCTGCAACTCATAGTATTATTTGGAACTACTGAAAATGCTGAAGCTATTATCATAGCTGAAGCTTGGCTTGTTATTACATAAAAACAATTGAATAACTGTATTTACGAGTGAAAAAAACAAACAAATAATCAGCCATTAAAAATAAATACTATGTAATTTTTGTGTGTTATTTTATCGTAGTTTGTTTCTAAAGAAAGGATTAGTTGAGATAAGATAGCTGTGGAATGATTTTTAGGACGTAGCAAAGTCTAAGCAATGTACCTGACACGCGGCGCGGGAAATGGGGAAGTAAAGAGATTAGTAAGCGTGATGGGGTTAGATACAGACAGAAATAAGTTATAAAAGAAAAAAATATGAACGACAAACCACAAGAACCATGAATAAGCAGAAATTAGGGTCAAAACAAAAAGCCCGCACATTGGATATTGTGGCGTCGGACCCGGCAACGCTTTCTAGCCAGCCGAGCCGGAGGAAACCGTTGCACCCGCATGCGTGAGTCGGACGCTGTCGGGGATGGGGGCGGTTGGTTCCTCATCCCATACTTGCGTGCCTGTCACCATGGAGGCGTCGTGGGGGAGGTGTTCCTGCGCTGAATAAAGGGGGCGTTAGGAACGCCCCCTCTCTAAAACAAACTACGTATTAAGAATGGTTAGTGGAGAGTCTGGAATGATTGTGCAAGACCGTAGAGAAAGCTGATCGTCGAGCCTTCGAGACGCCGACAACGTGAAAGGGCGAACCCTTAGGGTACTTCACGCAGCGTCGTGTGCGCCCACGCGGGATATGTTGAGAGTCGAAAGACAGGGAGATATATCCTGTGCTCCCAAAGCACGCGATCTTCCAGGCGAAGACAAGTTCGGCGTTAACCCATGTAATAACCATGGTGGTATGAGACTCAGTGTCCGACAGCATCGCACCACACGTTGTTCACGTGCTTCAGAGCAGTGGCACTGAGCTTGAATGATTGATTTTTTTCGTGTTTCCGGGCGCGTCAACTGCTTAGGTCATTAGTCCCGTTAGTGTGGGGCATGATTTTTTCTCGGGAGATGGCGGTGGTCTTCCCCTGCTGGATGGCGAGATCCGGCGCCGACCTACCGTCGGCTGGTGGGGTTTCCCTCTAACCAGGACTCTCCCATCTGCCGGGCACCGCCCCAGCCGGGACAAGCTCTAAGCTCTCGACCGGTCTCCCGGAATATGTGGTAGTATAGTGCATGTTAGTGTAAGGACTCGAACCTAGTCAGGACTCGAACCTATGACCTCCCGGTTAGAGGCTCTGCAGTGACATCAGTTGATGCACTGGGCTACCGCTACCGGTGACACTGACCTGTAGGTGCTAGACGTGCTACGGGAGAAGTGAATGCTGTGCACGTTTTCAAAATTCTGTGATCCCTACACTAATTCATATACTACTTGAATTTTGACGGAAAAATGAGCAATAAATTTTGGGCTCTTATCCGTGCTGTCCTTCATCAAGTGATAATACTTCCTGCCGCGACATGGAAACGATAATTTGAATAACTATATGTCCCACTGAATTCTAGAAGACGTGCACGGATAATGAAGTTACATATATGTCCAGAAGCAAAACAAGGGGCCATCTCAGCATTTGCTCAATGGATCAGGGAAACTGGACGATAAACCTGATCGAGATGGGGGTCATTGACTCAATCGCCATATATGTGTGTGTGTGTGTGTAAATATTTTCTCTTCGAAACAGTTGTCTGTGTTCATGAATACGTCGCAATATACTGAAACCTGCGAGCAAGACCAAAGAGCGAGAAGAAGACGGATCGTAGGGTGGGACGATGGGAATTAATAAAGCAGCAAAGAAGCGGCAGCGCGGAAGGCCGACTGGCGGAGTGGAAATCGGGAGCCAAAATGCGGTTAAAGGCGGAGCGCCCTGACAGTGACGAAGGAAGAGCGGCGACTGAATGTTAAGCAGGGCGCCGAGGAGGGAGCCCACTTGAGAGAGCACGCAGCTAATATTCACCACAGCAGGTCGGCTGCACGTGGTAAGAAAGTCATAACAGAAAATAGATTTTACAGCTGATTTTATTATTAATTCTGCAATTAAGTGTAATGACTTCGGGGCAGAATATCTTAACTCTACATGCTTTAAGCTTACATGACTAATATTAAGTTACAAAAAAGTAGTTAATTATAATAATAATAATAATAATAATAATAATAATAATAATAATAATAATAAATAGTACATAATATCACCGCGGAAGCCTTACTCCACTTCACTTCACTTCACTGCATTGCATAACACTTCCAACACTTTTAGACCAACTGTGATGCATGTCTTCCGCATCCTTTCCCTCAATTCATAACACAACACTGCACTGCACCACAGTACATACTGCATACTAAAATACTAAAATTAATACAGTATTATTCGAGAAATTGATACGTTTTTGCGGTTATCCAAAGAGGTTGTCAAGACCATCTGCTAGCACTCTAGAAAGGGTAGGGCAGAATTTAAATATTTGTATTTGAAGTACGTATTTTAAAAATATTTTGTAATTGAAAACGGTATTTTTGAGTGGTTGGAAAATGTATTTTAGAAATGTATTTAAATACATAAAAATGTGTATTTGAAAAAAAAACAACTTTAAATACCAATAAAGATAACGAAGATAGTTTCTTTCGGTTTTGATTCTGCTAGTGAATGGACCTCATTGAAACAAAAATAAAAGCTCCTTTCAGCTATTGAATTAGATATCTCTTCCTTTTAAACGTTAAATCTAAATCATTAAAAATGCTGGACAATTATCCGACAATAAAAAAGCGTTTAGTCCTTGTAGCACTAGTTTACCACCTTCCACACCAGTTGAACGACTGTTTTCTTTGTGGGTTTTATATATTCGCCAACTAAGGATACTGTTTCTTCACTATCAGTTTGTTATTGGTCAGATATTTATGACTGTCAATTTGTAATTTATAGTAATTTTCAATTACAATATATTGATGCAATAAAAAAAGTAATACTAAATTATTGTTTACTAATACCTATGTATTTAGCAATTCAAGCTATAATGTATTTTGAGTATTATTTAAATAGTTATTTACAAACTACTTTAACGAAGTATTTAAAGTTTTTGTTCCACCCTGCCTGTAAATGGTTCGACATAAGAAATTGCGTTTATGAAATGTATCATTAAAGCTATAATTTCATTCTCCTGATAGGGCATTTTATTTATTTCGTACAAGTAAAATATAGCATACGTAAATAAAAGTTTGATGCAAAATGTAACCCAGAAAAGTAGTGGCCTCCATCTTGTTTTCGTCTACGCACGTCTTTGTACACGAAAAAAACATTGTGAGCAATCTTACCCTGTACTCTGTTTTTAGGTACACGAAGGTTGTGCCTGTACTTCTTCCTCCTACTCGCTTATTTCGCTTAATCTTGTCCTATTCTGCCCCACTGAGGCTGAAATCTCAGACACGGGTACTTGACATCTGTCCAGTCGAATCACGGGACAGCTCACAGGTTCCTATTTACCTTTATTGTAATTTAATCCGAACTAGGAAAATCCATGGTGCTTAACATGGATTTGTAAGAATGAACATCATCCACACAAGCAGCCAATACCATTGTGAACAAAAAATCACAGTTATTTTATGGGAATGAATTTATGTTAATAATGTTAATGTATTTTACTTGAATTATATTATCACTAGCGTACCCGAGAACTCTGATATGTGAAACCCCTCATTTCCGTCGCAATGAGTAATGGAAGAAAGCCCGTTTTCGCACAGATTTAGAGTTATGGGCGATGAATGTTAAGAAACAGTTAAGAGGTTCATGTTGCTGAATTGTATTAGTTCCCACGTAATTTATGTGCGCTTTTTATCAATATTAACGTGGAAAGTAATAATAAAAGTGCCATTTGTTTAATATTATCTGATCTCGTTTTTATTTTAAACACGTTTTTTCGCGACCAATTAAGAGTGAGATCCGTAAAACAAACTTAAACTACAGAAGTTCTATTGGTGATAACGAGGATAATGACAACGATAATTCATTGGAGCGTAGACGAGTAAAGAAGATTGCCGTTCTGTTTAATTGTATGGATAATGGAAGACTTTTAATAAGGGATGAACAATAGAGTTAATTGTCATTATTAATTAGGCTGGGGAGTTGTTTATGTACCTTAGTTTGTCTAGAAGGGGAAATACATGATAGAAAGGGAGCAACAACACAAGGTAGCTTATATAAAGAGATAAGTTTTTTTTTCAACAATTTAGTCAAGGTTTGTGTTCTGATTCACTTACGTCAAAATTGACAGGCGACCAGTATTTGTGTATATTAGGCAACATTCTTCTTAAATTCCTCTTCAGTCTTCTAGCTCTAATTTGATTTCTTCCTGTCAAAGACCAGGAATGAAATATGCCAATCTTTCCTGCATTTAAATAAAGCGGTGTGTTATCAGACATTGAGAAGGGTTGCAAATTTACGCGCGCCTTTTTGATTCATAATTCTCACAATTCTTTGATCATAGGAGGCTTTTCTTTTTGATACTATTTGCATTTAATTTTTGAGAAAATATCTTCCCGGCAAAAAGTGAATAAATATAAATGTACATTCAAACGTTTTACGCACGAATGAGTCGTGGACATGACTTGCTATTCCAAATCATCATACCAAAATTGCCCATCCAAAACATCATTCATTCCTCGGAATTTCAAGAAAAAATGTGTTATAAATGATTCTGGCTATGCACCAGCTCAAGCCACCCAGCAAGCTGGCTTGAGGACGTGAGCAGAAATATTCGCAGCATGGCCAAAGCTCTGTACTTCTCTCATCCCTTCGTCTCTCCCATTTCCCTCTGTGGAAAGAAGGCGTTACCTCCCTATGGCCTCAGTCACACGAGCGTTGGTTGACGTGCGTAAAATATCGCGCGTCGTAGATTAACACCGTATCTTCTGCGGAACGGCCAAAGCGCTCGTGTGCCGTTTCGCATAAGATGCAGTGTTATTCTACGACGCGCGTTACTTAACGCGCGTCCACAAACGCTCGTGTACAGGGGCCTTAACTTTTGACTCTTATCAAAAAGTGAGCTCGTTTCTCTGATGTTAACGCGTGTGCCCACGGCTTTCGCGTTGGACAACTTTGAGGAGCCCCGCTCTAAATATTTTTATAAGTGTATAATTTGTCTAATTGGGAGAACTTAATGTCTTTATTTGTAGCGCATTTTACGTCATGACATGTTTTACTTCCTAACTTCACGGCGAGAGCCTTAAATGGCTGTGGGAGAGTCGATGGGTGGTGGTAATGGCGATGGGGCCTGGGTTGGAAAGCCGGCCGACTCTACGACAGTAGCAGCGGAAACTGTGAAGGCATCTGAGGCAGCGACTGGCCAAGGTGAATGAGGATGTAGGGGTGAAAAAGTAATGTAGTGGGAGAGAAGGTTGTCGAAACAATGGCTGTGGAGACGGAAGTCGGTGAAGAAGTAGAAGCGGAGATGGAGTCCAAGGTGATGGCCGAGAGGGAGTTAAATCTGCAGAGGCGACGCGACGGTCGAAGCGATGATGACGTTAGCGGTGAGGGAAAGGGGGGGAAGGCAAAGATACTGGGCAGGAAGGAAGTAGCGATGAAGGAGGGGTCGGAGGCGGGTCGGAGGCGGGGTCGGAGGCGGCGGGTCGGAGGCGGGGTCGGAGGCGGGTCGGAGGCGGGGTCGGAGGCGGGGTCGGAGGCGGGGTCGGAGGCGGGTCGGAGGCGGGTCGGAGGCGGGTCGGAGGCGGGGTCGGAGGCGGGTCGGAGGCGGGGTCGGAGGCGGGGTCGGAGGCGGGTCGGAGGCGGGTCGGAGGCGGGTCGGAGGCGGGTCGGAGGCGGGGTCGGAGGCGGGGTCGAGGCGGGGTCGGAGGCGGGGTCGGAGGCGGGGTCGAGGCGGGGTCGGAGGCGGGGTCGGAGGCGGGGTCGGAGGCGGGGTCGGAGGCGGGTCGGAGGCGGGTCGGAGGCGGGGTCGGCAGGCGGGGTCGGTGGCGGGGTCGGAGGCGGGGTCGGAGGCGGGGTCGGAGGCGAGGTCGGAGGCGGGGTCGGAGGCGGGGTCGGAGGCGGGTCGGAGGCGGGGTCGGAGGCGGGGTCGGAGGCGGGGTCGGAGGCGGGGTCGGAGGCGGGGTCGGAGGCGGGGTCGGAGGCGGGGTCGGAGGCGGGGTGGTCGGAGGCGGGGTCGGAGGCGGGGTCGGAGGCGGGGTCGGAGGCGGGGTCGGAGGCGGGGTCGGAGGCGGGGTCGGAGGCGGGGTCGGAGGCGGGGTCGGAGGCGGGGTCGGAGGCGGGGTCGGAGGCGGGGTCGGAGGCGGGGGGCTGGGCCCGTGGCGGGGCCCATGGCGGGGCCCGAGGCGATCGCGTGGAGGGGAGTCTTGAATCGCCTTGTCCAGCGCCGCCGTGGTCGTGTGTGCGACCGATACGTGAGCGATGGCGCCCATCCGAGGGACCGGCGCGGCGGGCGATTCGCTTGACATGTGACTGAGCGAGAGACCCTTTCGTGGGCTTGATGGCCGAGTGGGTTGCCGCCGAACGGGTTGCTGAAAGAGCGGATTGAAACCTAATGCACCTGGGAACGTGGCGTATTATGAGCAGATGTCATGATAAAATCTTCAGTATTTTGCAAGTGAATGACTGCTGGCCAAAATTAATGAATTGAAATTGATGTTTATTTTTGTTGCTGAAGGCGATTGAGTACATTACTCTCAACTGTTTTCTAATTTATTACAAATGGCATTATCTTCGTAAATTGATATTCATTATCTATAATTTGCATATCCTGAAGGTTCTCCCTGCATGATTTTTTTGTTTTGAAATGCATTTGGGTTAAAGATAATTTTGTTATGTTAGTTGGTGGATGAGAGTAAAACTATGAATTTATTAGACCTAGTACCCAATATGTATAGTAGCACAAGTAAGATGTTTGATCATTTTAAACGATAAGGGGAAACGTGTATTTTTTGCAGATATGTTCCAAAGAGTTGTTAATGACAGGTATTTACAAAATATTAATTAAAATACGATAATAATTGAAATTTGAATAACGATTTTAATTTTGCGTCTGTGCTATTCGTTTAGGTGGACAAGTTAGAATGCTCTTTCTGACTGCGCATGCGCGCGTTTCATAAAGGGGATTCCCCCTCCCTCTCTTTCCTTGATTCCCTCATTGCCGGAGATTGCCTTGTTGCCGGCAGATCGACTTCAGGTAACTGTGTAGTGAGGGCACGCCCCGTTTTCTGATACTTATTCTAAAATTAATATCTTTAGAAACATTTACTCTATTACTTTAAAAATTTGAAGTTACCTTCAAACAATATTGATTTACGATTCCTGAATTAATCATTGCAGTAAATAGTATAGTTTATAAAATACATGCTATTAATAATAAATTTAAAGAAAAATGATGAAGGTAAATATTTGTTCCTTTTTCTCAGCAGCTAACAAACATAATTCATTTTTATTTTTTGTCCTGTAATCAAATAATGTATTGGAATATTGATAACAAAAAATATTACTCTAAGTTGATTACAATGATTGTGATAATTTTTTCAAAATAGACTTTTTTATTTTACAATTTCTTGGTACGATTAACATTGGTGGAGATAGTTTTATTGTTGATATAATAGTTATTCTACTTATCAAAACTCAAAACTGTGACTGCAATGCCAGTTAAAAATTTCACTAAGATTGGACAACGCACTTCTCAGATAAAGGAACATATATAAGAAAAAACATGTTGAAAAATACATTTTAGCGAAAAGTTCGAAAAAGTATACACCTTACTACATTCCAGGAGAATAATCATTCTGACGTCATCTTCCAGTTTTCTTTTGGTGTTGAAACAAACTGATTTTATTTTTAAATTTAATATTTGCTCTGCCCTTCTAACATTATTTAATATAAATTCAACGTAACCCGTTCCAAATTTATATAAGAATATGGGCGCCAGGAAAAGATTACGTTAATTATATTATTAAAATTAACCTTTAACTGCTATTTCCATTAAATTAATATCCGCCTAACTGGATCGATGGGTCTTATAAGAAATAATCGCTATTGCCTACTAATAGCCGATTATTCGATCTGCCATTTGTACAGAGTGGCCGAGGAATCTGAAAAGCAAATATACATTTCTAGTTACTCATTTGCTGGAATTGGCTAAATGAGAATCATCTTTTCTATTAACAGAAACTTGTAAGTTTATTCTAGAAAAAAATAGTAGGCAATACTTCACTGACGAATCAAATAGACAAAAGATTTGACTTACGACAATACTTCAACTTTAAACAATACATCGAAGAAAATGTTACAAAATATGATAATAATAATAATAATAATAATATTGCAAGGGAAATAGAAGAAATCATTACATCTCTCGAAAACTCCCTGATCAAGACGAGACAATGAAGATGAGTGACCACTTCTTCATCCATCGCTTCATCTCCACTGACAAGAGTTCGCTGGGCGACCATAACCAGCTGCAGTTTCCGCCCTAGGCGGAGAGGGGTCATATTCAATAAATGCCCTACGTAAGGAGGAAACGCAAGGAGGGTTGTAATTCGTTGAGCCATTAAAATTTATTTACCTATATGGTTGTGTATCATAATATTTTTCGAGTACTATTTCAACGATTTTCAACGAATGTGGAGGTGTCCTAAATATGTATTACTGGTTTCATTTTCCCCTTTTTTGACAATCACTTTTAATGGGATTCTTAATGCCAGATGTATTATTAATTTCAAATTTTAGAGATGTTCTATAAATGAACACATTATTGGAAAATGGTTAGAATAGAAGTTCAGAAACACAATCATCCAACAGCTTGAGATACTTCCTCCCTCCACTCATCCGTGTTTTGCCTTTGATATAATTACTTATCTTTTTTTGAGATATTGATCTCTAACTTGTTTAATACAGTGATGAATATACATGAGACCGGTTGTGTCGGGTCTTTCCATTTGATCGTTTTAAATTCGATAAATTCTCAGCCAGTGAATTCAATAAAACGAACAGCACCGCGGCGTTGTCACGGGCGGAGATCCTTTCTTCGCAGCTCTTTGGTCGAGGAGATACGGAAGGAAGGATATGGGCGGGGCGAAGCAGGAAGGGGGAGAAGATGATTAGGACGGGCGCATGGACGGTGATGGGGCAGTGGGTTTGATTGATTGATTTTTTCGTGTTTCCGGGCACGTCAACCTTTTTGATCATTAGTCCCGTTAGTGTAGTGCATGTTCTTTTCTCGGGAGATGGCAGTGATCTTCCCCCGCTGGATGGCGAGATGCGGCGCTGACCTACCGTCGACTAGTGGGGTTTCCCACTAACCAGGACTCTCCGACCAGCGAAGCACCGCCACAGCCGGGACAAGCTCTAAGCTTCCGACCGCGGTCTCCCGGAATATGTGCTTGTGTCGTGAATGTTAGCGTAAGTGTGTGTGTGTGTGTGTGTGTGTGTGTGTGTAAGGGGAGAGGATAGGACAAGGAAGAGGAAGAAAAGATCGCGCGCGGTCCGTGGCCCCTTTGGTAGGGTACTGCTCCGGCATTCGCCTGGTGTTGATCGGAGAAACCACGGAAAACTACCGATCAGAGCAGCCGGCCGCTAGAATTGTCCTCCAGGCAGCGACTGAATTCGACCTAGCTGAAAAGCTAGAGTCGAAAATCCTGCCGTGCCGTGGGGAGTGGGAACCTAGGACCTCCCGGTCAGAGGCCGCTGCAGTGACATCAGTTGATGCACTGAGCTACCGCTCCCGGTACAGCGGGGAGGGTGGAGACGGCGTGGATCGGTCCGAATCGGGTTTGCGCAGGGCGCCCCTGAGAGGAAGAATTGCGAGGGGATTCCCCTTCGCGCGTTTTGTTCGGCGTCCCTCCGCGAGGCGCGCTAGCGTCGTCGAAGGGCGCGCGCGCCCGCGCCGGAAGCTCTGTCGATTCATTATTTACTCATTTGTTTCCGATCCGTTAATTATGGGAGGTTGTGTAAACGCGCGCGTTGGGGAAGGCGGAAACTGCAAAGCTGGTGCTGTTTCGAGGGAGGAGTTGAAAGAGAATGGGAGTCGAACGCGATCGGGGAGGAAACGGTGGGTCGGGTTCATTTGATTGGATCGAATGCAGTCGCGGCGGGTGGTTCGGGCGAAGTGTTAATGATATCACGCTCATTGGGATTTCGAGTTACAGAGGAGACGAAGATGCTCGAGACGGCCGATGAGCGAACATATTTCGGTTTGAAATATGAGTGGGCGAAGGAATTACAACGTAAATTAATTTAAAAATTTAATTTGCATTCAAACGATTTGCAATGATTTCTCAACCAAAATAACAACTCATCATAACCCAGTGACATTAGAAAGCTCGCGAGTGATTAATAGAAACATACGAGTAAAAAATAACATTTTAGAAACAACTCAATTACGGGACTAAACTTGCTCTGATTTAATTTTTGAATGTTTAAATTACATATTTTTCAGGAAATAGTTATATTTCTAAATCAGTTATGTATTAACATAAAATGAAGAAATGAAGAACAATGGAAAACTGCAATTGAATAGATAGAACTATTCGCCTTTGAGATTTGCTATATGTTTTTTTGCTTGATGGATGTAATTAGAAAAGATTAGCTTATTGATTAATTAGCTCAGAAGTATTACAGTGCAGTGAATTGGGAACATACCACACTACTTCGTTATACTACAACTGAATCGTTCGTTATAATTCGTTATACTACAACAAAGGATACCCCCCGATAAGATTTTTGAAAGGTTTCATATCCCTCATTCTACCACCCACATCCCCCTACGGTCAAAAGCATATTCTTTTTTAATGTTAACCTTGCTCATTTTAAAGGTTCGTTTATGTGATTAAAAATGTAATTAAATCCATTCCAATCCATTCCAATATTGCTGAGCGTTGAGATTAAAATGCCAGAAAATAAACGATCCCTTCAATTTTATCGTGAAAACTAATTTCGATAGTTTCTTCTTAGTTTAATTTTACATTGATTTCGGCTTCTGCACTTTTCAGAACACCCATGCTGTGGAGTGGGTGACCCAAAAGAACTAACACTGAAAAAATGAAAAAGAACGTTCAAAAGTTCTTATTTTGTTGAATGCTGCCTAAGAACACAATACGGATCCAACCTGTTTCCCACCTTCCCTTCACCTGCAACCAAACTGTCCCTCACCGTGTCCCATCTGTCACCTACCCGTCCCCCTAAACAAGCCATCTGTCAAAATTTACCTCTCCTCAAAAAACGTCGTGCCCTAGGGAACACGCAAAACTGGTTTGAAAAACCCTGGACGCATCGCTTTCGAGATACGCATAATTATGTGTGTTGCAATAATCTCTTCTTAGTGTCGTAATCTGCGAACGTCAATTTTTTCTTCTGAAATCTGTTTGATGTAGGGCTGGGGAGTAATTTTGTATTAACCAGCAGCACTCTTACAGAGCTTTGTGATAGTTTTTTAGAAACTAACTAAAACTATAATATTTCCTTAGCGTATATAAAGGATTAATAAAGCTATAAAAACAGGATAATTTGTACCTAAATTTCAAGGTCGAACTATTACTGGGTGCTGTAACAATTTATAAAAATGTTTATTAAACAGTAAAACAAACGCACAGACCGTTCATTCATTTATAAAGTGAATTTAAAGTCAATGCGATTAACAAGAAGGAAATGTTAAAAATGGGTTTTATTTTTTTAACTACAGCACAGCAGTTGAAAACATCTGGGAAACATTCAAAACAATTTGTGTCTACAGAGCAACTTCTGAGATGTTTTTCGAACATGACTAAGACACATAAAAATGGTTTTTTAATTTTCTATAAAAATATTTTTAGCGTTTGAATTTGGCGTTGAGAGAGTATCAAAATAAGTTTTTCTGATATTATAAATAATTTTCTTATTTTTCATATTTTTCAATAAAATAAAATAGTGTCACGTTTACAAAAAAAGTTAAAATTTAAAAAAGCAGATTTTTATCTGTAGAAGGGTGGTGAGACGGGGGCTAAGAAACCTTTCAAAAACCTTACTTCATTTTAGAGTTATATTGCAATTTCACATTTGTCATTTGGTTTTAGGGAACTTTTCACCATCTTATCCGGGGACCCATTGTTTATGCAACTTGTGATTATGAAATGGAGGGAAGGGAAAGGGAATTGCCTGTGGTACGTGACATGTAGTTTAGAGTGCTGATCCAGTGTTCACATTTACGAGGTCAGAAAAACCACCCATAACAGTCTCCGTGTAATGGAATTCTAATTTCGCTCACTCCATGATACATTTGTGGATGAGAATGCAAATTCATATACATTTTCCTAATCGTTATTCTTGTTTACCCTTACCTTACAACGATTATAGCATATAGTTCTTCTCATTACCATCTACACATTTTTATAATAAGTTTTATTGTAAATAAAAACCAATGTGTCAGTTATTAATATTTAAAAGCCAGAATCTCAATGCCACTCTCACGTAGCTTTTTGGTTTGGTTTGGATGTTTTTTTCGTGTTTCCGGGCGCGTCAACTGCTTTGGTCATTAGTCCCGTTAGTGTAGTGCATGTTTTATTCTTGGGAGATGGCGGTGATCTTCCCCCCTTGGATGACGAGATTCGGAACCGACCTACCGTCGGCTAGTGGGGTTTCCCCATAACCAGAACTCTCCCATCAGCGAGGCATCGCCCCAGCCGGGACAAGCTCTAAGCTCCCGACCGGTTTCCCGGAATATATGGTAGTGTAGCGCATGTTAGTGGAAGTGTGTGTGTGTGTGTGTGTGTGTAAGGGGAGAGGATAGAACAAGGAAGAGGAAGGGCAGATAGCGCGCGGTCCGTGGCCCGTTTGGTAGGGTACTGCTGGGGCATTTGCCTGGTGTTGATCGGAAAAACCAGGGAAAACTACCGATCAGAGCAGCCAGCCGCTAGAATTCTCCCCCAGACAGCGACCTAGCTGGAAAGCTAGTGTCGAAAATCCTGCCGCCGTCAGCACTCGAACCTAGGACCTCCTGGTCAGAGACGCTGCAGTGACATCAGTTGATGCACTATGCTACCGCTTCCGGTCGTAGGTTTTTACAATATCTTGAATACCAAACCTTGTTAACCGGTTGAGATTAGTATAGACATGCCACTACTGTGCATCTGACAGGTAGGTCCCAGGATTGTAATCCCGACGATGGCAGGGTTTTCTACACCGGATACATAGCTTTAGCCGCTATCTGTGGCGATATTTTAGCGGTCGGCTTGCTTTCATCGGTAGTTCTATATTGTTTCTTCGATCAATAGCGTGCGACTGCCGGAGCAGTACCCTAACGAAGAACTTCGTGACATCTTCCCTTCCTTTTTCTTCACCTATAATCTCCCTGTACTTACACTCACATGCACTACACTACCACACTGGATGGGAGACCAGTCGGGAGCATAGAACTTGTCAAGAGGTGGTGAGGCGGTGTCGCGCTAGTTGGATTCTTGTTTCGCGAAAATCTCGCAAGCTCACTTGTAGGTCGACGCCAGGTCTCACCATCGCAGGGGGAAAACATTGCCTCATCCAATTAAAGAAGTCGCATTTCATTTACGAAACTAATGACCATAGTATTTGACGCACCCGGAATCTCGAAGTAATCAATCAATGAATGAAAACTGGTTATATAGAATGAAGGGTTCTCAATTCATAACCAGGTGGTAGTACTTTCGATATCAACTGAGTGACAGAAATGGTGATTGCCACGGTCTTGATCTGAATACCAAGGGCCGATGATGCTGTGATCGGTCATTTCCCTGGATCAAGTAGTATTCATTAAGTACTCTAAAACCCAGCCGACCAAGCGATGGGTCATTTCCCGCACTTCATTTGATCTACACGAAATTAATTGAGAAAAGCTTCGCCAAACGCTGGAGATCCAGGATGTCGCGACTATCTACGATCTCTCTAGGGGAAACTATATTCTATAAGAGAACATATCAAATAAAACTAAGCCCTGTTCCAAACCTGCGACAGCAAAAAGAACCGGATATTGTAAAACAGTGTTAGCGTGGAAAAACCTATGCGAGTATGAGTGGGCTAGGAGGCCACGAGTGTCATGACTGCCACGGTCTTGTTCTGAATACCAAAGGCCAATGATACTCTGATCGGTCATTTCCCTTGATCAATTATTGACGGATACCGGTACTCTAAAAAACCAGCCGGTACCCCGAACCTCTTTTGATCTACCCCAAATTAATCGAGAACATCTTCGCCTGTCGTCAGAGATCCAGGATGTGACGACTATCTGCGAGTGTTAGCTTGGAGCTAGACCGCGCCTGCGTGAATAGGCCACTACGCGCAGTATTGGCTACAGAGTATGAGTGAGTTAGTAGGCCAAAGGTGTCATGACTGCCATTGCCTTGTTCTTAAAGGCAATGATGCTCTGATCGGTCATTGCCCTTGATCAATTAATGACGGATACCCGTACTCTAAAAAACAGCCAATCTCCCGAACCTCTTTTGATCTACCACCAATTTATCGAGAACATCTTTGCCTGTCGTGGGAGATCCAGGATGCCGCGACTATCTGCGAGTGTTAGCGTGGAGTTAGATCCCACCAGCGTGAATAGGCCACTATGCGCAGTATTGGCTAGAGCGTATGAGTGAGTTAGGAGGCCACGGGTGTTATGACTGCCACTGTCTTACTCAGAATAGCAGAGGACGATGATGCTCTGATCGGTCATTTCCCTTGGTGAATTAATGACTGGTACTCTAAAGAAAACTAGCCGACCAAGCAATGGGTCAACCCCCGAACCCCATGTGATCTACCCGAATCAATCGAGAAAATCTTCGCCTGTCGTCGGAGATCCAGGATGTGGCGACTATCTGCGAGTGTTTGCGTGGAACTAGACCGCGCCTGCGCCTGCGTGAATAGGCCACTACGCACAGTTTTGGCTAGGGAGTATGAGTGAGTTCGGAGGCCACGGGTGTCATGACTGCCACTGTCTTGTTATGAATACCAGGGGCCGATGATGCTCTAATCGGTCATTTCCCTTAATCATTTAATGACGGATACCCGTACTCTAAAAAAACAGGCGATCTCCGGAACCTCTTGTGATCTACCCCAATTAATCGAGAACATCTTCGCCTGTCGTCGGAGATCCAGGATGTCGCGACTACCTGGGAGTGTTAGCGTGGAGCTATATCCCACCAGCGTGAATAGGCCACTACGCACAGTATTGGCTAGAGCGTATGAGTGAGTTAGGAGACCACGGGTGTCATGACTGCCACTGTCTTGCTCAGAATAGCTGAGGCCGATGATGCTCTGATCGATCATTTCCCTTGGTCAACTATTGACTGGTACTCTAAAGAAAACCAGCCGACCAAGCCATGGGTCAACCCCCAAACCTCATGTGATCTACCTCAATTAATCGACATCTTCGCCCATCATTGGAGATTGAGGATGCCACGACTATCTGCGAGTGTTAGCGAGGGCCTAGACCGCGCCTGCCTGAATATGCCAGAGCACGCAGTATTCTCGTCAGGGTCTGAGTGGGTTAGGAGGCCACGGGTACCATGCGGGCGGCGGGGGCGTCAGCGGCGGTGTCGGGGCGCGCCGTGATTGCAAGGCGTGCTTGGGGGGGGCGGCGCGGACGCACAGTGGGCCAAAGCGCGAACGCTTTTTTTTTTTTTTGGTGGACAAAGTCCCGGGGTTTTAAAAGGCGGCGGTGGCGGTGATGGGAGGCCGTGGACGCACCGCACGGGTACGATTTTCGACACTTGCTTGTCAGCTAGATTGAATTCAGTCGTTGTCTGAAGGGGAATTCTAGCGGCGGGCTGCTCTGATCGGTAGTTTTCTGCGGTTTCTCCGATCAACACCAGGCAAATGTGGGAGCAGTGCCCTAACAAACGGACCACGGATTGCACGCGATCTTTCCTTCGTCTTCCTTGTCCTATCCTCTCCCTTTACACACACACTTACACTAACATGCACTACACTACTACATATTGCGAAAGACCGGTCGAGAGCTAAGGGCTTGACCTGACCCGCGAGTGGGAGATGCCTGGTGTTTGTTCTAGTTATAATGGACAAACAAGTACCTCGTGAGACGTTCATATATAATGGGTTCATGTAATACAACAATTGAACGCGTAGACTTGCGCGACCGGAGTTAGTATCGTTCGCGATAATATCGTTCGAGGAAATCGTTCTATTCACAGGAGCCGACCTTTAGGCAGCCATTTCGCGACCTTCCTCAGGGCGAAACGCTGCAGGAAGGTAGCAGAATAGCCACCAAAACGTTGGCACCGCTGTTTAGAACGCTGGGTCTCCCAGAGAGCCAATTAAATTCGGACTCCGGCCGCGGAAGCCTACACTTTCATTTTACCAACCTCTTCGGGAAGGAAACTTTTACACTCACGTGTGGCATTTCGCCCTGAGGAAGGTCGCAGAGTGGGGGCCGAAACGTTGGTACCTGTGCCTAGGACGCGGCGTCTCCCGGACAGCCGAGCAACTACCGATGTAACAAATTTCTACTTAGTTTACAGGGACATACTATTTTATTGATTCTAATTCCGAAAGAGAGTGATCGCTGATCGTATTGCACTCCTACAGAGTTTGGAGCTGATGTATGTAAAACTTTACAATTATTCATATTGTATTATTTAACAAGACAATAAACTGTTATTTGTTGAAAATTATGCTCAAATAATAATTTAATCATATCATCATCCACATATCACATCCAAGCAGCAACCCAGTTATCTCTAAATTTCATTCAATCCTTATTAATACAGCAATCATCATGCTTGGGTACGAAATCAGATCACTAGTGATGCGATTACTATTGATTGTTTCAAAGTATAGGTTTTTATATATAAACCGAAGCTAACGTTTTCTTAACAGCAGTCTTTTATATTCGATGTCTTATTTTTTATTGAAAAAGTACCATGAAACCGACATAAACACGATACTGGAATAATTTTCACATATCAATAAATACACAATTCTTTCAAATGAAAGTTACAAATGCAGAAATATTTCTTAGGTGAGTTTTAGCCGATGTATGAACTCAATTGGTTTTGAATGGAATATGATAATAAAAGTTTTAAAAACTTTTCGTCCTAGTTTTGCCACACTTCATATTGATTGTAAATAAATAGCATGATTGTAAATAAATAGCATAATTGACATGAAATTCCCTCCAACCGCGAATGGAATACATGTTAAGGAGGAGGTACGGTGCAATGTTAATATGTATTATTAACATTGTTTACTTTTTCGATTTCTTGACGATTTGGCATCGCTGCTCACTACTATGCTTATTGACATACGACAAGGAGCGTTTTAAGTTGGATTTTTTATTTTTTAATGAAAAAGAACCCCGTTAGCATTCCGTATTTTCAGTTATAAATTTTCTTCTAAAATAGGAGAATTTCATTATTCCATGTCATGCAAACAACAGTATATAAAATGTAGGGTTTTTACAATGTTATCACACGATTGCTTTAATCATTCACTATAATACATTTTGAGTTCAAAAAGTTACTCATATTCAGGTAACTGGATGCAATTTTTCTGGCATGTAAACTTTGGGGCCCTTTGCGCGAGGGGCGGGGCGGGCAGGGGGGGCGGATGCGGTGGCGCAGGGAACGCGCTTGAAGTGGTGAAGTTGGCAGGCGTGGTGCAGTAACCTACCGCTCGCCGGCTCTCGCCCTTCCTCTCCGGTTAGTGAGCGCTGAATATTTGAAAAGACCAAATGTACGAGTTGCCTGCGGAGGAAAGGAGGGTTGTAAAGGAGGGGAGACTGGGCTTAGGCGGCGAGGGTGGGGAGGCGTGAGGTCTCCCTCCTCCCACAGCTCACGTACGCGCTGGGTGTGCCCCGCCACGCCACGCCCCTCCCCGCCCCGCCCCGCCCGCCCCGCCTCTCTCCACATAACCCCACCTTGGGCCGCCCCGCTCCACCTAGCCCAGTGCCTTTCACTTCGCCCTTGCCCCGCCCCGCTTCGCCTCGCCCCGCCTCGCCCCATTCCTGCCGCCATTCTCCTCTTTCTGACCCGCTTCATCTCCCCCCCCCCCCCCCTTCCCGCCTCTTCCCCCCCTTCCTCCGGCCCTCCCGCCTCGCTTGCGTCCTTCCGCCTTCCGGACCGTTTACGATTCCTGTAACCTTGGCCCAACTACGCGCTTGCCTCGTGTCGACCTCAGTGCCTTTCGCAGTTTCGTTCCGTTTTCCGTTATTACAATTCTTTGCCGCTTCCGCCACTGCTGTCTGTTTTCCTCCATCCTTTTTATTTTGGTACATCTTATTTATTTTCGTGCATCTACTTGACCCAATATAGTTCGATCACTTTCATAAAACGTTATTAACCACTTCTCTTTTGCCTGATTCATTTCTAAACCTGCTCTCCTCCCTTTACATCTTCGCCGATGGGCCACTTTGAAGGATAGAGGTTCTACATTTCACGAGATATTTGTCAGCTATCTCTACATGTATCCGCACTCTATAGACGAAGTTCTGCATATTCGCAGAATTACACACTCAAAAGTGATCATCATGTTTTCTCATTACTTTCTAGTACTATATGCTACCACCCAATTTTTTATATCATTCCCCTACCCATTTCGTACGTGACCTACTTTCGTTTTTCTTCAACCATGCTCTACAAGCCTGACCTCCACTCTATCACCCACTCAACACTTTCTGCTCTTTCTTCCCCGCCGCCAACACCACCGCCTCCCACTTCTTCGATTCGCACTCATTTCTCGTTCCCGGGAAGTTGGGCGCCTCTCAGACCTGCCATTAAAATTCCAGCAGCTTACCTTATTGATCTCGCGCTTAGGTATTGCTTCGGGTTCTCATTAATTTTCTGTCTGTTGGAAATAAAACGTATCGGAGGGGCGGGCGGGGGCGGAGGCGGCGACGAGTGGCCTTGGGGATTTGCGGAACGGAGGTGAGTCTCTCAAAGACGTCTTCCCGTCTCATTAGCCTTTGTCTCGTAACAGCGTCCACACGCCCCCCCCCCGACCCTCCTTGCCTTCCGCAGCCAAAGAAAGAGGTGTTGTGTTCCTCGACATATCCGTCGTTATTGTCGGGTGTCGACTTGGGAATCGCGACTAATTATCGAGAGGTATTGTGAAAATTTTCTTCAAAGCCCTTTCTTTCACGTCGGAGCGTCTGATGGATGCTTTTGTTGTGAATTATTTACGCATATTTTGAGTTGTCTTCTTCTTCTTTCGCCCGAGCTGCGTGGCGATTCGGGCTCTCTTTGAATGCGTTTAAAAGCCCAATTTTAGGCTCTTAAGAGTTTGGGTTATTAAGCTGCAGCAATCAGGAAATTAATGTTATTATTCGAGAGATAATTTTTTGAAGTAAATTTTAAGGGAATTAGTGGAATATTTTTAATTAATTACTGCATTTTAATATCCATCTTGTAAATGGCGTTCCTTTCTCACAACATGGCAGGTGGATCAATGATAAAGACGTTAATAAGCCTAAACTTTACAACTTTGAAAGATACCAGGTGGGACGTTTTCGTTTGCAGTTATCTGATGAAAGTATTTGATTACGTGAACAATATTCTATGTAATACATTATTATTTAGATTTTGTAATGGTTTAAAGGCCTTCGGCGTAGCCATATAGTATTAGATAATGTAATTTACGTATCAAATAATGATCAACTATATACACTAAAAAGTATAAAAATCCTGTTCTTTTTTAATATTTAAAATATTTAAACTATAAAGTTTACCTTCTCTTCTATAAATTAAGCAAATTCAAATTAAACAATGTACCATATAAACATTGGCAAACGATGTAAATGATTTCATTTGAGGTTGATTTGCTTCTATCTGCCCAAAACGTACACTTCCATCTTAATATGATATTTAGACGCAAATACTAATTACCCGTAAGTTATGTACTTATGCACCAAACCTCAACTCAATGAACAGCGTTACGTCCTGAACACTTGTCTATTTCTCGGGCAAATTGATCAAAAGCGCCCTTCCTCGATGCTTGCGGTTTGCACGACAAGCGGTTAAACTGAAACCTATATCGGAAAACGTAACTTGCAGAGGGGCTAATGCGATTCAAGGAACTTGCAGTTTGCTAACAAGTAACTCGAGTAATTTCCGCGCGGGAGAGTATCATAACTTCTTCCGGGAAGTTATTTCCGCACTTGCGAAAGGAGGGTCCGGTACCCCTTCCCTCCACCCATTTCAAGGGTCACAGCGCCATTGGCCCATTTCTTGCAAAGTCCTCAGATTTTCTCGCCTTGTCATAAACTTCCTGGAATTCCTTTTTGCCTGGCAGTTGTTCTAATGCTGTTCTCCACCACCGCCTTTCTCTTTGCATCCTCTTCTCTTTGCTTCCATTTGCTGGTTCTTTGAAGTGCTAAGTTAATAACTGAAAACATTTTCGAGCTCGTTCTAGTTTTATCATATTTCTTCTGCTGGTACTCATCCTTTAATATAGAGTAAGTTGTAATCGTCTCGTTGCAAACTGAATCTAGGAGATCTGTTTTTGTAATGTATTCAAAATTTAATTTGGTTCATTTTATCGACTGATAAACATATACTTCTATCTGATAAATTAAATTTTGTCAGTTGTCGACATCAAAATTTAACTTGCCGCGTATGTGTTAACAGAGTGTCGAAAGATTTGTTCGGGAAATTTATTCCGTAATTTTACACAGAGGGAAACTGTTGACCCGTATTATTAGTCTTATTGATTACAATTTATTGGAAATTTACCTGAATTACGCTCTTAAGAAAAAAAAATAAGATGAAAAACCAATATATTCGTTGTGAACAAGTAAACAAAATTTGTATTATTACTTCTTCACATACTTTTTATTTCAAGTGAGCTTCTCATTGCGAATTTTTTAACGTGCAAATCTGTGGGAATATGTACTTGTGTAACTTTTGGAAAAGAGAAAACATAGGTTTAATTTTCAAGGAAAAACTCATATCAACTTTATCTCAATTAATGAAGGGAAATAAAAAAAACATTGAAATTGTGTTACACGACATGAAATTTCAATTGAATCTACTCCCATATTAAAATGAATTTGCTCCCATATTATAATGAATTATGAAGATTTATAATTTAAAGTTCAAAACCTAATTTGATTAATTTTTTATAATAATTTGGAAATAATAGAAAAGGGTTAAAAAAGGCATTCAGTTTCCTGCCTTGTTTATTTTATTTATTTAATAGGTAATTATTACAGCCAAATTAGAAACTTGATGCAATGTGGCTAGGCCGAAGGCCTTTAAGCCATTACAATACCTACATTCTACCGCGTTCTAACCTTTCGCCTTCTGGTATTCACCCCAAATGGTCTCTCCATCGCCTCAAAGCCGCGGAAACGAGACCATAAGGTACGGCTGAGGGAAAAACCCCTGAAGGGGGAAAAACCTGCCGTCAGAAGCCGAGTACATGCTACTCTATCCGGTTTTTAGACTATTTATTTATTTGGCGCGGGCGTCAGGCATTCTCCTTCCAGTGTTTGGCCTCCACCGCACCTGAAAACAAACAGCACCACAGAAAATCGTCCGCACCAATGCCTCTGCCCTAACATTTCCGATTCCCACTTCTCTTTGCCCCCTAATGTGCTTTATTTTAACCGTTTCCTTTTATTTTATTTTAATTTAATTTATTTTTAATTTATTTAACTTATTTTAATTAATTTAATTTTAATTTATTTAACTTATTTTAATTAATTTAATTTTAATTTATTTAACTTATTTTGATTAATTTAATTTTAATTTATTTAACTTATTTTAATTTAATTTAATTTTAATTTATTAACTTATTTAATTAATTTAATTTTAATTTAATTTAACTTAATTTAATTTTTTAACCTTCCTGCCTTTATTTAATTTAATTAATTAATTTATTTTAATTTAATAATTTATATTTTTTTAACTTTAGTAATCTAGGGTGAGTCACGTAACTTTAGCACCTCCTACAGTTTTTGAACGGTTGAAGTTATTGCAATGCAGTTTTCACGGAAATGCATCAAGTAGCCCCATACCTTTCTTGAGCTTTCCTGAAAAACTGCAGTGCAATAACTTCAAACGTTCCAAAATTTCCAGTACAGAACAAAATTCAATACATAACCAATTTTAAATACAGAACAAAAAGAAAATTAAGTAATGGAATATTCGTCATTTTCTTTGCTTAATACGTTTACTTATGTTGGGTGTCTTGAGGATGAACCAGTCAATTCACTTCTGACATTTTACCTTGAGGTCAATTCTCGAAAACAAAATTGTAGTATCTGGAAAGTTATTATATTGCACAATACAAGTCGCGGGTATGTCTTTCTGATACAAACATTGCAAACTTGTTATAATTTGATAATTTTAAAAAGTTCACCATTTCACTTTACGACTTATAACTGTTGAAATGACTCGTATTTCATTATGCGGTGAAACCAATGAGAGATAGGTTGGAACCTCGTTCCTTCATTTCCTCCAAGTTCATAAAATCAAGTGCAGTTTCTCCTTGCAACAAGGCTTCTGTCCGGACTTTTCAATTACTCGGAGTCGGATTACGTTCATCCGCGCTTTTATTGAGTGTCCAGGTCGTCCGCAAGGGGCGCTGCTCGCCGGGCCGACGACCCTCCGATCTTCTTGACCGCCGCCAACGTGCGGGGGCGTTTACATGCGGGCGGAGGGCGAGCGGTGTGTCCCAATCACGGAGAATATTGCGAGGAGGGCGGTTTCGGGGTTGATCCGGGTTAATCCGTCATATCCGGGCGCCCCTATCACGTGGCCGTGATGGGAGATGCCCCGCGTTTACAGGGCGAGATCGCGACGGCCAGAACGGATCGTAAAGGAGGCAGGTGGATGGGAGATCGGGCGCCCGCAGGGGTCAGAAACTGGCGTTGAAAAGCGCTGTGCAGTCCTCAACTGAAAACCTTTTGGGGATGGTCATCATCGGGTATCCGGTTCAAACGAGAAAGAAATATTCTAAAAAAAGTAATCAATTGTATAGTCTATTAACAAGGATCTTTTGAGAATATAACTTCCCTTATTCCTAGCCAAACTCATGATTGAAATAATACTGGAAAACAGTTGAATATTTTAGTAATTTTAATTATTACTGTAGTAGCATTTACAGAGATTGACATACCAAAATTGGAATAAAACAATTTTTTATTTAGAGAAAAAAATACTTACAAGAAGATACTGAATTTTTTCGAAATGCAAATTTTATTTACAATTTCTATAAGTGGATAATGAAGGAAAAATTGACAATATAATGTACTTGAAAATGTTTCACAATTATTTTTCATATAAAGTTATTTATTATATTATTTTCTAATTCAATTACAAGCTGTAGGATAAATAAATAAGTTAATTCCTTTAAAACCTTTTTTTACGTAAAATTGATTCATAAAAATTGATTAAAATATTACACTATAATTCTTTAAATGATCATGCTTCAGAGACAGTATTTAATGGGATTTCTGAAGATTGAAGTCTTGGATTTTATACTAATGTTAGTGGCATACTTATCTTTAGGTTTAGTAAGAAGAGAAATATATTGTGAACAGAACATTTCAAAAGGTCCATTTCGGTATGAATTTTAAAACATACTAAAATGTTCCTCTTCCTTTCAAAAATTAAATGTCATATTTTAATTGGCGACGTCTGTTCCAGAATTTGCACTTTACCCATCACTAAAGCCAGTTTTACACGGTCATTTTTTCATCATTTCCCGTCGATACTGAGTAGACTGGATGTAATTTGTACGAAAAAATGATGCATGCTTCATTTTTCCGTACAGATTTCATCCAGTTTGACTACAGCGCCCCTGGTGTCACTTTATGAAACTTTCTTCGATTGCGTGGGTTCTCCGGCAGGGAGTGTGTGTGTGTGTGTGTTATATATATATATATATATATATATATATATGTGTATATATATATATATAAATAAATATATATACACACACACATATATCTGGTGCGTAGCGTGGGCACGTGTTGTTTAATTTTGAGTGTTGCTTGTGATATTGAGTCTTTGCGTTCAGTGAACCCTCTCGCAAATAAAACCACAATACCTCACACATATTTTTACTCCTTACTCTGCGAATTCGTAACTATCTAATCATTCTTCCCGCTAATTTAATTTGTTTCCGTAAATGCGATGTTCAACTGTTAAACTTCGAGTGCTTTTTGCGGCGTCTGGAGCAAGTATTTTCATCACGATTACGTACAGACCAGGAATGACCGTGTAAAACGCTGGAATCGCGTTCAGCCAGTTTCGGTACGCTTAGAACCGAACGTCCTTTTCCCATTCAGTTTCTGTACAGAAAAATGATGAAAAAAGGATGAAAAATAACCGTGTAAAACAGGCTTAACACGCCATATCGGGGCGAGGCGGTCTCTGCAGGTTCGGAGCGTCTGTGAATGTGTGGATGTGTTCGTGTGTAAAATTTTGCTTCAACATTTGGAGAAACAAAGCGTGCGACTTGTGTGATATCACGGGCACAGTCGAGAAGTTTCTCGAGTGGATTTCCAACGAGGTGTCACAACTCGTTCTTTGCTCGGTGTTGTTTTAGTCACCTTTCCTTTGTCGTCGTGAGATGCTCAACTAGTAAAGTTCACGCTTTAAACATGAGCTACTGGTTGAAGGGGAAATCGTGCTCCTTTGAAAATCGTGTTGTGTGAAACTGAAAAAGAAATCAGAGTTTTTGTTTATTGAATTTGATAACTTTAATACATCACCTCAAAATAAAACTGTTTTAAATGTTTCTGCAGTGTATGGTGCGAATTAAAACATTAATTCAGGTCTAAAGTTTGCAGCGAAATTTTACAATCCCTCTTTCCGAGAAATTATAATATAATTATCTCTATAGGAAATATGTGAAGTTCATGTCATTAAAAATTGTTTCTAATTGCTGGAGTCTCACAAAAGGAGGAATAAAACCTAGGAATCTACATAGATCTATAATCTAATGTGCAAATTACTCTGCAAGTAGACGAACCAGAAGGTGGCCAATAGCAATATTTTTTACTCTGATTGACATAAGCACAGTCAATGCATATGTCATTTTCCAAACATTCAAAGACACTCCAAAAATGACTCGATTCAATTTCATGAAGACTCTTGCAAAAACACTGACATATCCCGTGATAACGTATAGGCTGCAAAACAGGACATTGCCTCAACAATCGTCTAGCATTATCAAGAGAATTCTTGGTATTGGAGAAGAAATTGCTGAACAGAAGCACGAAGCATTAGAAACTCGAAGAACTTACTTCCTTCGCTCACCTAAATTAAAGAGAAAAACATGGTATCTTTGTTTCAAATGGGCTCGTCCTATATGTTTGCAATGTGCAAACAAAGTTTGTAAAGAATGTTACACAAATAATGCTAATAATAATATTTTACAAAAATAATAGATTCAGAAAGTAAAAAGAAACATTAATCATGCTTTTACACACGTGACATAAAAAAAACGAATAAAAAATTTTATTGAAATAATAATGTTTCCTGCTATGATTAGAAATTAATAACATTACCTCTATGCCAATCTTAGTGAAATAAAAAAAACATACGACAGCGGTCTGTGAGACCGCGCCGTGTTAGTAACGTTACAGAAGCCGACCGTGTTAGTTAAGGGTTAAATGATGCCTGAAATTAAACAAAATATTTTAAGAGATTTGTGAAGTTTTCTATGGACCTTCCAAAGTAGATTGGATTGCGTTCTTGAGTTAAAAATCAAATTCTCTAAACAATTGTCACTAAAATAATTTAAATGGTAATTCATAAGTTTTAAACGTCTTAAATAAAAGGTTTGTCGTAATGTTTTAAAAATATTTTGTGTTAAATTAATTATATATTTTGAATTGTCAGATTTTTTAAAAATTTTTTTTTATTAAATTTAAGATGTTTTTTTCAAAACGTTATATACATTATAACTTAGATATTGAAAATATCAGATTATTGTTTTAGGTTATAATTTAACCTGTACATGGCGTCACGTGTTAGCTCATGTGCCGAATGAGAGCGCCTGAGTTAATTTTATGTTGTATCCGATCCGCTTCTCTGCGGCAAGTAATGCGATAGCGTTTTGTTGGTTGCACTTTGGGTCGCCGCTGTCTGCATTGCAATGCAAGGCCCCGCATTGTCCCTCGAGCCGCCAACACGACTTGTTCTCTTTGAACCCCTTCACCCTAGCCACTTCACCTCACCTTCACCCCTTCACCTCAGCAAACAGTGCTTGCGTCACCAGTAGCGTCATCATATTAGCCATCTCCCCCGACAACTCCACCCTTACAGCTTCGCTGTCATCTTTAACAATGACTTTCATCTCCGTTCTTGTCAACACTTTTATCACCCTGCCGCAGATTGAACCTACCTCTTCCCTACCTCTACCCTACGCTACCCTTCCCTACCCTACCTCTCCATTGAAGGACTGATTAATTCGTCTTTTCCGGGTGCGTTAAAAAAGGAAAAGAAGAAAAGGAGAAGGAGGAGGAGGTGTTGTTGTTGTTGTTGTTGATCATGTTCATTTGTCCCGTAAGTGTAGTGCACGTTTTGCCACAGGAAGTTAACATAGACTTACGTAGATTTTCCCATCCACGTATCTCCCACCAACGGGACACCATCCCAACCGGGACAAACTCTAAGCCCGACTGGTCTGCCAACATATGTTGCAAGTGTGTATAGTACATGCAACTACGAAAGTAAGGGAAGTCAAGGAAGAGGAAGAAAAGATCGCATGTGGTTCGTGACCCGTTTGTTAGGGTACTGTTCCGGCATTCGCCTGCTATTAATCGAAGAAACCACGGAAAACTATCAATCAGTGCTTGAATTCTGCTCTAGATAGAGGCTGAATTCGATTAATTGATTGATTTTTTCGTGTTTCCGGGCGCGTCAACTGCTTTGGTCATTAATCCCGTTAGAATAGTGCATGTTTTCTTCGCGGGAGATGGAGGTGATATTCCCCCTCTCGATGGCGAGATCCGGCGCCGACCTACCGTCGGCTAGTGGGGTTTCCCCCTAACCTGGACTCTCCCACCAGCGGGGCAACGCCCCAGCCGGGACTAGCTCTAAGGTCCCGATTGGTCTCCCGGAATATGTGGTAGTGTAGTGCATGTTAGTGTAAGTGTGTGTGTAAGGGGGAGAGCATAGACAAGGAAGAGGAAGGAAAGATCTCGCGCAGTCCGTGGTCCGTTTTGTAGGGTACTGCTCCGGCATTCGCCTGGTGTTGATCGGAGAAACCACGGAAAACTATCGATCAGAGCAGCCGGCCACTAGAATTCTCCTCCAGACAGCGACTGAATTCGACCTAGCTGAAAAGCTAGTGTCGAAAATCCTGCTGCCGTGGGAAGTGGGAACCTAGGACCTCCCGGTAAGAGGCGCTGTAGTAACATCAGTTGATGCGAGCTTGCGCTCCCGGTGTTGAATTCGACCTCCCGGCTCAGTTTTCCCCCCTAGGTCTTGACTTCCCCGCCTTGCATTTGTGAGCGCCGTGTTTGCCTCCGCCTGCACGACGTTTCTTTAAAAGCTAAGGCTGTCGCCGCAGCCGCAAGCGTCCTGTTTTGTTCACTTCGCCGCCTCCATTGTTCACAAACCCATGGGAGTGCGCTCAAGAGAATCTGGAAGGCTGTAACCCTCCTGAAAATTTCCAAAAATATTTGTAGCACTATGTAATAAAACATTTTATTTTTGTAAATATGATAACTTACTTATTTTCCTGTTTTTTGGCTTAAAAATGAGGAATAGTACGCGACATTTGGAAAAGAAAGTTTTAAAACCATCAGACAACACTGTAAATGATTAAACGTAAAATCAATCATTTTTATTATTGGTATCATTGAAGTTATAATTCCATTCTTCCTGTAGTACGTTTGATTATTTTCCAGTAAAATATGACATGTGTAAATAAAACGTTTAATGAAAGAGAGGCCCAGAAACGTAATTGCCCTCCCCGTTTGTTTTAGGCTGCTTACGTCTATGATACATACTACATCTACCGTCAACAAAAGTGCCCTTTGACTTTACTTTTGATTCCTACGTTCTTTTCTAGTTCCGTCGTTTTAATATTATATTTCTGTGATCTCACTGCATCTACTCTCACTCTAACCCCAACCCTTTACCGTGTCTCCCCGTCTTCTTGTTAACGTGCCACTGCTCTTCCCTGTCCATCCGCTCTCGCAACGCACTCGCGTTTATTGCATTCACTAGCAGGCCACACCCTTTTGGGTCGTCTCTGCTCTTTCATTAGACAACTGATTCAGCTCCGTTTGCCTGCCAATTGTTTGTCTGACGAATATCTTTCCCTGCGCTTCCGAGTACAGCTGCCTGCACTCTTTTACACACACACACACACACACACATACACACAAACACACACACACATGCACACACACACAAACAACACAAACACACACACACACCTCCGTCATCGACTCCGTCACAGCCCTACTTCCACTTCTCTTCCACCCTCACCCTATTTCTCTCACTGACACTTCCGCGAGGCCTCGGACCCCACAGAAACCGCTCTCCCCCAAAACGCCGTTCTCGCCCTCGCCCCCGCCCCCGCCCCTGACCTCGCCAACCCGCGCCGCCCACATCGATGACGCACGAGCGCCCTCCGCGCGGCACCCTTTGGCGGCCGCGTCGCCCGCATTCACCCCCGCCACGCCCTTGCTAGCGTGGGTCCTGCTCAGACCAGCTCAGCCGCCGAGTGTTTGCCGCCGGCCGCTCCGCCTCCCGCTCCACCCCCCTCCCACTCCACCCCCGCTCCCCTTCGCTCCGACCGGGAGCGGTAGCTCAGTGCATCAACTGATGTCACTGTAGCGCCTCTGACCGGGAGGCCTAGGTTCCCACTCCCCACGGCGACAGGATTTTCGACACTAGCTTTTCAGCTAGATCGAATGCAGTCGCTGCCTGGAGGAGAATTCTAGCGGCCGGCTGCTCTGATCGGTAGTTTTCCGTGGTTTCTCCGATCAACACCAGGCGAATGACGGAGCAGTACCCTAACAAACGCGCCACGGACCGCGCGAGATCTGTCCTTCCTCTTCCTTGTCCTATCCTCTCCCCTTACACACACACTTACACTAACATGCACTACACTACCACATATTCCGGGAGACCGGTCGGGAGCTTAGAACTTGTCCCGGCTACGGCGGTGCCCCGCTGGTGGGAGAGTTGTGGTTAGGGGGAAACCCCCACTATCTGACGGTAGGTCGGCGCCGGATCTCGCCATCCAGCGGGATAAGATCACCGCCATCTCCCGAGAGAAAAAACATGCAATACACTAACGGGTCTAATGACCAGAGAAGTTGCCGCGCCCGGAAACATTAATAAATCAATCAATCAAACACCCGCTCCGCACCTCCCGCTACCCCCGCTCCCCTTGCTCGGCGCCCCCGCTCGGCCCCCGCCCCGCCCCCCTCCCCCCCGCTCCGCCCCCATCACTCCTGCCCCCCGCTCCGCCCCTTTACGCCCCCGCTCCGCCCTCAAGTTCAGTCGCCAGTGCCCCACTGATCTACAGCTGCGTACACCCTGTCTGTGGACACTGCATGGCGGACCCTGCAAGCTCGTGCATACACGGGACATTTTGCTGTTCTTTTTGCTGAAAATTGCACAAATGTAGCAGCGAAACGGTTTTGTTATGTTGTTTGCTAGAAATAGTTCTATTTGTTTTCATTAAAAATACATCGAAAAGTTATTCACTTTTTAATGTTACACCAGGGAAATTTTCTATACAACGTTGTACGGAAATTCAATTCGTTAGTTGTGAATTATTTTGTGTAGGATAAACTATTAATAATAGTAAACCAAAGGACGACATATTTAATCGCTTGTCGTTTAATATTGTATATTTCATTTATAAAATTTTACCACTTGGGTTTTTGAACTTCTCTTGTGTGAACCAATCAGACACAAATTTCACGTGCATTTTATTGCTGCAGAATTTTTTGCAGAGAAGTTGCATCTTTACAAAGTAAACAAACAATAGCCTCCACAAAGAACGAAGGGTCATTTGGTTAGGTATCATCTGCAAAAATTATTAGTAGATAAAGTATATTTATTTAACATCATTTTCTTTTAAGCCTACTCAAACATAGACGCAGAATAGTCTTAATAAATACCACTAGTGAATATCATTAAGATATAATTTTTCAATGATTAGAGTGTCTATCCATCATTTTATTTAATTGCGAACGATTAAGAAAATCTTCTCTTTCACACAGAATTTGAACCAAGTCAACATTTAAATTCAATAATTTAAAGATATTTAAGAAATATACAATAGATTGAAGATCTTGATTCTCTGAAATTTTAGAAATTCTAGAATACAATTGAAGATCTTGATTTTCTGAAATTTTTAAAATGATTGCTTAAAATTTCTTTGGAGAGCCAATGAAAATTCAGCTATTAATAAATATTCAACAGAGTTCTAAAATGAACTTTGAAAGAAACAACATATTTTTCAGCTAAGCAACTATTCAAATTATTCAGAGTAGTATTTGTAAAAAATCAAACAAAAAAAACAACAACCTAAAATAATGTTAAACAATTTTTGTTTCCCCCCTTAAAGTTCAGACGTCATCCACGGGCTCTCGCAAAAAGCGCACTGATTAATAGCTTCCTCTCCAGAGGTCAGGTAGCAGCAGTCCAGTTCCAAAAAGCCTCTCGCGGAGCCGCGTAATTCGAGAGCAAGCGCCTGCCATTTCCCGCCCCGCCCCCTCCGCCCCACCCCGCCCCGCCACCTCCGCCCCGCCCCCTCCGTCCCGCTCCGCTCCGCCCCGCAGGGTCTCGCCCCGCACAGCCCCGCCCCGCCCCGCCCGGCCCCGCCCCCTCCGCCACCCCCTCCCCGCCACCTCCGCCCCGCCCCCTCCGTCCCGCTCCGCTCCGCCCCGCAGGGTCTCACCCCGCCCCGCCCCGCCGCTGGGTCTTTCTCCAAGGCCACTCGGGCCGCCTTTATCTCCGAGATTCGTCCGAAAATAAGGTCTGCCCCGGGGGGCGTGGCGGTGAAGAGGGCGTCTCGAGGGGCCGCTGCAGGTCGCCGCAGCAGTTCCCCCCCCCTCTCAGTTGCTTCCGCCGCCGCAATCGCCTGTCTTCGCCCGGGGACCGCGTGGCCTCAGCCCGGCGCTCGTTCACTCAGGTGATGCGAAAAACTAATGGTGTTAAAACAGCGCGTGCGTTCCCGTTTTATTTGTATCAGTTGCGTCGTCTCCAACTTTAAAAATAACTCAAAAGACTTTAAAAAATATAAAGAATGTGTTTGAAAAACGCATATAAATATTCGTGTGAAATGCAACCCGCAACACTCACCTGCATTTTAAAAAAATCTATATCGTTAAATAACTCTTAAGCGAAGCGTTTTAGGGCATTAAAAACTAAACTTTTATAGCCTCCCTTTTAGGGTCTCAAAGCGGGGGGATGAGGGAGGTGGTCGAAGACCTCAAAGAAACGTTCCTCACTCCGTAATGTACAAGATATCTTCTTTAACATTCTAATACATGTTTGCTTGTTCGACTCTTCTAGATTCTTTCTCTCCTGTTAAGATACTGTAGAATATGCAACTGTATGTGAAATGAAACTAATTTCTTGGTATTGTACGAGGTTAAATTACACGGGTGTTCTTCCCAGCTCGGTAATAAGGTTATATAAGAATAGTTTATATTGACAAGGATGTATTGTATTGTTAACGATTACAAGGAGTCACACAGAACAAGTGACCAAGGATAAGAGTCTTGAAGAAAAATATACATTACAGACGTAATATGAAAATGGAAAAATAGGGAGAGGTATAAAATGCGTGTTCTCGCACCCGTACGCTAGTAATGTTATAATAATGCAACTTATATTCTACTAACACTTCACAATTGCATAGAAAAGTCTTCAGCAAGAAACATACCAATTCAAATTTATTGAATTTGCAAGTTTTGGAAATTTCAATTTTTTGAAAGAGATCTGAATTAAAATAAACCCTGTGCCATTTTTAAAAGTTCATTTTGGTATTTTTAAGCAAAAAATTATACAAAATTGAAGTTGGTTTTTAGGATTTTTTTAAATTCACGTAAAGAATCGCCAAAATAGAAAATACCTACTTCAGAACGACTGTTAGAGATTAATCGGGTAGTACCCGTTATCGAGAAAATCGCGTGAACGGTTAAAGACGTTAGTGTTGTCTACAAACAATGTGCGGACGAGCGGAAAAGCAGATGTTTATGAATGAAAACTCAGTTTTGGAAAAAAAGGAACATAAAAATACGTACAACTTTTCCATCTGAGAAATCCTCAAAACATGTATTTCCGTGGAAATCTGAACATCAATTGATTGCAGCGTTTCAATAATACAAACAAGAAATAAAGAATATATTTGATGTAGTATTTTAATTATAAATTTCATTATTTTTTGGATATCCCACATTGATACTCGCATACCATTGTGTCTACCAGATCTTGGTGATTGCCATCTGTGTCTAGGATCTTCAACACTTTCCGAAGGTCATTTTATTATTTATTATTTATTTTACGTCAAAAAGGCAGTTAGAAACTGCGTATGACGTGCTATGGGGAAAAGTGAATTGTGTGCACGTTTTCAAAATTCTGTGATCCTTACACTAACAAAAGTCATATACTACTTAGAAATTGGAGGGACAAAAAGCTCCCATGTAATAAAATCTATTTTCAAGGATAAAAAGGGAATCAATTTTGGCTTTTATCCATGTAGTCCTACGGAATAATAATCGTTTTCTGCTGCATAACTGTTTCTATACAATTAGAGACTATACTGAGCATCACAAGAAAAGTAATATTAATTTTAACAATTATTCATAATGCACTATTTAACATTTGAACTGTATAAATGTGTATAAACAACCTGTAACATGTTTTGTATTTCAACCTCCGGGTCAATGACCCCCATCTCGATCAGGTTTTTCGTCCAGTTTCTTTGACCCATTGAGCAAATGCTGAGATGACCCCTTGTTTTGCTTCTGGACATAAATGTAACTTCATTATGTGTGCACGTCTTCTAGAATTCAGTGGGAAATACAATTATTCAATTTATCGTTTCCATGTTGTCGCAGCAGGAAGTATTATTCCGATGGACAACTGTTCGGACCCACACGCAAAAGCAGAAAGGGACGTATAAAAATAAAGCACTTCCTACGCCCTAGGCGGCAAAACCGGAAGCGCGGCATGGAAGGTTCCATAAGCCGAGCGGCACCACCGCGCCGCGTGACCCAAACCTTCTAAAACGTTCTAGAACATATTCGAATTCTAGCAGTTGCCTATTGGACTGTTCAAATTCACCCCACCTCGCCATACTGCAGCCGCTGGAAAGGCAGTCGCTAATTGGCCAGTTCAAATGAGTTCAAATCCCCTCTTCGCGTGGCCGATAGAACTCGCAAACCGAACAGAAATCAGTCGCTGAATAGTACCCTTGCTAGAAGCATGTCTCGGGCTCCGTGTTAAAAGATCACGTAAATTCTTATACAGAAAGTAATATTCTGTGCTCGAAAGCCACATTGTTTTAATTTGTGGTAGTTAGCATTGTGTATAAATCAGTCGCTGAGAAGAAGCCAGTGCGAGAAGTATATCTCGGGCTCCGTGTTTAAAACATCACGTAAATTCTTATGCAGAAAGTAATATTCTGTGCTTAAGTTGTGGTCAAGTGAAAGCCACATTGTTTCAATTTGTTATAGTTCAGCATTGTGTATGTATTGAACTAATTAATGTATTTCACACGAAGTTGCAAGTAAGTTGCCAGGCGAGCACATGTTCAAAAAAATTAATTTTTTTAAAAATTAATCGTATCAAGTGTGTTTCCATGATAATCCACATTATTACAAAATTCCTAACGAGCGTCGAAAGGGACTGAGTGGATTGCCTACCTACTTTCAACAACCAATAATACAGTCCACTACAAGCAAAGGTAACCCACCACGTCCATGGTCCTTCGAGCTTCGGATATCGAACTAGTGACCCGTGGAAAGCAACCCGCTCCGTTCAACAACATGAATAAGAGCCAAAATTTATTGCCTTTTTATCCTTGAAAATAGATTGGGACCTTCTTCTTTCAAATTTAAGTAGTATATAACTTAGTGTAGGGATCACAGAATTTTGAAAATGTGCACACAATTCACTTTTCCCCATAGCACGTCATACGCAGTTTTTAACGGCTTATTTTGACGTAAAATAAATAAATAAATAAACCACGCAACTCATCGGTCAGACATTTTGTATGCGAAATCGATCTGGAGAGGGGTCGAACTCTCTTGCTAAAATTTAACAGACACAGAAAGCCATCAACTCGTACGTAAGATTGAAACTGCGATTTTTCAGTCACCGGAATTTCCAATCGTTACTCTACTGCTTACAAGTACGGTGTTTATCTTTCTCGTATTGAAATATACATTAAATTATATGACCATTAATGTGGGCGTCAAAGTATTTACGCGGCCATTATTACAGGATGTTAGCTGTCATTTTAAATTACCTCAGTAAAAATTACATGTGAAAATTTTGCACGTTATTTAATGTTTGAGTAATGGATGTTCAATTGTTAATTTGAGTTAAAAATATCACTTCGAAAATGTAACTCACGTTCCATAAATGACATTTCTATTAATTGATATTTTTAGCTTTTGTTCCCTGTTTATTTATTTTTTGTCCAAATGCATTCAACAGTACTGGACCTCAACAAGTAGCACTTTACCTTAGGTACTAGTGCAACAACTAGTAGAACTGAGGTACTTGTACTTTAACTACTATTAAGCCTCCTATAATACTGTGTACCACCAGCCACCTCTGTTTTAACTCTAAACTGGTTCTAACAAACGTTGTGTACTGTGATTGTGTACACCGGTCGATAAACCGGACGATGCCCGAGTATGTAAAGAGTTAGTTATAGTACGTCTGATAAAGTTCCTGAAAGCGTAGAATGTTCAACAGTTCATTAATTGACACAACACAATTAGTTAATTGACACAAGAACGCTTTTAGGAGCATGTCGAGGCTGCAAAATAGTTTCATCAGAGTTTCGAGAGAGCCACAGACGAAGAATCGGGTTGTCGACAAGCGTTTTGCCACCTTTACTGGCTGGTCACGATGCAACATTCTCAAAAACAATTATTTAAGAACTATTAGTTTACCTCGGCGTAAGAATGATTGAATATTGAAGAAGTTGTCAATGTTACCTTGTCTCAGGTGAACAGAAGATCGTTTTCTCTCGTAATTCGGGCGCAATACAATTCCAGGCGTGTCTGCGCCAAAACACCTCTGCACACAGAGTCTTCACGACTGTAAGGTTGCCCCCACAATCAACAATCAAAACTAATTTTTCAATGAAGCCAATATGTGAATTACTACTAAGCCTTTTAACTGACGAGGCAACCTTTTGTGAAACCACTCGGCTGAAACGTTCTCAACAATTGACTCTCGTGGCGTCATATGAAGAAACGCATATGATTCTCAGAAGTATCAACAATGCGTGTTCCCAGTAGGTGGCGCAATCTCGCGAGCGTCTATGAAAGCAGTTCAAATTTTTCAAAGCAGTTTGTCCTTCCAAAGAGTTTCATACGAAAGACAACATCGTCTCTCTCTCGAAGCCACCATGCGGTTTTTACAGGAAAACAAATATTATAACTCCAACGCGGGACTTTTAAAATGTATGCACTTGGCTGTTAATTTGCGCCAAGGAATTGTTATAAATGATAGAATTCCAATTACGGCGGCAAATTTGAATTATTTTGGCCACCTATGTGCCAACAGAGCATTAAAATTCACTGCCCTTTGAACGGCGTTTTAACTCTGTCGTGTGTAATTAAATGCTGATCAAATTACCTCTGTCCAGAAATTCCCTTCTATAAGACGCGTGGCACATATGGAGCGCTTCCTGGCCCTTCGTCGCACGACGTCTTTCTCTGCCCCCGGCGCGGCCCAAGCACCGGCAGCGCGGCCCTTGTGTGCCGGCGCCGCAACCCCCAATCTGCAGGAGCGCCCTCCCGGCCGCCAGCCAGCCCTTCGTACTACCTGCGCGCGCCTTTATGAGCCCGCCGCCGGCCGCTCCGCTCCGCTCCGCTCCGCTCCGCACCGCTCGGCGCCGTGCCCGCCGGTGACAATACGGCGCCGCCGCCGTCGCGCCGGTCGCCGCCTTGCGACGTCCGCCCCTCCCGCCCCTCCCGCCCCTCCCCGCCCTCCCCTGCCCCCCCCCCTCCCCGCCCCCCCTCCCGCCCCCTCCCCTCTCCCACCTCCTCTGCCCTATTTCCCCCCTCCCCTCCCTCCCTCCCTCCCTCCTTCCCCTCCCATGCCCCCTTCCCTTCCTCTCCCCATCCCGCCCCCTATTCCCCATCTCCCGCCCTTCCCTGCCCCCTTTCCCCACCCCATCCCCTCCCCCCATCCCTATCTCCGCCTCTCCCTCCCCATCCTCCCCCCTACCACCTCCTGCCACCCGCCATACCTCCCTCCTGCACCCGCCCACCATTTCCCATCCCCCCCTCCCCACCTCCCGCCCATCCCTCCCTCCTCCCTATCCTCCCCCCTCCCTGCCCCTCTCCTCCCCAGCTCCGCCCTGCCCCTTCCCGCCCCGCCCACCTGGTTGCAGACGACCGGCGCCAGACCGCACCCGGCGGAGGGACCGAAGTAACGATGGACGCTCGCATATGCCTGAATTAACCTCCAGCACTGGGTTTAGTGCTGCGGAAGGGGACGTAAGGGCTTAGAGCATTGTTGAAGTACGCGGAGACGAAGGCTCCGGTTTTGACTCTCCTGCAAGTTATGGATGATTTCATGTGTTGTCTTAGATTACGGCGTCTCATAAATTATTATTATCTCATCTGTAATTATTCGGTCGGTTGACATTCATAGTGGCGTCATTCAGATCACGCCCCACTCCACTGCACCCCGCCTCGATCAACTGCCTGCGACCGCCGCCTCATATTGAGGGAAAACGATGGCTCCTGTCATGTTCTTGGAATAATCCATAATCTGGTTTTATTGCTCAGGACGGTGACGCAAGGGCTGAAGCTTTGATTCAGTGCGCCGAGACGAAGGCGGCATGTTTAGGTCCCTTACAAGGCGTAAATGTTGTCATATGCTTTTTCGTATCACTACGTCTGTCATATGAGTACCGCACTACCAATCATTCGGAGAATTGACATTCATACGTACATATCACACTTTGCTTCACCTTCCAGCCAGGCCACGCTGCCTTCATATAGAAGACGTTTATTGGTACCGAAGTTATTATGTAAGCACTTCAATTAAGGCCAAACACTGGCTAGGGACGGTTACGCAAGATCTAGACCATTGTTTCAGTGTGTCACTGCAGCGCTTCTGACGGGAGGACCCAGGTTCGAGTCCTGACGGCGGCAGGATTTTCGACATTAGCTTTTCAGCTAGGTCGAATTCAGTCGCTGTCTGGAGGAGAATTCTAGCGGCCGGCTGCTCTGATCGGTAGTTTTCCGTGGTTTCTCCGAGCAACATCAGGCGAATCCCGGAGCAGTACCCTACCAAACGGGCCACGGACCGCGCGCGATCTATCCTTCCTCTTCCTTGTCCTAGCCTCTCCCCTTACACTCTCACTTACACTAACATGCACTACACTACCACATATTCCGGGAGACCGGTCGGGAGCTTGGAGCTTGTCCCAGCGGGGCCGGTGCCCCGCTGGTGGGAGAGTCCTGGTTAGGGGGAAACCCCACTAGCCGGCGTTAGGTCGACGCCGAATCTCGCCATCCAGCGGGGGAAAATCACCGCAATCTCCCGAGAAAAACATGCACTACACTAACAGGACTAATGACCAAAGCAGTTGACGCGCCCGGAAACACTAGAAAATGAATCAATCAATCAATGTTTCAGTGTTCGGAGACGAAGTCGGAATCGCATGAAACACGTGGATGATTGCTTTCTCATTCCACCATGTCTCTCAGATTAATATCATTCTCACGTTCATCGCACATCATTTGGAATGCTGAGTTTAATAATGGTGTATGTCATATATTACCCCATTTTGTCCTTTTCTCCCCACCGGGACCCCACTCTCCCCCACCGCATCCGTACAACCTGGGTGAGACACCACGGTATGGTGAACGTAACGATGGGCGATCTCTTATTTTTGTATTAATCTCAAATCACCAACCTTACTGTTCTTGACGGTAGGGTAGAGACGTTTGAAAGCATTGTCTAAGTTCACGGACCCGAAGGCAAGATGTTCAAGTCCAATGGATGATTTATACATTATGTTGTGACGTAGTTGACTTTCCCTTCCGTCAACTTCAATCAAAATAATATCATCCCACCCGTATCCATAATCATCTGAGGGACCGAGATTCATAGTGGAATAAATTGGAGCCTCGTCCAACAACTTCCCGTCCACCTACCTGTCGAAAACTGTGCGGTCTAAAAAGTGAAGTACTCTCGCGTATGATTGAATACTTACTACTGGCATGATGCCTTGAGGTGGAGCAAGGGTTTGGAGCTTACTTCAAGATCGCAGAGTTCGAGTACCTTGATGAACATGAATGATCTCGAGTTCGGCTCAAGCCCCGTTGGTGGTAGGATTTTCCAGTCCTACCTACATGGCTAGGTCGAGTTCTGTCGCTGTCTGGAGGAGAATTCTAGCGGCCGGCTGCTCTGATCGGTAGTTTTCCATGGTTTCTCCGATCAACACCAGGCGAATGCCAGAAGAATGACCCTAAGGAACGGGTCACGGACGCGATCTTTCCTCCCTCTTCCTTCTCCTATCCTCACCCCTTATTTACACTCACACTAACATGCACTTAACTACCACACGTGTCGGGGGACCGGTCGGGCGCTTAGAGCTTGTCCCGGCTGGGGCGGTGCCCCGCTGGTGGGAGAGTCCTGGTGAGGGGGGAAACCCTGTTGGTCGACGTTAGATCGGCGCCGGATCTCGCCATCCAGCGGGGGAAGATCATCGCCACCTCTCCTGGGAAACAAACTCTACACTTAGGGGAATAATGAACTCAGTAATTGACGCACCCACAATCACAAATCTATCAGTCAATCGAAATTCATTGTTTTTGTCTTTCCTCCAAATTTCTGGATAACTAACAAAACGGTATACACATCAAAGCAGGGTGAAGGTTCCATGATTTTCTTTCAATCGTATTAGTAATCGGACATTAGTAATATAGAAAATAATGATTTATGGAAGGCGTTGTCTTTGCAATTAAGCATTTTTCATTGTTTCTGCTTTCGTAAATAGGGTAATATTGAGAACGTTTACGGTTTTTGTTGCTTTTTTAAACTTAATGACTACTGCTAATCAAATTGTACCCGTGAATATTACAGCAATCAGAGGTGCTGGTAATGGAACTTGGGAACAAGGCGGTCTGCATATCGCACAATTTATAATTTGCACGTTTTTGCACCACCAATCTGGATACATCATCTCAACGCTCGTGGCAATGTTATCAGATTAGAATGGTAGCGATAGCCATTACTGCTGCTCAACAACAAGCAAAAATAAAAATAACTCAACTAAAATTCCTTATCAAGCCGGCTATCTGTAACAGATCCCATTACAATTTATAAAGCAATAGTCAGACCATTAATGCTCTACGCATGTCCCATCTGGAACAATGCATCTATTTCTAACATTAATAAAGTTCACATTGTACAAAATAGATTCCTCAGATTAGCAACACATGCCCCATGGTTCATCTCAAACGCCCAACTTCATAAAGAACTGAATATACCACAGATCATCAAACATATTGCCCATCTTTCCAATAATTTTTACTCCAACCTAAATACAATAAACCGAGCCGTCCATTACAACCTGGCCACTATAAATGACTTCCCTACTAGAATTAAGAATAGATATCCTTCCAAAGCGTTCTTGAACATTTTCTCTGCTAATTGTTCATAGTAGAGGCTCTTGTAGTTTCCTACACTTCTAGTAAGGTAGTTTAGTTTTAAGTTTTAGTGTTAGGTTTAGTATAAGTTACAATGTAAGCCAACAAATGCATATGAGATAGTAATTTGGTACTGATCTGTGCAATTTCCAATCACTCAATAAATAAATTAAAACAAATTGCTGCCAGGTGTGCCAAGTCAAAGCTCAAACGATTTTTATCTGCCAGAGTTATGCGTGACACATGCCTACACACATTCATTCATTGAAACATGATGATTGAAACCAGTTGATTCCTATCAGGAAGCCATCAATCGTAGTTTAGGGCTAACATCTCGACCTCGAATATGTGGCCTCGTCCGACGAGCTTTCCACTCTTGCAGAGCCCAGGGAAAGAACTCATTCCCCTTCAACACAACCAACAAGCCACTCTCTTCAAATGAATTATTGAATGCCTTAATTTACGCGACGAGTCTCAGGCCATGATGCCTGCTCTTCCACCTGACCATGCAAATTTCGTTTTTTGTTCCTTTCACCTACTAAAAGAGAAAGAAGGTATTACTTGGGCGACGACGAATCAGGCAATTTGAATTTAGCTCAGAGGCTTCATTTAGGCTTGAGGATGTTTTACATGCAGTAAATCTACTAACATGGGACAGCCGGCTTTACTTCCCCTCCGAAGGAAGGCGTACGAATAACTTTTTCGCCTTTAAGAATCCACGGCTTTCATCGCGTTTGAACTCGCAAAATTAGGTATAACAGAAGAATGTTTTCGCCCTTAAGAATCCACGGCTTTCATCGGGTTAGAACCCGCAAACGTGGGTATAACAACCTTGTACGTTTACCGTTACACGGTACATCGGTTCGTACACTGTACATCGTCAGCTTTTCAAGGAGCGTGTCCCACCCAAAGAAGAAGGATCGCCCCAAGTGTGGTGTGTCTGCCGCAGCGCCCAGGGGAAAGCCAGGCCGCTGCGTGGGTCCCCCCGCCCCCCGCGCCGATAGCGAACAATGCCTTGCGCAGCGCAGAGCCGATGCCGCAGGCGCCCAGCACCTGTTGTGGCCCACGAGGGGCTCTTCCCACTTCGCTGCACGCCACGCCCCGCCCGGTCATTTCCACCCACCCATCACCCCCGCCGTTGGGTTGGTTGGTTGGTTAGTGATTCCGGGCGCGTCAACAGCTTAAGTCATTAGTCCCCTCAGTGTAGTGCATATTTTTCTTCGGGGTGATGGCGATGAATTTCCCCCGCTGGATGGCGAGATCCGGCGCCGACCTACCGTCGGCTAGCGGGATTCCCCCTAACCAGGACCCTCCCACCTGCGGGGCACCGCCCCAGCCGGGACAAGCTCTAAGCGCCCGACCGGTCTCCCAGGATATGTGGTAGTGAAGTGCATGTTAGTGTAAGTGTGTGTAAGGAGACAGGATAGGACGAGGAGAAGGTAGGAAAGATCGCACGCAATCCGTGGCCCGTTTGCTAGGGTAGTGCTCCGGCATTCGCCTGGTGTTGTTCGGAGAAACCACGGAAAACTACCAATCAGAGCAGCCAGCCGCGATCTTTCCTTCCTCTTCCTTGTCTTATCTTCACCACTTACACACACACTAACATACTCTACAATACCACACATATCAGGAGACCGGTGGAAGATTTAGAGCGTGTCCCAGCTGGGGCGGTGCTCCAGCAGTTGATACATCCGTTTTTTTTATTAACACAATGAAAATTTACAATCTATTTCAATTCGAAATAATAAGTAAATATGATAATTCAAAAATAAATGATCAATGAAACAATACATTACAGAAAAGTCTCCATTGGTACTTTCCAGGATCAATATACAAAGACTTTAACATAAAAGTGAAAAAAATTAGAATAATAAGAACACAAAAGGGTGAATTATTTTTGTTTTGTGTATGTCAATGTCAAATACTAAAGCGGTAAGGAAGTTGCAAAGAGGAGGTTCTATTGAGGCGAGATATTTCTTGGCTATTGTCTAAAACGTTTAGGGCTAGATGGTTTGAATGGGTTTCCAGGCGTTTATTGTAGTTTAGGCTAATTTCTTGTATCTTCTGATATTACCAAGGTGCTTATGAGATGTTCTTAAAATTTTTGACTGGAATCTTTGAAGAATTGATAAGTTTGTTCTGCTGGCTGTGCCTCAGATTTGGATTCCATATGTCCATACAGGAAGTAGGATGGTTTTATAAATTAGCAGTAACACCCGTAATCACTAATTAATCAAAGAATCCTGAGACCGCTTAGTCCTCCACAAATTTCTCTTGGACCTATCAAGTGTCGAATGTCGATCCCAAAGATGGAAGCGAGCAGTCTGAAGCTACGGTCACACTGCAACTGAAATGTTGTCTCTCTCTGGACTGTCCGCAAAAAGGCGAGTTGGCTACGTGATGGTTAAATAAAGACACACAAATGGCGCCCTACGCATGTGGACTAATCACGTAGCAATATATCTACTCTCAGTGTCACAGAACAAGTTTTGTTACCACAATGTTACTGCGTGTTGTTACCACGGTGAATGATGACGATGAACCTGCCCTGTGGCAGTGGATGTTGAAGTCGAAGGGGTAATTTTAGGAATGCGTGGTCGGTGTGTGTTTCTCCATGCGGTTAACCTAAGGTTCTCTGCGTGAAACACCCGTACAGCTCCCGTCAGCCAACTCAGTGTGCTCGCTTAACCTGCGCCAACCACTCTCCCACTCTCCCCTGCACCATTCTCCTGTCCACCAACAAAATGACCCCTTTTTTCTCACACATCCAAGGCCCTGTATTTGTCCGTCCTACCCCACCAAGTGATCTCTCAAAGATATTTCTTTAATCAGGTTTGTAGCTCTAGTGTAAGAAATTTGCACTTACGGTTCTCGTCATCTTAAATTACAGACTAGAATGGAACTTATGACAAAGGTTACTGTCACGTACTTATGTACTCAAAAGTGACAAAAAATAGTTTATTTCGTTTTGTACTGGCAATTTGTGTTACCAGCATTCCTAGAAGACCTCGATATATATCGAAATAATGCGAATAATGACTTATCATTAATTTGCAACAAAAATGACGACAGAGATTCCGCCAACATTTAAACCGTGCATCTCGATAGTGATCGTTTGCGATTAGTTCGAGTGACTTGCGATATGACTTCCATAATTTTACATTTAATTGTTTTATTTTAGTTGTTTTGCGTTATGTAATGCTTCTTCATTGTTGTTGCTTAGTTTATTTCATTGTTTTACTTACGTTAGTTTCAGTAGCTTCCACTATTTGGTTTCTGATACGTTGAAAGCTTAATTCGAGAAATACTACTTAAAAATATATTGTAAAGTATACCATTTTAAATATGTAGTTACCGCAAAAGTTAGTCTAGAGGTAACTTATGAGGTTAAATTTCTATTCGCCCAAAACAGTCGTTAATTTCGTAATTCGAAAACGTTGATGTCTTATTTTGATGAATTGCACAATGATCTCACAATCGTTTACGGATGAGATGTTTGATTCTAACGAAAGACAAGACAGAGTGATTGTCACATGACGAAAAAAGCTACCACGGCAGTGAGCGTGACTCTAAACTGTGAGAACAACAAATAACTGTATGATTTGTGTCAAGGGGTGGGGGAACTATTTGGATTCATAATTGCAAAAGTCGACTGTTCTGACCGGAAGTAGGTTCAGACGCCTGCAAATTCTGTCCCTCCTGTTACGTACTTCCGACCGTGTACGTAGGAAATTTAAAAATTTGGAAATCAATTCATACCTACTAGTAGCTTTCATTTTACGGTTTTTAAAATAAATGGATACAAAAAGTCAAGCGAGCTAAAGCAAAAGACACAAACCTACACATGTGCTTAAGTTCTGTAGTGTTGGCATTGCTTTTAAGGTCCCTTTCCCACGAAGCGGTTTTATCTCTCATCGCTGTCACTCAGACGTGAAACATCGTCATAACTTCTGTCAGTGGTTACATTAATGTAACTAATTGATTTTAGTAAGCCTTCCATCACCGTATTATTCACTCCCTCTCTCTCTCTCTTGACACTAATCATCGCCCAGCACTGTCCAATGGCAGTCAATGTTCTAATTATTAGGTTGCAATCTGATGCTGTCACCAACTGCAGCTGTCGCATTTGCCATAGGTAAATGTGAAACGTCTGCCAATTATCCTTAATTGGCCAAGCTTAATTAAGCAAATCTAATACAAATCTTACTTACACTAAATATGTCTCTTATTTATTTGTTCATTTTTTATGAAAGTCCTAAATTAATTGAGTTTCTATTTCTTTCAGCTTTAAGAGAAACTCAAACCGAAATTTCATAATGGAGATAAACATCTCTGTGCATATTTGAGAGAGAGAGAGAGAGAGAGAGAGAGAGAGAAGGAGAAGAGATAGTAAGTGAGGAGAAGTAGAGAGAGGAGAGGAGAGAAGATAAGAGAGGAGAAATGGAGAGAGAGGTTAATGGAGAGTGAAAAGAAAAATAGAGAGGAGAAATGGAGGGAGGAGAGAAGAAATGGAGAGGGAGGAGAGAAGAAATGGAGAGGGAGGAGAGAAGAAATGGAGACGGAGGGGAGAAGAAATGGAGAGGGAGGAGAGAAGAAATGGAGAGGGAGGAGAGAAGAAGTGAGAGGGGGGAGGGAAGAAATGGAGAGGGAGGAGAGAAGAAATGGAGACGGAGGAGAGAAGAAATGGAGAGGGAGGAGAGAAGAAATAGAGAGGGAGGAGAGAAGAAATGGATAGAAGAGAGAACAAAAAATGAGAGGAGAAAAGAGGAATGGGAAATGGAAAGAGAGAAGAAGGAAAGAGAGGAGAAAGGAAAGAGAGGAGAAATGAAAGAGAGGAAATGGAAAGAGGGAAAGATGAATATCTTAATAATAATAAAGAGACACGTTAAAGCTAACAGGTTTACTTTTTATCGCAGGATAAAGAAATGACCAGCAGAATTACCTTTTATCACAGAATAAAGAAGTAGTATTTAAGTCGTCTCTAATTTGGCATATTATATTGAATTACAGTGAATTGATATTTCTACTTCCATTAGACGTTTTTCTATTCTGATCATTTTTTGAGATGACACTTTTATGATAGTTGATAATTCAATAATGTATTGCATTAGTATCGTTGTTAATAATATTTATAAAAAGAATTCAGTTTGATAACCCTGCTGGTTGAATTCTTTCTGCTACTTGTGCTGTACTTTCTCCCTCATTTCGCAGAAAACCGGTAGCAATTAGAAATCGTTGAAGCCGCACTAGAGGCTTTTCGTGAAATGTACCGAGATTAATCCCGCGTTTTCGATCCGCATCAGTCTGGAAATTAACAGCCTCCCGGTTCTCGGGAAACATTCGTGAGATTACAACGGAGAACAAAGTTTATTTCTTTTTCAAAGAAATTAAAGTGGAAATTATATTCTTCCCCGAAATAACTTAATTCCTCCTTATTTTATCCGGAGTTAGAAGACACGCCGTTAAAAAAAAGTGGCTCCGGCCCAGAGGTCGAGTGTGAGTAAAATTTTACACGTTGCCTGAAAGGAGTTAGCCGGACTCTGGTGGAGTGGGACTCATTACTGCAGTCAGACTACACAATGCGACGGGAGAAAGCCGAATAAATTTTGCGACATGCTAATTAGTTGAGGGAGATTTTCTGTCGCATGACGCTACTCCGAACTGCGCACGACTGTCCGCTGTTGTCCCCTAGTGACGCAGTGCGATATTCTTTTTTTTCTTCGTCGCATTGAAAAATTGCACCATTGCTCTTTCTGAAAATAACGCGTGGAAAAGGGAAAACGGTTGTTCACCATTTGGATGTTCTCTTTTTCCTGCATATTCTATTTGATGAGCACAAATGCAAAGCCCATTAACAGAAAAAAATACGTTTTTCTCTATATTAACAATTTACTATGCATGAGTGCCTGCTTAAGACTATCCCTCCGAGCTGCATCAGAATCTTTCCTTGAAAATTCTCTGAGTTACTTTCTTCCACAACGGCACAAGATGGCGAGATAGTAACTAGGGTAAAAACATCCTAATCAAATTTATTACGCCATTATATTTAATTTCACCACTAAATTTGCCCCTTCCTAAAAGTTTCACTCATTTCGCGAGGCGACCTCTCTACATTTTCATTACACGAATCTAGAAGCTTTCTCAAGTAAGATAATGGATTCAGATAGCCCAATATATTTCTACACTAGCTTGATAAAGTTAAGGATGCAATGAAGCGACAAACCACTCCCAAAATAATTGCACTTAATGAAGAACAATAAGAAGTTTTTAAAGGGTCTATTGATTTTTCAGCGAAGCGAACTCGTGACGAAAGCTCAGGAGTAGTTGGTAAAGAGGTAGCTCTTTAATTAGGAATCTCTAAAATGTAATTTGCAAAGACTTTCATTGCAAAAACAGAAAAAGTAACTTGAGTTTAAAATATGTTTGATCCTTTCATTCCTGTTTTCTGAAGTTGAAACTTCAGCAAAAAATTAGAACTATTAACTGTTGAAGCAAATATAAGTATGTTTCGTCGAAGAACATTGAAGGCTGTTTTGAACCTGGCACTAATCAGCTTCTGCACGGAAGATGCTCGAAACGCGATTTAATTACTCGCTTTCAACTCATTTTTATGATGAAATCAAAATATATCTTATTATACTTCCTATCGCTGATGTTATGTCACACCATACTTTTCTTGAGTCCTTACTAAAACTTAGCTGGTGAACATCTTCATAAACATAAATTTGAAACCTTTTATTATCTTGCGAGATTTGCAAATAAGTTTTAAAGATTCTACTTATGACTGGCTCAGCCATCATTATATATAATGCATAGAAAAATATATAAATTCAGAGGTAAAATTAAATAATACAAAACAACTTCAAAAATTACTGTCACCGTTCCACAAACCTTGTAGTTTATTCTAGTCATGGTCATTATTTATCTTAACATACGGTATTTGAGAATTATTTGAATGATTTAGCCTAAAGTTTTTCTTTCACAGTATTAGTGTGAGGTGTCTGAGTCACGGAGTATTCAAATCGAGTGCAGCACATCCGTGTGCTTATGTTATTAAGCAGCTATGGTGGTGTAATCGTTGGCGTATCAAAGTATCATATCAGGAGCTCAGTGCATCAACTGATGTCACTGCAGTGTCTCTGACCGGGAAGTCCTAGGCTCGAGTCCCGACGGCGGGAGGATTTTCGACACTAGCTTTTCAGTTAAGTTGAATTCAGTCACTGTCTGGAGAAGAATTCTAGCGGTCGGCTGTTCTGATCAGTATTTTTCGTGGTTTCTCCAATCAACATCAGGCGAATGCCGGAGCAGTAATCTAACAAACGGGCCACGGACCGTGCGCGATCCTTCCTTCCTCTTCCTTGTTCTATCCTCACCCCTTACACACACACACATTTATACTAACATGCAACACACTGCCACACATGCCGGGAAATCGGTCGGGAACTTAGCCGGCTAGGGTGGTGCTCTGATGGGGGGAAATACCTGGTTGTGGAAAACCCAGTTAGCCGACAGCAGGTCGGCGCCGGATCTGGCCATCCAGCTGGGGAATACCACCGCTACCTCCCGATGAAAAATCACGCACTACACTTACGGGACTAATGCCCATAGTATTTGGTGCGCCCGCAATCACTGAGAATCTATTGAAGGGTCATATCCAAGATTGCGTGTTCAAACCGTGGAATTCGATGGACGGAAGAGGGGAAGTGAAACCTCTCGCAAGCAAATACACTGCATGTAAACTATCCTCATGCCAAAAGATAACCTCTGAGAAAAAAATTAAAAGATCGACAGCTTCATCCCCCTAATGGGACCTTCTTTCTCTACTAGATGACGAAAGGAGCTTAGCGAAGTTTTCGAGGTCAAAGGGATACCTGGGATGATGGCTTGACCCTCACCACATACAATCATTGAATATCATTGAATCCATCATTAAATTGAATTATATAAGTTATTGTGGCGTCTGTAACGTTTCAACTTTGCTGGCGGATTTGCCACAAAGTTAACATGATATTTAAATAAATATTGGAAACTGATTGTTAAATGTTACGATAGTAACGGGGAGTGTTGGCATGAGAATGAAAAGTTGTTGACAGAGATTGAGAGACGAGAAAAAGATGTTGATAAAAAATTGGAATTAGGAATTGTACGAATCGTATGTATCCTTTGAAAGGTTAAATAAATTGTTCTTTAAAAAAAAGAATCTATCTCATATGTTATCTGAAAAGTGAAGAACGTCATACAACATAATAAACAATATGATAAAGATACAACATAATAAAGTGATGTTGTATGGATATATAAAGTTGTAACGGCAAGTTATTAAGGCAAGGTAACGTGGACGTTACACGTCGTAGCAACGCTTTCTAACCAGTCGGCCGGTGAAAACCATTGCGCCCGCACGCGTGAGTCGGACGCTGTCGGGGTGGGGGCGGTTGGTTGCTCATCCCCGATTTGCGAGCCTGGCCCCGTGGAGGCGACGCCGGGAGCGCACCTGCGCTGAAAAGATGGACGCCAGGGGGAGGGGCGTCAGGAAAGGCCCGCTCTAAAATAAACTATTAAGAAAGGTTAGTGGCGAGTCTTGGAAGATTGTGCGAGATCCCTGGAGAAGGCTGGTCGTCGAGCCTTCGGGAAACCGACAGCATGGTGACGAAAGGGGGGTATTGATTGATTGATTGATTTTTTTCGTGTTTCCGGGCGCGTCAACTGCTTTGGTCATTAGTCCCGCATATTTTTTCTCGGGAGATGGCGGTGGTCTTCCCCAGCTTGATGGCGAGATCCGGCGCCGACCTACCGTCGGCTAGTTTCCCCCTAACCAGGACTCTCCCACCAGCGGGGTACTGCCTCAACCGAGACAAGCTCTAAGCTCCTGACCGGTCTCCCGGAATATGTGGTAGTGTAGTGCATGTTAGTGTAAGTGTGTGTGTAAGGGGAGAGGATAGGACAAGGAAGAGGAAGGAATGACCGCGCGCGGTCCGTAGCCCGTTTGGTAGGGTACTGTTCCGGCATTCGCCTGACATTGATCGGAGAAACCACGGAAAACTACCGATCAGAGCAGCCGGCCGCTAGAATTTTTCTCCAAACAGCAGCTGAATTTGACCTAGCTGAAAAGCTAGTGTCGCAAATTCTGCCGCCGTGGGGAGTGGGAACCTAGAACCTCCCGGTCAGAGGCGCTGGAGTGACATCAGTTGATGCACTGAGCTACCGCTCCCGGTGCAAGGGGAGTTGTGAACCCTCTGGGTACATAACTTAGCGTCGTCTGCGCTCGCACGGGATATGTTGAGAGTCGAAAGACTGGGCGATATCTCCTGTGCTCTCAAGCATGCAGTCTTCTCGCAGACTGGTTTGGCGTCAGGCCATGTAGTAACTATGGTAACAAGGGACTCAGCGTCTCACAGCATCGCACCAGGCGATGCTCAACTGCCTTAGAGCAGTGGTACAGGGCTGTAGGCCTAGGGACTCTAGCGGAGTTTTCGCAATTAATACAAAGGGAAAGGTTGCCGGAAAATTCTTTATATGTTTTTAAATTTATATTGTTGTTCTTTGTGTAAATATATGTAAATATTTTTTTCTCCCAAACAGTTGTCTGTGTCCATGAATTCCAGTACGTCAAATATGCAGTTATCGAATGCCCTTCGTTTGTATTATGTCAATTGTCTATTTGTCGATTTTTGATTTATCAGAGGTTTAGCCTAAATAATATTTTCAACCAGTTTTGATTTTCTATTGACAATTAGGAGCAATCCGACATTTATTTGTGGAAAACTTCACGGATCAGTGGTTTTGTATAGTAAAAATATTCACTCTGAGCAATTCTAACAAAGTCAGCGATTTCATTCTAACTTTATTTTTATACCTGCTAATTTTTAAACAAACATTATTCAAATAGTATAGCTGATAAATAAGACAAAGAAAACTGTCCTATAATACAATAAAATATTAATAAACGTCGTAGGAATCATCGTCTTTCTTATTACAACTGGTCTGGTAATAAATAATTCCTTTAATGGTTTATTTTCCGGAAATTACTGAAACTGTACGTAACACATTAAGGGTGCTTCACGAGGCACGTAAACGTGCATAACATTACAAAATTGTATACCTTACCATTATCATTGTATTTCTTCTAATTTACACACTGGCTACGGCAAAACGTCGTTCTGTCCTTCCGTGTGTGAACAACGCTAGCGGCTAAAACGTTCAGCCGATTTTCTTCAAAATTGATATTCTCCAGTCGATCTGATTGACGTCGCAGTCATTTGAATTTGAAACAGATATTTTAATTTTGGGGGTACTTTACATAAAACCTATGGAACATTTTCCAAATTTTCAAAAAAATGTCTCCAACATTTTCATCCAGTTTTGGTGTTGCATAGTGTGAAGGACGTTTAATAGAATGGAGCAGGTCTCATGTTCGCTGAAAACCCCAATATTTCGAAAATTGCAAAAGTTCAAATTTTTTTCGGAGTCTTTATACAAATCAAACATTAAAGATAGAGATATTTGTCCGATAATGAAATCTGTTCCTTAACGATAGATTTGAAATGAGATCATATACATGTTTACACAAATTTGAGTACTTTTTGCGTAATTTTGAGTGAAATGCGGGCAAGAGAGTACGTGCTGTTTTAGCACCACTTGTTTCAGAGCGCTACCAGCAATCTCCTTCTATCAAAGTTCTGTTTTTCCACCAGCCGTTTTAAGAGGTCCTGGCTCTAAAAGTAACGCGAATTTGGTCAAATCTGGAGAGGGGGCAGATTTGACCCTTGGGGCAGAGTCGGCCTCTGGAGGGCCCTGTTTCAGGGTAATTCGAAATGATCTTTAGTTTCCTGCAAGGAGAGTCGAACGGTCGCGTCAAATGGAGGTCCGGAAGGGTCCTAATTCTGAATAGGGGTTAAACATATATTACTCTATTACTACATGGTGGTCTACCTGAAGTACTGTGCATTGTCAGTGTATTTCTTTAGTCAGACGTTAGAAAGGAAAATAATAAATTGTTCATTTGGTGTACTCCCACCTCCCCTGCTCCCACAGTGGCTTGAACTACCCGTCTCAATCGTACAGTGTCCTTCCTCACCCAAACACACCCCCATCCTTATCGTCTATTGCCAAGTTTCTATGTGTTAAACTAGCTCAAGTACCCTCCATTCAGAATAAGATGTTAGAAAGGAATACAATAAATTGTGCATTTGGTTTACTCCTAACCTGTTCTCCCTCCCTGTGGGATGCGCTTCTCTATCTCACCCATACATTTCACTCTGTTCCTACCTCACCCTACCACACCTCGCCCAACTGTGCTACGATGACCGTTACCACCATTGGTGCTAAGACAGCAGTATTCCATTGATATTCCTGCCAAACTTCCAGAAAATATTTTGATCTGCGGTTGCTCAAATTTTAAATGCGCTATAGGAATTAATTAAAATGCATTTAGTAGAATATTTTATGAGCTTTCAAATATTTTTATTATCTTTGGAAGATTGTTTTCGAATTTTTTAATTTATTTTTATTTATTTATTCATTTATTTATTTTACGTCAAAAAACAGTTGAAACTGCTTATGACGTGCTATGGCGAGAAGTGAATTCTGTGCACATTTTCAAAACTCTGTGATCCCTACACTGAGACATATACTACATAAATTTTGAAAATAAAAAAAAGCTCTTGAATAATTTGCGAAAAAATAGTGCACACTATATCTTAAAGGGTACGAATGACAGATGGAGTAGTTTTACGATAGCTCATGTAGATACTAACTTTGATATTGTTGGGCGGTCATGTATACAAAATTTCAATATGAACGGAAGAATACTATAGATTTAGATACAAAAGAAATAAATAAACATTTTACTTTAAATTATAGAAAGTAATTTTAAAAAAAAATTGTCTTAGTTATACCCATATAAATACACTACCTTTCTGTGAATGAGCATCGGTTTATCCGTTTTCTACAAAACGCCGGGCAAACAGCAAACTATTCGTACTAGCAATTGAATAGTTTTTCAGTAGGTGTAAGAGATTATAGGCAAATGTGTTGAAATTACAGACACTCCAGTTTTTTTTATACAGACAAGACGTCACACTCCACCAGAATTATTTTTGTCCGAAACGCGTGGTTGTGTATTCGAATTCCGCCTATAGTGAGGATGTTTCCAAACTGTGATTCTAAGGTGGAAGGTTAGCGTAAACTACCAAATTTCTCGCAATATTAGTATAATCATTCATCAGTTCACAATTACTCAAGTCAACCAATGACTGATAAACCAATCACCCTATTGTACTGTTAATTTGAAGGGAAAATTCGTCTTAAAGATGAAACCAACGAAGTATTGAAATATGCACTTACACTTATTTTATATACACCCAAACCAATTTTTGTTATCCAACTTTATTCACTGTGATGTTACAAGTATGATAGACATTAAATCCAATTCCATCAAACATACTGTAGTATGTAAAACATTTATTCTCATTCACATGTCATGTCACAATCATACATATTCAGATGTTCCTTTTCATATTTATATTGTGCACCCTCTTGAATGAGGCCAGATTTGTTCTGTTATGTTGAAATACGTCCATCATTCTCATAAGCGACTTCAAAAACAAAACAGAATCAAATGTAACGCATTTTGATGCTTCATAGAAGCCATTCACCACGCATATAAAGATCATGGCGTGATCGAGCTTCTCACTCAAAGAACAACTTGAAAGGCAGTTTCGAGCACAACGTGAAAATACAACCCAAAACTCGTCCCGTCTCCGTCAACGGGACGGAGGAAACAAACGAGCATAGCGTGAAACGAATATCCGAGCGGAAGGCAAATATCGTGCGGCGAATTCAAATCCGGGAATTTTCCAGAATCGCTCTTTCCGTTCCGCACGCGACGTAAGAAAACAATTGAGAGCGCTTATAAACCGTCAACGCCGCCGACACGTTCATTCCGCATTCAACTGTTTCGGGAAACAAGAAAGCTCCGCCGGCACGCCACGTTAGCGCCGAGGGCGGTGGCGGCGGCCACTCAAAATTCGTTCTTCGCACCCATTGCCACCGCTGGAGCGCTGCTGGAGGAGGATGGGTGTGGCTGGATGTGGTTGGATGCGGCTGGAGAAGGCTGCAGGAGGCTGGAGGAGGCTGGAGGAGGCTGGAGGAGGCTGGAGGAGGCTGGATGTGGCTGGTGGGGCTGGATGTGGCTGGTGGAGGCTGAATATGGCTGGTGGAGGCTGGATGTGGCTGGTGAAGGCTGGAGGAGCCTGGAGGAGACTGGAGGAGGCTGGATGAGGCGGATGAGGCTGGATGAGGCTGGATGAGGTTGGATGAGGCTGGATGTGGTTGGTGAAGGCTGGAGGCGGCTGGAGGAGGCTGGAGGAGGCTGGAGGATGCTGGAGGAGGCTGGAGGAGGCTGGAGGACACTGGAGGACGCTCGAGGAGGCTGGATGAGGGAGGAGGTGGCTGGATGGGCTGGAGGAGGCTGGAGGAGGCTGGAGGAGGCTGGATGAGGGCTGGAGGAGGCTGGAGGAGGCTGGAGGAGGCTGGAGGAGGCTGGAGGAGGCTGGAGGAGGCTGGAGGAGGCTGGAGGAGGCTGGAGGAGGCGGGAGGAGGCGGGAGGAGGCTGGAGGAGGCTCGAGGAGGCTGGAGGAGGGTCGAGGAAGAAGTCCTGCAGAACGGCCGAGAGGAAGTGCTTGTGGAGATCTGGAAGCTTTGGGAGTGCGCACTGGATGTTTTCCGTGCTACCTAGTCTGGACCGCCGTCGCAAATCAGACGTTCATTGCATTGGGTTCACTTAACTTACTTATGTTGGGTACAAAAGCGAATTCGCTATGTACAGAAATCCTCTATTAATTGCATTTAAATGCTCTCTTAATCAATTGATTGATCTAGCTACGAGATCAAACTATAAGTGTGTAATGCTTCTGATTAAAAGTAGAAAAATGGGTTATATTATTGAGAACATATTTGCATTCTCTTTTTAAATGATAATATTTGTATATATTTAAAACTATTTACATGAGTCTCTCTCCAATCCTTTGTTTAAAATATTTTAAATAAATGTTCAGAATCACGTAAAGTACATTCTAACTCATAGTAGAAATAATCCGACATCACAGTGGCATTTATATATCACACTCATTTATCAGAGAAGAAAAGAAACGAATTATGTTTGTACGGAGTGTAACTTGGCAAAAATATTTACACCCCCATGACGTCTCTTCTTGTCGAGATCTACTCCATCTCGCCCCGCTGTGCCCTTCCCCGCTCTAGCACGTCTAGCTCCGTTCCGTCCCATCCGCTTTTCTTTCTCAGTCCCGTCCCATCCGCTTCATCCTTTCATACTGTATCGCAGTCCACTTCATCCCACGTCACATCTCTCAGCTAGTGATGGAACATTTTACCATAACATCGTCGATACATCGATGTTCCGCATTGCCCTTTTCCATTCTACTTATCCCCACTCCTCCCTGTTCCCTCTGTTCTATCTTATTCCACTTAACCCGTTCTCTATCTCCTATCTTATTCCTCTTAATCCGTTCCGCTTTGCCCTTTTCCATTCTACTTAGCCCCACTCCACCCTGTTCCCTCTGTTCTATCTTATTCCTCTTAGCCCGTTCTCTCTGTTCTACCTTATTCCACTTAACCCGTTCCGCTTTGCCCTTTCCATTCTATTAGCCCCACTCCCCTTTCCTCTGTTCTATCTTATTCCTCTTAGCCCGTTCTCTCTGTTCTACCTTATTCCACTTAACCCGTTCCGCTTTGCCCTTTTCCATTCTACTAAGCCACACTCCGCCCTATTATCTCTGTTCTATCTTATTCCTCTTAGCCCGTTCTCTCTGTTTTATCTTATTCCACTTAACTTGCTCCGCTTTGTCCTTCAGCGCTCTACCACGCCGCACTCCACCCCGCCCTATCGCTTCACCTGCCTCTACCACACTCCACCGCACAACGCTTCACTTTCCCCTTCGCTGCGTCGTTTCCTGCTACTCAATGCCTCGCTCCGCCCACACCCCCAATCTGCTTCACAATGTCCCGCTCCACCCTTTCCCTCTTCAATCCACCTCTTCAATCTATTATCCTACCCGCCCACCTGTCATCCCCACCTTCTCCTGTCACTGCTCAGCCCGTTCTGCTCCGATCTGCTGAACTAATTTCCAATATTGACCGTCAATTACATAGAGCCTAATTGCTCTTTAGGAATGAATAAAAAGGCATTCAGTTGAAACTTTATGGTCTTTCAGAAACATCAGATTAAATGAGGTGAATGTTCTATCAGTTTTCAAGATATTCTCAAAAACTAAAAGAGCGAGCTGTTAAACTCTCAAATTAAAGATGGGAAATAGAAATGAGGATATTTTTCACAAAACCTCTTGTAAGCAATGACTTTTCTCTTGTTTTGAAGGTCAAATGTACACAATTTCATTCAGTAAGTGTTCATTACGAGTTAATTATGTACCATACATTTCCTCCGATAAGACGAACTTCAGATAAGACGACGTGTTCGTTTTCGTCAAAGTTTTATAATTTTAGCATATATCTGTCCCAAAAATCCTCTCCTGAAATACCAACGGTGGAAACAGTGATCAAATTCTTCAAGTGTGTGGCTTCTAATGCTATGGAATACTCTAGGGACGATTTGTTAATGGATTCCGACGACGAAGAGAAAATCTAATTGCGAAGTACATAATGGGACCCGTATGATGAACGTCCCACCAATGAAAGTGAAGATATATTTCAGGAAGTATTTCCCTCAGATGATTAATGTGCGAACTTCAAATTTTTAAGTGAAAATCACATCAAAATCAGTTTTGCCAATTACGAGTCTAGCTGGACAAAAGGACGGACGAAATGATTAATTCACAGGTTGGAAAAAAATTGTAAAAGTAATGAATGGGTTTTATTACTTAGAGATACAAGTTCAAAAAAACAACAGAAATTACAGACAGACATATCAATTTTAAAAATATAGGTATATTGTATAACTTTGCGATCCAATGTATTGTAATAATTACATTAGTACATTAATACGTACAATTGGTGTAGGTTTATAGCAAATAAATAAATCATGCTTGTAAAAATACCATTTGCAGGTCATGGTGAAATAAAAAAGAATTTTGTGAAAATTCTTTAAGAAAACATCAATTCTAGTAGGATATTTTTCTTTCAATGCATTTCATAAGATGTCTTTCTATGAATTGTTTCATAAATGGCTAATAATAGCTTTTGAAGTGTCTTCTAGTTAAAAGTGTTTAATGATCGATAGTTAACTACACTTTATTTAGGTGGAACATGTACTACTTCTAATATTATTTTTCCATTTCGTTGTCAGAAAAGGGAGGATCCGTTTTCATAAATTCCATTCCATTTCATTCCATTCATAACTGTTATTTACATCAGGCGAAGTCGGTCTGGTTGGGTATAGCGAAATGAGGCCAGGAAATACATAGTACTGCGCCGGTGAGGGCCAAAAGGATCTCGAGGAGCGCCGAAAGAGGAGAACGGGAGAGAGAGCAGGCGGGAAGGCAGGCGACGTGGAGACGTCTCGACAATGGAGCCTCCCATTCAGAGGCGTCACAGTCAGATGGGGTGGGCGGCAGGGGTGGGGGTGGGGGAGGGGGAGGGGAAGGGGAAGACGCACCACCCCACAACCACACGCCCCGCAGCCGTCAGATTTACGAGGCTATAAAACAAAACCATCGTTTTATGCTCTCGCGGACGTATTTCAGGACCCTGCGGCTGCCACGGGTGAAGCCGCGCGGGGAGGCGAGGGTGAGAAGGAAAGGCGAAAAGGGGTGAGGGGAGGGTTGGCTGTGGCGGATCTTAGCGAAGGCAGAAACCTTGGATCGAATTCACTCGCTGTCTGGAGGAGAATTCTAGCGGTCGGCTGCTCTGATCCGTGTTTTTCCGTGGTTTCTCCGTTCAACATCAGGCGAATGCCGGAGCAGTATCCTAACATACGGGCCACGAACCGCCCGCGATCTTCTCTTCCTCTAACATGTCCTATCATCACCCCTTACACATACATTAACATGCACTGTCACACATACCGGGCGACTGGTTGGAAGCTTAGAGCTTGTCCTCACTGGGCGGTGCCCTGCTGGTGGGAAATACCTGATTGAGGAAAACTCCACTAGTCGACGATGTCGGCGACGGGTCTCGTCATACAGCGAGGAAGACCACCGTCACCTCCGAGCAAAATCTCGCATTGCGCGTACGGGACTAATGACCATAGTAGTTGACACGTTCGGAGTCAATAACAGTCAATCAATGAATCAATCAGAAACCTTGGAGGCGGTGTCACGGAATGAGTAAGCTAGCCGTCGGAAATAAGAAGAACAGAAGTGAAGTAGACAAGCATATGAGCGAGAAGAGGTGATAATGTTTGGAGCAAACCAGAAGTAGTGAAATATGCTAGAAAAGTAAGAGAAGTGTGCAGGTGGGAGGCGGGGACCGATTGAAGCAAAGTGATCTTTGGAGGTATTGGTGTGGAAGTCAGGCGCTGCTGGTCATCGGAAATGGCGAGAAGGGAACTGAAGTTCAGAAGAAAGGGCACATGCTGAGAGTAACAGGATTGGATGATATTCCAAGAAAACGTGAAGTATTTAGATCGCCTACAAACACGGAAGGAATGTGGGCGTGGAGGAGGCAGTGGTGGATCGGAGTAAAGACAAGAACTTTCGAGAAGTTTCAATGGCAAAAAGCGCTAGTGATGTGGAAACGCTGGATTTTGGTGGTAGATTTCTGACAAAAGGCAACGGATTTTCTGAGAAAGCTACTCCAGGTGAGGAAAATATTGTTCAAGTGGAGTTGAATTTTATGCACAATTTGCAAAGTTGCGGCAGCAAACGTTGCAGAGGGAGTTTTGCAAAGATGGAAATGGTGAAGGGGGCTAATTTCGTGAAGACAATAGAAAAAGAAGAAAAAATAATGGATGGCCACGGCCTTTGTGTGAGTGACACAGAATGATTTAAATTTTGTAACGAAGGGGTTTGAGGCTCTATGTGTGCTGAGAACAGCAAATAAGAAGGTCGATATCAGAAATGAAAGTATTTGAATAATTGCAATTAAAGGGAAAGTGATTCCCGTTAACAATTTTTTCAAGGCAGTGGAGGTCACTGTCTATGAAGTTTAAATCGAAGTATAATGACTATGTCGAGATGTAACGACATACAGCACTATCATAAGTGGTGCTACATTATTGGAAACAGAAAAGAACTTAAGAGCGCAAAGAGACAAAATGTGTATTGAATCCCGGAAAAACCAAGTGTATTATATTGAATGTGAAGGAATAATTGGAAGCAGGAGTGGCGGTGGCTATCCCTTTGGTGACGAAAATTGCAGGATTGGTAAATATTGCGATGATATAAATATTTTTGCACAAGGAAGTAGTGACGACGCCGTCGTTAATGGTCAAGTTCCCTACGGAATGACGATCGTCCTGGAAGGATGAGGACTTGAGTGTTGGAGTTGCTGTAGGTGGTGGTTGTGGTAGGGGTGGCGGTGGTGGCACTGTCATTAGTGATGCATTTACTAGTAGTGCTAGTGCTGGTGTTGGTTATCGATATTGGGACATATACTATTTCTGATACTAGTACTAATGTTAGTACCAGTACCTGCAGTAATACTGGAGCAGGTTTTGGTACTGTTGCTGGAGTGGTTGCTGGTACTATCCCTGGGAGATACGGAAACTCCTATTCGTGATGCTGGTATAAACTGCGACCGTGGCAAAGTGGTCCAGTTTGTAGATTTTGATTGAGATAGCGCCGATATGAAGAACCAAGCGGAAGGGATGGGCGATTTAATCGTAATTAGTATAAAAATCGATTATTTTATACGATTAATTGAAAAAAATTAAATTGATTACATTTATATTTCAAAGACTAGCAAAATATGAATGTACATCTCTCTTTTTGAAGTTAAGTAACAGAATTCCTTGTCTGTTCATCTCTCTTCAAGTTGAAAACATAATAGAGACAAACACACGACATTAATTTCATGTTAGTAAAAGTAATAAATTGAAAACTGGGTGTGTATGATCTGATACTATAGTCATGGTATTATATTCAGTATGAAATAAGAGATAGAATTACCAGTTTTCCTAAAATCATACTCAACCAAGTACATCGTTAGATTACAATTATTGGTGTTACTATGTCTAGAAATTCTACGACTACTTTCAAAGTTACAGTCATTTCTCATGAGTACACATGTAGAATGAATATTATTTTAAAAAAACGAATTAATTAAATCGTGGCGTGCTTAAAACGAATTAATTAAAGAAAAAACTAATAAACGATTAATTATATTACAAATTAAAAATTATTTTACGTTTTTTACACAATATTTAAAACCTGTGAAAAATTAATCGAATATTGAAAATTGATCGATTAATTCGGAGGGATTAATCGACGCATATTAATCTTCGTCGATTAGATACGAATCGTTAGAATAAAAATCGCCGATTAGATATGAATCGATTATTATTTAGTAAACGCCCATCCCTACCCAAGCAGGCTAAAGCAAGAAGCGACGGCACCGCCGCCGAGGCAAAGGGCAACCTCCCCGCGAGGGCAGGCGCGCTGGCAGGGCGCTCGCCCAGGGTGGAGACCCCCCCCCCCCCGAGCGTGGAATGCGGCGCCGAGGCGGTCGCGCATTCAACTCCCGTCGGCGCCAGACGTCGCGCCGGCACAAAGCGGGCGCGCCTTCCCCCTCCCCCGCGTCCGCCTTCGTCTCCGCCTGCCGCCGCCCCCCTCCCCGCTCGCGCGCCTGCCGCGGAGATAATTCCGTGATTAAAGCGGAGTGTGCCGGCATCGCTGCCGCGCGGGTTGAAGGGCTCGCTTCCCTTGAGGCGCTCGATTAGAGCCCTAAACCCACCCTCGAAAGAGTGGACTCTCGATTGAGGAGCTTCTCTTTTCGTTACATTAAGGATACACTGAGACGGTCATTAGATTAACACCGCAAATACAATTTAGTCTTCGTTTTAAATCTTGGTGTTCTATGTTTTAATTTTTGTAAGTCATAAGAACTACAGTACTCTTTGGTGTTATTTTGGTTCTTATGTCCAGGAGTTTGTTTGATTGATTGATTGATTTATTCATGTTTCCGGGCGCGTCAACTGCTCTGGTCATTAGTCCCGTTAGTATAGTGCATGTTTTTTCTCGGGAGATGGCGGTGATCTTCCCCCGCTGGATGGCGAGATCCGGCGCCGACCTACCGTCGGCTAGTGGGGTTTCCCCCTAACCAGGACTCTCCACCAGCGGGGCACCTGTGGAGTGTGTAAGGGGAGACGACAGGGCAAGGAAGAGGAAGGAAAGATCGCGCGCGGTCCGTGGCCCGTTTGATAGGGTACTGCTCTGCAGTGACATCAGTACCGCTCCTGGTCCAGGAGTTTGTCTTGCGCGATCTTCTTCAATTCAGACTCGTAACATTTTCATATTAATACAGTAAGACACTCTGATGTCTATTGCATAAAGTAAGGTCTTTATCTCAGGGCATTTTTCAATAAATCAAAGGAGGTCAAGAAATCAAGCTGCGCTTCGCAATCTTTGCTGTAGTGGATGCAAAGAAGAGCGCGATATATACCATACATCATTCAATAAGGAGGAAATGACATTACTGAAAAGAAGAACGTGGGGTTTCCGCCTTAAAGAGGGGTCCCTGATCGGATTGTGTAAAAAACGAGTGCAGTAGTGTAAACAGCACCACAGTAACCAGCCAACAAATATCAAGAAGTTCTTACTAGTAACCGAGAATATCAGTTCGAATATCAGAGATAAATACTAGTACATACTAGTAGCAGAGAGCTGGTCTAATGAATTGGCACACCACTACTGATGTTCCATGGGCAATTAATTGCATGAAAAATGTTCGACTCTTAGGCCAACCTACATACCAGTAGACAAAACAACCGATCCGTGTTCAGTGGCCGAGTGCCGAAAGTACCATTTTTCCCACAGAAATTCGTGTAGACACAAGATGGTTGAAATGTAACACACAAGTGATAACCATTGAAATTCAGTGTTATGAGACCCCTTTTGAGATTGATTATTCAGTAAATATTAGGTATATATAATTTTTATAATACACATCATTTGAATTCTTCGTATTCTAAAAGTCTTCGAGTTGTTAACTTTGTTTATCTTGTGTCATGATAGTAATTAATCATGGCAAAATAAATATGATCTAGTTACTCTGATGAAACACAGCAAAATTAAACGAAGCAAAGTGCCGTCTATTTTTTTGTGGATTCTTTGCACTTAAATACTACAGACACAAATATTTGATGTTTACGTAATTACTAATGATTGTCTAGAATATTTGTACATAATTCCAAGAAGTTTTGTTTATTACTATTCATAAAAGTCCTTAAATAACTTTGTAAACGAGGATTAATTTGTATCTCGATTTTATTAATTTTTGGAAATAAAAAATTCTTGCAGGACTAATTTCCTAGAATTTTAATGTACTCAGAGCTAATAAGTTTCGGTAATCTCACTTTCATTAACTTTATTGGTTTTCTATTTTCTGTCTTTATCACAGAAAAAAATACATTTTTCACCAACTGAGTAAAAAGAAAAATCACCACTTTATTGAAATCGTGCATCTATAGACGTAGAATATAAAAACTAGCGATGATACAACAGTATATTCTTTCTCGCATTATTTGTGACTTTTGCAATTTTCCACTAAAATTAAACTTGCGCCATGTTTTCCAGAAAACATTTTCTTTATAAATTGCCTTTATTTCAAGTAAAAATGACACGAAAAATGAATCATATTTTTTAAAATTATAGAAGACCATATTCCTAATCAACATCAAATGTTCAGAACAAATTTCATTAAGAAAAATAAATCTATTATCAATATAGTATGTAGCATTTATTATTATTATTATTATTATTATTATTATTATTATTATTATTATTATTATTATAATTAGTTTGCAATTTCTGAAAACGTAGAGAACAAAACTGAAACCTGCATCAGTTGTAAAGGAGTTTTCTTTACTACGTATGAAAAGAAATAACGAAGAATCGAGGAACAATTTTCAGAAAATCCTTTTTTTGAAGTACATATACTTAATCAAAATTACGCAAAAACTATTCAAAATTTCTAATAATTGTAAACGCCCTTATATCCAGATTTTTATCTCCGCTTTACGATATTTCCATCATTTCATTTTTTCATTTAGGGAAACATTTTTTACCTTCCGTATTGTGACCAGGAGCGGCGACTCAGTGCATCAACTGATGTCATTGCAGCGCCTCTGACCGGGAGGTCCTAGGTTCGAGTCGCCCGTTAGCCGAAGGAAGGTCGGCGCCGGATCTGGCCATCTAGCGGAGGAAGACTACCGCCACCTCCCGAGCAACAAACACGCACTACACTTACGCGACTAATGACCATGTTCGTTGACTCGCCCGAAATCACTAATAATCAAACAATCTATCAATCCTTCAGTAATTTAGTTGTGGGAAGTGTCGAAAGAAACTTTCAAAAATCAAATTAACCGTTTCAAATTCGCGGGGGGCCTCGATTTCAGGCCAATGTTATCTTGTCATACACTATTGATATGATAATATAGCGGAAATGTAATATTTTATATAGTCATACTATTGTAAATGAATATATTAATAAAGAGAGGCGGAGGCAAAGGGCAAGGCCCAGGGAAGCTGCCGGGCGGACAAACGCCCACCGACCTGCAGAGTAAGCTGCTTTCAACGCGGACGCCAAGAGACGGGGAGCGGGTGCAAAGCCAGCGCCGCTGAGGGCAACGGGTAGAGCGGGGCGGGAAGCAATTTAAGTGAGAACAGCATGGAGTGTAAGAAAATGTGCGATAGTGAGGGAAGAGCATAGCGCGTGGAATGTTTTGTGAGGAGAAACCGTGGTGAGAAGTGGAGACAGTGTGCGGAGAAGAGAACGTGGCGTACATTAAGCATGAAGGCGAGAAAACACGATAGGGAGGGACCTAGAGAGGTGGCTCACAGCTGATGTAATTGCAGTTCCTCTGACCGGGATGTCCTAGTGTTACACTCCCCACGGGGCCAAGAGTTTCGACACGAACTTGACAGGTCGAATTCAGTCGCTGCCTGGAGAGGAATTCTAAAGGCCGGCTGCTCTGATCGGTAGTTTTCCGTGGTTCATCCGATTAACACCATACGAATGCCGGAGCAGTATCCTAACAAACGGTCCATGGACCGCGCTCGATCTTTCCTTCCTCTTCCTTACCCTATTCTCACCCCTTACACACACATTAACATGCACTACAGTATGACATATGCTCGGAGCCCGGTCAGGGGCTTAACGTTTGTGCCGGCTAGGGCTGTACCCATCTGGTGGGAGACACCTGGTTGGGGAAAACCCCGCTCGTCGACGGTATGTCGGCACCGGATCTCGCCATCCAGCGGGGCAAGGTCACCTCCACCTTCCGATGAAAAATATACACTACAGTTACGGCATTCATGACCTCAGTAGTTGCCGCGCCCGGAATCGCAATCAATCAATGATATGGACAATATATTGTGATTCAGAAACCATATGAAGAAATAGTCGATAGCAAGACATTACCCTGGAGGAGAGTGGCAGAGAGAAATGTGATTGAGACCAACGTGTCGGAGGGAGTGGTGTTGAGGGAGATATTCGGGTAGAACGTCCGGGAGAGAAACGTAGTGGAAACTTAGACGTCGGAGAGTGACGTTACTGAGAGAGGTATGACGAGGAGAATTTGTCAGGCATGAAAATGGCGGGGTAAAACCATTTCAAACAGAAACGTGCAGAAAAAAGACAAGATCGAGAGAAACGTAACGGGAAGAGACTAGGCAGAAAGGCCGTGGAAAGGAGAATCGGCGCGGAGAAAGTCGTGGCTTACATGGAGGAGAGATTGCGAGAAGAAATTGGGGAAAAAGGAGGGGAGGGAGGGGGAGGCGAGGAGAGGAGCGCGGGGAGAGGGGGACAGAAGGGGCGGTCTGAGGGTGGAGTGGGTGGGCGCGGCCACTCTCGGGCTCTGCCCCCACGCCGCGTGTTAAGGCGTTGCAAAAGGCCTCGCCAAGCCATACTCGCCTCGGGCGCCTCGTGCATTTGCAAGCAGTGATACGGGTTGGAGCCTCCAGGTGGTGGAGTGGGAAGGGCCCAGTGACAGCCTTCTTTAGTTTCTCTATTTATTTCACTCAATAGAGCGTTCAAGGTCATTTCTTTAACAGCTTTTTTCGTTACTTAAAATGTTCAAAAATATTAATAACCCTCGAAATAGTTTTACTTCTATTTTATTTATTAAACCATATTTTAATTTTTTCTCTTTTCTCTCTCATTTATTTCAATTCTCATTAAAATATTAAATATGTAAATTTTGTACAGTGGATTTTTATCAGAAAAATAACATGTTTTTGCGTAGAAAAAAAAAAATATTTGAATTGTTATATTTTCTCATTGCATTATTTAAAATAAGAAAAAAAAACAACGAAATAACTCATCATTTTCTCTCTAGATAATCCTAGTATTTTTACTTTTTCGCATACTACTTCCGTATGCAGAGAAAGTATTATAATGCTGCAGAAAATAACAGAAATTTTTCGACAGGTAAACTTATGTTATTGAAAAACGTTTTGTGAGGCCTTTATTTAGTAATGAGGAATAGGACAGCTCAAATATGTAATAAAGTTTCCTCTAATAGCATTTGCTGACGATTTGGTGCTACTATCAAAATATATCCCAGAAGCTCAAGAAATGATTTATATTGAGATGGAATAACTTGGGGCCCTCGCAATGACATTGTCTCTCGCAAAGTGTTCATTATTTCAAATTACAATCTTTCAACCATTCTTGTTCATTGAGGACCCCGATCTAAAAAAAGTTGAGGGTGAGAATTCTTCTAGTCATTAATTATCTTACTCTAATATACTTGGGAGTGAACTACTCTACTTCGAACAGCTTCCCATCTAAAGCATCCATATCGAATTTGATGGAAGCAGTGACGAGACTTCAGAAGGCGCATTTAAACCCTACTCAAAAGTTGGCATTACTTCAAAACTATATGACGCCATTTTACTGCTACAAATTGGTTTTATCGAGTCCATCTACGTCGATGCTAAGGGATGCGCAAGTTCAAATCAGAATGGCAGTGAAGCAGTTCCTACATCTGCGTATGAATACTGCAGATGGCTTATTGCACAAGGCAAAGAGAGAGGGAGAACTGGGATTGCTGCGGCTCGAACAACACGTTCGTGGAGTGGCGCTGAACTTAGAAAACGACTAGAAAAATCTGCAGCTCCTATTCGTAGATAGCGGAGCTTCTGTCCGAGCTTCTACCAACGGACATTACTGACCACCAAAACTCTGACCCTGTATAAGATTTAAGGGCTTATAAGAAGAAATGCGCCTATGACGAGGTAGCCGCTTCGGAGAAGCTGGGATCCCAAGGGAGAGCGGTTAAGGCGCATGTATACGATCCGATTGGAAATGCCTTTATGAAAGATTATAAATATTATAATAAAATAAGACTCAAACCTGCTCTTTTTATCACTGAACTTCAGTTGAGTTCAAATACCGCTGCCAATAAATCTAATTTTAGTAAAGGAACGCCCAGTGAGGATGTATACTGCAGGAAGTGCAATACATAGGAAGAGATAATCAACCACAACCCCGGTCAATGCATTTTTACTAAGGCAGCGACTAATAAAGCGTATTTATAAAGAACTTCATAGAAAGGAAGAAGCTAAGCTCTGGAAATAGGACAACGTGGTGTCCACGGAAGCTACTTTCTCCGTTGCCGGAGAATTTACACTGAAAACTGACGTGGCCGGGAAGGGTTCTACGTCATTCGCCAGACAGTCCAACTTCATGGAGTGCCCAACGCGAAAATCCTACCAGTGGTGGTTGGAAACTCTGTACCTATTCCAAGATACACAGTCAGAGCTCTCAAGATGTTGGGGGATCTCATTAATTGCTCTCAGAAGCTCTATTAAATTCTACACACAATTTGTAATTTACGATGGAGCAATTCAGCTTTGGTGGTAGTAAATGCTTAAAAGGAACTTCTTTCTCCCGTGGGGAACTTAAGGGATCCCAGGGATTTCTACGATACCTAGAAACTAATTAGTTACCACGACATTAAATGGGACGTTTATGCTATTTTATGTAGCGTAAATAAAATTGTACTGTCTGAATCCACGTTTTGTGGGTTCTTTATACTCTCGTGAGGTCGCACATTCAGCATATAGCGTCAAGTTGGCGGCCCTGCGTGGGAGGAGAACGCGGAAGGCTCGCATACCTGGGAGCTGAATAGTGTAGGCTCCACGGCGTTGGTGTGTAGATTGCTTGGACCGTTGGTGCGCCAGGATTGCTTGGACTGTCCCATGGTAGTATGCAAACCTACCTCTCACGCTTAACGGCGGTCACGTGGGGGTAGCCGGCGGGTATAAAATGCGCCGACACCCTCACACCGGCTGGGTTTGTACTTGGAAACCTCGCGCTTTGTGCAAAATTTACGCCTAGGCTGTAGCGTGTTTGTGCGTTTCACGGGTGACGAATGTCACAGGAGTGGCGCGGTAGGAGCGAGCACTCGAGGCGGGGCCTCTTTAGTACATGGGGTGTATTCACTAGACTGTACGATCGCTGCGGGCAGTCGGGAACTACTGGAAAGTGTGTACGGAGCAGTTAATTTAATTATTTGTACATTTTTGTAAATAAAACTTGTATATATGTTTAAATGTCTGTGTGCTTTTATCCATGACCCTACATGTCTATTAACAACGCTAGGGGCTAAACCGTATGTAGGATTTTCACTATAATTGATATTTTTATGGATTGATCATGCTGCTGTGGCGGCCTCTTGAATTTGAACCTCATATTTAAATTTTTTAGAGTGCTTTACATGAAAACCCAATAACATTTTCAAAATTTTCTCAGAAATGGCTCCATACTTTTTATTTAGCTTTGTCTTCGGGGAGAGTAAATAACTCAGGTTATTTAAAGTGTTAAGTGTATTAAAAAACAATTCAGGTTTCATATTCAATAAAATCTCTTGATTTCCCGAAAATTGCTTCTTTTTAAACGTTATTCCGCGTTTTCTACAAATACAATATCGCATTGTGAGAATTCTGATGCGTTATTGTTGACGTAATTACATGAAGAAATAATGGAAGTCATCTCCGTCTACTTCATATATTTATTTAGAGTACCTTTATTTAGAGAGTCCCATTGGTGTAGTTTTCGCCTACTTTGCATCAAATATAGTGAATTTTTAAACAATTATTTTCTCACGAATTATTCAAAACGTTTTCTTCATTTTTTCTTCGAGTATTTTAAATAACTTCAAAGAAATTGGCGCTGGGCCATTTTCGGTGAACTATATTTTTGAAAATTGCAAAAATTGCTTTATTAGTATTAAAAAAGAATGATATAGATGATAGAGATATTTTGTTAAATCATATCTTATCAAAAACAAGATCTTTATCATGAGCTATATTTTTAAAATCTGAGTAGTATAGCGTAATTTTTCCAATGTTCGAAATTGATATAAAATGCTATATTCAACTATATTGTAATAGCAAAGAAAAAATGTGGAGAACGGGATATGGTTCTTAAAGTGGAAATATGCACGAAAAATTACCGTAGGTACGAGTATAATTTGAATGTATTTCACCCAGTGCACACAGTGAGTCGATACTCAAATGCTGAAATTGTGACGATGTATTTGCTTTACAAGAATTAAATTGGACAAATGTTTCTATTGTGTTCCAGATATAATAGTAAGTGATAAAAGGCAATAGATTTGCAACCTCATTTTTACGCATTTATATGGCCGTTTTCTAGATGGCTTCAGCTCTGGTTGCTTAATTTATATTTTTCTTTTACATTAAAGCGTTTTTTGCTGATTGTGTTATAATTATTCAACAATTGGAAGTTCATTTTTATGTAAACAAGAGAAGCTTATGTCAAATTATCCTTGCTTCACTGTATAATATTATGCAAATTCTGAAACAGTTGAGATTTATTCTATTAATAGTTTTTCTTTTGTAGAAGTAAGAAAATACTGCTGTGTCTTATTATCGAAATAATTACAGATATGCACCGCACGCGTTTCATTTGAATTTGTCTGGACGTTTCCAAGTGTTTGCTGAAATTGGGTAAAAATAGCAATATTATAATATTAAATCTTCCCCAATAACTTGGAAAGTACGAGCACCACTACTTTTAAACTCTGATAAATTGAAGAGAACCGCATCACAACTGGCTTTAGCTTGTTATTACTTGTAATAAAGGCATAAAAGTTGACAGTGTAAATAAAATAATGTAAAAAATTAATTTATTTTACGTACGTATTTTACGAGCGTACAATGAATGAGAAAAAATGCAGAACAGCGAAAGAAAGATGAAGATGCACGACACATAATGGGTAAGAACGATAACGTCGTGTGGAAATATTAGACAATATTGAGAGATACCATAGCAATTGTGGTAATCCATAATGAAGTTTTTTCTAGTCCTATTTTTATATAATCATATGATGAGATAGAAGTATAAGAATTTACGAGTGTCATTTACGAGTTGGATGCTAATGTTCTGTTTGCCCACATTTAAATCTATGTTTAGGCAAACATTTAAATTGTTCTCCATTATTGCACGGAAGATTCAGGTGTTTAAGCGTTTAGCTGACCTCCAAAATATAGCGGTAACTATAAAGGATGTTGACTATTAAGTTGTATCAAAACAGAAATATTTTATTCCAATATCCGACTCTGTACATACACTTGTATCATTAAAAAACATAAATTTTTGTGTGCCGTACGTCTCACGCCCGCCTCATGGCTTCATCAACATTAACCCCTAATGGCCCCGAGGACACGAAACTATCGGTTCAGGATCGAATCCCCCTTGCCCCCCCTATCTCCCCTCGGAATGCCTTCGCCGGTGGCGCCTTGACCCTCACCCCGTGCCCCCCGCACGCCGTGTTTCGATGACCCGCGTCGCTCTGATTGGAAGATCTCCTCCCCCTTCCGTTGCCGCATAGCGGATTCCGCCCAGCGGCGAGGGTCGAAGCGCGGACCTTTCCAGAACTGTGCGATCCGAGCGCGCCGGGATCCAGTGCGCCGGAAGCGAGGGGGGGGGCCTGGTTGGCGGGGATGGCAGGAGAGGGAAGGGTTGCCTGAGGAGGGGAAAGCTGCGAATGTGAAAGGATCAGAGGAACGGACCGGGAGCGGTAGCTCAGTGCATTAACTGATGCCACTGCAGCGCCTCTGACCGGGAGGTCCTAGGTTCCCACTCCCCTCGGCGGCAGGATTTGCGACACTAGCTTTTCAGCTAGGTCGAATTCAGTCGCTGTCTGGAGGAGAATTCTAGCGGCCGGCTGCTCGGATCGGTAGTTTTCCGTGGTTTCTTCGATCAAAACCAGGCGAATGCCGGAGCAGTACCCTAACAAACAGGCCACGGACCGCGCGCGAACCGTCCATCCTCTTCCTTGTCCTATCCTCTCCTCTTACACACACACACTTACACTAACATGCACTACACTACCATATATTCGGGGAGACCGGTCGGGAGCTTAGAGCTTGTCCCGGCTGGGGCGGTGCCCCGCTGGTGAGAGAGTCCTAGCTAGGGGGAAACCCCACTGGCCGACGGTAGGCCGGCGCCGGATCTCGCCATCCAGCGGGGGAAGATCACCGCCATCTCTCGAGAAAAAAAAACATGCACTACACTAATGAGACTAATGACCAAAGCAGTTGACGCGCCCGGAAACACGAAAATCCGAACCAAACCAATCAGAGGAACGGCAGGGACGTTGGTAGGCAAGGGTGGCGGAAGAGAGGGGGGAAGGAACGAAAGAAGTGTGGGAGAAGAGGCGGCGGGGACGGCGAGGAAACGTGGAGGAAGGGGCCGGAGTGTGTAGCATGGGCACCCGCGCTCCCTGTAGCAGCTGGGATGGTGCAAGCACTAGGTTCCTTGACATGGTGAAGGTGGCAGAGATGCCAAGGGGACTTCGATAAGGCGGAATGGCACGGCGAGGGCTCGGAGGGTAGAGGAGCGACCAGGAAGGTGGGGATGGTTGGGGGGGGAAGGCCGGCATGTGTAGTATTGGCAGCCACGCCCCCTGTAGCTTCTGGGATGGTGCAAGCACTAGGTTCCTTGCTGGTGGAGGTGGCAGAGATGCCAAGGGGACTTCAATCGGGCGGGAAGGAGCGGCGACGGGGGCGGGGACGGGGGCGGGGACGGGGGGCGGGGACGGGGGCGGGGACGGGGGCGGGGACGGGGCGGGACGGGGGCGGGGCGGGGAGGGCGGGGACGGGGCGGGGACGGGGCGGGGGCGGGGACGGGGCGGGGACGGGGACGGGGACGGGGACGGGGACGGGGACGGGGGGAGCGGGGCGGGGGGGCGGGGACGGGAAGTGCAAGGGCCGCCGCCGGGTGGGTCCGTTCGGCGGGGCACGATAACCGGGGCCCACTCTATCGGACTGCGAAAAGGGCGACTGGGGCGTTTTGTGATATCGGCGTATTCGAACGAAGGACTCGAGCTAAGGATAGAGTTCCTACCTCGCGCGCTTAAATTGCCCAGTGGATATTTTCGAGAGAATGGTGCTTCGCTAGGAAGTGGGTGCACGTATTCGCTGTTTCTTTTTTTATTTTTCCTCGTTTTTTTTGTTATGACTCGTTTTGTGATACCTCGGTTGCGATTCGTTTGGTTTTTATAGTTGTGTTTTATTTCCACCTTCTTGCCAACTGCTGACATGATATGCCTGCATAATGATATGACTTCAAGATCATCTCTAAAGAACTACCACTGGATTGGGATTGATCAACACGTTGAATAAACTTAAAAATAAGTAAATATAAAATATCATTGGCGATATTTTTCTAGAACACTTGATATTATTTCTAGAAGTTTTGTGAATATTTATTCGTTAATACATTTGGTTAATATTTCGCGTTTAGTGGAATCTACAATGATTAAAAAACGTTGTTAATAGTATTGTTTTAATTATTACGCGAAATAATATGTACTACTTCATTTTTTATTAATTTTAGAAAAAATAAGTACTAATTATAAATCTGCTAAGCAGACCCTTAGAGATGAGTAACAAGTCAACTGATACGCATATATAAAAAAATTCTCAACGTGCTGAAAATCAATACTTATCAATAAAATCTGCTAATCACCTTTTCTCGAGTGTAGCATGCGTAGCCGCGCCCCCATAAGCTCCTCCCACACTGTTCTCGTCCTTTCTCTTATTTTATTATATTTCTACGAGATATATTACGTACTTGTTGGATCGAACATAAAAGTGAATACATTCATCCTGTTAAAATTTTAAAGCAGTGATGTAAAATGGAGACCTCAGCGAATAATGCGATTCCAAATTGAATCTTCCAAGTCGTCCAACAGCCCGTGTATTCAATCTCGTTCCTTTGAGTGAGGCGTGAGAAAGTTTTCCGGCGGCGTGAAAACCTTCCACAGCACTTGAAGGGGAGCGAATAGAGGGCGCTCGTGCCGACACGTACTCCGCCTCCGCCACCCCTCCCCCTCCCACGCCCCCGCCCCCGCCCCGCTCACGGCTGCGGTTGCGCGGGCGAGGATCTTCCCCATTAGCGAGGCAACTGGAAAACGCGCGCATATCCCGCACCTCATGCCCGCCACACACCCGCTCGCCTCGACGCTCGCTCCACTGCTCACGGTATCGCCCGACCTACAGCCAGCCCTACCACCCGCCCTTCCACCCATCCTACCACCAGCCCTACCACCCGCGCTACCACCCGCCCTACCCCCGCCCTACCACCGCCTACCTCCGCCCGACCACCCGCCCTACCACCCGCCCTACCACCCGCCCTACCACCCCGCCCTACCACCCGCCCTACCACCCGCCCTACCACCCGCCCTACCACCCGCCCTACCCCCGCCCTACCACCCGCCCTACCACCCGCCCTACCACCCGCCCTACCACCCGCCCTACCACCCGCCCTACTACCCGCCCTACCACCCGCCCTACCTCCCGCCCTATCACCCGCCCTACCACCCGCCCTACCACCCGCCCTAAAACCCGCCCTACCACCGCCTTACCACCCGCCTTACCACCCGCCCTACCACCCGCCCTACCACCCGCCCTACCACCCGCGCTACCACCCGCCCTATCACCCGCCCTATCACCCGCCCTACCGCCCGCCCTACCACCCGCCCTACCACCCGCCCTACCACCCGCCCTACCACCCGCCCTACCACCCGCCTAACCCGCCCTCCACCCCCCTACCACCCGCCCTAACACCCGCCCTACCACCCGCCTTACCACCCGCCCTACCACTAGCGCTCGCCCTACCACCAACACTACCGCCGCCTCACCCCCGCCCCCCGCCTTCCCCCCGCCCCCACAACCCGCCTACTGCCCGCCCGACGCCCGCTACACCCGCCCAAACCACCCCCTCTCCACTCTACGGGCGCTATGGCCGCTATCCACTAGAGACAGACCGGGAGCGGTGGCTCAGTACGCCAACTGATGTCACTGCAGTGCCTCTGGTCGGGAAGTACTAAGTTCGAGTCCCGGCCGTGGTAGGATTTTCAACCCTAGCTTGTCAACTAGGTCGAATTGAGTCGCTGCATGAAGGAGAATTCTAGCGGTCGGCTGCTCTGATCGGTAGTTTTCCGTGGTTTCTCCGATCAACACCAGGCGAATGCTGGAGCAGTGCCCTACCAAACGGGCCACGGACAGCGCGCGATCTTTCCTTCCCCTTCCTTGTCCTACTCTCACCCCTTACAAACATACACACACACACACACACACATACACACACTAACATGTACTTCACTTCCACCAATGCCGGAAGACGATCGGGGCTTATAACTTGTCCTAGGTAGGGCGGTACTCCGCTGATGGAATATTCCTTGTTGGGGAAAATCCCGCGAGCCGACGGGTAGGTTGGAGCCGGTTATCGCCATCCAGTAGGATGAAGATCACTGCCACCTCTCGAGAAAAAAACACTACATTTACGGGAATAATTACCCTACTAGTTAACGAGTCCGTTATTAGTATTCAATCAAGCAATTGACGTCGTTGGCAGAAATACTAAGAAAGGGAAACCTCAGTGCCGACATGTAGGTAGGCGCCGAATCTGCATCATCTACTGCAGACAAGAACACCGCCAACTCCCAGGATGAAATATTCATTTGCCTCGAGCCTGTCTGGCGCGCTTATCTCACGCCTCATCAGCCCATCTCACCAGGTCGGGTCTCACCCAGGCAACCCATCACCTCACTCGCCTACCTTTCCACTTTGCACCCAACTCAACCGCACAACTCAACTAATTTGCTCCCAACTCAACCGCACAACTCAACCCTTTGCCCAACTCAACCGCACAACCAACCCCTTTGCACCCACTCAACCGCACAACTCAACCCTTTGCACCCAACTCAACCGCACAACTCAACCTCTTTGCACCCAACTCAACCGCACAACTCAACCTCTTTGCACTCAACTCAACCGCACAACTCAACCACTTTGCACTCAACTCTACCGCACAACTCAACCACTTTGCACACAACTCAACCGCACAACTCAACCACGTTGCACCAACTCAACCGCACAACTCAACCACGTTGCACCCAACTCAACCGCACAACTCAACCCCTTTGCACCCAACTCAACCGCACAACTCAACCACTTTGCACCCACCTCAATCGCACAACTCAACCACTATGCACCCAAACTCAACCGCACAACTCAACCACTTTGCACTCAACTCAACGCACCTCCTGGAAAAGGCCAGTGTCGTTCGTTACCGAGACATCCGAGAGCACCCCCCGGACCACGCGGATCTTTTAATCGACCCGCGTTGGAGCGAGCGCCCTTCAGAGCCCTTCACTCCTTACGCGGGAAAGGGACCGGAAGGAAGGGAAATCTGGGCGACAGCGTTTTGTTTTTGCTCCCTCTCGCGCGCTGTGGTTTTAAATTATTAGTTTCGTTAAAGATAAATTGCTGTGGATGGCGTGAAGATAAACGAACTTCTTGCCACAGAAGAAATGCACAAAGCAGTTTGTCGCTATACATTACACAATCCCAGTGTCCGTTTTTTAAAATGTACTTTTTCACATAGAGAAATGTTTCAACTTATTAGAGAAGGTCACTATTATTGAGACGAAATACAAGCCGCGTGTCATTTATGGTTATTAGTTTTATTAACAAATTTGTGCAAAGATGAACATATCTCCTGTCTTGGGATGAACGGGCAAAATAATGAATATCTTTTTTAATATTTGCACGTTTGTTACGTAATATTTGCACGTAATTGTATGCTCACCTTATTTTCTAACACGTCACTTTGAAAAACGAGTCTTACCGTATTATTAGAATGGGAAGAGATTATTATAGACAAATGTAAATATGACTCCCTTTTGAAAGTTAAAATTGTATGCCCTATAATGACAATAACTTTGCATGGAAGTTGCACCAAGCAAGCTTTCCTCTGTAACTTCAAAATCTCGTTAAATATGACCTACAATAATCTTAACGAACGTTATAATGGTTTTAAAAAATATAATACGTTCGCAATTATGTAAAAGAATGCCCCTGTTTAGAGAAATGTAAAACGCGGTAGTTATTCAGAAACTGTGACGAATGTTGTTTTCTTTAAATTGTGGTTTTGTTCCTTTATTCGTATCTTCTTGCAAACGCAAGTACTTAACTTTCACGACTAAATTTTTGAATGTAGAATTTGCGATTCCGGGGCATTGACCAACAGAGATGGTTTTTTAATTATTTTTTCTATGTACGAATGTAATTACGGTTTGGTAATTCAATTTCATGAATATATTATTTAACTCATCACAATATTATTTGAAGAAATATAAATTTTCTGTGATTTAATATGAAAAGAAAGATGTATATCACCCATATTTGGTTCATCAACATATTATTTTCAAAATAATTTTTTAATTTAATATTTAGGTGAAATATTTTAAATACAATTAATATAAAATTTCTGCGTATTCAAGGCATATGCAAAATAAGTATTTTCTGGGTTTCTCGGAACAAAACATGAATATTTCTAAGTTATTGTCTGTCATACCAATGTCACCTTATCCCTACTAGAAAGAGTATTTTATCCTCTAAAAATGTCTAATCAATAAAAAACTGGATCATCTTATACTAAAAAATTATTAACTCACCGTAGTTTCGTTTTTGCGGTTGCTCTCGTCGTGGATTTTAATAGCCAATGAATCTTAACTTTGTATTCATTATTGTTTTATTCATATTCATTGTTTTATTAAACTCATACATCAATATTCTAAGTATTTATGTTGGTTTTCTATTTCATTTGCAAATGACATATTGCATATTAATAGCTTGTCCCTTTAAAATGTATGCTATTTTTTACGGCACGAAAAGCACTTTCGACAAGTATCACACAGCTCCCCTGAACTACCGTCCCGGGATGGTATGCATAGCTTCAATCAACCGAATAATATGTAACAAGAGCTTCTAAAATTTATCCCACAGCAATTGTCATTGCATTTATGCCTCACACCATCTAAAAAGCTAAACAGTAAAAGCTAAAATTCTTTAAATGCAACGCTCTCACTCGTGTATGAAATGTACAAGGGAGCGTTGCTATCCTGAATGGCTTATTAAAAAACGTGTTTGTTCAATTGAGTGATGTAGGAAGAGTCTACCTAGAAGGATATCTCCATTTATTAACAAATCGGCGATGGAAAAAATGAATAAACTTTACATTTTTATCTCACATTGACGGTAGTGGCGGGTTCGAATTGATAAGATCCACATGGAGATTGCCTGATATGCTATACCGAAGATTTTGTGTGTGTGTGTGTGTGTGTGTATCTCTGTCTGTGTCTATGTGTGTGTGTATGTGTGTATGTGTGTGTGTCTGTGTGTGTATGTGTGTGTGTCTGTGTGTATGTGTGTGTGTCTGTGTGTGTGTCTATGTGTGGGTGTGTGTGAAGGCTTTATAAGCCAGTCCCATATAAAGGGTACGAAGTGCGAACGAAATATAAAAATGTTAATTTTAGCTATATTATGTGTTACTTTTTAAATAGGGGCGCTTTACAATTTGTATGAATTGTTGTTTGCATAAGTTTGTGAAATTTTAAAACGCATGAATTTTAAGTATGTAACTTTCACATCTTGCTAATTGGAAAGTAGGATGGTGACACTTTCGTGAAAATTGGGTGATGTGCAAACAACGCGACAGCAGACAGGGCGGATTTAGATTTTGGGGATGCAACTCAGAGGCTTTAGCCTCATAGGAAACAAGAAGCAAACAGGAGGAAACTAAGGGATGTTGGTGACCCAGAACAGTTTAAATATAAAATATAACGCACACTGTCATACCGCTAGTGGTGTAGAAAACATGCAGATGTACAACATTTACAGAGTACATCAGAGTGCTGCAAGGTGGGCCATTTGTGCGCTCGTACACTCTCGAGACCCATGTGATCGATATTCGCCGTGGTCAATCCTTCAATCCTTCAATATCAATCCTTCAATCCTTCGTACGCTTTCCTTCGGAGGGGAAGTAAAAGCGGCTGTCCCATGTAGTAAAGTTACTGCATGTAAAAGGTCCTCAAGCCTAAAAGAAGCCTCTGACCTAAATTCAAATCGTCCGTTCCGTCGTCCAACACTACCTTCTTTCTCCACTAGATGGTGAAAGGAGCGTAGCGAAATTTGCGTGCTCAGATGGAAGAGCGAAGTTTTCTGATGGCTCGAGTGCGCTCTGACTTTAGATTATTTGTAAGACAAAATTCTCAATTCCCCTTATAACTAGGAATATTACTTAACGTTTAATCATTTTCTTTCTCTGAACCAAGCGCAAAGGTCTCTTAGTGGTAAAGCTCGTGGATGAAGAGAAGGCACATAAGAACATCTTATAAATAAATATATCAATTACAGCCTACATTCTCAATTATTTATGCTGCTGTGAAACGAAAAAGAACCACGCGGCGGCGTAGTTCACTTTTGGAGGCGTTGCAAAGCTGTCTTTCACTATAGGGAGTAGTAGTACGTATCAAATACACGTTAGCAAACTCTTACTCGCTGTCATATTGACATAATGATAACAACCTGAAAGTAGACGAATGTGATGTCTTTGCAAATTCGTATCCTTAAATACACCCCAGTTAATTCACCTCAATGAGCAAAAACACGAGAAACGAGAACGTCCACGATTTTATTCCGTTTTCTGATTGAAGTACCTTTGAATATTACTGGTGATATTTTACTTTCTGCTGATTTAACAGAGATTAATAAACCTGAATAGGAATGTAATGTTAAAATAAATGAAGCATGTTTTGCTTCTACTATCTAGAAAAGTGCGAGCGCGGGGGTGAGCTAAACCGTTCGAACTGGAACCTCAGAGAGCGCGTATGGTTCAGAAGCACAAAGCGGCAAGCGGGCGATAGTAATAATTTGGCAACATCTGTGGGACCATAGAGTGACCATAGAGTCATTCGTATCCTCAGCTGACTCGTCCGTTAACAGTACTTTTATTCGAACATAGTGGCCACCAATGTTTACTCTTGCCAAAATGCAAAATTCTAGAGGTCTTTTTTGATATAAATTTTAAATAAAAAAAAGCTGATTATTAGTGACTACATCACACACAGTATTCGTATTTGTATTTAGCCATTATACGTCCCGTAAAGGGCAGTTGGCCTCGGCGCCGTTAGATCCCGGGGTTCCCAGTCGGTAACCCAACCAGGAACCCGCCATGTCTCGAACTCGCTTTACCTATGTGACTTCACATTGTTGACGAATACGGCTTGCGACACCGGTTTCGCAGTCCTGGCCTTTCACTAGAACCACCCCAGTATTCGCCTGAACGATCGAGGGAAACCACGATAACCCCCGATGAGGATGGACGGCACGGGGTTGAACCCAGGCCTCCCTAATGCGAAGTCTGCGCGCTACACTCTGAGCCATTTCGCTCCGTCGCACAAAATTATTTAGACGTAAACATCGACACCAAAACTAAATGGAATCATCACAATGACCATAGAGTAATATAGGCTGAAAAACGAACTACTACGATAAAAACAATAATAACTATAAACAGATAGGTTCGAATTCTGATGGCGGCAGGATTTTCGACACTAACCTTTCAGCTAGGTCGGATTCAGTCGCTGTCTGGAGGAGAATTCTAGCGGCCGGCTGCTCTGATCGGTAGTTTTCCGTGGTTTCTCTTATCAACACCAAGCGAATGCCGGAGCAGTACCCTAACAAACGGGCCACGGACCGCGCGCGATCTGTCCTTCCTCTTCCTTGTCCTATCCTCTCCCCTTACACACACGCTTACACTAACATGCACTACACTACCCCATATTCCGGGAGACCGGTCGGGAGCTTAGAGCTTGTCCCGGCTGGGGCGGTGCCCCACTGGTGGGAGAATCCTGGTTAGGGGGAACCCCACTAGCCGACGGTAGGTCGGCACCGGATCTCGCCATCAAGCGGGAGAAGATCACCGCTATCTCCCGAGGGAAAAAACATGCACTACCCTAACGGGACTAATGACCGAAGCAGTTCACGCGCTCGGAAACACGACAAAATCAATCAATCAATCAATCAATAAACAGATATTTACCATGTGACCCAACACTTATAATATACAAAACAATAGTTAGACCCATGCTACCGTATGTATGCCCAGTATGGATAAAAGTAGCCAAGAACGATCTTCCACGAGGAAATCCTAGTTATTAAAACTCAGTTCTTAAGGACAATTACCAACGCACCGTGGTTAATATCTAATACTAAACCCCATAAAGAATTCAATCTCTAATTCACAACCCACCTCATATATCTATCCACCCAATTCTACTCCAACACAATGCAGATATGAAATTTAAACGGTTTCAACCAAGCCAGAAACCTAATCCATTCCAAAAGAATCAAAAATAAGTATCCTTTCCACATATTCCTAAAGAAATTTTCCGAAATGGATTCTAATTAGAGGGGACCATTTGGTTTCTTCATCTGCAATACTAGTGTGTAAGTTTAATTCTAGTTTAGTTACTAAGTCAACAAACATAAGTGAAATGTAAACTGGACTATGTAAATACCATCAAAAGGAAAACAATAAAAGAGCCATCACACAAAAGAAAGAGTCGTAGAAACGTTTCTACAGAAAAGTGCTACATTTTCACCAAACGGTGAAACCAAAGCACCAAAGACATTATTTCATGTCGACCGGTGACTATTCTCCAAAATTAGAAACAATTATGAAAAAATCGTCTTTTTAAGTTAAAGAATATAATTTGCAAACAAATGTTCAGTAGTTTTCTATCAAAATATTTAGAAGAGAAAATGGGGAATATGTAGGTGGCAAAAAGTGTGAAATTGCTTTTGAGAAAGCATTTCTATCACAGCCTCGCTTAGCGCTTTATGAAAATACTGACCCATCTGAACGTTATAAAAGGAGAGATAATATCACATTTGTGGCGAGTGAAAAAAACACCTTTTACCGCTCAGTTCAGTGTAGGGGGAAAAATCTGGGTTTATAAAGCGACGTACCGCTAAACTGCTTTTATGGACTGAGTAGTGTTTTATATTAAGCTCTGTATGGGCCACAGCAAACACTTCTTTAGAAGCATTTTTCACTCACGTAATCGTTTCATTTGGATAATGGAAATGGTAGACACGTATTTTCTTTTGTCGATACATGGGCTGTGAGCCCCAAGTACAAACACACACATACACAGACTTACTGCAGCAGGAAAAGTGTAAACAAAAAGCAAGTACTACGCACTTACACCCGTACCCATACACACACCCATGTATTATATACACGTATGCGCATATACACGCCTTTATCTTCCCCTAATGGAACCCACGTCAGTATATGTTACAACTAAAGGCCAAAATAGGCTAATACGAGAATTAACCGGTTAATGTACTTATTAACCGTGAGCTGTGAATGAGGGGTATGAATGAAGCTGTACCGATAATTCCATATTAATAACCATCATTACATCATTGTTTCGTAATTTACTATTCAAACTCCCACTCCACGTTTGCACCCGGTGCGGTAGCTCAGTTCATCAACTGATGTCACTGACCAGAAGGTCATAAAGTCGTGTCCTCACGGCGGCAGGATTTTCGACTCTTTTCTTAGCTTTTCAGCTAGGTCGAATTCAGTCGCTGTCTGGAGGAGAATTCTAGAGGCCGGCTGCTCTGATCGGTAGTTTTTCGTCGTTTCTTTGATCAACACCAGGCGAATCTCGGAGCAGTACCCTACCAAACGGGCCACGGACCGCGCTCGATCTGTCCTTCCTCTTCCTTTTCCTATCCTCTTCCCTTACACACACACTTGCACTAACATGCCCTACATTACCACATATTCTGGGAGACCGGTTGGGAGCTTAGAGATTGTCCCGTCTGGGGCGGTGCACTGTTTGTGGGAGAGTCCTGGTTAGGGGTAAACCCCGCTAGCCGAAGGTAGGTCGGCGCCGAATCTCGCCATCCAGAGGGTTAAGATCACCGCCATCTCCCGAGGAAAAAAACATGCCCTATACGTACGGAACTAATGACCTGTTGACTAATGACCTGAGCTGTTGACGCGCCCGGAATCACCAACCAACCAATGTACCCACCAACCAACGGACCAACCGACCAATCAACCGACCAATCAACCGACCAATCAACCGAACAATCAACCGAACAATCAACCGAACAATCAACCGAACAATCAACCGACCAATCAACCGACCAATCAACCGACCAATCAACCGACCAATCAACCAACCAATCAACCAACCAATTAACCAACCAATCAACCAACCAATCAACCAACCAATCAACCAACCAATCAACCAACCAATCAACCAACCAATCAACCAACCAATCCACGTTCATTGCTGCTCGACCGCACTCGTTTCCCAGGAGCCTCCAAGCAGGTGTCGCTCGTTCGCGCCGCTTAACAAGCGCGGGCTGGGGTGGCGCGCCGCGCATGCCGACGGACCGTGCGCGGGCACGCAGCCGGCGTGGCATGGCGGGGAGGCTGGGGGTTCGACCCCGGAATTAGCTGTCCACTTAGAGCGGCCATCAGTCACTGTCCCCTGTGGTCGCGCGGCGGGGACGAGGCTGCAAGCCTCCACACAGAGGGTGGATGGTCAATTTTGATGGACAAAATTGTTTATTAAATTTTATGAAGAATTAAAAACAAAGTGTGGCGTGAAAACTAAAATATGTGGATAGGTTTTAGTTTTATTCTTATTGGAATCCGGGTACCCATAGGGTAAACTACTAGAATGTAGAATGTAAATGTAATTATGATTTTCTCTGATTTATGAAGATTTTCTCCCCCATACGTCACATACATTTTTTTACTGTTTTTGACTAAATAAGTAAATAAATAAATTAATGAATTAAACACATGTAATTAAAATCACGCCATGCCTACGAGAAAACGCAAAAGAGGAAACTATTTTCAACTTTTATTAGCATTCATTCGTCGTAGAAAGAGTGTAACTCGATGTAATTAATATAAATAAATAGGTATGAAATTTATTACACTCGGATCTTTCTCATTCACGTTGTAATATACTTCATCCTCAGGATTATTATATTATCGTTTCACGTCATGTTATTACGTTTTAGATCTAGTAATGTAATTCGATTATTTTTAAGATTTATATGGTGATTGTATTATTAAGAAATTGAGTTCGGGTAACACAGTTTTCACTCAGATGTAGTTAAATTACCATTTTTTAATTAATCAACACATATGATTTACTCACTTTAAACAACATTTTGTCAGGTTATTCTTACTTCATGAGTTATATAAATTTGAAATATTTCCAAGCACCAGCTTTGATTGACATATTCTGCAAGCTATTGGAAATATATTTCAAAATCTTTGTCATCATTGTTAAAGTATTTCAATATCTGTTTCGTTTAAAAATGAATTTTAACAGTTAGCGATCACGGACTGGCAATAACTTTGAGATACGTGGCATATTTTTGCGATGGTATCACGTCATAAAATTTATCACAACACAGCACTTCTCAGAATCTACGTGTTGTTTGTTCTCAGAAGTAATATATTCTTCTTAAATCAATATGCCTTTTTGTGCTTTCCAGAGCATTGTTATTCACAACTGTATGCGGTATTGCGTATAACAGATAAAGAGAATATTGTTAAGTAAATGAACGAATACACTCGTTTCGGAGAATATAAATATTCTTTAATTACTTTATATCAGAGATACACGCGTATATTCGAACAAGTTTTTTTCTAATGTAACGTCCATTGAAAAAAGAGTTAAAATTATTTTGAATCAAAGAATTGATTCTAGATCAAATAAGCACTAAATATTCGAATTATTGAATGACCTAGAAACCTTTTTTCTCACTCCTGAAGTTACCATTTAAAATAAAACAATTTTGCACACTGCTGAGATGGTGGCAACTTTTAAAAAATATGCATCTGTTTTGAAATTTGGAGGTTACAACAATTTAACTGGTGAAAACATAAAAATACTTCAAGACAAGGTAGAATGTCTAGCAGTAGAACATAACACTATGCTCCATTGCTAACTACACAGCTTCAAACAGTTCTCCACATGTCTGATCTAAAAGAGAAATGTTTTCTCAAAGAGATAATTACTCAGGTCACTCGTGACATTGCCGGAGTTGGAAAAAGCGAGTCCAGAAACATCAACGCTTGCTGACGTAAAATCAAGAGACAGAAATAACTAACTGTAAAACTGAATGACAGTAAATGCGAATTTAACATCAATGATAGCACAAACTAATCTCAATTGAAAGACTGCACCGAAATGTAATAATGTAACATTATTTTATTTTTTTATTTTTTCTTAATACCAGCACCTTTGAGACAGCCGAAGGGCAATAATATTCTGTTAATGATCTACAAAACCAAGAAAAATATACTTTGTAAACGATAACTATCTTAAAACCCCTGGAAGAAATTACGCACAGTAAAATGATTTGTAACTAAATCTAGATATTTGTTTAAAGATACAGAGATATTTGTTTATTTCATAATTATTTCTCACTTTACTTTATCTGATACATTATTATGAAAGCCACAGCACTTGAAAATCTATTAAAAGTGCTAAAATTTTAAATAAAAATTAAGAAAGATTTGTACTTAATGTGAGGTTCCCCAAATATTGGGTTTAAGTTCGTGAACATTTCTTTCTAGTTTTGATTATATGGGCCAGTTTTGATTTCTTCTTCTCTCGATGATCATAATGATAATAAAGAGAAGTACGTGATGTCGAGGTTAGGTGAGTAAGAACAATTTTACCCTTTCACTTTTTCAGGGCACATAATGATATGATAGTTTACCATGGTATTTCGCAATAGTCAGGGTGTTCTTGAGGAGAGAGTGCTGATTAGAGATGAACAAAATATTAAAAAAAAGATTCGGATGGAGTATATGATGTAAGAGGCATGTTTTATTTCATCATTATATGATTCAGAGATGTATATGAATAAGAAGCATGTCACAATCATATGGGCAATCAAGCCCTCAGCCATCGGGCCCATGAACGAGTACGCAGCGCCAAACACTGCTCCTTGCTAATGAGCTATGTAGACGATTATTTTTAATTTAAAGATTATACCAGGTGTATGCATAAGTATTTTCCGGTTTCACTAAGAAGTGGCGCCAGCAAATAGAACGCAGCATATTAATTTGACACAAAGTCAGTTTGTTCGCCTGACATTAACGTACCAACACACACAAGTTGAGACAACATGGATAAGAGCCAAAATGTATTGCATTTTTATCCTTGAAAATAGATTTTATTACATGGGAGCTTTTTTTTCAAAACTTAAGTAGTATATGATTTAGTGTAGGGATCACAGAATTTTGAAAATGTGCACACAATTCACAATTCACTGACAAAGTTTGCATGATGATCCAAATACATGATGATCCAACTCAAACTCAACAATAATAGGTAAAAGCATTAAATGTGTTGCAAATACTATCAGCAGAGGTTTACGAGCAATGGGGAAGATCAATAAACTCGGTAAGTCGATCCCACACGATTTGAATGAACGGCATATGCACTACAATGCGCCAACTCACACAGCAAAATCAGTGAAAAACATCTTAAAATCGCTGGAATGGGACATCTTGGCACCGGAAGCTGTAGCCGAGTGCATCAACTGATCTCACTGCAGCGCCTCTGACCGGGAGGTCCTAGTTTCGAGTTCTGGAGGCGGCAGGATTTTCGAAACTAACTTTTCAGCTACGTCGAATTGAGTCGTTGTCTGGAGGAGAATTCTAGCGGCCGGCTGCTCTGATCGGTAGTTTTCCGTGGTTTCTCCAATCAACACCACGCGAATGCCGGAGTAGTACCCTACCAAACGGGCCACGGACCTGGCGCGATCTTTCCTTCCTCTTCCTTGTCCTATCCTCTCCCCTTACACACACACACACACACACACTAACATGCGGCGGCAGGATTTTCGACACTAGCTTTTCAGCTACGTCGAATTGAGTCGCTGTCTGGGGGAGAATTTCAGCGGCCGGCTGCTCTGATCGGTTGTTTTCCGTGGTTTCTCCGATCAACATCAGGCGAATGCCGGATGGCGAACGGAACATAAGGCGAAAGCAAAAATGACCCTTCGTGGAAACGATCGCTTAATCGCGATGGCCGATTTTTGCGCGCTCATAATCGTTGTCCTCCCCACTGTGTGCGGTCGGCGCGCCGGTATTCAGAGGCCTCACGCCATCCGGGTATTAGCCCCTGCGCGCGCTCTGGCGCCCATGACGCGCGGTACCCGCCCGTGAAAAATGGCGCCTCCGCCCACGATTACTGCGCAGTTCAGCTCTCTCCACGGGCTCATGGAAAGGGTGTCCTTTACCGATCAGGGCTCGGTTACAACTTCTGGGACCCCGTAGTTCTACTAAAACGCAGAAGATCTAAATTTTGTTGTACTCAGTACATTATATATATGGTTTCTAAATGCCCTACAGGAGTGGGTTTGTCTTTTATGCTGCTTTTGTAATAAAAGAAACATAGGCAAGTTCATCTTTTAACTGTGAACCTAGTTCTGAATATGTGTGTGTGTGTATATATATATATATATATATATATATATATATATATATATATATCGAAGACAAGGCTTTGTGCTCTTTGTAAATCGTACGTTGGCCAACCAGTTTGAAAGGAAATTCAGGTTAGACTAGAAAAAAAATATTTCGGACGAGGCGATCACACCTACAAAATTCCAACAAGGAAACAAAATTCAGATCTTGGGAAATTTTCCTTTTGTAACAGAACAATTAGAGATTGGAACAGTTTACCCGCAGCAATTTTCAAATCTTTTTCTCTAAGTGACCGATGTTTTAAAATAAGTTAGAACAAGATGAGAGTAATAGATATTAAACGAGTAAGAGCTGTGAAGTGCTCAGTAAAGTGGTCAGTGTAATTCAGAGCCAACCAGTGTAAGAAGTACAGTGCAGTGGAGTTTAGTGAACGTGTTCAATGAATGAAAAAAAAACTCATGTTGCCAATATTTATGTAGCTTGTATTAAATTTTAGCATTACCAACATATAATTATTGGATATCATGACAGAGTTGAAATAATTGTTATAATACTTAATATTAGTGATAGTATGATTATTGCATCCTCGGCTCGTACTGTACTCCTTTATTATTATCACTATTATTATTATTATTATTATTATTATTATTATTATTATTATTATTAGTGTTACTATTTTTGTAATTATTGTTATTTAACTTCCACCGAGTCATACCCAATTGCAGTTCAAATAAATGTATGTATATTAAGAGTATCGAAAAAAAAAATTGAATTCAACGGCTTAGTAAAAAATGTTGGCTTTCGATGCAACAACAACAGCAGCATGAACAAACTCGGTAGATAAAATATACGGATTTATGGCCATTTGAAATGTGTCTATTTCTACGGTTTTAATGTAACATTTGGCCATATTAGGACTAATGTGACACACTGTTTAAGTCAAATAAGTTATGTTTGTTGATCATAAAATTGTTGTGGGATAACATGGACACGACCTCAGTCAAAACTCCGATGATAAAAATACCATTAAATAATATTTATGTGTTATTTTCAAAAAATGAAGCAAAAAAGGCCGCAATTGTATTTATGGTACCCCTAAACACATTTTAAAAATTGTTTTATTGGTTCCGCTGTTGTTCTTGAATTGAAACTAACATTTTTTCAGTAAGCAATTGAAATTATATATAGTTGCCGGGCAGCTCTGGGAGATCGGAATACCTCTCACGGTTTTGTGAAGGAAGTGCGCTAACAAAGAACACACACAACATTGATGAACAAAAAAATTAATATGAAAAAAAATAATGATATGAAATGATGAATATTCTGAATTTATATCTTATAAATTCAGAAATAATAATAAAATTGAAGAAAATATTCGATTGACTTATTTAAAAAAAATATAATTCTTATTCAGTTTGTAGCTTATTATTTTCCTCTGTTTTTCGACAATTGTTTAACGTACTAATAGAAAATGTAACATTTGATCGTATTGCAAAATTAAAGGAAGATACAGAAAATGTTTTCTATATTTTTTTACTTATTGCATATGGTAAATATACCATTTGTTGTCATTTGGAAAATCTATGTTTCATATAGAATAAGAAAAAACGACCAACAGAAAGGAAATATTCGTTTAACTCCAGAGAAAGGATCATAATTCACAACGGCAATTCGGGAGGGTAACTAGACTTCATTGTGAGAGACGTGCACGATTTCGTTAATTGCACCCATGGACAAATGCTGAATAACCAGTAATGGAATTAATTTCATCGCTTTGATGATAAACCCTTCTTCACACACCCGAGAAAATTGCATACAGCTATTTCACCCAGACTGAAACAATATTTTGCTGAGCGTTTAACACATTTGTCCATTCATTGCATCGAGCAGCAAAACACTGAAACATAATACGAAAACACGTCCAACAATATCCACATTAACGAGTGGGTAATTCATTTTGAATGCGACGAATTATCCCCTAAAATTGTCTGGCATTCAACATTTTTCTTTATTAGGAACTAATACATTATTGTCTTTCGGCCTCACAATTGCATAATTTCTCTACCAAAAATTGTATAATTTCTCTACCAAAAATTGCATTATTTCCCTCCAAAAATTCCTTCAGTTTTGAAGTATCAGAAGTTAATTTATTGTAGTTCGTTCACGCGTTATACTATATAATCTCCTGAAATGTGTGCTATTTGTGGTTAGCCTCTCTCTATCCGGCAAATGGAATTGTATGTGCTGTTTTTAATGGTACAACATAAGCGTTTTTTTCAATGTCACTTCTGACGTTCTTATAACAAATATAAATTAATAAGGCAGTATGTTTATTGTACAGTTTTTATTTTACGGAGTGTATTATTTTTACAAAACCCATGAGTGTTTAGAGGTTCTGGAAACGTACATAGAATGCTATAGGGACGCAAATGAGTGTCTACAAATATATGGCATATGATTGATTCTCGTGTATAGAAAGTTCAAAATCGGATTATGGAAGTTCCTATATATCGAGACTCCAAGAAGTTTTATTTAATCGCAAATAAATAGCTGCAAATATTAGAAATTAAAGAAAATTAGAAAATATAATTATATAAGACTAAGTAAGTATGCATTACCTCTCCACCGCGCACGTCAATAGTCAACGATATCATAACATTGTATTGCCTTGGGGTACAACTGGGGACAGAAAGGCGGCGTTTTATAGTGTAGATAGAATTCGTAGGTTCGCTTTCATATTGCATTGAGTTTTCACTTTCTCGCAAAAAGAGAGAGTTGTAATGCTGCGGCAGAAATTGGCGGTTTTTCTACGTAAAATCCGTATTGTGGGGCCCTGGTATTGACATAGTAGGTAAATATTGTTTCTCTACGTATAAATTGTTGTAGTTAATAATTCGTTATAGTAAATTACTTACTCTAAAGCTTTGTGTAGTCAGAAACCATGTTATGTGGGTTCTTGATACCAAAAAATAGGTTGACGGCAAAACATGTCTGTCTGTCCGTCCGAATGTGGTCAACATAGCGTTCTGCACTGTAATGTATAATGACAACTATAAAAGCGCGCAGTTTCTTCATAACAGTGTATATGCTCTTTAAAATGAAGTATCCTTAAAAATACACATAACAAAAATGAAACCTCAGCTTCGACATCTGTGCTCATGCATTCCATTCCTCTCCATTTTACGTTCCCGAAATATGGGTACTTCATCTCTCTTTCGAGGCCTCTGTTCGGACTCTTTCACGACATCTCTGCGGCAGGCACGTGGATACTCGCAGGGCAGGAGAGGGTTGGGTCAGGGGGGGGCGAGAGTTAGTGAGGAAGAACGAATAAATGAGGAAATGGCGATGGAGGATAGTATCGACGAGGAAGTGCGGAAGTATGATTGAGAGGCAGAGAGGGAACATGTTACTGATGGGGTAGGGAGAAAAGCAGAAAGCAAGACTGATGAGCTTAGAAAACGCGAGAAGAGGTAGTGTTAAAAGGGTTCAAGCTGATACACGATGGAACATTCTGGTGCACCCAAAACAAAGTATCTAAGGTGAAGCAAAGTAGTGCAATGTTCTGGTAGATGGGGTATAGTTGATGCAACCATAAAAAGGGAATGCAGACGAGAGAAGAATATTGCAAGCCGAGGCAAAGTGAAGCCGGGGTATTGCAGGTCGGGGGAAAGTGATCTAGTGATACTAGGTGATGCAAAGAGCGACGGACAGACGGACTGAAGCTTTAGAAAAGTTACTGATGTAATCGAGACTTCTTCCTTTTGTTCAAGTGAATTCAGCTCGCAAACTTTACATTTGGACTGTTCTCTACCAGGAAATCTCTGTCTCTAGTCATCGCGAAATCGGCCGAACCGATAATGACTTTGATAGGGATCAGAGGAACATGATATTACATACTCACAACGGCTGACAACTCACAATATCTGTGCGAAAAAATCGAATAGGCTTCTCGGTAATTCTGTGTGGCACATTTCTTGCATCTCGTAAATATGATTTGAAGCTAGAAGCAGTGTTGCCAGACGTACCAGGATCCTGGTAATTTCACCAGGATTTTAATGAAGGTACCAGGCATGCAAGCCTGATCCGTGTATTGCTGAGAGGGACTTGATAGGAACGTGAGGAAGGAACTGGGCGGGTGGGGGGAGGGTCGGTGCTGTGCAAACGAGGATTGGTCGGAGCGTGGCAAGCGGGGAAGTCCTCCGAAGCGGGAGCCTGCTGAGCTCTGTAGAATCCACTCCGGGGATAAAAAGCAAACGAGGGCATCCGAGGGTGGGGCTGAGCGAGATTCCACGTGGCCCTCGCATGCTATCGCGGGCCGCCGGCCTCTCCGATTCTATCGGCTAGGCGCGGCGCCTCGACTTCCGTCCAGGCAGTCCTGCGAGGGGCACAGCCCAACATTCGTGTTCTGGACCGAAAATTATTCTCGGAATATGCATGGGAATTTCGGGAACGAAGTTTGCTTTTTGTATTGTTTGTGCGTTGGATTCATATGGTCGGTAGCAATGAAACGCTGTCGGAGTTGAGAATTTCGTTGCATTGATTGTAAGCGAACGACACCAATTCAGAGTCATTTTTATTCAGCTGCTTCCGAAATGTGAGTTGGTATTGATATTTTCGGTTGGTTTCTGAGTTTTTTTTATCATGTATAATGAATTCTTGTTTTCCTATCTAAACTTACTTTACCTTCAGTAAAATGAGGTTTATGATTTCAAAACGAAGGAAAAAATTTGAAGTGTCGCAGTGTTGAGGTTTTCAAGTAGTAGTTGCCAAGTTGTCTGCAAAATTTTATTTGTAATCATCAATTTATTCATTGAAAGTATTTCAGTGTTTTTGAAAATGATCGTTTGGCTCTTAAGTAACAAAATAATACCAGTACTGAAATCCATTTCAGACTCGCTACATTTTCAAACAAATGCACGACACAAAAGGCAGAACTTTCGATGAACTTCAGAATAAGAAGTAGGCATTTGCTGAAATGCGCGTCGATAAAATTGTGTGGGCAAGTAGCATCAACGGCATAAACTAAAATCGGCTCTAATTAACAGATATTTATTATTAGGGATGATTTTGATAATCCAAAACACCGCCAAAAATATAAAATGCACTTACAATGTTCAATAAAATGCTTTTGCAATGTTTTTAAATTGCTCTAAAAGCGAACAAAAATTTGTAAAACATTTGATCAAGACCAGTTCAGACGAACTGAAGCTTTTGGAAAGGTAACTGACGTAATCGAGGCTTCTTTCGTTCGTTCAAGTGAACTCAGCTTGCAAAATTTAGTTTTGGACTGTTCTCTACCAGGAAATCTCTGTCTTTGTCGCGAAATCGGCCGAACCGAACCGGCCGGCGGCGCTAGCCGAATTCGTTTACTACGCTCCGTGGAGTCACGAAGATTAAGCGCATTCGAGATTCGCGGGTTCGTGGTTGGGTGACCGGCCAGGAACCCCGGGATCTAACGGCGTCGAGCCCCTGGCCGAAGGGATAAAAGGCACTGACTGACTGCGACGTGACGAGACTGGACTAATATTAAAAATAATGCCCATTAATGGAGGATTACTCCCAAGGGCAAAAGCGCTCAACGCCCCTTAAAGGGCTTGGAGACGCGTTGCGTCAAGGAGTGGACGCAACAAATTAAAAAAAAACGGACAATGACGCTGATAGGCGTGCCAGACGTACCTGGATCTTAGTACTTTTACCAGGATTTTAATGAAGATACCAGGTATCAGTATAAATACCAATATTTTAAGTATACGGTAATTGATTATTTACAATTTAAGATTCGTTTAGTAATTTTTTATTCAATAATTTAAATGCAATACCAATATTACAAATATCTACTATTTTAGTGAAAACACTACCCTAAAAACATTAAGGATGATATGAGTCGTTTTGTTCTAGCACATGGAACAGTAGGAAAGCACAGAATGTCTTGCATTCCATTCGGTTCTATAGCTATAAAATGAATCGTTATCGAGTTAAGTTTAACGAATTTCCTGTGCGCGTTAGAATCATAAAAGTTATAGTAATATGAACAATACAAGAATTTAAATCAATGACATTGATATCAGGAATTTTAGTAAAAGTACCAGACTTTTTGCGGGTTGGTACTGAGATATACATTTAATCATCTAGTAACGATGGCTAGAACCATTAAAATGACATAATAATTGTTGAAATCATAGAAAATGCCTTAAAAATTACGGTAAAAGGTAAAAAATGACTTATGCGTCAAAATTGGCGAAAAAACATAAATATGTGTAATTTCCTTTTGTCATGACAAAATTATTGTGTATACTAGAAGGCTTTTATAAAGTGAAAAAAAAAAATTTCATTCAAATCCTCCTCCTTTATTTTTAAAAAAATGAAATGTTTTTATTTCATAAACTTTTACTTCATAAACATTAAATTATTTAACTAGAGCACTTACCCAAGTAACATGGACTAAATGCATTAATTCACCATGGTGATCTGTCCTAGCATGGCGCCATTTTGTGCAATGTACGATGTACGACGGCAGACTGTGGGGAGGTGAGGGAGGAAATAACAGAATGGGAAAGCTAGTCAATAAATAAATTTATGATTGGGCTGGATTTAAATTGGGATTGCTCATTGTTTGCTTAATATTCAAGTCGATTAAGTACTTCCTTGTAAGATATAGCTATTCATATGTTAATTTGTGAATTTAATTGTATGTTATAGAGCCACTGATGATGGGAAAAATTTCCCGAAACGCGTGCATGGCTGAAATTTCTGGAAAGTAAATTTATGTAGCCTACTATTGTGGTTGATATCTCTCATAATCCGGATATTTTATTATGGGTTACCGCAAAATCTTCGCTGCCACTACAGAATGGTAGTGGGAGGTAATGGTTAGGAATTGTTAATCATAAGGGTATAATTCAATCTCTATACGTATACGTAGGTGTAACTTTAGCAAGTGATGGTCGTGACAGGAAAGTTGTACTAAGCAAAAGGAATAGAGGTAGGCAAGTTATAAGACCTTTACATTCATTGACATGGAATTCAAACATAAAAAGAAAAACAAAAATTACACTGTATTTATTTATTTATTTTACGTCAAAAAACAGTTAAAAACTGCGTATGACGTGCTATGGGGAAAAGTGAATTGTGTGCACATTTTCAAAGTTCTGTTATCTCTACACTAAGTCATATACTACTTAAATTTTGAATTTTGAAAGGGAGAAAAAAACTCCCACGTAATAAAATCTATTTTCAAGGATAAATAAGCAATAAATTTTTGCTCTTATCATGATGTGCTTTGGAATAATACTTCCTTTTGAATTGTGGGAATTCTGATTGGATGTTGTTGACGTTCTTATAAGAAGAAATAAAAGAAGTCATCTTCGTCAACATATCAGCTTTATTAAGATAGCCGGCTTTCGACGGCTTTGCCGTCATCGTCAGTCTCGCTGCTGTCGGCAAAAGTCGAGCGACTGTGCAAGGAACAGTCGCTCGACTTTTGCCGCAGCACAGACTGACGATGACGGCAAAGCCGTCGAAAGCCGGCTATCTTAATAAAGCTGATATGTTGACGAAGATGACTTCTTTTATTTCTTCTTATAATACTTCCTGCCGCAACAACATAGAAACGATAATTTGAATAAGTGTATTTCCCACTGAATTCTAGAAGACGTGCACAGAAAATGAAGTTACATTTATGTCCAGAAGCAAAACAAGGGGCCATCTGAGCATTTGCTGAATGGATCAGGGAAACTGGACGAAAAACCTGATCGAGATGGGGGTCATTGACCCGGAAGCTGTAGTACAATAGTTGTTACAGGTTGTTTATACTCATTTATACAGTCCAAATGGTAAATAATGCATTATGTATCATTGTTAAAATTAATGCTACTTTTTTAATTGGTTATTTAAGGTCGCATCAACATCTTAGGTCATTAGCGACCACTATTGCTGTTAACGGTATGGTAACTATGAGGATGAAACGATATGGTGATGATAAGGGATGAAAGGGCGAACACATATACAACCATGCCCGAGGCGGTACTCGAACCCGCGACCCTTCGGTCCGAGATCACTACGACACTACTGCCTTAGCGATCTCGGGCACCGGGCCGACTAATGTTGCTTTTCTTGTGTATAAAACAGTCGTAAGTCTGTTCTCAAATGGAGCTGAATTATGGACTATTAATTGCAGGAATAGAGGGAGGATCCAAGAAACCCAAATGAAATACTGGAAGTGGTGTTGTCAGATTACAAGAAAAGAAATAATTAAAATTCATAGAATAATAGAAATAATGAAACCCGAAAAATGAACCTTAGAACTGATAGAAACAAGATTATATTATGGTATGTGTATTTAAGGTTGGACAATGAGTTACTGCTAAGGAATATGTGGAAATACCATCTTGAAGAAAGAAGACCAAGAAAGAAATGGGAGGAAGCATAATATCAATGATGGCGGCGAGAGTCTTAAAAGATTATACCTGGGAAGATCGAAAGAAATGGAGATTATGCAGCGAAAAACAGAAGCTGTAGAATACTCCTTTACAACTACCCCATTATTCCATAATTACATCTATCACTGTTAACGTCACACAAATACATAATTTTAATGGAATATGAAAATTGCATTACACTGATGTTCGATGTTGAATTTTTATTTTTCCAAAAACATTGAGTTAAGAACTAATCGAATGGGAGAGTTTGCAGCCTCGTATGTACTATGGTCCTTTTAAAACTTTGAATCGGCAGAGTGTATGTCAGAACCTAAATAGCGGCTCTCTCTGCAGTGACTCTGCCCTCTAAGTCTTCGGGTTTGAGATCCGACGGTGCGCATCTTCGACACTAGCTACATAGCTAGCCACAGTCCAGCCAAGCCACTGTGTGAAGGAGAATAGTAGCCGACTGCTCTTATCGGAAGTTTTGTGATTTCTTCAATTAATTCCGGGTGAAACCTTGAGTAGTACCCTAAAAACGGGTCACGGGCCGCGCGCTATCATTGTCCTATCTCACACTTACTTATTCCTTGCTCTACCTTGTCCTATCCTCACACTTACTTATTCCCACTCACACTTACATGCACTGCACTACAAACATGTCGGGAGACCAGCGGCAAGCTTAGAGCCTTTCTCGGCTTTGGTGGTGCCTCACTGTGGGGAGACATAACATGGAAGGAATTCCCTGGAAGTCGACATGTACGTCTGCCCTTCATATCAATGTCTAGCGGGAATATAACACCGCCATCTAAAGGTATAAAAACGTTTTACGACATTAACCGAACTAACTTCCTTAGAAGTTGATGTGATGCAAACTGTAATCAATCAAACTTTGATCCCATTGCCTTTATGAGAGAAAGAGATCGTTATAAAAACACCGAAATTAATTGAGTGTTTTCACACATTGCAACATTCTAATTCCTTTTAATAATTCTGTGATACCTCACACATTCATTTACATTTCAAAAGAATCAAAATATACCCTTTCACAACATCCATACGGAGAAAAGAGCCACTACCAAACAACCAACATCTTGTTCTGAATCGCACAAACAAACGCGAATAACTCAATTCACTCGATTAATAAAGAACTGCATATTTATACAGCTCATCGCTACTTGCGCCCTTTTCATCACGTCCATGTTCACGTTTATTTCCAACCGAGCGGGTTTTTACACAGCGCAGCACATTACTCCGCGCTCGAACACGGGGTATTTCTGGTCTGAATGAGGCTGGCGCGTCGCGTCGTTCGGAATTGCACCAGCACCGCACTGCATGGACACGGTGATGCAGTGCGGCCTCCGCCGACCACGCCGCTTTCACCCGCACAAAAAGGCCCCGGCTGTCGTTGCATCGCGAACCAATGCGGCCGCGCTGCGCTCTTGATTGTGGAGCACCGCGCGCGCTCCGCTTGATTGATTGGCTGCCCGCGCGAGGGCGGTGTGCCGGAAGGACGGGACCCGCTTGCACTTCCGTTTCTGCGCACTGCAGCGCCTCTGACCGGGAGATCCTGACGGCGGCAGGATTTTCGACACTAGCTCTTCAGCTAGGTCGAATTCAGTCGCTGTCTGGAGGAGAATTCTAGCGGCCGGCTGCTCTGATCGGTAGTTTTCCGTGGTTTCTCCGATCAACACCAGGCGATTGCCGGAGCAGTACCCTATCCAACGGGCCACGGACCGCGCGCGATCTGTCCTTCCTCTTCCTTGTCCTATCATCTCCCCTTAAACACACACTTACACTAACATGCACTACACTACCACATATTCCGGGAGATCGGTCGGGAGCTTAGAGCTTGTCTCGGCTGGGGCGGTGCCCCGCTGGTGGGAGAGTCCTGGTTAGGGGGAAACCCCACTAGCCGACGGTAGGGCGGCGCCGGATCTTGCCATCCAGCTGGGGAAGACCACCGTTTTCTCCCGGGAAACAAACATGCACTACACAAACGGGATTATTGACCAAAGCAGCTGACGCGCCCGGAAACATGAAAAAACCAAACCAAGTCTTTTCTGCGAACGCACGAGGTTGAATGAGTGTTTCCTGTTTCCGGAAGTCATGGGTCCCGTAACGGCAGTCCATGTTATATATATATATATATATATATATATATATATATATATATATATCGGAAAGTTAGTGCCTTATTTTACATGGCGAGATTCGGACCATCAGACTTTCTGCCTGACTACGCGAATTTCGCTACGCTCGTTTCACCATCTAGGAGAGAAAAAAGATATTACTCGGTCGACGAACTAGGCGACTTGAATTTATCTCAGATGAGTCTTAAACTTGAGGGTAATTTACATTCCGTAAATCTACTACATGGGACAGCCGGCTTCACTTCCCGTCTCAGGGCAGGCTTACGAAGAATTTTTTCTGGAAAAATTCTTTTAACGATGGAATTGCACGTCTTCGATGAGGATTCAACCCGCACACTTTTGTGCGCTAATTCACTTTACGCCCGGACTGTTATACCACCAAACACGCACCCGAAAGTGACGATGTTCCTGCATTCTAAAACTTAATATCTGTCCCCGACCTATCCATTGGCTTGCGAGGGTTTCGCATCTCGAGATATCGTCCAATGGAGGGCATTGTGCCAATCGCGACAAGCTCTGTCCAAGCTCCTAGCAGGTGCCCCGGTGCCTGTGGTAGGGTAGTGCTGCGTAATTGCAACTGCGTGTGAATGAGTAGAGCGGAGAGAACAAGGAAGAGGAAGGAAAGATCGCGCGCGGCTCGTGGCACGTTTGTTAGAGTACTGCTCCGCCATTCGACTGATGTTGATGGCAGAAATCAAAGAAAACTATCGATCTGAGGATACTGTCACCAGTATTCTCGTCCATATTTCGGGTGTCTTTTCTTTTTCTTTCACTGTGTTCAGTGCATTTCGATTGTGATTTTTTTCTCAGTAAATTGAGGGAATTATTGTTGATAAATTTTCTGGGATTTAGGAATTTTAATTAAAGGAGCGAGTTGTGTACATAGTATATTTACTTAATTCAAGGGTTAGGGCGTTTCGGATTTTTAGGTCAGAAATAAGAGGATGAATTTTGAAAGTTGAATGAATGAATCTTAGGTAACAAAATTAAGAAGGAAATAAGTAGAATAAATAGAATAAAAAAGATAAGTTTAAAATAAGAGCAAAGTTTGGAGAATCAATGGAATAAGAAAATTCTTAATATACTGTCAAGATACATTGTGACTGAAATGATATTAAGTATAAAGATTTGTTGTGGTGGAAAGGTTGACCAATAAAAGGTTGAAGATTTATTTTAAAGAGGGATGAGGTATGCATTTTGAAATCATAGGGAAAATAATAGGTAAAGTTACAAAATGAATGAAAATGTGAACAATTTAAGAAGTTTGAAAGAAATGCAAAAGCGTTCCGACATGTACTGTACTTACAAAAATTAACTTTAAGAAGTTTCCATAAAATAAAACTGTTGCGAGATAAAGTTTTTCTATGGTTTCTTTTTCTAACATAATATTTTTTTGAATTACTATTAGTAATTTTTATTTTGTAAATAACGTTTGGAATTGGTTTGTAGTGTACTTCATCTTTACACTGACGTCTTGTCAACTATTTTAACGTCTTTTGAAAATTTTATTTACGATTATACTATTTTCAATTGTAACTTTTTAAACATTTCAAAACAATCTCAGCGTTAATTGATGTACTATTTTCAAACTCGTCTTATAAACAACCCGTGAATATTCTCTGAAAAATGTAGCTGTCCTTTTGGACAAGTGCAACCTGACATCACTGATTGCTTGTGCGGGCAGCTGTAATGTTTGGTTTTGCGGTTCGGGGAATAATGCAGCAGCGACGGCAAAGTACATGTCGTGGACAGACTCCAAATTCAATTACGGCGCTTTGAAAGCAGCTTTCAAGAGATGGGTGGGTGCACTCGTCTGTACGGGAAAGATTTGTTTTCTCAGATGAGTCTGTGAGCAAGGAGGTAGACAGTAAACAAATTATATACACGGTTGCTACGCGTTGCTCAGTTTCTCGTATTTCTGCTCTCATTTCTGTCCTTCATATTGCGATGCAGCTCGCAAACGAAGCGGCCATATTGGTCGTCCGGGACTTCCATTAAAACTAGCCTCGCTTTCGAAACAAAACTCGGACGCTTAATTTGTATGTGGGCAAAAAAGTTTCTTGCATATTAATACCTTCCCGCAAGAGAAAAATACTGTCTGGAATTTCTGTGCAAGCTGTGGGGGGAACAAGGGATGGGGATACTCCTGACGAGCAATTTAATTCAAACAGTCCACTCTGCATTTTGTAGTGGAGCTACGACTGCGGTAAATCGACAAAATAAAATTTTGGGGGCATTTGTAACAGTAAAACGGGCGCAGAAGATAAAATTTGTTGACGTAGTATGGTTTTGCTTGTTAAGTGGTTGTGAAGTTGGAGAATATGCCGTTTAAAAGAAATTTATTTGTTTGATAAAGTGTGTGTTTTGACACTTTTTAGTTTTAAATCCTCCTCTGAAACAACTTCGTTCGAAACATTTAACTAAATTTGAATATTGTGTCTTTGTTAAAAAGAACAAGTATTTAGTTGAGAATGGTGTAACAATTAGTACACATAAATGTAACTGCACATAACAGTGAAAACAGGTATACATTTTGTTTTCATGTTGTTTTACATTCATAACTGTATTGAAAGAGTTTAGACTTAATAGTAAACAAACTAGTACATATATGCCACTTTTGAAGTAGGGGCTAATACTGATTACACACTTTAGCATGCAGTGATTTTCATGATAAATAGTTGTGTTTGTGCTTTGCAAGTTCATACTAACTAAACATTTTAAACACATTATAGTTGTTCGGCACATCCATTTTCAGAAATAGAAACTTGTATGAATAAGTGTCGATTAAAGTGTTGGCTAATTTTTTAACACATTACAAAATTAGGTTTCATCGGATGAATTATGTCGGAATGATTCATGTAGATGCCGGAAAGAGAGTGAGGCAAAAGAACATTTTTTTCGACGACAGTGCGCTCTAGCGGCAGCATCCACAATAATACAAGTTTAAGTGTGAATTACAAAAAAGAGATTTTCTCAAAACGACTTCAATTTTATTCTTTAAACTTTTCGTAGGGATAGTGATCAATCAACACCCTATTAGATGACAAAAAAACATATTGCTCTATCCCTTGTTTTTTAAAAAATTAGAAAAATGTATTTTTTTCACTTGTTTGTCACGTCGTTTATATTTACACTAGCGGCAATTTGTTTACATTATTGTATTTACGTGAATATGTGCTTTAAGTAATGTCATAAAAGGATTCGATGGTATTTATCGCACGAGAAATAAAAAAACAACAAACCCTTATTAACACGAATTCCAAGGGACCAAAATAATAGAGTTCGAGTTCAAAAATTCGTTTTATCCGAGTATTATAAATGTCTGTATTAGCGTATTCCCTTACCGGGACCAAAGTTTCGTTCGTGATACGGTGGAATTCGTGTTGAGCGAGTTTGTGCGAACGAGGATTTACTATATTTGCCATGATAATCAGTCATCATCATTCAAAAAATCTCAAAATGATAACCTGCCGTTTCGAGATTACATGAACGGATCGCACCGGGAGCGGTAGCTCAGTGCATCAACTGATGCCACTGCAGCGCCTCTGACCGGGAGGTTTTTGCAACTAGCTAGGTCGAATTCAGTCGCCACCTGGAGGAGAATTCTAGCGGCCGGCTGCTCTGATCGCTAGTTTTCCGTGGTTTCTCCGATCAACACCTGGCGATTGCCGGAGCAGTACCCTATCAAACGGGCCACGGGCCGCGCGCGATCTGTCCTTCCCATTCCTTGTCTTATCCAATCCCCTTACACACACACTTACACTAACATGCACTACACTACCACGTCTTGGGAGAGCGGTCGGGAGCTTAGAGATTGTCCCGACTGGGGCGGTGCCCCACTGGTAGGAGAGTCCTGGTTAGGGGGGAAACCCCACTAGCCGACGGTAGGTCGGCGCCGGATCTCGCCATCCAGCGGGGGAAGACCACCGCCATCTCCCGAAAAAACATGCACTATACTAACGGGACTAATGACCAAAACAGTTGACGCGCCCGGAAACACGAAAAAAAACAAACAATAATCAGTAAATATTCAAAAAATCTCAAAAAGATAAACTACCGTTTCGAAATTACATAAACGGATCGTGCGTTGATTATTCGGCCTACTTTCTTGGATGATAACGTGTCTACGCCTTCACTGCAAAACTGCGAACTGCACTGCAACGCCACTTCCATTTGCCTTCTAAAAACATCCTTCATGATACAGGTATATAAGAAAATACGGGAAATCCTTGATGAGCGGACTTCACCTGAAATTCACAGAGCGCTGCTCATCAATGAATTACTCACCGTTGAATCAAGAGTCTTTAGAATCGCACACCTTGGTTCTTTGGCAGAGAAGCCAGGACGCGTTCGGGAACGAAAGCGGAATGAAATGGCTACTTTGAATATTGCTTATTAGTCTCATTTACATAAATACTGCTTCGCAGAGCGATTGATCTCATTTCACTCCGCTGCTCTTTCCAAGCGTAACATTAAATAAAATTTCCCGTAAAGCACTGATTTGAATCTTCAGTAAATGATAAAGTGATTACATTTTTCTTTGGTTGTGTGTAATGAACTGTTAGTAAAACGTCTTGCATACGTTTTTTAAATTTAATTAAAAAATCTTAATGAATGCAATTTTGTAATGTTCTAATGATGTACCTTTCTTTCTAAAAAGTAAATTATATTCATTTTTATTTTGGATGTCGTTCTATATTTACTGTAGTAATAGGTGAAGTAAATTTAGAAAAATTCAGTTTAATATTTTTCATCTTTTCCATAAACAATTACTTCATAAATTATAAAGGAAATGGTGAAAATGGAAAAACCGTAGCCGTTCGTAAATATTTAATTTCCTGCAAACATATTAAATTACGAATGTTGATTTAAAAATAAATTCAGTGACAATGTTCTTTTCGAAATCGTAAAAGAAAAAACTAAAAGAACTCTATTATTCAGAGAGAATAGTCTGAACCAATCACATGATAAGAGATCATAATTTACTTTTTCTATTGCTTACATTTTGAACCGTCTAGATAATATAAAATTTCAATCAACTTTGACTATGAAACTTATGTCTCCGTTCGATTAGATTGTTTAGATAAAGTGAAGGAAAGTAACATGTTATCTTTAATCCATCTCTGAAGCAGCTCTGCTTTTATAACCGACGAAAATCGGAAAATAAAATTCATTTAATTTACGAAGAAAAAAAATCTGCAAGATCTCTCATCTAGTTCGGGGTTCTCACGACTGTCAGCTCATGACAGATGACCGGCTCTCTTTGAGCGTATTGAGACGCGAGACGAAATAAAAAATGCGTGCATTAAGAACGGGAGACGCTGGAAGACAAAAGCGATTACCGTAGGCGTGTATGCTAATTCGGCGATAATCGCATCTCTTTTTATCAGCAATTCCGCGCCACGGAGTTAGCGAGTGAGGGGCTGACTGACTTAATGACTGTGCGACTCAGCTGTGACACTGACAATCCCGAGCTTTAGGCACCGGGAGCGGTGGCTCAGTGCATCAACTGATGCCACTACGGCGCCTCTGACCGGGAGGTCCTAGGTTCCCACACCACACGGCGGCAGGATTTTCGACACTAGCTTTTCAGCTAGGTCCAATTCAGTCGCTGTCTAGAGTACGATTCTAGTGGCCGGCTGCTCTGATCAGTAGTTTTCCGTTGTTTCTCCGATCAGCATCAGGCGAATGCCGGAACAGTACCCTACCAAACGGGCCACGGACCCCGCGCGATCTTCCCTACCTCTTCATTGTTTTATCCTCTCCCCTTACACACACACTTACACTAACATGAACTACACCATCACATATTCCGTGAGACCGGTCGGGAGCTTAGAGCTTGTCCCGACTGGGGCGGTACCCCGCTGGTGGGAGAGTGCTGGTGAGGGAGAAACCCCAGTAACAGACGGCAGGTCGGCGCCGGATCTCGTCATCCAGCGGGGAAAGATCACCGCAATCTCCCGAGAGAAAAAGCATGCACTACACTAACGGGACTAATGACCAAAGCAGTTGACGCTTCCAGAAACACGAAAGAAAACAAACCAAACCAAACCCAGCCTTAGGCGACAGAGGCAGTACGCAGTGGTTCAAAATGGGGGATAAAAAAATGGATTGTGTCGTAATCAAAGTTTTATTTTAATAAAATTTTATGTTAGTGCATTGAAAGATTTTAAATGTCCCCAAACAAGAATCTGATGCCAAACTAAAAAAAATCAGTATAGCCTGGACAATTCAATTCAATCAAATTTAGATATTTAGTTTAGAAAATAAATTTAACTTGAATTAATTTAATCGGTTTTCTTTTATCGAAATTAAACATATCAAATATTTTGCATTTAAAAAGCATTTCCAATAATGTTCAAATCAACAAAAAGATTAAATCTATAATAAAATAGAGTTTGTGTCGTAAAATGGAAATGAAATTTAGTTCAAAATTTTATTTTCATAATCGAAATGATAAAACACGAAGAGTAGATGAAAATAATTTTCTTCCGCATGATGTCTAAGAATTTGTCTGTTTTCAAATCCCCCTCAAAATCATTATAGATGGTGATAATATTAAACTTGTGTGTATTACAGTCAACTGCAGACCAAGACAAGTAGTATCCCAAAAATGGTCCTTGCAGAAAGAATTGAGCACAGTAAGTGCTCTGATTTCGTTTTTTTGTTTTATCCCACTCTTAACTGCTCTGCGAAGATTTTTGATTAATTATTCAATTCCACTGTATGCTACATGATGACATCCAGAAAAATGACATCACATGGAACATCTGATATTGAATAATACAGACTTACTAGATAACACATATTATTACGAAATACTTCAGATGAAATTCTATAAGTTTTAAACTTTGCATATACCATGTTTCAAATACCTTGAGATTATTTTTCACATTCTTGTTAAGAAAACGAATAAAGACCCAAATTGTTACGAGAAACGTAGATAAAAATACTACTTAGTTCAAAGTACACACGAGAGTAACTGATTGATAGGTTGATTGTTAGTAATTCCGGACGCGTCAACTACTAGGGTCATTTGTCACGTAAATGTAGTGCATGCATTTCATAGGGGAGGTGGCGTTGGTCTTCCCTCGTTGGATGACGAGATCTGGCGCCGACCTACCATGAGCTAGCGAGTTTTTCCCTCAACCAGGTATCTCCCACCAGCGGGGCACCGCCCCGTTCGGGACAAGCTCTAACCTCCCGACAGGTCTCCCGGAAGATGTGGTAGTGTAGTGCATGTTAATGTAAGTGTGTGTTACGGGAGCGGATAGGACAAAGAAGAGGAAGGAAAGATAACGCGCGGTCCGCGGTGCGTTTGTTAGGATACTGCTCCGGCATTCGCCTGGTGTTGATCAGAGAAAGCACGGAAAACTATCAGAGCAGCCGGCCGCATGTGCGGCATTGTAGACGCACGGTAGTAACTGTTCATTGCTGAGGAACCACTGTGCGGCGATGGGGGCGGCGGTGATGGCACAAGGACGGCTCGGAGCGCGACTCAATTAGAGACGCGGGGGTGGGAATTCCAACGCGATAGCATCGAGGCCCGCGTTCCCTCCCCCTTCGCCCCTCCCTCGCCAGAAGACACTCCGGCGACGCAACAAGAGCCCGTCGCATCGCCTTCATTAATCATGGCCATCGTGAATTCCAAATTACACGTTGTCTCTTTCCGGCCAGCACTCCATCACGCGAGCCGTCACAAAACACACAGCGTCCGCGCCTCCGCCCCGCCCCCTCGCTCGCGATATCGCCGTCAAGGCAGGCCGCCGCCACCGCCTCGCGCTTATTATTATAACCCGTAATTAAATTGCAGAAATAACGAGCACTATTCGCATGCAAAAAAGTACCCGCGGAGCCCGCACCCTGGGCTCGCGCGGTGTAAATGAGCCCGGAATTAGAATGTGATGCACTTAGTCGCGCGGATGTTTTAAAGGGGATCGATCTGTGAAGCCCGGAGGGACTCGACCGATGTGCAGCTCCGGAGGACCGACTGTTGAAGTAGATACTGTAGTATCTATCTATATGGTAGATAGTATCTGACTTGGGTATTTGAATGTTTTTTTATATAGTCAAGGAATTTGTAGTACACAGAACTAGATGTTATCCTGGTGTAGTTAATCATTATGAAGTAACTTCGTAATTTGCGTCTGAAAATATATTCCAGTTCAAGAACAGTCACTTGAAAAATTGGAGTCCAAAAGGACAAAATCTTGTCATGCTACTGCAATGAGGTCATTGCTAGTCGCCGGACCCAAAACTTCCCCCTCTGTCACGCCGATTAGGAAGGTCCCTGATTTGACACGGCTCAGCGCAAGACGCGCGAACGCGTGCCAGAAGATTCAAAAGATTTACGATTAGGGTGCAATTGTCCTCGGGACAGCCTTCAGGCAACCGCGGCCAGTCCACGTGCACGGCTAGGCACCGGAACAAGCAAATTATAGAGATCCGGCTACTGTTGAAGTTATCCCTAGGACCCATATAAGCGTCACGAAGACAGCAGAAAGGACTGCTTTGTTCATCTCCGGTGTCACACACGCACAACAAAGACCACCAATCAGGCGCCCAGAAAATGAGGTTAATTTGAAAATACCTATCGGCTTCGACTCGCGTCGAATATTTTGGAAACTAAGATTTCGGCCAATAATATTCAAAATTCCAATCACGTGAAGGAGCGATGGGCGAAACTTGGAAAAAGGGTGGGGATGCGACGCAGGAAGCTCGAGAGCGGGGGATTTTTGGCAGAAGACGGATAGAAGGCGAGAGAACGACACAGAATTGAGACGGCAGTGTTGATGAGAGGTAGTGGGAGCAGTGACTTGGGAGTCGACCAACATAGTGCAGGCCGCCCAGTATAAAAAGACAATCAGGAATTTATTCCGATTTCAACGGGCCGGCGCCTCCGGAAGGAATGATTGTGCAGCCGAGTCATTGAGGCTGGCCTGGTGAGGAGGTGGCGTCAGACGACTTCCTCCAATAATCACCGATCGAGCCAGGAGCACTAGCACCGCACGCACTGCTGCTTCCGGTTGGCTGCGCCTTGCCGTGGTGCGGTTCGCGACAGCGACTGCTTCGGGGACGACTACGGATTGTGCAATCATCGAAAGAGGTGAACGAAAGACTTTCATTTTGTAATCATTCCAAAGACAGTAAAAAATAGGAAAGGTGTCATTTAATGTAAATAACATATAATTTAGTTTAAGGAATTCTTACCAAATTGTATTATAGAATCAAATGCAATAAATGTGTTCTTGCCATTCAGGTGATTGACACTTAAAGTTACAAAACTTTGTGATTATTGTAAAGTAGTGGTAGTAATAGCAAACCCCGTGCATGCCCTCATTCAAGAGTGCCTACCCCCTTGAGGTTCTCGAATGCCGGTGCCAGTTGACAGGTAAGTGCCCGTTTGGCGCCCTTTATTGATAAATTTAACGCGCACACCTGTCAACTGATTACCGACGCACTTCGGTGTGACGGTATCTCCCCCCCCCCTTTGTGAGGTGCCCAGACCGCGAGCTACGCGCATTACGCGCATGCGTGTGTTGCCGTGGCGGCAGGTTGGGTTCATCACATATTTGGCGCCCAACGTGTGTTTTCGTTAATCGAATGTTAAGCTTGTGTCTGTTGCATTAAATTTTATTTTACATAATTTTGTTAATTTTTATAAATTAGTGCTTCAACACTTGCTTAACTTTACTCGTATGAGGGATGCACCTGGTTATTACATCATTTTATTTTAATACTGTTTTTTTTTTCATCATTGTTTAATGTTCTGTTCTTATTGTTTTCATAGTGTTCATGTTCATCTCACAGTGCTATGCTAAAACTTTTCAGTGTTTTTGTGTAATTTTTGTATTATTATTTTTGCTATTATTGTACTTTTGTGTAACGCGCTGTAGGCGTAATTATCATTCATACCTCGCTTCGAGAATTGCACAACCGAAACCACCTATTTTTGGGTGGCTCCGAAGAGGCACTAACCTCGCCCTTCAATGCGAAACAAACCCTCGAACAGGCGACGGCCGACTCGACCGTCGCAGCTGTGTCGGCTTTGACCGCGGTGGCTCCGACCCAGGTAGAGCCAGCCCCCCAACCTTCCACCGTCTCGCCTCTTGCTCAGTCCACGCTAACGGTACCTATCGACCAGACGACCCTTTTAATTACCAGTTTAATGTCTAAACTTGATGAAATGAGACTTGAGCAAAATACTAAAATTGATGAAATGAAAATTGATGAAATGAACATGAGCAAAATACTAAATCTGATGAAATCTATTCTAAATTAGATATACAAAATGCAAAATTTGATTCTTTAAACTGTAAATTCGATGAACAGCGTAAAGATTTTGATTCTAAATTTATATCTCTTGAGACTAGATTAAATGAACAACGAACTGTTTTCACCCTATTTCAAAGTGAAATTTGTCAACAACTAGACCCGTCAACACTAAAGTCAAAGAACAGAATTCTGAAATCGCTTCTCTCGCTTCTGCTGTTAACGCCAATTCGCTCCAGGTGTCTGTACTTAAAGAACAACTATCAGGACAGATAAAGAAATGCGAATCAGTTCAATCAGACACTATTCAACAAATCGCTCACTTTAAGGAAAGCGTTAACCAAGATATTGAATTTGTTACAGATAGTCAAAAAACCTTAAAACAATGGGCTCGTGATAAAGTTAAAGATACTGTAACTGAAATTTCAAACCTCAAAAGCGAAGTTAAGATTAAATTACAGGGAGTAGATAATAAGATTGAAGGTTTTCACGAGATCGTGACTAATAAAATAGAAAAAGCAACAGTATTTCTGCAGCACCAATCCCTATTGGAACGGAAGGAGGTAGAATCTAAAATCGAAGAGTTACAAAACAAAGTGGCAGAAAAGACTGTAGCAGCTTTTCCAATTAGTCCAATGCCCCTGTCTATTCCCCCTAATTTAAATTTCTCCGGCAATCGTCGCGAACAGCCCATGACGTTTTTACGTAATGTTGAAAATTATTTTGCTTTGGCACAACATATTCCTGAGTCTTCGAAACCGAAACTGATCTCTCAGATGTTAATTGATCACGCTCAGGAGTGGTATCAAACAATCGTTCCACTTCCATCTAATTATCAGGAATTTCGCAGTAAATTCATTGATCGTTTTTGGGACAGAAATACTCAATATAACTTTAAAATGGATTTGGCGAAAGGAAAATGGGATCAAAATGGTAATTTATCTGTGCGTGACTATGCAGTATCCCACATTGCTCAGCTTAAGCAATGTGAACCGACTCCACCCGATGATGAGATTATGTGGCTTTTAACACGCCATTATCCATACGCCATTCAAAATCTTCTTAAAACTAGTTATGTCAGGGATCTTAATCAATTTCAGATTTTATTGGGCGAATTTGACCAAACTAACTTGCAATTCGCTTCTTATCAAAATTCTTCACGCCCACGGAATGGTAATAACAACCAATCTCAAGGTTATTCATCGCGGCAGTCACAAGGCCACGAACACCCTCCACTCCCCGCCCGGTTTTACCAGACACACTACAATGGCGCTCAAGGTCAAGCGCACCCTCCCGGCCTCTCAGCCCCGAACCTGCCGCACCTTCTCAAGGTCGTTAAACCGGCCCGGTTCAGAATAGATAGTACGAAAGTCTGAACCATAATTGTATATATTCTTCAAATATGTAAAGTGTTTTCCTGTTGTTAAACCTACTGCAAAAAATTGTCTTAAACACTTAGTGAAAGGTTTCTTCAAAGAATGTGGAACTTACCAGCGTGTTCTTAGTGACAACGGCACGCAGTTTACGAGTGATCTGTGGCAACAATCGCTGAATGATCTAGGTGTACAGACCATTTTCTGTTCTATTAGGTCACCTAGATCGAACCCAAGCGAAAGAATCATGAAAGAACTTTCACGTTTGTTTCGTGTTTATGTGTCACATAAACACACCTGTTAGCCTGATCTATTACAAAATTAATATGTGCTTAACCACATCCCCCATGAGTCGTCCAGATTCACACCTTTCGAGGCCCAATTTAATAAAAAGCCAAAACCTTTGTTCCCTACGTTGGCCAAATTAACCACCCAAATACATATTACCCCTGAAGATAGGTGCCAGATTATTCTTTCAAATTTAACCAAAGCCGGTAAGGCAAGAAAAGAATACCAGAAAAGTAAAACTCATCTGTTTCAAGTTGGTGACAAAGTTTTGATCAAAGCTCTCAGAGTATCTAATCAACCTGAAGGTCTCATAAGTAAAATTTTTCCCGTTTTTGTAGGTCCTTACCAGGTTATTAAGCTTGTAGCGCCCAATTCATGCAAATTACGTGGTTCAGATGGTTCCGAGGTGGGACCTCACAATTTTTATAACCTCGTTCCTTTCAGAGAATAGACCGATTAAATGGCTAGAAAGAAAATAGGCCTCATTTTTGTCGCTCTGATTAGGTTAACACTAATTTAATTTACATATGTGTCGATTCCCCCCGGTTACCTCTGGCGCGTACATTTAACATTAATTAATTTCAGGGTACCGCTACTACTTGACTGGTTCGGATTGCAGATTGCTATAGAAGTACTGCGTTGAATAAGTTGTTATAAAAGAGAGAGAGAGAGTGATTATAAATCATTTATTTGTCTACCTGAGTCGTTATCAATGGAATGAAAGATCAAGAATTGAGAATTTTACGAATTGAATTATTGTTGAGAGTGAAGAAAACTCTAGCCTTTGTTTTATCTATCAATTTAGCTAACAATCGACATCGGAGACCTTAATTGTTCAATATTTACGTTATTCGTTTAAACAAATTAATAAATAAAGAATCGTTTTAATTATTATACCAGTAATTTGTCACATTACTAATCCTTGAAACTTAGTTGACACCGTGTGATTGAAATATTGTATTAGCAATCGATATGTAGTTTTCTGTATACAACATTTTTAAACTCTTACGATGAGTCGAAAATCCCATTTATTAAACTTGCGTTGTGTTACTACTTTTTCCTGTATTTTAAAAAAAAGCAATCGATATGTAGTTTTCTGTATACAACATTTTTAAACTCTTACTTTGCAGTAGTGTTTAACGATCAGTAGAACATATGTCATTGTCCTGTTTCATTAGTCTTCTTAAGTTTGTTTAGATTGGTTACTCCTAAATATTATTTAGTGGATTAGATAATTTTTTACTTTAATTAGCAGTAATGTTCACTTTTCCTCATTCTAGTAGAGTAGTTAGTTATCGCAATTTTGTTCCTCAAATGTTGACAATGATTTTCACTTGTATTTCTTCAAACATTACATTTATTGTGTTTAAGGTAACTAAATACTTCGGGTTAGTGAAACTAATTAGTAATAATCTATGTCCTTGATTCATTAGCATCTCTGAATATTTTAATTTTCATACTTGTTCTCATTTTTAGGTTTTCATAATAATTGAATATTTCTGATTTGTTCCTTTCTTAAGTACCTGGTTTGATTACGTCTTCGTTTATCAATTTAGCGTTCCTACCGTTGTGTTCATCACCCTTTCTTTTAGATTGAAAATACATGTTCCATACGTTTTTCAATCTCAATTTACGGGGGGGCAATGCAATGAGGTCATTGCTAGTCGCCGGACCCAAAACTTCCCTCTCTGTCACGCCGATTAGGAAGGTCACTGATTTGCCACGGCTCAGCGCCAGACGGGCGAGCGCGTGCCAGAAGATTCAAAAGATTTACGATTAGGTGCAATTGTCCTCGGGGACAGCCCCTTTAGGCAACCGGCGGCCAGTCCACGTGCACGGCTAGGCACCGGAACAAGCAAATTATAGAGATCCCGGCTACTGTTGAAGTTATCCCGTAGGACCCATATAAGCGTCACGAAGACATCAGAAAGGACTGCTTTGTTCATCTCCGGTGTACACACACGCACAACAAAGACCACCAATCAGGCGCCCAGAAAATGAGGTTAATTTGAAACTACCCTATCGGCTTCCGACTCGCGTCGAATATTTTGGAAACTAAGATTTCGGCCAATAATATTCAAAATTCCAATCACGTGAAGGAGCGATGGGCGAAACTTGGAAAAAGGGTGGGGATGCGACGCAGGAAGCTCGAGAGCGGGGGATTTTTGGCAGAAGACGGATAGAAGGCGAGAGAACGACACAGAATTGAGACGGCAGTGTTGATGAGAGGTAGTGGGAGCAGTGACTTGGGAGTCGACCAACATAGTGCAGGCCGCCCAGTATAAAAAGACAATCAGGAATTTATTCCGATTTCAACGGCCGGCGCCTCCGGAAGGAATGATTGTGCGGCCGAGTCATTGAGGCTGGCCTGGTGAGGAGTGGGTGGCGTCAGACGACTTCCTCCAATAATCACCGATCGGAGCCAGGAGCACTAGCACCGCACGCACTGCTGCTTCCGGTTGGCTGCGCCTTGCCGTGGTGCGGCTCGCGCCAGCGACTGCTTCGGGGACGACTACGGATTGTGCAATCATCGAAAGAGGTGAACGAAAGACTTTCATTTTGTAATCATTCCAAAGACAGTAAAAAATAGGAAAGGTGTCATTTAATGTAAATAACATATAATTTAGTTTAAGGAATTCTTACCAATTGTATTATAGAATCAAATGCAATAAATGTGTTCTTTCCATTCAGGTGATTGACACTTAAAGTTACAAAACTTTGTGATTATTGTAAAGTAGTGGTAGTAATAGCAAACCCCGTGCATGCCCTCATTCAAGAGTGCCTACCCCCTTGAGGTTCTCGAATGCCGGTGCCAGTTGACAGGTAAGTGCCCGTTTGGCGCCCTTTATTGATAAATTTAACGCGCACACCTGTCAGCTGATTACCGACGCACTTCGGTGTGACGGTATCTCCCCCCCCCTTTGTGAGGTGCCCAGACCGCGAGCTACGCGCATTACGCGCATGCGTGTGTTGCCGTGGCGGCAGGTTGGGTTCATCACACTACATCCTACGATATATATTTTTGTATTATGCGGTTATTTGAAACATTAATTTTATTGAAAGTCATGCACTAATATTTTTGGAAATTAACTAATATCAGTTACTAATAAAATTATTCATAATTAATAGGTTGGGTCTGACATAACATTTCTATTCGCAATTCGTAAGTGAAGTCAGACATTTTCTGCCAGGATCAACAATAATACTTGCATCAATAATGTATATGGGAGCGGAGCTTTGTGTTCACTAAGATAAAGTTTTCACACGTCTAATTTTCAAAACTCCCTGATGCAACCTTCAGAACCAGAACCACTACCACTAACAAAGACTCGTTCATTTGTGTCAACTCATTAACAACTTATAACGACACGCGTGCTTTCAAGTTGTGAAAACTAAAGATTAATTCTCCTCACCATTTTTAAGATATTAAAAATTCAGATGACATTTTCGAGTCACCAAAAGTTCAAGAAATGTTAAAGAATTCAAGATCCCATCTCAGTATGAATAACATTTTCAATTTGAAAATCAATCAAACATGAATATTGCACGTTTGAAGCAGAACCTTGTCACTGGATTAAAATGTGTCAGCTTAAATGCCTATGTAAATTGAATAACAAAATACACGGAACGTGGAAATTGTGTGGAAATGATTGATTGTGTAAAATGTCATCCATAATTATGTTCATCAGATAAAATATACAATTTAGGTCTCAATTGATGTGATTAGAATTTGGTAAGGATTGGAACAGTATTCACATTCATTATAGAGGAAAATCTCGTTTTAAACGCATTCTATGAAGAAGTACGAGAGTGATAAAATCTTATCAGTGCAATAATCGTGAAAAAAAGGGCTATGCAATAGGAACAGAACAATTTATCAATAGAAGGAAGTAGTTAAATGGCAAAAATGGGTTGCATTTTTACAAATAGCAACTTTGCCATAGAAAAGATGGACTCTTAAAAGTTACACACAATTGCTACTTCAGTAAAATGTTTGGAAGAAAAATAAAATATCCGGCACTCATTGGTTCAGGATGTTATCACGAAAACACCTGACTCGTAATAGCTGCTATTAATAATAGTTGAAAAATAACAGGTCCATGACCAGCAACCTAACATGACAGACTGCTAAGAGTTAAGGTAGTTGTAGTGATTGCTAAGAGTTAAACCACGCAAAACGAATAACGTTGGTAGTAGCATCGTATAGCTTGTGCACCTACCTTACGGCGCTTCCTTGCACTACTTTCCCTAACATGTTTGAAGAGAGAAGCAGCTGATATGAACGAGACTGGATGAGCTGCCAAGGATGAATAGTAATTCATATAATGTGTAGCGAATATGTATAGAATATAGAATATTACTAAAATGAAAGTGATTCGGGTTCAGATTGCAAATATTCTTTCGAATATGCAACTTGTGCATAGTGAAGTGACGAGTGCCAAAAATAATGAGAAGAAACACTGTTTATGCTTACCTATAGCTAAAGTGTTCATGACTATCGAGTATCAAGTATTATAATGTGTTATTTGCCCGTAACTCATTTTATTTTATTGGACCTAGGGAAATATTAGTTGATCTCACATAAGCAGCAATGGGACAGAAATAAGTGAACATATTGGACGGACTTAATTTAAAGGACAAACATCTTGTTGTAGTGTATACAATAAAATATAAAAATATTGTGGCAGATGGTGAGTAATAATGATGAATTATGTATTAACGAATCTAATTTGAACACTGGCAAATCCTGATTGATTAGCTGCTATCATACAAAATGGTTGCCACAAAAGCTTGTAGTAGTTCGGATTAGGCCCTGTAGGTTGCAGTTCTATGCATTTCAACCGATAACAGCCAAAAACAGAATAAACGAAATAACTGTTATTTCGCGTAACAGTTACGAAACGTTAACGGTTAAGAAACAACAGTATAGCTGTTAAGGGCACATTCCTAGTATGCATACACGCCTCACTGGGCAGACAGCCTGCGTATGAGTCGGCTTCTTCTTCGTCTACAAAGACTTCGATCATCAACTACCGCGGCCGACACGACGCTCTCCAAATTCGAGCATTCGCGAGCAGCAGCAAGATTTGTTATTGGCAGTGCCAGTGTCGGATATTTTAAAACCAAATTCTCTAACTATGCGTTACACGTAAAATGAAATAACTTCTACACAAAATTAACTACTAGTAATAAAAAAGCGATAAGAATGGATATAATTAAGTTTTATATTAAATAAACATACAAGTTTGTCCAATGTATGAACTGAAGTTATTATTTGTGTGACATAAATTATTATGCGAAGTAACATTGATTTCAATAGGGCATTTTCGCAGGACGAAGTGTTACAGAAATTGACAACTCTATTGATCGTTCGCGCATGAACAGTTCGATTTTTGCATCACTTTTATGCATCTGTGTTTGGGCAGAAGATAGAGATTGTAGTCAATTGATGTACGCTACGTCGTGGAGTTCCCTAAGCAGTTAATGACTTGGGATAGAGAAAAAATAAACGAGACATTATTGGTCTTTAATTATTAAGACTGCTAATGATGTAAAAATGAGAGGATAGGAATAATTTTTTATCGTTATCACTAATAAATAAAATTACAAAAACTCATAATATAGAATTATTTATTTTCATTACAGGATTTTAATCCATTATTTCATTTTATAAATGACAATGTTCAATAAATCATATAATTTTAGTTATAAACGAAATTACTTTAGGAATCACTCATATTAATTGTAGATAATGTAAGGATATAACTAGTTCAAACTTCAAGTTATTTCTTTGAGGTATACATACATGTTTAATGTAATGCTATAAGTTTTTTAAGAGGTTTTAAAAACACAGTGTCGTAGATTGTAATTATATAAGACACAATATTTATCCAAATATTTTTTGATGTAATTATGAAAAATTTTCGTCTTTCAGAAGTAATTCTTTTCTCAGTAGACACATGTTTTCCTCTTTCCAGGGACTTATTAGCTTTCGATTTATTATCTAAATAATGTTCAACTTTTCAAATTTTTGTAGGCAAACAGAACAAATTTCATGTGGAGAAAAGGAAAAATTATGCACCGTGCGGGTATACCTCTGATTGTATTCATTTATTAAACCCGTTGTATTTTGATTTCAAAATTAAATTTAAAAAAATTTTAAGGCATGCATAATTAGAACCGGAAAAATATGAATTCACAATGTTTTCGCATCTTTTATTAGGTATTCTTCAATTAAATAGAGTTCACACGTTCAGCTATACAATGTAGGCAAGAAGAACTGACATATACGAGTAAATTCCTATTTAAAAATATTTTTTGTAAAAATTGGGCTTGATAAAACGCTTAATTTGCAGTCCCAAGTCTCGTCTGTATCTGAACGATGAAATCAACTTATTTCTTTGCCATTACAAAAAATAACTTGTTCTAAAACACGTTTCTGTTTTAGTTCTCTCATTGTCTTGTACATTCATTTTACTCAAAATTCGCAAAATCTACAAAAAATGTTGTTTGATGCATTATTTAAAGAAGATTTTCGATACCGTATGTATCAGATGCAGCCCGTGTGAGGTGTCGTGCTGCGAGTGCGACTACATACGGGGATCAGAACGGGTTTCAGGGAATTGTTTGTCTTTAGGGGAATGATAAACAGTATGCAATGTGAATGAATATAAATTTAATTGCATATTATAAATACAGTTGATTTTGTTTACCGGAGGACCATAGAAAGTTTACAAAGTTTGCAAAGTTTACTGCTGCTCTTCTTTCTTGTAGTGCGCGGGTTTAGCTTACTTACAACTTTGAAAGGAAGGCACCAACCCAAATCACTCGGCTGAGTGTGTCGCTGTCCGGGCTGTGGTTGGCTCCAGGCAATTCGGTGGTGCGAACTGGCATGGGCGCGGACTCAGTCGACCGGAGCTGGTGGTGGAGATTGCCGTGAATTCGGCCAGGTGGCGGCTGCGGCCCGCGAATGGCACGAATTTGAGGCAGGCTAGATGTGGCCGTACTAATCGCCTTGATAGGCGAAGCAGGAACAGCCGACTCTGTTGAGTCTTGTCGGTCAGTTAGTTTGACCAGTTCGGAGCATTGTAGTTGAGTAGTTCTCGGTACTGTTTGGTATATGATTCTGTCTGTGATTCTGTCATGTCTATGATTCCGTCATGATTCTGTGATTTTGTCCATGATTCTGTTCTGTCTATGATTCTCTGATTCTGTGATTCTGTTCTTTGGGAGCGAAGTTTCAGTATTTATTGTGTCGCGGGTGTGATTGAGGCCGTAGAGGGGAGTAACCCATCCTAACTTAGTTTGTGTGAGTGTAGGCCCGTTTTTCTCGATGCGGTGGATACCACCTTCGTTGATTTCGGCGACAATGGAGGCGCCTAACAATAAATCCAGCGGTTTTTCGAGATGAAAATTTGGGTCCGCAAGTTCGTATTCGGCGGGTAAGTGCCACTTAGAAATGTCTGCTTCGACTGCAGGAAGCGGATGGGAGATGGCGTCTACTACAATGAATTCCTCGGTAGAGCTCCAATCCTTGCAACGGGATTTTAGCTGTATTTTCGCGACCTTCGAAGCGGAAGATGAGGCACGACAAATACTTTGAATAGTAACTGAAGACATTGTAGGATTGAGTTCTAGAGATTTGAAAAATCTTTCAGAGATCAGGTTGCAATTTGATCCTGAATCGAGGAGAGAGATAGCTGGGTGATAGTAGCCTCGTGCGCTGACAACATTTACAATAGCAGTAGGCAGAATACAGCCGTGTGTGGCTGGATAAGAGCAAGCATTTGCGTTCACTTGACGTGGCGCGTGAGAAAAGTCTTCGGGCAACGAGGTATTGTCAGCCCGTTCAGGAATTGCATTTTGCCATACCTGGGATTGAGCATTTGATTGAGAATTGAGCTGTGAAGCTGAATGTACGCTAGTACTAGACACGTGGCCCGGGGCGGCCGCCGCGTGATGTATTATGCTCGAAATGTTGGATGGCTGAGGGGCAGAAAATGATTCATGCAGAAGACTGTGATGGCCTTTTCCACAGTGGAAACATTTTCGATCGCTACACTTATGACCAGCGACGTATTTTCGTAAGCAATTGTTACAAAGTTTATTGTTCTTTACGAAGCTTCGTTTCGCGTCGGCACTCAGGGCTCGGAAACTAGCACATTGGTGAAGCATATGTTTTTCGCGACATTGAAGGCAGTTGTCGGAGGGTAGTGGCGTGCGTGCAGGAGCCGGCGCGGTAGCTTGCGCGCGAGGGTTGAGCTGCACGGGAGCGCACGGGACGGCGGCTTCAGTTATTTGCAAAATTTTGCATCGCCGTTGCAAAAAGTCCCATAAGTCGCGTAAAGTAGGAATACGGTCGGCGGATATTGAATTTTCCCACTGACACATAGTGGCCCTGTCAAGGTGGTTGACGACCTTATTACAAAAAGCAGTTCGCTTAATTCTACGCCTAAGTTAAGATTTGAGAGCGCATTGATGTTAGACTGGCAGTGATCAATAAATGCACTGAGAGATTTGGCGGAGTCGGGTACTAAACGCGGAGGTTTGTCTAGCCCTGATAAATGAGAAAACGCTATCAAACGAGGATTTGAATAGCGTGAGCAAAGAGTATTCCAGGCGGTCGAGAAATTGTCACCTGTAAGAGGTATGTTGGCTATTGCGCCTTTCGCTTCACCGATTAACGACTGATTGAGATAATAAAATCGGCTAATATCCGCTAGCTGCGGATTGTCAATGACCAGGGCCTGGAAAATGTCACGATATGACAACCACTCGGTGTGGTTACCACTGAAGTTTGGTAGAGGCACTTCAGGAGGCGTAAAGCGGAGCTGACTGTGAAGTACAGCTGTGACCTGATGCCGCGGAGGGGCACGGGGAAGACGGTCTGGCCTGAGTTGGTGAAAATTGAGAGTTGTTGTCAATTTTTACTGTTACTTCGCTCATTAAGTCGTAAAGGTCATTTTCAAATTCAATGTATATAGATGAGTTGGCGTCTGGATCTTCGACTAACTCGTTTTCGATTTGCCTGAAATCGCTCCAAATTTCCTGCAAGCGCGTTTGATGCGCAAGTAATTTCTGGTATGACTGTTTGTCTGTAATTTCTAAATTTCTAATGATTCCTTCCCGGGCTCTAAATCGGTTGAGAATGGCATCTCGAGCCGCGAGATTTTTGCGTAAAGTATTGTTTGGCGGCATTTTGAAATTTTGCAAGAAATTATTTAGTGCCCGCGTTGGGGAATGCTAATTTGAAAATTGCAATTATTAATGACTTGTAATTCGCGATAAGTGGGGGGGGGACACACACAGCCGTTGATTTGGGCTGATGCTGACCTGTACAAACATGCACACTGAACAATACAATGACAATAGAAAAACACTGAGCATAAATAGGCACTGAATTAAGCTAATAACATTGAATAACACAAAAATTGACAAAAAAACACTGAATGACACATAGAAACTGAGAAAAAACACTGAATGATACAATTGCTAATGAAATCACTGAATGGTGCAATTGTTGCTAGAAACACTGCACGCAATAATGAAATAGTAAGTAAAAACGCTGAATAATGTAATAGTAAATAGAAATACTGAATAATGCAATGGCACGTAAAAAACACTGAATAGTGCAGTAATAAATAGAAACACTGAATAATGCAATGATAAGCAAAAACTGAATAGTGCAGTAGTATATTAAAACACTGAATAATGACTGGCAAGTAAAAACACTGAATAGTGCAATAGTAAATAAAGACACTGAATAATGCACTGGCAAGTAAAAGAAATTGTAATAGAAACACTGAATAATGCACTGGCAAGTAAAATACTGGATAGTACAATAGTAAATAGAAACACTGAATAAGTAACGAAGCACTGGATAAAGTTTGATTACACTTAATGAATGTGTTTTAGATTTTAACACTTTTCACGACACTGTTGAATAGTTAAATTAAATTGATTGAAAATAGTTTTGAAGTTTCATTCCCTCTCGAAACAATTCCTGAATCCCGTCTGATATATTAATTGAGTAAGTGACTGTATTGCACTAGAAATGGCACTGGCTTGATCCGGCCCGGAGATTGACCACTATATGTATCAGATGCAGCCCGTGTGAGGTGTCGTGCTGCGAGTTCTAAATTAATTATTTTGTTTACGGGTTTCAGGGAATTGTTTGTCTTTAGGGAATGATAAACAGTATGCAATGTGAATGAATATAAATTTAATTGCATATTATAAATACAGTTGATTTTGTTTACCGGAGGACCATAGAAAGTTTACAAAGTTTGCAAAGTTTACTGCTGCTCTTCTTTCTTGTAGTGCGCGGGTTTAGCTTACTTACAACTTTGAAAGGAAGGCACCAACCCAAATCACTCGGCTGAGTGTGTCGCTGTCCGGGCTGTGGTTGGCTCCAGGCAATTCGGTGGTGCGAACTGGCATGGGCGCGGACTCAGTCGACCGGAGCTGGTGGTGGAGATTGCCGTGAATTCGGCCAGGTGGCGGCTGCGGCCGCGAATGGCACGAATTTGAGGCAGGCTAGATGTGGCCGTACTAATCGCCTTGATAGGCGAAGCAGGAACAGCCGACTCTGTTGAGTCTTGTCGGTCAGTTAGTTTGACCAGTTCGGAGCATTGTAGTTGAGTAGTTCTCGGTACTGTTTGGTATATGATTCTGTCTGTGATTCTGTCATGTCTATGATTCCGTCATGATTCTGTGATTTTGTCCATGATTCTGTTCTGTCTATGATTCTCTGATTCTGTGATTCTGTTCTTTGGGAGCGAAGTTTCAGTATTTATTGTGTCGCGGGTGTGATTGAGGCCGTAGAGGGGAGGGTCACGTGGCTGTAACTTGGCCTATGGTAAGGCGGGAAAGTTGGGGTGTCACGTGACACTGACGGCGATCGGAAGCGAAGGCGGTGGCACGTGAAGTGCCCGCGACGGCAGCCTGTTTGCATTCGAGAGTTTCAACGGAAATTGAGGCATCTGGCTAGCAGATGGACAAGGAGCGGGGCGGCACGCTGGCAGTGCATTGACGGGCGAGGGAGGCCCGAAGCGATTCCCAGAAATATTTGTATACATTGCTTGTCAGGTAGCGAGCGATGGGGTGAGTGAAGGGCGCCGCGCGCCGGGGTGGCCCAGCCCCAGCCTAATGAGGGCTTAGTCCCCAGCTGTGGCGGCGGTCAGCGTTCTCGACGGGGGTGGGCCCGTGAGAACGGCGGTTTGCGCGGAAGACAATGTAAATGATTTTATTGCCGCCGCGTGCTGGTATGCACAGAGAGCGACTTGCGAGAGGTTGGTGAAAGTACGCTCTTAATAGTGGGTGGCCGCGCGGGAAGAGCTTTTAGGGGCTCGCCTTGGTGGCAAGATCGAAAATTTGATCGCGAGATTGAACACCGTATTTGACACAAAAATGATTTAATTTGTATTACTGCTATTTTGATGTTTGAGATAGAGAAAAAATTGAAAAAGTTCACTCTCTTCAAATTTTTAATTGTTTTCTTTTTTATGGATCCTTAACGTTTTAGACGAAATAAAACTTTAAAAATTTCATTTTGAAGCATAACAGTTTTTCAGTTGAAATTTTCCAAAAAGAACTGGATCTTCTTTTGAGGAAGATATTTTTGTGGACAAGGAGGAAATTAATTTCCCCTTAAATTGTTACGAGTTGAATTATGTAATAATAATAATGTACATTATAGTCTACTAATCTGTACATTTGTAATCCCATAAAATTGCTTTTTCTTATAGTCAATGATTTTAAAAATTTTTTAAAACATGCCAGCAACAGATGTAGTACATAACTTCTTGTCTTGTCAATTCGCAAAATTAAATATTGATGGCAAGTAGCTTTTCGAAAAATATTAATTAAAAAAAATTTTATTGATCTCGAGTGAATAAAGTAACGAATTGTTACTTTATACACTTGTTGAATATACTAAATGTTAAATTAGAACTTGTTACTAACAATTAATTTTAACTTTATTTATTTACATTTATTTTTTCGTAGTTACATTTGTTCCCTAAAAAATTGGGCAGAATTGAGTGCACACTCTGTAAATACGCCATACGAACCAACCCATTTCCCACACGACAGCAGCAAACACCCAGATATATTAGACATAGCAATTACTAACACAAATACAGCTCATCATTCAACCCCAGTATTTGAGATGGATTCAGATCTTCTTCCAGTATTAATAACCACTAAAATAATACCTCCCCCACATGCTCCAACTCAGAAACTAAATACCCAAAACATAAATTGGGAATTATTCAGGAAAATAGTGAGAGCCAAGACACCACAATTCAAAATATTAATCTCTCCCCTAGAAATAGACAATACTGTCATACAGATAAACGAAATAATAACAAACACAATAAAGCACTTGCAAGACAACAAACCCACATATTCTTTCATTCAGACAAAACCAAAACTACCCGAAGAAATAATAGAAATAATCAACACACGCAATAAAACTAGAAGGAGCCTCCTATGGAGCAACAATAGAATTCCACAACGGAAAAAAGAGCTAAATCTCCTGAGCTAAACCATGCCACCCCTCAACACGGCACAAGGTATAAAATATGCTCCGCAAGACAAGGCAGAAGCACTAGCAGAACACTTCGCTCAAACATTCAAACCTAATAATACATACGTACACTCAAACCACCAGGCGATAATTGATTCAAATAGAGCACCAAACTAGGACGTCCCTCAGATAATAAAATTAATTTCACCTTCCGAAGTGAAAAACCTCATAAAAAATTGCCCAAAAGAAAGCTCCTGGACATGACCTAATTAGCAACCAAATAGTAAAAAACTTGCCCCCATCCACAATTGCATATATAAATAATCTATAATTCATCACTCAGATTAGGCTATTTCCCACGTTCTTGGAAAATATCAAATATAATCCCGATCCCTAAACCAAACACTAATCATAGTCTTGCAGCGAATTATAGACCAATAAGTCCCTCCAATTTCAAAAAATTTAAAAAAAATTTTAAAAAGACTCAATAATCACCTAACAAAGTCAGAAGTTATCCCAAAACATCAATTTGGTTTCAGAAACCATATCTTAACTGCACACCAACTCTCAAGATACTCAAGATAACTGAAAATATTCACATTAGCTTTCAAGAATAGAAACACACAATAGCAATACTCTTAGACGTATCTCAAGCTTTTGACGGAGTCTGGCACCCCGGATTAATCTACAAACTCAACACTATAGGAACACCTAAATACCTACTAAACATTATCACGCAATTTATATCAGACAGATCTTTCACAGTAACCATAGACAATCATAGCTCCAACCCACGCACAATAGAAGCAGGGCTTCCAAAAGGCTCACTACTATCCCCAACGCTATTTAATCTTTACACAGCAGATATTCCCATCACACGTTACACGCAACTTGCACAGTTCGCCGACGATACGGCAATATTCATATCAAGTCGCACGTTGTCATATAGCAGTACAAAAATTCAACAACATTGAAATAAAATCGACGATTGGGCAACAAAATGGAAAATCAAACTAAACCCGAACAAATCAAAATTAAAATTTATTTCATTAAGACCATTCTCTGCTCCCCACCCATTACTATTAAACAATAGCATAATAAACTGGACACCATTGAATCAACCTATCAAATACTTAGGACTAAACCTCGATACAAAATTCACCTGGAAAAACCACATCAACATTAAAATACAACAGGTCAAAGTTAGATTAATCCAACACAAACCATTACTGAATAAAAACTCCAAACTTTCATTAACAAATGCATCACCATCATAAGACCCATAATGCTATACGCATGTCCCATATGGACAAATGCCGCACAATCCAACGTAAATAAAATGCAAATAATACAGAACAGATTCCTCAGAACAATCACCAACGCCCCATGGTTCATTTCAAATCAACAACTCCATAGAGAATTGAACATGAACCCAATCACCTATCAAATAGCACGCATATCCAATAATTTCTACTTCAACATAAACTCAATAGACCAACTAAAACAATACAATCTAGCCTCAACGAACAACACACATACCAGAATAAACAATAGATACCCATTCGATTCATTCCTAAAAATATTTTCAAACATTTGTGAACAGTAGATACTCTCATAAGTAATCTACCCCAATGTAGTAGCAATAGTAGAATTAGGTTAAGTATAATATTAAGTTAGTAGTAATTCATCATTACATATGAAAGAGTGTAATACTGTACTATGTACAACCCAACAAGCAATAAAAACAAAACAAAAAAAACTGTCCCGATTGTACGATTATATTTATACACTTATACGATTGCAACCATATCTCCCATTACTTTCGTATATCTGCCATTATTTTCGTGTAACCCAATACCTTTACCCTACCAGATAAGACAAGAGTAAATATTCTTTTTTAAGCAACCCTCTGTTCAGTCATTTTTTGTAAATTCTCCTGTACTGAGCGGTCACAATTAAGGGTTTTGAACTGTAGTAGAATAAGAATCGGAAGTGCGATAAAGAATACTGTTGATTCAGTATCTTCAAGTGAACGAAAGCATTGCTGAATTGCTTCCAACGGTGAAATCCAACGTTGCTTATCATACAGAGCGATTAATTTCTGTTTCAGATAACAGCATATAATTTTATATGCATCTTTATAAAAAACAAAACGCATCGCCCGTTGTACAGCATGCTCAAGAAGTTAATTTACCCATACTTTCCTTTGTGGGAACTGTGAACGTTTCGTGTGCGCGCGCAACACCTGCACGACAGGCATGCGCGAAACCGTTTTGAAGCTCGTTGGCAAAGTCTTTCGTCGGCTCTGCTTTAAGTCAAGGCGGAAAGGAGGTAAGGAGCAGAACTAAAACCATGTCCTTCTGAAGCATAGAAAGTGACGAAGACAATCCATTGGTGATCTCACAGAGAAATCGCAGCATTAAAAATGACGAAGAATTAGGATTGATTGTGTGTTAGTGACTCCGGGCGCGTCAACAGCTAAAGCTTCTTAAGACTTTTCTCTTCGGGAGGTACCGGCAGCGGTAGCTCAGTGCATCAACTGATGTCACTGCAGCGACTTTGACCGGGAGGTCTAGGTTCGAGTCCTGACGGCGGCAGGATTTTCGACAGTAGCTTTTCAGTTATGTCGAATTCAGTCGCTTCTGGAAGAGAATTCTAGCGGCCGGCTGCTCTGATCGGTAGATTTCCGTGGTTTCTCCGATCAACACCAGGCGAATGCCGGAGCAGTACTCTACCAAACGGGCCACGGACCGCGCGCGATCTGTTCTTCCTCTTCCTTGTCATATCCTCTCCCCTTACACACACACTTACACAATCACGCACTACACTACCACATATTCCGGGAGACCGATCGGAAGCTCAGAGCTTGTCTCGGCTGGGGCGGTGTCCCGTTGGTGGGAGAGTCGTGGTTAGGGGGAAACCCCACTAGCCGACGGTAGGTCGGCGTCGGATCTCGCCATCGAGCTGGCGAAGATCACCGCCACCTCCCCGGAAAAAAATGCACTACACAAACGGAACTAATGACCAAAGCAGTTGACGCGCCCGGAAACATAAAAAATCAAATCAAGTCTTCGGGAGGTGGCGTCGATCTTCCCCCATTGGATGGCAGGATCCGGCGCCGACCTACCGTCGGTCGTGTAGTGCAAGTGGGGTGGTGTAGTGCATGTCCGTGGACCTTTCGTTAGGTTACTGCTCCGACATTTTTTTGTTGTTGATAGAATCCACGGAAAATTACCAATAAGAGCAACCGGACGCTTGAATTCTCCTCCAGACAGCGACTGAATTCAACCTTGCTGAGAAGATAGTGTCGAAAGTCTGCCAATTGTCGGCACATGAACTTAGGACCTCCCGGCGAGAGGCACTGAAGTGATATCAGTTGATGCTCTGAGCCACCTCTCCCAAGATGAACTGAGGGTACTGTGGAATATGAACAAAGAATCAACTTTTGAAGAGTGATTTGAGGACGTCAAACCAGAAATTGTAAAACAAAATCGAAATGACATAATTTTTCTTTTCGACACTTCGCTTTTTCATCCTAAATATCAGCTCTCCAACATTAAATTGTTGGTTCTGCTTCCTAACAGTACGTCACTGCCGCCACTCCTGTGGTTTAAAGAAATCACACTGTATTTTATAGGAATTAGCACGCTCAGGCGTGATGTGCGCAGCCTTTAATCTCAGAATCTGAATCAGCAGCCACCTCCATTAACGACTTATTTTGAGGAAGGCGGGGTCAGAATTGGGGTTTATTTTAGTAATATGCCCACACTGGTATTCCCGCGAATCCTAACGGATGTAACGAGTATCGCAGAGGGAATAGAGACAGAGATAGGTCAGTGATGTGTGAGTGTGTGTGTGTGAGAGAGAGAGAGAGAGGGGGGGGAGGGAGGAGGGGAGACAAGAGAGATGTCCATGCGCATGTCTGTTTAATTACAGGATGTGGGTTTTGCAAATGTTAGTCTAGTTGCGATGCGTGGATTTACATTTATTGACGAACGCGTACTGTGACAGGGGCCACCATAGCGAAGGTTTTGATAGCTGTAGCTGAGTTTTCGCCTCCCATGTGCTGGCACTCGCCAGTGACGTTCTGGTGAGGATTCTCTGGGGTGGGTGGGTGTGGCTTCAAAAGGGAGGGGTGTGGGGGGGAGGGTCCATCGAAATAGAAATCCCAACAACGCGCACGAGGGGCGGGTTGATGGCATGAAATGCGAAATCGTCGTTCCTTTCTCGATGCTTGTGGACGAGATTGCTGACCTCATTTTTGTGGTATTCTCGCTGAATAAAAGTGAAGCTGCCGCATAGTTGTATGGAAATTATGTGGAAGAGATGTTCACTCGAAATGTTTTTATTGTTTATTACTTTTTGGGGTCTTGTAAACCGAATCTAGACTACTACATATTTGGAAGAATGGATGTGTTTGGTCATCCCAAAATTTACTTTACAGCGGAAAAAAATGTTTGAATTCTTCAAGGCATTCAAAAAGAATAAATAACTTTATGTACTTGAAACTAACGAAGCGAAAAATATACATATCTTTATTTGTTAATTCAAGGTTTAAATGAAAATAAGTATCTGCTTAAAACGTCTTTTTTGAATTCACTGTATTTATGAATTTAGTCTTTTTACGTACACGAACGTATCAAGGACGTCCGGTGCATATTTTAGCCATAAATAAAAGTGATTGTTTATAATAACAGTAAGACACAATGGCGGCGATCCTACTTCCTTTTGCAAAACAAACGATGATCACTGTATTTGTTTAGCATCAACGTTTCGCGACACCTCTCCTTACAGCGTTCGCAACCAAATGCATAGGGTTCGAAAAATAAGCTTATTATTAAAAGGTTTATGATTGTAATATTCTTCAAAACGGCTCATTTTAACGTGCAATACAAGTTATCTTACTATACAGAAGTTTTAAAAAATGCTCCATTCGTTTATCCCCTTTAAAGAATTAAAAATGCAACAATCACTCATTTTTTTTACTTGTAATGCTACAGAATAGACTTTCTTGTTGCAAATTTTCTAATTTCATTCTTGTGCTGTGGCTTTAAGGTCTTGCACCATCCTCTGGCCAGCAGCCATCTATCATCGCCCAAATTACATTTTTTTGACATTTTCTCAACTTTTATCTTTCCTAATAGTACAACTGAACTATTACTTCAAGAATATTAAAGAAGGGTAAACAATCGTCATAAATAGAAATTTTCATTGAAAAATGTAAATGCAAAATTTGAATATTACCGACGTGAGAGACAAGTCACGAAAATTAAATTATTGTAATTTTTGAAAAAACAAAAGAATATAACTTTAATATTTGAAAAATACAGAGTTTTTAGTGAAATTCCTACCGGCGTTTATAAATTAAAAAGTGTTTGAGAAAATATTTAAAATTGCCGTTGGGTATTCATGTAAAATGTTCATAAAATTACAAAACCCATTTAAAATCCAAGGTAAATTATCATTAATCAAATTGTTTGGATAAGTAATAAATTTGTGTGAAAGTGCTGAGTAGTTGAGGCGGTAGTGTGGTTCCCAGGACAAGGACTAGCGGACAAGGACTAGAGACTCACGCAGATTGATTTTTTCGTGTTTCCGGGCGCGTCAACTGCTTTAGTAATTAGTCCCGTTAGTGTAGTGCATGTTTTTCTCGGGAGATGGCAGTGATCTTCCCCCGCTGGATGGTGAGATCGCCGACCTACAGTCGGCTAGTGGGGTTTCCTCCTAACCAGGACTCTCCCACCAGCGGTGCACCGCCCCAGCCGGGACAAGTTCTAAGCTCCCGACCGATCTCCCGGAATGTGTGGTAGTGTAGTACATGTTAGAGTAAGTGTGTGTGTGCAAGGGGAGAAGATAGGACAAGGAAGAGGAAGGACAGATCGGGCACGGTCCGTGGCCCGTTCGGTAGGGTACTGCTCCGGTATTCGCCTGGTGTTGATCGGAGAAACCACGGAAAACTACCGATCAGAGAAGCCTGCCCCTAGAATTCTTCTCGAGACAGCGACTGAATTCGACCTAGCTGAAAAGCTAGTGTCGAAAATCTTGCCGCCGTCGGGACTGGAACCTAGGACCTCCCGGTCAGAGGCCCTGCAATGACATCAGTTGATGCACTGAGCTAGAGCTTCCGGTGCCAAGATGTCCCATTCCAGCGATTTTTAGGTGTCTTTCACTGCACCCCTTGCAGTCTGCACCGCTTCCGAAGGCAGTGGGGTTACAATGCACTCGCGAGAAAGCAGATGGCGCCGGGCCGGGCCGGGCTTGCGTTGTCTGTCGCGGAGAGACTTTGTTCCGGCAGAGACGGCGACTTGTCGGCGAGTGCCGTTTTGGGGGTAGAGGCTAACGGGCCTTCGGGGTACGCGTAGCCGGCAGCCGGGATGGAGGAGGCGGCGGTGAGGGTGGCCAGCGGTGGGAGCGCCGGATGCCCGCGGTGGGTGCGGCCAGCGTTTGAAGGGGGAAACAATGACCTGCCGCCAGGGCGTTTGTGGCGTGGACGGAACAACCTCTGATAAAGGCAAATAGTCTAAAAACCGTAAGAAATAAATTTAAATTTAAAAGTTTTCTGCTAATTTGATCTTTTTTTGTATTTAATGTAGGGAACCAAAGTAAACAATGATCAGTTAAACGGACAGTCAACTTTGTGCGTAAAATATATGAGAATTGTTTTCTCAAATGATCTGGAATGTAACATCCTGGCCGAAATTGAAACAAAATACGTAGAAGGATAAGAGGAACCACGATCTTTCTAATGGATACGAGGAAATGGAACAGAAGGCTATTAATTTCGAAGGTGAGTAGTTTACCTTGATATTACTAGACTGTTTGACACTGAAATGACACTGAAAAAAACATGTTAACCTGAAAAAACAATAAATAACTCACGGTATATTCCATTTTTATTCTAAACCGTTTCATTGCTATCCTAAAATACATAAACCCAGTGCTTGATTTCTGGCACAACGCGACGGAACGGCGTTCCGGTTCATCGGGTTTATTATGAAATTATATCACAAACATTAAATTAATAATTCATTTCAAGCGCGTTCCGGAACCTAAAATTTTACAAATCAAGCACCGCATAGACCTGTAAAATTTATCAGTAGTCCAGAAATGTCACTAAGAAACCGCAAATGAAATTCACTCAATACCCTTCTGAAGAAGAAACTCGTAGGTAAAATTGTGTCTGAAAATGGGATGATACACAATAACTTTATTCTTGATCTGTCCGGAGTCTGTCCACAGTTTCCGGTCGGGAGTTTAGAGCTTGTCCCGTCTGGCGTGGTGCCTCGCTGGTGGGAGAGTCCTGGTTTGGGGGAAACCCCGCTAGCCGACGTTAGGTCGGCGCCGGATCTCACCATCCAGTGGAGGAAGATCACCGCCATCTCCCGAGAATGCACTACACTTACGGGACTAATGACCTAATGACGCACCCGGAATCACTAACCAACCAACCCATGAACAGTTTCCAGCGAATAAGAACGTTGATGTATCTATTTGTTATTCTATTAGCGCACATCTTGGCGCTGTTTGTCATCGCATTTCACGGCCAGTTGCTTGCAGGGGCGGGCGCGCCGGTCAGTCGGGGCCCGAGCGGTGGCTGGGAAGCCGCAGTTGCTGCGTTGAGCCGCCAGGGGGCGTGGGAACGCATGGGCCGCGCGCTGAGCAGAAACAGACGGGCGCAGGAGCGGGGCACGGGCCGTGAGCGGGGAGATGGCGGGGGGGGGAGCCGGGGGGAGGGGGGGAGGATCAAGCTGGGAGTGGAGACGGAGTAGGTGATGAGAACTGGACGGGATCCAGCTGAGGAGCGTCCGGGGGGCCGGAATGGGTGGGAAGTAGCCGAACCAGGGACGGGGAGGGGAGAGGCGGGGCGACGGGGAGATAAAGACCTGGGCAGGAGGGAGAAGGGTGGGGGGAGAGGGGGGCCCGGATGGGTAATGCCGGGGCCATTAGCCAATCAATTCCCGAGCAATCGCCAAAGCCTCTCCTAAGCCGCCATTTAGCCTCCCGCGTGCACAAGCCGACCCCGCCCCCACCCCTCGACGCGCACAGCCCCTGCAATGCAAACATCGGACTTCCATTATCGAATTATAGAATGCTAACTTGTGCAAATGACGGAGCTTTATTTTGATGACGCGTTCCAGGGGTCCGCCCTTTTTGACGATCGATTTCGTTTCACGCGTCCGCCACACACGGCCGAGGTTGGGGGGGTGGGGTGAACAGGGTGAGGAGGGTACGTAATGGGGCGATGAAATGATCTTGTGAAACGGTATGAATATCAAAAGGTTTATGTTTTAATCAGGACTTTTAATTGCCGTAGCGTTTAGCGACCCCAACCCCCCTCCCTTATCGAAAATTACCGTTTATGAGTATCCGCTGACCGGTGAAGGGGGGAGGGGGCAGCGGCGTTCGAATTTCACCCTGATGAGTCGCTTCAATGTGATCGTGCTGGATTCCGAAATTTCCTGCCGTTTTATCAGTGGTGTTAGCGCCGGCATATGTGAACCAAGCTTTAGGCGTGATTGGATGCGTCGCTGTGTAAGGGTCGGCAACCAGATTTCACGACGCTTTTTGTTCAGGTGAAGTGTTTTTGACGCCGGAATGTTGCCCTTGTGGAACTCCATTATTAGTCACCAAAACCACGTGATTGTTGTCAAGGAAATATTATTATGAGTCCTGAATTCAGACAGATACTTGGCTTTTTGCTGATGCGGGTTGCAAAACACAAGGTGTGAAGTCTGTTGAAATTGTCAGTTCTGCACAATATGGTCCTTTAGTTCCCATTATAACCCTACAATATCAACTGTACAATGTTGCGCATTGCACACAAAACAGTTCTATGCTTTGCATTTCTGAAATTATATTGTTTTCATTGGTACCAATTTGAGTTAGAGTTTAACAATGTTCACAAATTTGTAGACAAATGTGATGCTTTAGTAAACCACCTATAGTCCTACTCCCCATACAGCATCGCCGCCATTGCTGCCAGTGACTATCACCATTCCCTAGGGTATCTGTCATAGCCATTACCTCCACCCCTGAATACATTACAAACATTTATTTCAACTGCAATTGGGTATGACCCGGTGGCAGTTAAATAATAATAATAATAGTAATAATAGTAATAGTGATAATAATAATAAAGAAGTACAGTACAAGCCGAGGATGTAATAATCATACTATCACTAATATTGAGTATTATAACAAATATTTCAACTCAGTCATGATATCCAATAATTATATTTCGGTGATGCTCAGATTTAATACAAGCTACTTAAATATTGGCTAAATTAGATTTTTTAATTCATTGATCGTGTTCACTAAACTTCACTGCACTGCACTGCACTACACTACACTATTTTGCTTTGAATTACACTGACCACCACTTCACCGCACTTCACAGTACTTACTCATTTCAACTGTTCCAATCTGTAATTGTTCTGTTACAAAAGGAAAATTTTCCAAGATCTGAATTTTGTTTCCTTGTTCGAATTTTGTGGGTGTGATCGCCTGAGCCGAAATAATTTGGTTTTTCTAGTCTAACCTGAGTTTCCTTCCAAGTTGGTTGACCTACGTACTATTTATAAAGAGCGCAATGATTTCTAAAGAGCGAATAGCTTTAAAAGGATCAGCCCTTTTTATCACTTCCTCTGCTGCAATTGTCCGTCACCTTTTGTATTGCACTAGCATATTTACGTCCATCTTCGCTACCGAAAATGAACACTCAAAGCCGCAGGTAATGCTTTCGACATTATCACCACCTCCGGCTTCTTCATCCAATCCCTTTCAGCGCCTCCTCCACGAAAGTCAGCGAATTTATCTTACAAACACCACTCTCTCTATCTGTCTGTCTGTCTCTCTCTGTATCTATCTTTCTCTGTCTCTATCTCTCTATCTCTCTCTCTATCTCTATCTGTCTCTCTCTCCTCCCTCTGTCCCTCTCAGTCTCTGTTTCTCTATCTTTCTATCCCTATCTTTCTCTATCCTCTCTCCGTGTCTGTCTCTCTCTTTCTCTCTCTCTCCCGTCTCTCTCTCTCTCTCCATCTATCTTATCTGTCTCTATCGTTGTTCTCCCATGAACACTACCAAGAAAGAACCACCAGTGCTGAAGGAAATTCTATATTTACCCTCACGTACCGCATTCCCCTTGTTCTTTTTCGGATTCTCCACATCCTTGCTTTTCCGGCGTCCCCGCTAACGACGTACCTCATCGCTTCCGCGGCCAGTGCCAACAAACTTGCGTCTACCAACACTACAACCTCATAACGATACCATTACAAACACCAGCACCCCACTGTTGGTAATGCTTCTCTCACCCTCATCCTCACCGCGTTCTTCCTTTCATGAAGGAGCGGTTCACTTACAGACGTCCTCGCCGTCCACGCCAGCAATATTCCTTCATCCACTATTAAGTCTAACACACCACCTCTTACAATCCTTACACCCACCCATATCAGTACCATAGTCAACATCATCATCTCCACCCTAGGTAATGCTCCTCTTACCCTCATCCTCACCGCCTTCTTCCTTCCATCAACTCGTTTTTCCCTTACAGTCTCCTACGAAAAGCTTCACCGCAGCCAACTTGCTTCATCCACCAATATCTCTACCACAACACCCCTCTCTAACCATAAGTACCATAGCCCGCACTATCTCCCACCCTCCGTAGGTAATGCTTCTCTCTTCCTTCCACCGCCGACATCGCCCCCGCCCACGCAGGGCAGCGCCTGCGGCGGATCAGCGCCCCCGCGCTGATAAGCGGCTCACGGCGCTTGTTGCCGCCGGCGCCCTTGTCACGGGGCGGCGGCGGGGGCGGCGGGGGCGACGGGGGCGGCGGGGGCGGCGGCGGGGGCGGGGGCGGCGGCAGCGGCCGTGTTCCTGCGGCCGAGGGGATCAGCGTAAATTAAACGTCTTCCGATCCTCGGACAATGGACGCCTCTATTGACGCGAACACGCCCGACAACCGCAAGTTCGCCGGGAGCACGCTAGTAACAAGGGATAATTTATTTCTTTGAAACTAAGATACTGTCTTGGATGTTGACAGTTTGCTTGAATGTTTCTGACACCTTTTTTGTCGGTACTAAGTAGCCTGATACTCTTTTTTTTTTTATAAAAATGAACTTGTATATAGCGACATATTTTTGTTAAGTTTTGCTTTCATTATATACCTATTTTCTATATCTAAAATGTTTAAAGAAACTTGTAACTACTTAATTACGTAGAAGGACCCAGTTGAAAATTTTCATTTGTAATATTACTACAAGATATGTAAAGACCATCGAGGAATACATAATGTTTCCTGCGTGAGTCAGTGATAGTTGAAATTCAACTCGCACTTGACTCCTGTTATAGATTTTGGTATGCTGCTGGTGAATATTCTGTGTTTTGCTGGGTGAATTCATAGCGTTTTGCTGTTCCTTGGAGGCTGCTGTAGGAAGTAGCCACTTTTTCTGTGCTGTTCGCTGTCTGGAAGAGAATTCTAGCTGTCGGCTGCTCTGATCGTTAATTTTCCGTCATTTACATGATTAATAAAAAAGACGCACACATATATTGCAAATTATTTACACCTTGTTAATTATTGCACACCTTATTAAGATCATTAATACATTTTTCTTAATTATCTGTGCTAATATTATAATTGAACACACCATATAAATAAACGTCACACAACACACACACACACACACACACACACAACACACACACACACACACACACATATATATATATATATATATATATATATATATATGTGTGTGTGTGTGTGTGTGTGTGTAGTGTGTGTGTGTGTGTGTGTCTGTGTGTGTGTGCGTGTGTTTCTGTGTGTGTGTGTGTGTGTGTGTGCGTGGGTGCGTGCGTGCGTGCGTGCGCGCGCGCAGTATTCTATCAAACAGGGGCACAAAGATTTTACTTCAGGATATGGCGACACAGTGCAAAACAGAGAGATAAGTTTATCGACATCCTTCCCAGATACCAGTGGAGGAGAACAAACATTGTTCTTATACGTGGAAGGCAAACATTCTTTTCCTAACCAAAAAAAAAAAAAGAATTTGACTCTATCCCACACCACGAGTGACCGAGTGCTAATATTATGGTTAGTGAAATTAATCTAAATTCATTCTAAAGATCATAATAACTTTTATTGTTTGTCCGTTGGTCAAAACCCAGCGACCACGAGCATAATGTGTCCTGGGCCTGTGCAGGGCGGAATACCGTGCCTGCCACGCGAGTGCCAACACTGCGTATCCCACTCGCAACTGTTAATCCCTTAGACAGTTTAATCGGATTATATAATGATAGTCAATGTGATACAGCTTTCATAAAGTTGAGATTGTCGAGCAATCATCAAACCAAACATCCACACGCAAATTACACTTTGGTCATTGTTCGAGTATAGACTTTGTTTTATTGTTATGCCGCGGGAGGTTACCGGAAAAAGAAAAGACTAAGAAAAATACAAAACTGTTAAGTAATAGAAAAGTCACACGTGTAATTAACACCGCCATAAGTATAAGTCATAAATAATAAATGAGATAAACTTCTATTAGTTCATATTAATCATAGTAAAAAATACTGAAGTAAGTACTGGACAAAATGAGTATTAATACATTCCAATGAAGTTTACGAGCCTCGGTTGTTCCTCTCACTTATTATAATTTACTTCTCATTAGTAAATTTGATTTCATCATTACATAACCATATCTTTATATGCTGTTCATTATTTATGAAAAAGTATTTCAAAATTTCGGGATCTTAGGTACAGTATAATGGGCATTAGCAGTAGCTTAGCAACTAAATCAGGAGTTTTATACATATACATTCGTAATAAAGTTGTTTGTTATATTTAATAGCTTGCCTGGAGGTGGCAGCTTTTGAAAAAGCGGAAAATTGTCAGTGTCTAAGATTGTACATTTAAAAGACTGCAGATAAAAGACTCCAAGCAACATTCGGCAAAATCTGTCCTAGTCAGATTCCATATTCCTTTACACCGGGATCGACGCCAGAAATAGATATGTCGGGGTCGAGAGTCCAAAGTCGATAAACAGAAACATTGAGCACAGAATAAAATTTAAAAAGATCGACCACTCACAGATGTCGCGAGTGTGATTGATGGAATAATCATGTATTTAAAAAACGGGTCTTTGAAAGAAATAACAGCAATAATAGATTAATAATTGATGTCATGGCATTTTACTTATTATTCAAAGTTCTTTTTGTTTGCAATCATCTGCGTCACTGACTTGCAGACACACCTGACACGAACCTGATATTTCTATCAGAATCTCTTGGTTCTCGTCTCTTATGCTCACCCTCAGCCTCCTATAATGCGTCAGAAAGATAAGTAAAAAGAGTGCTCTAAAAATACTGCAGATCAAATAGTTAAACATTTCATAAGTATGATGAGTAGATTCTTTTAAATTAAAAGATTTACTGACTTTCTAACAAGGAAAATATTTTTCAAACGTTCCATTGAAATGTGTACCGAATATCAAATACATACGATCATATAGTTAATCATTTCTGAAATATGATGAGTAGTTCTTTAAATAAAGATTACTGACTTTCTAACAAGAAAATATTTTCAAAATTCATTGAAATGTGTACAGAATGTCAAAAGTTCTTCAAGTCCTATTATACAATATTTCCAGAATTAAGACGTATAGAAAACATAGCCCAAAGGAACTTGAACAATTTGAGCGGCTCTTGCCGTAGTAATATTGAAATTATTGCCAAACATTTCAATATTATAAAAGTTTTTAAATTTTCCAAATTCCTCCTAAGATACTGTGCAAAAGTAATGAAAGAAAGTCTTTCAAGTTATCGCCTTAAGCAAATTTAAAGTCACAATGTGCAGGTCTTCGATCACAAAAATTCGCGTCACTTTACGCGGACGACACCGCACAAAAACCGATTCCGCTCGTGTGGAAGTTTAAGATGCCTCGGCGCCTCACACAATCGGCTTCAAAAATTAATCTACGTCCTTCCGCAATAACGAGCACGCGGGATTAAAATTTCAGAGACGGACGCGCCGCATCCCGCCTCGGTGGCCGGCGGAGTCGGAGGGCGTTTTTCGTGGTGTAGCAGCCCATCCCAACGCTCTCCGTCTCCCCTTCTGCTACCCCTTTCCCACCAGCGCCGGCGTTGCTAACATTGCCGCCACCACCTCAACTCATAGCGTTGCTGTAGAGGCAGCTGCCTTCGCCACTGTCACCCACACTTTGGTTTGGTTGGTTGGTAATTGATTCAGGCGCGTTAACAACTTTCGTCATTAGTCCCGTAAGTGTAGTGCATTTTTTTTCTCTCGGGCGGTGATCTTCTCTCGCTGGATTGCAAGATCCTGCGCCTACCTACCGTCGGCTGATGGGATTTCCCCCCTAACCAGGACTCTCCCACCAGCGGGGCACCGTCCCAGCCGGGACAAGCTCTAAGCTCCCGACAGGTCTCCCGGGATATGTGGTAGTGTAGTGCATGTTATTGTAAGTGTGTGTGTGTAAGGGGAGAGGATAAGACAAGGGAGAGAATATAAAAGAGCGCGCGCGGTCCGTGGACCGTTTGTTAGGGTACTACTCCAGCACTCCTCTGGTGTTGATTGGAGAAACCACGGGAAACTATCGATCAGAGTAGCTGGCCTCTAGAATTCTCCTCCAGACAGCGACTGAATTTGACCTAGCTGAAAAGCTAGTGTCGAAAATCCTGCCGCCGTCAGGTCTAGAACCTAGGACCTCCCGGTCAGAGGCGCTGCAGTGACATCAGTTAATCTTCACCATCACTTTCACACCCACTACCATCCTCATATTTACCACCGCTACCACTTTTAACTTGATCCGTCTAACTTCCATCTATCCTACGCCCACTACCACCATTGTAGGTCGGGAGTTTAAAGGCGGTCCCGGCTGGGGCGGTGCCCCGCTGGTGGGAGATACCTGGTTGGGGAAACACAACTAGTTGAAGGTAGGTTGGCGCCGGGTCTTTCCATAGAGCGGAGGAAGATCACCGTCACCTCCCGACGAAAAGCATGCACTACACTTTCGGGACTAGTGACATCGGTAGTTGACGCGCCCGGAATCACTAACAACCAACCAACCAATCACCATAGTAGCTCACTACCTCATGGACATTCCCCCCCCCCCCCCGCTCAGCGTCACCACCACCTCCAACATCACTGTCACCATGACTACTCGACCTTCTCGATCCGACCACCCTCGTGCCTAATATCACAATCGTCGCTACCGCCTCCACCCCCTCTCCACCGCTGTAAACTCCACGCCATCATCGCCGACTCCACCTCCGCCATCACTACACCGAGCATCACCATAGCGGTCGCCACGTCTAACGCTGCCACCCTCATTTGCCCCCCCCTTCAAGTGGATCTTCTCACCCCCGAACAACCCCGCGCCTACAACAACCACCCCGCCGCCTCCCACCGAGCATACACACCACATCCCAGCCGCCGCCGCCGCTGCCGCCACAGCCGTCGCTGCTGTGACGGGATGCCGCGGATCAAGTACAGTGTAAGAGCTCCCTTGCGTCATTTAGGTTTTTTGCCTTGGGACTTGGCGAAGCGCCTACATCCCCCCCCCCCTAAGAGCAAACCATGCCCTGGGAAGAGTACAGTCGCGTTGACGGACATCAGGTTTAGCTTGAAATATTGACCTCAGAGTAAAAGATAAAAATATTTATCTTCCACTTTTTACAACACGTTCGTAAGTTTACAGTACTTAATCTATTTTATGAATGTAATAAAATTATATAGTTGAAATATAATTTTGTACTTCATCATTGTATCACAACTACTATTACTTATGTTAAAGCTTATAATACATCTTCGAAATAAGATAAATTTATTTAAACTGCAATTGGGCGTAACCAGGTGAGATTTAATTACATGAATAAGATAATAAATGGCATGCTAATAATATAATAATGGTAATAATAATGCTAAAATGATAATAATAACAATAACAATAATAAACATATAAAAACTGTTGATTCTTTAAACATTACATTGCATCAAAAAGAAAATAACCGTCTATCATCTAAAGCCGCTCTGAGTGTTTATACAATAAAGAATGCACTGCACTCTCCTTCACTTCACAATAACACTGAAAACATTTCCGTCATTATTTCTTTGCTCTACACTGTACGACTCCTCACTTCACTGTATAACTTAATATTCTTAGTTAACGCCCTCATAAACTTAGAAATATCCTAAATTCATTTCCTAAACTGTTCAGCGCTTCGAGGAAAGCGTTCAAAGGTTTTTGCAGGCAATCTATTCCAATCCCTTATCGTTCGATTTGTGAAAGAGAATTTCCCGACATCCGTTCTATGCGGTCTAAAATATATTTTGTACCTGTGATTCCCTCTACTGATGTACGTAGGAATGTTTAGCCGCTGTTTAATTTCTTTCCAAGCTGGATGACCTCAAGAAGTTTTATACAAAGCCCAAAGTCTTGCCAATGTTCGCCTATTTCGAATGAATTCCATCCGGCCGTTTTCTTGTCCCTAAAAGTAAATTTAACTGCTCTACGCTGAATTCTTTCCAAATTCTTGCCCTGCATAATTTTGTGCGGATCTCAACAAATTGCTTCCTATTCCATTATCGGACGAACAAGCGATAAATAAGCGTAGAAGTCCTCAAATATGCACATGGCACATATGTGATGACAGCCAGGCTGGGGAGAAGGGAACAAGTATGAAACATTTCGAGTTCATGCACTAATGAACTCAATTTTCTAAAAACGCTTTGGAAAGTAGACTCTCAGAAATTTGTGCATTACTTTTAATGTAAAGTACATAAAAATAATTATCATGTACGTAAATTAAATTTAATGTACTCGTACAGTAACTTTAATGTACACGTAAATCACATTGAATGTAAGTGTACATCAAATTTTATGTATGTACGTTATATTTAATGCAGGCAAGTAAGTTAAGTCAACAGTCGTACATTAAATCTATATTGATTTTAATTTAGGCATTACATGTAATGTACAGGTACATTAATCTCCTTTAATGTACAAGGTACATTAAACTTTATTTACAGTCTTACATTAAATCTACATCAAATTTAATGTAAATTTTGACAGTGTACTATGATTTTGCAAATGTCTGTTTTCAAGTCTCCGAAGTTTGTTTGCAAGAGAATAACGTCCAGAAGCTAGCTGATGATTAGGAAGAAGAAGTGAATAACTGTAAGAGAATATGATGTATTGTATTTTCAGAAGTTCATCTTGGAAAATAATCAAATTGTAAGTGCCGTTAATATTAACATTAGTTAAATAATTAATGTATCTGATGAAAATGTCAGATTATTGGCGGCGGTAATCTGCGCGAACGAGTGGGTAGTAAATTTATTTGTCAACCCTCGAGTAACCAACCTAATGGCTGCTGAGGACCATCCATCCAAACGCAATCTGTTTCAATCATTTTTCTGCTAGTTCTACTTGATGGAGCGGTGTAAGTGTTGTTGTTGGATTTTGAAAGAAGTGCCAAAAAGTAATTCATGAATTATAACACAATTTTAATATTTTAATTTTCTCAAAAGGAATAAATTTCCAATCAAACCTTTAAAGTTATTCAAGGAATAACCTGATAATATACAATAATTTGTAATTTAAGAAGATTGGTCAAATGACATCGATTTTATTAACTGGCTTTATGGTCATGTAAGTAAATAAGTGAATATACACTGAGACATCTTGATCCTATTTCTCTATAGAAAGTAAATTTATCTCACTCGTTCATATCATGTCACTATAAACGCTGTAATTTGAGTGATTAAGTAATTTCGTTAAAAGGAACATAATTTTGACATTCCATAGAATATTTACGAAGCAAATTACTAGATGTGTATCTAAGTATACTTCCTGAGTCACGAGCACGATAATTTCGAAAGAAATATATTAGGTTTATAATGATATCTTCAAGAAATGTACGTAATGTTCATACTAGTACTTTTCAAATTACGTGAAATGATTGTGTCTTTTTATATACTTTTATTACTATACCCCATGACCGTAACGGATATTTGTCAATCGCTTTTTACGAAGCTATATATCGTAGCTAGGTTGAATTCAGCCGCTGCGTGGAGTAATATTATAACGGCCGGCTACTCTGATCGGCTACTCTGATTGGATTGGATGAATATCAGGTGAATGCCTGAGTAGAATCCTACCAAACGTGTCACTGAGTGCGCGCGATCTGCATTGTATTCTATGAGTTTTTTGAAAAAATGATTAAATATTCGCAATTTAATTTTTTGTCAGGCTATTATTACCTTCTGCTATATGACTCGTGATAACTCAAAATGAGCGATGTTCACATTTTCAGGTCAGATTATTAAGTTTTAATTACAATTACCACAAATTAGTGTTCGTGTTACATCGAGTCCAGTTACCTGAATCAGAATTCTTAAAACATGATTTTCTGTTGTAGTCAGTATAGTCAGCAGGAGAAAAGATAGTTTTAGCTGTTGGCAGGACGTTTAGTCACATATATGACTAATTGTAAACACAAAAAACATTTGTTATACATAACTTTCTTCTTGGGTTATTTGAAAAACATTAGCGGCAATTTTCCGTGTGTCTATATGCGACCAAATTGTTAATCCGCCTCTGTCTCTCTTTGTCACTAATTGTCAGTCTGTATCACACTGTTACCCTCTCTCTCTCTCTCTCTCTCTCTCTCTCTCTCTCTCTCTCTCTCTCTCCCTCCTCTCTCTCTCTCAGTAAAGTAGAAAAGTGAGTTTTTTGCAGCAACTGATGTGTAAATGGATTATCATCATGCTGATGAACTACTGCGAAAGATTTAGTAGATGATGTCATTGGATTGAAAAGAGGGTAAACATATTTTTACGAAATCATGAATTACAAAAACTGTTGTGTTTTCCACATCTTTCATTGAATTGATCTCCATGGTTTTCTGAAAACAAGTAAAAACGTGTGTGACTATTATTACGTGGGTTGCTGTTTATTGAGCGGCAGATAATTCTCTACACGTCGCATTCAAACCACTGGCGGGAAAACATTATTTATACAGTATCAAGGTGTCCGACAACCACAGTTCCGCAATTGTTCCATTAATTGCATTTACGAAAAATTTAAAATTTACGGACATAGTGAGGCAAATACAGAGGGAAAATGCAGCAATTATATCATGAATGTCCATTGAGAATAGAAATGGGAAATTTCACAATATAAAGCGAGAATGAAAAACGCATGCTCAGCGAAAATCTCTTGGGATATATTGTCCCGGATCATTGTCATTTAGAAGTATGGGATTACTTTCCGAAAATTGTGGCAGTTTAGAAGCTATATACCAAATTCGATACAACAATGAGAAAAGTGGATGCATTACTGTAGGAGGGCGTAATGTTATGTTGTCTCTTATATTTAGGTTCTCTTCCTTTTCACAAAGTGATACAATTTTTAAGACGTAATGCAAATAACTTATAAGCGTATCTCCAGTATTTGATTCCTGCAGAGGTGACATATATTGAACCAAAAATTGTCATGAAATTTTTATTTCCATGTGACTATTATTAAATGCCATTTTCTGTATTTCTAAATGCCTGCTATTGTCTAAAAAATGGCTCCAATTTTTTAAAAACATTTCCAACTGCTAGTGGTATGAGCACTGTTTAATACGACGTAAAGTTCATTTTGGTGTATACTTTTGTTTTTAAAATATACAAAAATGTAATTTTCTTGACATATGCCTGTCGCCATTAATATGCACATTTCCACCTATTTGTATACATTATTTTGATGGAAGTAGAAGTGCTTCAAATGACTTTAAATTAAGTTTTTCGAGCTCTCAATAGATTTCAGTGGGAAAAGAGCTTCCCATTTCCCATTTACAGTAATGCTTAATCGCCATTTCATTAAAAACGGCTCCGGAATTTTCAATGAAAATTTCTTTCGACGGCGAGGTTGTATTCTTCTTTAATATTCTTGAAGTAATATTTCGGTTCTACGATTCTGAAACCGAAGAGTTGAGAAAATGTCAAAAAAATGTACTTTGGGCGACGATAGATGACAGCTGGCCAGGGAATGGAGCAAGATCTTTTAGGACGTCCACAGCAAGGAAATTACACAACTTTACTACGAGAATTACAAAATTGAAGATATAGTATTTGGCCTCAAACAATATCTGTTCTAAACAATCTGCTCAAAAAAACCGTGGTTTTGACGTAATTTGTGCTTAAAACTTGTGCTATTTATAAAATCAATTTTTTTCTAAAAAAACGCTCGGAATTTTTTTCTCCAATTTTGTTTTTCTACAGATAGAAGAAGAGGGGCTCAAAACAATGGCAGGGGCCTCATTTTCATTCAATCTCTAAATTTGGGGAAATTCCATATTTATGAATACAACAAAAAAGTGTGTGCTGTTAGAGCGCCATTAGATTAGTAAGCATGGTAGGTAGTCAGTTGTGAAATACTGATGAGTCGAAAAAAGCTGTTGATTTAATGCCGTGATTAAAAAATCTCTTATTTATGTCGCGATTTGAATCAGTTATAAATATAAAGTGATTTAAACCACCTTCTCACATAAATTTCATTACCACATGTGTTATCCTTTCGAAGAATCAAACAACAGCCGTCCTACAAGTGTAAGCTACGCGCACGTCCGCGGGGAACTGGGAGACGCTGAAAGGCGGAGGCGGTTCGACGGTGGAAAAAGACCGACATCGGAGGGGGGAGCAATTCTTCATGCGCATGGAACACGCCACCGTTCGCAGCGCCACCCGGCCGCGCTTTCCGCACACCCATCCCCACACCCTCCACCCACGCTCGGGCTCGCGCCCACGCCCCCGGCCCCCCTCGCCATCGTCTTCGCCCCCGCCCTCACCCTCGCCCTCGCCCTCGCCCCCGCCATCGCCCTCACCTTCGCCTTCGCCTTCGCATTCGCATTCGCATTCGCCCTCGCCTTCGCCTCGACTCGCCCCGCCTCCTCGCCTCGCTCCCGCGCCTCCCCCTCCACCTCCGCCCCTCGCCCCCGCCCCCTCGCCTCGCTCGCCCCCCCCTCGCCCTCGCCCCGCCTCGCCCCGCCTCGCCCTCGCCGCCTTCGCCCTCGCTTCCTCGCATTCGCATTCGCCTTCCCCTTTCGCCTTCGCCCCTCGCCTCGCCTCCCCCTTCGCCCTCGCCCTCGCCCGCCCTCGCCCGCCTCGCCCTCGCCCCTCGCCCTCGCCCTCGCCTCCGCCCTCGCCTCGCCCCTCGCCTCGCCCTCGCCCTCGCCCTCGCCCCTCGCCCTCGCCCTCGCCTCGCCTCGCCCTCGCCCTCCGCCCTCGCCCCTCGCCTCGCCCTCGCCCTCGCCCTCGCCCTCGCCCTCGCCCTCGCCTCGCTCCTCGCCTCGCCCCTCGCCCTCGCCCCTCCCTCGCCCTCGCCCTCGCCCTCGCCCCTCGCCCTCGCCTCGCCTCGCCTCGCCCCTCGCCTCGCCTCGCCTCCCCCTCCCCCTCGCCTCTCCCTCGCCCTCGCCCTCGCTCCTCGCCCTCGCCCTCGCCCCCTCGCCTCGCCTCGCCTCGCCTCGCCCTCGCCCCGCCCTCGCCTCGCCCTCGCCTCGCCCTCCTCCCCTCGCACCTCCCCCTCGCCCCCCCCCTCGCCCTCGCCTCCTCGCCCTCGCCCCGCTCCCTCGCTCGCCCTCCCCCTCGCCCTCGCCCCTCGCCCTCGCCCTCGCCCCTCGCCCCGCCCTCTGCCTCCCTCGCCCTTGCCCTCGCCCCTCCCCCTCGCCCTCCTCCTCCTCGCCTCGCCTCGCCCTCGCCCGCTCCTCGCCCTCGCCTCGCCTCCCTCCCTCGCCCTCGCTCCCCGCCCTCCCCTTCCCCTCGCCCTCGCCTCCCCCTCGCCCTCGCCCTCGCCTCGCCCCCTCGCCCTCGCCTCGCTCCCCCTCGCCCTCGCCCTCGCCTCGCCTCCCGCCTCGCCTCGCCCCCGCCCTCGCCCTCGCCCTCGCCTCGCCCCCCCGCCCTCGCCCTCGCCCTCGCCTCGCCTCGCCCTCGCCTCGCCCGCCCTCGCCCTGCCCTCGCCTCCCTCGCCCCTCGCCCTCGCCCTCGCCCCCGCCCTCGCTCCCTCGCCTCGCCCTCGCTCACCTCGCCCTCGCCCTCCCCCTCGCCCTCCCCCTCGCCTCCCGCCCTCCGCCTCGCCCTCGCCTCGCCCACACCCGCTGCCTCGCCCTCGCCCTCGCCCCTCCCGTCCTCGCCCTCCCCTCGCCTCGCCTCGCCTCGCCCACACCCTCGCCCTCGCCCTCGCCCCCTCCTCGCCCTCGCCCACCCCTCGCCTCGCCTCGCCCTCCCCTCGCCCTCGCCCCTCGCCTCCCGCTCCTCGCCCCGCCCTCGCCCTCGCCCTCGCCTCCCCCCCCTCGCCCTCGCCCTCGCCCTCGCCCTCCCCTCCCCCCCCTCGCCCCCGCCCTCGCCTCGCCCCCGCCTCGCCCTCGCCTCTCGCCCCCCGCCCGCCTCGCCCTCGCCTCCCCCTCCCCGCCCTCTGTCCCCTCGCCCTCGCCTCGCCCTCGCCCTCGCCTCGCCCTCGCCCTCGCCCCGCCCTCGCCCACCCTCGCCTCGCCCTCGCCTCGCCCTCGCCCTCGCCCTCGCCCTCGCCTCGCCCTCCCCTCGCCCTCCGCCCCTCGCCCTCGCCCTCGCCCCTCGCCCCTCGCCCTCGCCCTCGCCCCCCCTCGCCCTCGCCCTCGCCTCGCCCTCCCTCGCCCTCGCCTCCGCCTCGCCTCGCCCTCCTCGCCCTCGCCCTCGCCTCGCCCTCGCCCTCGCCTCGCCCTCGCCCTCGCTCCTCGCCTCGCCCTCGCCCTCGCCCTCGCCTCGCCTCGCCCTCGCCCCTCGCCCCGCCTCTCCCTCGCCTCCTCGCCCTCGCCCGCCTCGCCCTCGCCCTCGCCTCGCCCCTCGCCTCGCCTCGCCTCGCCCTCCCCCTCGCCTCGCTCCCCGCCCGCCCCTCGCCCTCGCCCTCGCCTCGCCCTCGCCTCGCCCTCCCCCGCTCCCTCGCCTCGCCCTCGCCCTCGCCTCCCCCTCGCCCTCGCCTCGCCCCGCCCTCGCCCCCCCTCGCCCGCTCGCCCTCGCCCTCGCCCTCGCCCACCCCGCCTCGCCCTCGCCTCGCCCTCCCCTCGCCCTCGCCCCCCCTCGCCCCTCCTCGCCTCGCCCACCCTCGCCTCGCCTCGCCCTCGCCTCGCCTCCCTCGCCCTCGCTCCCCTCGCCCTCGCCTCGCCCTCGCCTCGCCCCCCGCCCACACCCTCGCCTCGCCCTCCCCCCTCGCCTCGCCTCGCCCCCTCGCCCCCCCCTCCCTCGCCCCCTGCCCTCGCCCTCGCCCCCACCCTCGCCCCCTCGCCTCGCCCTCGCCTCGTCCTCGCCCTCGCCCTCGCCTCGCCCTCGCCCTCGCCCTCGCCCTCGCCCTCCCCTCACCCCGCCTCGCCTCGCCCTCGCCTCGCCCTCGCCTCGCCCTCGCCTCGCCCTCGCCCTCGCCACGCTCTCGCCCTCGCCCTCGCCCTCGCCCTCGCCTCGCCCTCGCCCTCGCCCTCCCCCTCGCCCTCGCCCTCGCCCTCCCTCGCCCCCTCGCCCTCGCCCCTCGCCCCCGCCCCTCGCCCTCGCCCTCGCCCTCGCCTCGCCCTCGCCCTCACTCCCTCCCCCTCCCTCGCCCTCGCCATCCCCCTCCCCCTCGCCCTCGCCCTCGCCTCGCCCTCGTCCCCGCCTCGCCCTCGCCTCGCCTCCCCCTCGCCTCGCCCCCCCGCCCACACCTCGCCCCTCGCCCTCGCCCACACTCCCCCTCGCCCTCGCCCTCGCCCTCGCCCACACCTCGCCCTCGCCTCGCCCGCACCTCGCCTCGCCTCCCCCTCGCCCTCGCCCTCGCCTCGCCCTCCCGCCTCGTCCTCGCTCCCCCTCGCCCCCTCTCCTCCCTCGCTCCCTCGCCCCGCCTTCCCCCGCCCTCGCCCTGCCCCGCCCTCGCCCCGCCCCCCGCCCTCGCCTCCCCCTCGCCCCTCCCCTCGCCCTCGCCCGCCCCTCGCCCTCCCCCTCGCCCTCGCCCCGCCTCCCCCTCGCCCTCGCCTCGCCCCTCGCCCTCGCCCCTCCCTCGCCCTCCCCCTCGCCCTCGCCCTCGCCCTCGCCCTCGCCCTTCGCCCTCGCCCTTGCCCCTCGCCCTTCGCCCTCGCCTCGCTCCCTCGCCCTCGCCCTCGCCCTCGCCCTCGCCCTCGCCCTCGCCCTCGCCCTCGCCCTCGCCCCGCTCCTCGCTCGCCTCGCCCTCGCCCGCACCTCGCCCTCCCCCTCGCCCTCGCCCTCCCCCTCGCCCCGCCCTCGCCCTCGCCCTCGCCCACACTCCTCGCCCTCGCCCTCGCCCCCCTCGCCCTCGCCCTCGCCCTCGCCCTCGCCCTCGCCCTCCCCTCGCCCTCGCCCTCGCCCTCGTCCTCGCTCTCCCCTCGCCCTCGCCTCGCCCTCGCCTCCCCCTCGCCCACACCTCGCCCTCCCCCTCGCCTCGCCCTCGCCTTCGCCTCGCCTCGCCCCCTCCCTCGCCCACACCCTCGCCCTCGCCTCGCCCTCGCCCTCGCCCTGCCCTCGCCTCGCCCTCGCCCTCCTCGCCCCTCGCCCCTCCCCCTCGCCTCGCCTCCCCCTCGCCTCGCCCTCGCCTCGCCCTCGCCCTCGCCCGCACCCTCGCCCTCGCTCCTCGCCTCGCCCCGCCCTCGCCCCTCGCCCCTCGCCCCTCGCCCTCGCCCTCGCCCCTCGCCCTCGCCCCGCTCTCGCCCCTCGCCCTCGCCCTCGCCCTCGCCCTCGCCCTCGCCCTCGCCCTCGTCCTCGCTCTCACCCTTGCCCTCGCCTCGCCCTCGCCCTCGCCCTCGCCCTCGCCCTCGCCCTCCCCCCTCGCCCTCGTCCTCGCTCTCACCTCGCAATCGCCCTCGCCCGCCTCGCCCTCGCCCCCGCCCTCGCTCCCGCCCTCGCCCTCGCCCTCGCCCTCGCCCTCGCCTCGCCCTCTCCTCGCCTCGCCTCGCCCCTCGCCCTCGCCTCCCCTCCCCGCCTCGCCCTCGCCCTCGCCTCGCCCTCGCCCTCGCCCTCGCCCTCGCCCTCGCCCGCCCTCGCCTCCCCCCTCGCCCCCGCCCTCGCCCTCGCCTCGCCCTCGCCTCGCCCTCGCACTCGCCCGCACCCTCGCCCTCGCCCTCGCCCTCGCCTCCTCGCCTCGCCCTCCCCCTCGCTCCCTCGCCCTCCCCCTCGCCCTCGCCCCTCGCCCCGCCCACACCTCGCCCTCGCCTCGCCTCGCCCTCGCCCTCGCCCTCGCCTCGCCCTCGCCCTCGCCTCGCCCTCCCCCTCGCCCCTCCTCGCCCTCGCCCTCGCCCTCGTCCTCGCTCTCACCCTCGCCCTCGCCCTCGCCCTCGCCCTCGCCCTCGCCCTCGCCTTCGCCCTCGCCCACACCCTCGCCCTCGCCCTCGCCTCGCCCTCGCCCTCGTACTCGCTCTCGCCCTCGCCCTCGCCCGCCCACACCCTCGCCCTCGCCCTCGCCCCGCCCCGCCCGCCTCGCCCTCGCCCGCCCTCGTCCTCGCTCTCACCTCGCCTCCCCCTCGCCTCGCCCTCGCCCCGCCCTCCCTCGCCCTCGCCCACACCTCGCCCTCTCCTCGCCTCGCCCTCCCCCTCGTCCTCGCTCTCACCTCCGCCCTCGCCCTCGCCCTCGCCCTCGCCCTCGCCCCCTCGCCCTCCCCCTCGCCCTCGCCCTCGCCCTCGCCCTCGCCCTCGCTCCTCGCCCCGCCTCGCCCCCGCCTCGCCCTCGCCCTCGCCCTCGCCCTCGTCCTCGCTCCCCTCGCCTCTCGCCCTCGCCCTCGCCCTCGCCCTCCCCTCGCCCTCGCCCGCGCCCTCGCTCTTTCCCTTGCCCTCGCCCTTGCTCTCGCCCTCGCCCTCGCTCTCGCCCCTGCTCTCGCCCTTGCTCTCACCCTTGCCCTCGCCCACGCCCTTGCTCTTGCCCTTGCACTTGCCCTTGCTCTGCCCTTGCTCTCGCCCTCGCCCTCGCCTCGCCTTCGCCTCGCCCGCCCTCGCCTCGCCTCGCTTCGCCTCCTTCGCCTCGCCGCCCTCGCCCTCGCCGCGACCTCTGTAACGTCCACGTTACCTTGCCTTTATAACTGGCCGTTACAACTTTATATATCCATACAACATCCCTTTATTATGTTGTATCTTTATCATGTTGTTTATTATGTTGTATGACGTTCTTTACTTTTCAGATATCACATGAGATAGATTCTTTTCTTTTAAAATAACAATTTATTTAACCTTTCAGAGGTTACATACAATTCGTACAATTCCTAATTCCAATTTTGTATCAACATCGTTTTCGTCTTTCAATCTCTGTCAACAACCTTTTTTATATCATATCAACACTCTCTGTTACTATCTCTTTACTATCGTAACCTAATATTTGTTTACATATCATGTTAACTTTGGCAAATCCGCCAGCGAAGTTGAAACGTTACACCTCCTCTTGCCCTCGCCCGTGCACGCGCTCTCCCCTTGCCCTCGCTCCTGCCTTCACCCTCGCCCTCGCCCTCGCCCCCTCCGCCCCCGCCCCCCCGTCCCCGCCTCTACGCCCGCCATCGCCATCGCCCTCGCAGATTTCCCTAACCAGATATCTTCCACCTGCGTGGCCCCGCCCCCAGCCGGGATAAGCTCTAAGCTCCCGACTGGTCTCCGGAATGTGTGCTGATGTAGTGCCTGTTAGTGTAATTGTGTGTGTATGTGTGTGTGTGTCTGTAAGGGGTAAGGATAAGAAAAGGAAGAGGAAGGAGATATAGCACGCGGTTCGTGGCCCGTTTTTAGGGTGCTGCTCCGGCATTCGTCTGGCGTTGGTAAAAAAATCACGGAAAACTACCGATCAGAGTAGTCGGCCGCCAGAATTCTCCTACCGACTGCGACTGAATTTGACCTAGCTGGCGTACCTATCATTTTTCGAACCTAGAACCTCCCGGTTAGGAGACTGCAGCGACATGACATCAGCTGATGCTCTGAAGCCTCTCTCCGGCTTTTAAACCTTTTAATCTTTTGTGTTTTAAGTAATTCAATCGATAAATGTATATTGTATTCAAGATCTGTCTTTTCCTACGATGAAAAAGGAATTTTATTATTCTGAGTATTTGAAATGAATAAACATTCTACAAGAAAGATAGCACTTCCAATACAAAACATTAAATTACTAGTTACTGATAGCTAGTTTTATATGATACCGCGACACTTATATTATAGGATTATAGTATAATAGAATGTTTTCAACAAAATGAAAATATCGTACATAATAAACTATGTTATAAACCCCAAAATTTTTCCGTGATCACCAAAATTGATTAAGTAAAAACGATGATCAATATTTTGCCACCGCGTAGACATTTAATCAGAGCGTCAGAACATGATTTCTGGCGGAACGCGACGAACGGCTTTCCAGTACCTCGGGAATAATTTCTGAACTATATAATAAATAAATACATAACTATTTATATTAAATTGATAATTAATATGAGGTGCATTCTGGGACATAAAATATTATAAATCAAATACTGCAAAGGATGATACTTTTATTTTAGTAATGTTTATTAAAACAGCATAGGCACATGGAACATATTCAGTAAATATCAGTTAATTCTAAAATGTTATGATGGTGATATGTTATTTTAATCCCGCAAGCCGTATTAACATATCTCTTCATAAATTTCCAGTACACGGATTTTTAAAATGGCGTATTTTTATTCGATTCCCTAATAATGTTGTCTTGAATTTGAAAGTTATTTTCAAGATTTTCAGGAATGCAATATACTGTTCCTTAAATATTCATGGAATATTTCATGATGAACATTCAGATTTGCGTTTTTATTAGAATTTACTTTTATAATTACTAGAGAAAGAAAATCTCAGAAGTTTAATGGAAAGAACATGAAATATTCTTACTGTTGTATCCCTAATTTATGCAAATACTTTACCTGCTGCGCACTTTGGAATATTTTGCTGTGTTTCTTTTGCTTTGTAATACATTCCATTTTGTCTTATCATTACATATTGTTTATATCAGCAAACAAAATTATATCATAACACATCTATTTCATTTTTTCTCTATTCAATGGAAGCAAATTCATTCAACTTATGCCAAAAATTTCATAAATACAGTAAACCAAAAGTTTTATTCGATTTAGGGGATTTTTTTTTTTAAAAAAAAGGTATTCCTTCCAAAGAGAAACAATACTTTTGATTTGTAACTGTCAAATTGTTCCTATTCTTTGGAGTATATCTGAGTATATAGTTCACACTCTTTATTAAATTTTAATGCATTTGGTATTCTATGAAAAGTACAATTCAAATTAGGGAGATTTATTTATTTTTACTCTTTCTGTGAATACAAGCCTTTTTGTATATTTTTTTTGAAATAACATACAAGTCCATGCGCTTTATAAAATATGATAATTTAAATAAATGTTGAAGAAAGCCAAAAAAAGTTAGAACCAACGTGTATAATCACCCCAAACTTCATAATTCTCTTGAATAAAACTATAAAAAATATTTCATCTCGTCCGCCGCTAAATTAACTTTGAATAGCAGTCTCCGTTCCATTAAGACTTCGTTTACAGTGCTTACATTCCATTTAATTATCGTTTCTCTTCTATCTTTCATTTGCCGATAGTTCCCTTCGTGATTCAGCAAATCGTGAGAAGCGGCATTTGCGGCGAATGAAGTGGGCAGGTGTTCGCCGGAATATTAAATTTTCAACGCGCCGTCTTTCTTCCCCTCCTTCGCTGCGCCAGCAGAAGAGGGGAAGAGGGGGAAGCGGAAAGCTGAGCCGGAGGGGTTGCTCGAAGATTCGAACGCGGAACCCTTAGCGCGAATGGGACTAGTTCGCTCGCCACGGTCGCTTTGAAAAGGACACGGAGCCGGAGCGAAGGAAGGATTGATTTGATTTGATTTTTTCGCGATTCCTGGCGCGTCAACTGCTTTAGTCATTATTCCCGTTAGTGTAGTGCATGTTTTTCGCGGGAGATAGCGATGATCTTCCCCCGCTGGATGGCGAGATCCCGCGCCGACCTACCGTCGGATAGTGGGGTTTCACCCTAACCAGGACTCTCCTACCAGCGGGGCACAGCCCCAGCCGGGGCAAGTTCAAAGCTCCCGACCGGTCTCCCGGAATGTGTGGTGGTGTAGTGCATGTTAGTGTAAGTGTGTGTGTATGGAAGAGGAAGGACAGATCGCGCGCGGTTCGTGGCCTGTTTGGTAGGGTACTGCTCCGGCATTCGCCTGGTGTTAATCGGAGAAACCATGGAAAACTACCGATCAGAGCAGCCGGCCGCCGAAGGAAGGAGAAAAAACGAGTCTGTGCAGGGGTGTCAAGAGTTTATTTGGGGGTAAGAACGCGACACATGTTTTGAAATGATCTGCAAGTTCAAGACTCGTTTAAAATTACTACAAAAATCGTGCATTTAATTAAGTAGTTTTTGTTCTGTTTCTAAAAGCAGTGTTATTTTTAAACTGAAGAAAAGTGAAGGAAAAAACCAGTTATTTTATCCAAGTTTTATTAGTCAACATTTATAATTACCACATTCAAAATGCTCTACCACACATTCCATAAATCGGTCCGGTAAGAATGTTATATGACAAAATGTTTTAGGAAAATTGCGTAGTGTTGAGTGGAGTTATTATTGATTAAAATAAGAAGGAATCATGATTATATAAAATTAGTTTTGCACATAATGTTTAAAATGGAATTAAAATATAATTTAAGTAATCAAAATAGAAGAGATATGATATAGCAAAAGAATGAATAAAGTCCCGGCAAAGCTAGTTCGGACCAAAGCTAGACCGGACAAGCCCGGACCGTGTAGTTTTGAAAATATAAGCAGCCAATAAAATGTAACGATGACATCTACAAATAAAAATTTATTGAGAGTTTAACTTCAGCCGGTGGCTAGAATTTTCCTCCAGACAGCGACTGAATTCGACTTAGCTGAAAAGCTAATGTCGAGCTATCAGAATAGTAATGACTTCGATTGACTTCATATAAATCATCAGTTTCCCAATACTAATTGTTTAGTGGCATCCAGCAGAGGAATAGGTCATAAAACATACGTTGACTAATACCGTACTCTGCAACAAAGAGATCCAGTAAATGCCCACTTGTCATTGCTGCTGTAGTTTATTGCCCTTTTTCCAAAGTTCCAGATCGACATTTGTCGCAAATTTGCAGTAGTCATATCAAACTGGATCAACTCTTGACTCATCATATTGTCTGGCATGTATGAACGCATATGATCATATATCTTCTTTTCTGCAAAGTCACAGGCGCAAATGGTATTAATAGATATTATCACCCACCCACTGTTACACAGTGATTTTTCTTTTTGCTTTTTTCACTACACTAGGTATGAAAGCCGTACAGTCACAAAAATTTTAAAAAATGTAATTTCAGTGTTGTCAAGGCAAACATTGCTGTTTTTAATGGAAGCACATTTACACTTCCCCTCTTGTATCTGCCGTAAAACGGTGAGTACTATTCTATTGTACAGTTAATCCACCTCCATAATTCCACTATATAGTACATAGAAACGTCTCTGTTCAAATCCCCGAAGACGTGGTACAAATACATTTTAAACTGTGTATTATCCAAGTACTTTCTGTCACAAAACTATAACGAACATGTATCATAAGAATAGGGCTAATAATGGCAAGCTTGTAATGCAATTGTTTTGGAAGAAAGAAAAAATTTCACTTGAAAAGTACGACTAACAGAGCATAGAAAAACCATAGAGAGCAGCGGGTGTGGTAGGAACGTTCACAACGGGGCAGAAGAAGACACTGTCGAGGGGCGACTACTCGTCTTGCTTCCCTGGATCGCGTTCCGGTCGCTCAATTTTGAACGCGCTACGTCTTCCCATACGTTATTTATTTCGCCCCGACCGCTCACATCTCTTCGCGCCCACCCCATCCCCAGCCGAAGAGCGGCAGCGAGCGCGATGCATTCTTAATGCTATCACCGCTCCCCCTCCCCCTTCCCACTCTGCCGCCTACCGCCGCCTCCACCTCCTCCTCCTCTACCACCTCGGCCTCCACTTCCACCAACTCCACGAAAATTCTAGAGGTCGGCTGCTCCTTTCAGTAGTATTCCGTGGATTCCAAAACCAGGCGAATGCCGGAGCAGAACCCTAATAAAAAGGGCCACGGGCCGCGCGTGATCTGTCCTTTCTCTTCCTTGTCCTATCCTCTCCTCTTACACACACACTTACACTAACATGCCTGGGAACATCAATCAATCAGTTCATCCACTAACCTCATCTCAACCTCCGCCACCATGACTGCCTCTACTTCCACCTCCTCGTCCTCCACATTTCTTTTGTCCGCTTCCGTCTCCGTCTTCCCATCTCTACCGCTAGCACATTCGCCTTCACTTCGCCTCCAACTCTGCCCCGGCACACCACCCATTTGTCTTTGCCCCCTCCTCCTCCCTACCAACTTCACTCCTCCTCGTCCCTGTCTCTTCTCTCGATCGGCCTCCTCCGCCCCTTCCTCCACCGTCACGGCCCCGCTTCGTCCTTCCCCACCCAACGGGCTCAGAGCATAAACAGTTGTCACTGCAGTGTCTCTGACGCGAAGGTCCTAGGGTTTCAGTTCCGACGGTGGCAGAACTCTAGCTAGGTCGAGTGCAGCCGCTGTCTGGAGGAACATTCTAGCGGTAGGGTGCTCTAATCGATAGTTTTCCGTTGTTTCTCCGATCACCACCAGGCGAATGCCGCACTAGTGCATGTCGGAACAAACGGCTAAGGACCGCACGCGATCTTCCCTTTCTCTTCCTTGTCCTACCATCTCCCCTCCCTGCCGGGAGACTACTAGGGAACGTAGAACTTGTCATGACTTTGGTGTCCCTCTGATGGGAAAAATGCTTGGATGTAAAAAGCAATGCTGGCCGACGTGTAGGTCAACCCTATTTCTCACCTTCCAGCAGACGAAGAACATTACCACCTCTCGTGTGTGATAAAACCATGCCTAATTTATAGGAATAATGACCAAAGCACTTGACGCACCCGAAAACACGAAATAGTCAATCAATCAATCAACCAATCTGTAAATCATTCGATAGATCAATCAATCAATCGGCCAGTCAATCAATGCATCAATCAGTCAATCATTCATTCAGTTAATGAGTCAATCAATCAATCAATCCTCTCCGCTCTACTCCCGCGCCATTTCCTTGCTGCATTCCTTGCCCACGTACAAATTAACCCTATGAGGGGCGGTCGCTATCGCCCCGTTTCTGGTCCTAGATCCCGCATCTCTGGGACTTGACGTACTAGCGTGTGAATGTGTCAAACTTGTCAAAGATGTACTTGGCTGAGGAAAATATTAAGATCACATACAAAATGATGGTAGTGTAAATTTAGTGGTAAAATTAGTAAAGAAGTAAATATCCTTTAATATAGATTTCGGAAAATCTGTGTTTGTCTATGAAATCCACACATCTGTAAGAGTTACACCTCCTCCGGTTCACCATGTACGTCCAATTCTCGATCTTGTGATGGAGAACATAATTTTTTTCAATCCTTTCGCTACATAATTATCGAAAAAAACGAGTTTTGACGTTTTAGCATCTTCAAAGCTGTTTTTATTTTTAACAAACCTGTATAGGTGACATATAGGATTTTCGGTCTTTTTAATATTCTGCAAAACTTCTAGAAGAAATGTTTTTGTGGGATGAAAAGGCACATATAGTGATTAAACGTTAAAAATTACTGTAAAAACTTTCAGGTATAACGTGATTACTTTAAATGTGATTCATTAGATTGAGGATAGTACAATAAGGAATAAGTATATAAGGAAACACGTTTAAAAAAGTACTTCTATTGTTGTGTCGGTTTATTTCTTGTATTATCTCTTTATGCTTGGCGGTGGATAGGTCAAACATTGTGTCCAGTATTTATTTTGAAATGGAACAAAAACTAGTAATGCTACAACAGCATATACTTTCACGCTTTATCTGTAAGTGACATTTTAAATTACGCGAAAATTACTCACATTTTTACAAAAGTGTACATGACGTTATTTAAAGATCTTATCTCTAAAATCACAAGAATTACCTGCACAAATACCCCCTACACAACGATGCACTGAAGACGCCAAGCCGCGAAGCTACTTGATGATGTGGATTTGAACTTTCAGGCAAATTGAAACTTTGCCAGTTTGTCAATAAGCCCTGAATCATCCGCGAGTAGATACTAATAAATAAATCGACTTAAGAAGCAGTAACTGCCGTCTTTGGTCGAGAACAACTTTTTCCAAACCGATAGGAAATACATGACGCTCACCCAGCACATCGAGCAGTTAACGTCGTCGTACAACTCAGTCCCTGCAACAAGATACACATCACGAATTTTTTTAATCCTTGTTTTCACACAGGCTTTTAACGCATACTGCTGCCCACTGACTGGGCGAGCGTCACTGGTACAAATCTTCATAAATGTCACGCGATTCCAGAGCGTAAATAAAGCTGGTTCGCTACAGTTGTAGAGTTCTTTCATTCATTTTTCGGAATATAGGAGATAAATATGTTTCACAAAACTGGTGAAGTGCTGGAAGGGTTGGAAAATGATGTTTACAACGTGTTTCGTGGTGAGGATGATAAAAAGGAAACGGAACGAGGTTTGGATATGTGATAATATTCTTTGCGGTTTTGTTCCGTGAATTAAATCTTGACATGGTATAATATAGAACATAGTTTTTGGTCTAGTATTTTTATCGTACTTTTTATCGTAGTGACCATACGTCTTGTGAAAAAAATTTAAATCGTCAGGAACTAGATAGTAAATTTCATTAGGACCTCGTATTTTATTTAAAGTTTCCAATCTCAACCAACGCATATCCACAATATTTTCACTATCTAATGACAGTGATATTTTTCTGACTTGTGAAGTTTAGGACTAAAATTTGATTTGATCTCACAACCATTTTTCTCTCTCTCTCTCTCTCTCTCTCTCTCTCTCTCTCTCTCTCTCTCTCTCTCTCTCTTCTCTCTCTGTTTCTCTCTGTCTCTCTCTCTGTCTCTCTCTCTGTCTCTCTCTCTGTCTCTCCCTCTGTGTGACTCTCTCTGTCTCTGTCTCTGTCTCTCTCTCTCTCTCTCTCTCTCTCTCTCCTCTAATTTCTTTTCCTCTACGGATTATCCCGTTAAACCATTGCCCAAGCGATATGCAAAGGACATACTCTACTGTTACTCTCTTTTTCTGATTGATTCTCTTTTATTGCTTCATGTGTGATTTTATCCCGTTTAAAGCGACTTTTAACCAACGGGTACAGTTTCTGGTGTTGAGGTACTGATTTAGATCTTAGAGTTAAAATTTGTTCCTTGAATTGTAACGTTACGACCGCCATCCAGTAGAATTTCTCATAGCTGTTTTTATCAATGTTCTTTCATTTAGTGGTCTTCATTTTCTGTTACGTATTCGTTATTAGTATTAATTGATTTCTGTACATCTTTATATTTTTCATTGGAAATTAGTTTCATTCAATACTAAACCTGTCATATTACCCGTTTCAAAGGACGAATTAATTTTGTCGGCAAAAATTTGACGAAGCGTGCTGTCCTAGTTTTTTTTTTTAGTTTTGACATACATATGCACCCTAGTATTAAAACTAATATAAATCAATGCTTTAATATATAATAGAGAAACTCAGAATTTAAACGTATGAATTATTTACTTTTAACAGTTATTTTTGTTAATCAGAATGATCACATGATTCATTTTCCATTCAAAATAATTCGCAGAAAATATTCCACACTTTTGGAAACAAAATATTAAAAAGTACTCTTATAATAAGTTTGAATATTTCCATTTGAATCACAACAATACTTTAAATTTGTTTTCAATCATTTAGATACGAATATTCTTCTTTGAAAAAACAACAACAACATCTTCATTCATCACCTAAGAAAAGTCAAAATTTTTGGCGTCTGAGCAATCAATGACTATTCACTATTCAAAAGAACAAATCGTGATATCACAAGACTCAGCAATGACGCAACATTTTTTACAAGTGCTCATTTTCCAAGTATTTTCACCGGGAGCGGTAGTTCAGTGCATCAACTGATGCCACTGCAGCGCATCTGACCGGGAGGTCCTAGGTTCCCACTCCCCACGGCCGCAGGATTTTCGACACTAGCTTTTCAGCTAGATCGAATTCAGTCGCTGTCTGGAGGAGAATTCTAGCGACTGGCTGGTCTGATCGGTAGTTTTCCGTGGTTTCTCCCATCAACACCAGGCGAATGCCGGAGCAGTACCCTAACAAACGGGCCACGGACCGCGCACGATCTGTCCTTCCTCTTCCTTGTCCTATCCTCTCCTCTTACACATCCACTTACACTGGCATACACCACACTACCACATATCTCGGGAGACCGGTCGGGAGCTTAGAGCTTGTCCCGGCTGGGGCGGTGCCCCGCTGGTGGGAGAGTCCTGGTTAGGGGGAATCCCACTAGTCGACGGTAGGTTGGCGCCGGATATCGGCATCCAGCGAGGGAAGGTCACCGCCATCTCCCGAGAAGAAAAACACGCACTACACTAACGGGACTAATGACCGAAGCAGTTGACTGGAAACACGAAAAAGTCAATCAATCAATCAAAACAAATCGTGATATCACGAGACTCAGCAATGACGCAACATTTTTTACAAGCGCTCATTTTGCAAGTATTTTCCCGCGCGCTCTTGAAACGAGAGTCCATTTACGAGCTCACTTGCGAGCGACGACCGTTTGAGACCCCGCGACTCGTGCGGCCCTTTCGCCGAGTCCCGAGCGCCGAGCGAGCCCTTTTCCAGAAGGCAAATGAAGAATGATTACCTCAATCTGGGAGACGGCGCGGCTCGTGTGCAAATTCCCGCCACAAAGACGCGACCGGAAGCCCGCATTTTCCAACAGAGGAAATATGACGCCGCTAATGAAAATTTATCATCGAAATTCTTTCTTTCCTCTTCGAATGGCATCCGCGGGGATTTGACTAACAAACGATTTCAACAGGGCTCGAAATATCCAGAAATGTAGCACGACCAATAGAATTAATGGATTTCGTCAATTTGCATTTCAAACGAAATAATTTCTCAAGCAACAAAATGAAATTAAACGTTTTATTTTTATTACGCTTATAAATGAAATGAAGTTCGTATCCGTTGGAGCGTTCGCTTTTGAAAAGAGGAAACATGGCTTCTATTCATTGCGTTCAGTTCGTATATATGCACCTACTATATTCTGCAGGCATGCGTGCTGGGAAGTAAGGTAGTTGATGTTTTAATTTTTGACACAAAAGGACATTTAAAATTGTGAAAATTCACGAAGAAGGGAAAATATCATTAGATTGAGCAACTTGAAAAGAGGATTTTGAAATTAAACATTGAGTGGATAATAATGTCTTTATTTTTTAATTTTTACTGAATTTACTAGGCAGAATATTTTCTGAATGAATTAATACGTCGTATATCAGACAGAGAAAGCAAGGACAAACACACACACACACACACACACACACACACACAGATAGAGAGAGACAGACCGATTAACAGATGCACAGACAGACTGAATGTGTCTGAGAAATTTGTATGATGATATGATATTGAGCTTATATGAAAATCATGTCATATATAAAGAACGTATTTAATAGTGCATACTTATAAATTTCCTAACAGTATTTGTGGCAGGAACAAATATTTCAGAGAAATTGTGAAAGAACATTTTTAAGGAAATTAGAAAAGCATAATTACATTGATTCCATCGAATGTCGGTTACTTATCAATTTTAAGATTATAATTTAAGTTTCATATTAAGTCTGCCAATCATATGATGTAGTAAAAAAATATTTAACGATGTACATTCTTTCACGAATAGATAAATGTACAAAAACTACATCAACACAATGGAGCATTTCACCGAAATTGCACTAAATACTAATATAACTAAGAACTTCTTAGCTCTTAGATTAGAAAACCGCGAGATTTTCGACGGCACAACGAAAACGAAAGTCAAAGAAACATACCGATTCAATGTTGCCACTCTTCACCAAAACCTTAAATCGGTTTGTGCTGGACTATTCTGGTGGATTTTCAGTTTGTCAAACTGCGTTAACTGATAATGCTTTTTGAGCTCAAATATTATAACAATGTTCCGTTTGATTTTGCTTCCAGAAGAATATGTATTTTACAATTTATATTGTTGTTTTTCTGCGAAGTTCATTATTGTTGGATAATATTAATGTTTCCGAATCTGTTTGTTGTCTACGTTTTAAGCAACGGTTCTCGAGAGACGGTTCCTTGGCATTTGGCTTTTCAAAAGCAATAGTTTTTTACGGAATGAAAACAACTTAGACTCCCCTGTCATACATTTTCTGCAATATATTCATTATAATGAAACTAGATTTGTTACATTGTTCATTCAGAAATAAAAGGAAATTTTCCCGAATTTTCGTTCACAACGAACACTGGAAAATGTGTATAATTCTAATTTTATGCAATTTCATCTTTAAATATGCTATGATGTGTATCATATGGGAAATAGTCCAAAACAGAATAGGGAAAATAATCAGACAATCTCATATTTCTAGTTGAAATCAAAGAAGATCTTTTCTTACACGAGCCTACTGAATCTCTCTGAATTCTGACATATGTGCCCTGTTTTAAAGAACCTGCCGTTGAGTTCAATAACGTAATGAATCAAATCTCAACAGAAGAAAATTGAAAATTAACTCTTGCCAAATAAAGAGATGTAAACAAATACCGCATTCTGGGTAAAGAAATACTAAGTTTCCGAATGTCGTAGAACGTGTGTTTTCCTTTGAAAGGCACGTTAATTTAAAGGTGAATTTGGTGGACTCCCGTTGGTCGCACTGCTGTTGATGGCAAAAAAACTCTCTTTGCGTACGTTGGGCATTTTGTCAGAGAGCGTTGCTCTAGGTCTTGCATTTTTTATCCTCACGCAAAGCAAAGGTGAGCTTAGGCATGCATTCAGCCAGGAGAGCGTTCCTTTTAACATTTCGTCTGAATCGTGAACCGTTTGTTTAGCTGTGATTTTGGTATTCAGTGAAAGAGAGCAAAAGCACTGAGAGTGTCGTATAGCGCCAACGTTACAAGATGGGATAACTCTCTAGTAATACTCTTACAACGCACGGTATGTTGGTGTACACTGAGCGAAAGCATTATTGACCAACTGACGTTTTGTAACTAGATTGTTGACATTATATGTGTGTGAGTGTACCAGAGAGAGGGAAGGAGACAGAAAGATATAGAGAGGGAAAGAGAGAAAGAGAGAGGGAAAGAGAGAAAGAGAGAGGGAAAGAGGGAGAGAGACAGAGAGAGACAGAGAAAGAGACAGTGAAGAGAGTGACACTGAGAGACGAGAGAGAGTTAGAGAGAGTGAGAGTTATAGCGAGAGCGAGAGTTAGAGAGAGAGCGAGAGTTAGAGAGAGTGACAGAGAGAGCGAGAGTTAGAGAGAGTGACAGAGAGAGCGAGAGTTAGAGAGAGTGACAGAGAGAGCGAGAGTTAGAGAGTGACAAAGAGAGTGACAGTTAGAGAGAATGACGGAGAGAGAGTAACAGTTAGAGAGAGTGACAGTTAGAGAGGGAGTGACAGAGAGAGAGTGAGAATCAAGTTTTGTCTTTGAGTTTTGATGCTCGTAACGTGTACCGTTCCTGGCCTCTGTATCAAAGAGGCGGAGGAGCCTTACGTCTTTGCCGTTCTTGAGTGAATGATCAGAATGTTTACTCCACACTTGGTTAGATGTCTGTGCCTTACTGTGGCCCTAGATGGTGCTTGGTGGGTTCATTACAAGTTAAAAGATCGCATATAAATTATGATGGTTAGGATAACTGTTCAGGTTTTGATGCACCGATATAAGCCAAGAATGCCAGTCACGTGTCATACGCGTGAATCGAACCCGCACTTATCGGCTCCGCGTATTGGGACGTAACTCCAAACCTCTACACCGCCAAGGCGGGGTAAATTTTGATCCTACTCAAATAATGCGAAGAAAACATGATTTTCGACTGCTAACTCCTCAAGACTCAACATATTTTAATGTTTTTTGTAAATTCATGGACCAACTTACGATTTTATGTCATTTATGGTCACTAAATGTGTGCTGGGGCCGTGTACATTATATATATATATATATATATATATATATATATATATATATATATATAGAGAGAGAGAGAGAGAGAGAGAGAGAGATATGCACACACACTGTTGTTTGATATTAGAGCAAAAGTAATCATGACTTATTAAGAATGAGCAATTATAAATAATAATTTGTACTATCCAAATGAAATTTCCATGTCTAATTCATTTGACGTTCATTCACATTGTCATCTATTGACAACAAACTTATCCACTAAAGGCAATATTACTTGAAATGCACAAGATGTTCCTTCATGTTCTCGCCGATTGCTCGAAGAATTTGCATGCTACAGTTTGAATAGTGGATTCTCGTTGGTGGTCCCAATCCTAAGATTCATACCTTCCACCTCTTTCCTCACTTTCCCATTTGCACTCAAGTGGTTCTTGCGCGCTCCTGTGGTCAGTGAAAGTTCAAAATGCTATTCAGACCTAATTTACGGTGTTTTAACATCTGTATTTTTATTGCTGTTTCAAACGTGGTGTTTTCCGTATTATAACTACATGTTGAAAATAATATTCCGCACGTTTATGATCTCATTTTTCAAACCTGTGACTTTAAACACTGAAATAAGAGTTAAAACGTCTGTTGTTGTAACATAAAAATTATTTCTATTTAATTATTTTTGATAACATTTAATATGTATTCTTTCTTTTTACTTCTAGAACAATTAAACTTTCCCTAGACGCCTGGAAATGAATAAACATATAATATGAACGTTGTAAAAATTATTATCGTTAGTTATCAGTGGCTCTTAAGTATGAATATTTGCCTACAGTTTTATTACGTGCTACAATATCACTCAAATGTTCAGGAAAGTGTAATCCAAGAAAAATATGCAGTCTTCGTCCAGTAAAAGGTCTTTATGGCTTTGTTAGGTACTAAGTAACTAAAGAAAAATACTAGCATCTATAATCCTACATTCTATTGTGCGCTGATATCGAAAGAAAACTATGTAGTTCCCTGCCATGTAGATGCGTCAATGGTTACCTTAGATACCCAAAAACTCGCAGAGAATCTATAAAAGAATGAAATAGTTTCGATTTTGACTGATAAATGCAAATGTATGATAGTTATATTTGAATGTATTTCAAGTGAAGAAAAGGTCAAAGAAGATATTAAAAAAAATTATTGATATTTTAATGAAACACATGTCACAAGGAACAAAATAAAACTGAACATTTTAGTCTGGATTTAACTCCTAAGAATTTTGAATAGTTTATTAAATGTTTACTTAATTCCCTAATCATTGGAAGCTCAGTGCATCAACTGAAGTCAGTGCAGCGCCTCTGACCGGGAGGTACTAGGCAGTATTTTCGACACTAGCTTTCCAGTTAGCTTTCCAATAAGCGACTGATGCTGTCTGGAGGAGAATTTTAGTGACCGGCTGCTCTGATCGGTAGTTTTCCGTGGTTTCTCCGATCGACAGACGAATGCCGGAGCAGTACCCTTACAAACCGGCCACGGATCGCGCGCGATCTTCCCTTCCTCTTCCTTGTCCTATCATCTCCCGTTACACACACACTACACTAACGTGCACTACACTACCACATATTCTGGGAGACCGATCGGGAGCTTAAAGCTTGTCCCGGCCGGGCCGGTGCCCCGCTGGTGGGAGAATCCTGATTAGGGGGAAACCCCACTAGCCGACGGTAGGTCGGCGCCAGATCTCGCCATCCAGCGGGGGAAGATCACCGCCATCTCCCGAGAAAAAACATGCACTACACTTACGGAAATAATGACCAAAGCAGTTGACACGCCCGGAAAAAAATCAATCAATTAGTTCCCTAATCACACCTAACAAGGCGGGTAGAGCTAATCAGGGACGATTCAACGTCGACTGCCTCAGAGGTGTCGAGGAGGTGGTGGCTTGCGTTGCGAGCAGCCCGCTCACGCGTGAAAGAGGCGAACTTTACGACGCGCCACGAGAGGGAGGGCGCGAGCGTGCCAGATGCAACGCGAAACAAAAGAGCTCCGTAGTTTTAAAACTTTCGTGCTCGTTAGCGCTAAAACTGCTCAGCACAGCTTACTGTGTATTTTTCCTTTTGATTCTCGTCCCCGCCGAGCGGCCTCGAGGCACACATTTCTCGAAATGTGTTTGGGGATTTAGTATTGCGCGGAGGATTTGTGGAGCAAGAGGCTTGTTAAGTTGTTGGCGGCAACAATTTAATTTTTTGAGGGACGGTTGTCTTTAAATGGAAATGTTTATGTGTTTTTATTAAGAAGAATTCAAACGTATAGCTCTGTTACTATTCAGTTTAAACGTAGAAGAATTTAAAATATTCGTTGGCATATGCAAATATTGTACACTGTTTTTATTTTATCGTTCGCTGGATATTCGAGTCACGTTGCCCGGGTAGTCGAGGGCTCATTCGCCCAGCAAACCGCTGACTCAACTCCCGTGCTGACACATGGGAACTATTACTGCGCTTATCTTACTTTAAAGATTAAACGGGGTCTTTTGACTCTAATGCATTCTCGGTACCTTCGAAGCATATTCTGATTTATCCTTTAAAGTAAGTCCAGAGGAATTGCTGCGATGCTCTTTTCAATAGAGCGCCGGAGCTCTTTTCCGAATGAGGGTTTTCTGCATACACCTGATATTTCAATTACCCCTAAAGGAAAATCTCTCAAGGGTCAGATGAGGTGATCTAGGAGTCCATAACCCACAACTAATTATTCGATCGTCACTATAAATATTATTTAAAAAGTTCATGGATCGAACATCAGTGTGAGGAGTTGCCATATCCTGTGAAAAGTAATCATAGATGCTTCAAAGAATTTCTTGGAGATTGTTGTAATCTGGCAGAGATTTATTTCACCTTCTCTTCTGTCAGGATATGGCGCTTTTGTTTGTCAATTAAAATTTCCTGGGTGCGAAGTTTCTTTACAAGCTTCAGAATTGTCAACGGATGTGGAATATTCTAGCTCGGAAATTTGTTAATGATCTTCTTGCGGAATTTACTGGCAGACGTAAGTTGAACAAAAGTGTCATAGAGAAATATTCTCTGCTTCAAAGAAAATTTAGCGATGCCCAGTTGAACGCTCTCGGGACACTGGTGAACGGGGGTCCTTGTTGACAAATTCTCGAGGAACCGGGGGCTCGATCGCTGAGACAAGCTACTCGTCTTCTTCGGCGAAAGATAAAATAAACACCCGTTGTATCATACATGCATTTCAGTTCGTAGGTTGTATAATTTCATTTAATATTTAAGTGTTTACTCAATTAACGTTCTTGACATTGTCACTTTCCTTTGCAACATACTTCCTCTATACTACGTAAAAATTATTCGAGAAAGTAACATTTATTACGACGACTAATGATAGTATCTATGCCGTAAATATTTATCGTTTCCGCATGTTTCCATCATTGTTAACAATCCACTACTAGATATAATGAGTAAGTTTATTCTGAAGGTGCATGAAAAGATAATATGTTACAAAGGACTTTATCAGTAGGATGAAACAAGAAAATGTATCATTAATTCTTTTTGGGGGCAAATGACCCCCTCCCCCCTCACCAAGTTACAATCAATAAATTTCTGTCAAAAAACTTTATTTTCGCGTGAGGCAGGTTTAAAAAAAGTAGATTTTTACATATCAGAACATTCTTTTCAGAGATAAGCTTCTTTCTTACACAGATTTTATGAGAGGTACGTTAATATGATTCAGAAAGATGAATCGAAGCAATTGAAAGTGTGAAAATAGGAGACATGGATATTTGAGAGGGAACGCCTCTACAGTGAAATGAAAAGGCGGCCCACGACGAAGAGGGATACGAAACTGTACAGGAATTCGAGGGAAGAGAAATGAAGAGAGGAAATGCACGAAAAATAAGTTGGATGCGTAGAACGTGGATCGAAATGGCGCGACACGGTGGGGAGGGGGAAGGAAAGGGAAGATGGACGCGCGATGAGACAGAAAGCGAAAAGGAGCGGAACGAAGCCGGACGGCTTGCATGTGGCATCGAGGAGCGAACCAAAAGAAGGGGAAATAGAACGGCAGAAGAGTGTGCGGGATTGATAACGTGAACCATACATACATTTACTTGAACTGCAATTGTATGTTACCCGGTGGTAGTTGAATAACAATAATAACAACCACTACGATAATAATAATAATAATAAATAATAATAATAATAATAATAATAATAATAATAATAATAATAAAAAGAGTAAAGTACAAGACGATGATGCAGTAATGATACTATCATTAATATTAAGTATTGTCACAATTATTTCAACTCTATCATGATATAGAATAATTATATTTCGTGGCACAAAGAATTAACACAAGTTTCATAGATATTGGCTAAATTAGATTTAAAAAAAGGGTACCTATCGCGTTCACTACACTTCACTGTACTGCACTGCACTGCAGTGCACTACAATGTTTTGCTTTGAATTACACACCAGCACCTCACAGTACTTTGCAGCACATAGTTAGTCATTTAACATCTATTACTCTCAGCTTGTTCTAACTTATTTCTAAAACTTCGGCCACTTAAAGGAAAAGCTTTGCAAGTTGCTGCGGGTATACTGTTCCAACCCCTAATTGCTCTGTTACAAAAGAAAAAATTTCCAAGATCTGAATTTTGTTTCCTTGTTAGAATTTGTAGGATCCAGAGTTAGTGAACGAAGATGCGGACGGACTAGTATGTGGCTCATCAAACAAAACTGGAATCATTTCATTTACAATAATGTACTGCAAGCAAAAACTACTACAACTAATACCAATAATAATTAGTAGAAACAGCCATTTTCCATGTGACACTGCACTGAAAATACACGAAACTATAGATCGACACCGGGAGCGGTAGCTCCGTGCATCAACTGATGTCACTGCAGCGCCTCTGACCGGGAGGTCGAAGGTTCGAGTCCTGACGGCGGCGGGATTTTCGACACTGGCTTTTCAGCCAGGTCGAATTCAGTCGCTGTCTGGAGGGGAATTCTAGCGGCCGGCTGCTCTGATCGGTAGTTTTCCGTGGTTTCTCCCATCAACACCAGGCGAATGCCCGAGCAGTACCCTAACAAACGGGGCACGGACCGCGCGCGATCTGTCCTTCCTCTTCCTTGTCCTATCCTCTCCTCTTACACACACTTACACTAACATGCACTACACTACCACACATTCCGGGAGACCGGTTGGGAGTTTAGAGAGCTTGTCCCGACTGGGGCGGTGCCCCGCTGGTGGGAGAGTCCTGGTTAGGGGGAACCCCACTAGCCGACGGTAGGTTGGCGTCGGATCTCGCCATTCCGCGGAGGAAGGTCACCGCCATCTCCCGAGAAGAAAAATATGCACTACACTAACGGGACTAATGACCGAAGCAGTTGACGCGCCCGGAAACACGAAAAAATCAATCAATATAGTTCGACCCTTCGTACTGTACTCATGCCCAATATGTCTAAATGTGGCAAAAATTAACGTAAATAAAATATAAATTATCCAAAATCATCTCCTAAGAATAATTACAACTGAGGGGGAGAGAAGGGGGTATCTAACGTCGTAGGCAAATGAATGAGCGGACGAGTGGGTGGGTGGGCTGATACCCAAGGTGATAGGATGAATAGTAGTTGAATTAGGAGTTGGTGAACGATGTAGCAAATGTATTTAGGAGAATAGCAGTCGAGTGAGAGTAGGCGAGGGGCCAGTATTTGGGATAAATGTTTTATCCCCAAGTCGAAGGTTCGAGTCCTGACGGCGGCGGGATTTTCGACACTAGCTTTTCAACTAGGTCAAATTCAGTCGCTGTCTGGAGGAGATTTTCTAGCGGCCGGCTGCTCTGATCGGTAGTTTTCCGTGGTTTCTCCCATCAACACCAGGCGAATGCCGGAGCAGCACCCTACCAAACGGGCCACGGACCGCGCGCGATCTTTCCTTCCTCTCTCTTGTCCTATCCTCTCCCCCTACACACACACTTACACTAACATGCACTACACTACCACACATTCCGGGAGACTGGTCGGGAGCTTAGAGCTTGTCCCGGTTGGGGCGGTGCCCCGCTGGTATCCTTGTTAGGACTTGTTAGGGGGAAACTCCACTAGCCGACGGTAGGTCGGCGCCGGATCTCGCGATCCAGCGGGGCAAGATCACCGCCATCTTCCGAGAAAAAAAATACACTACACTAACGGGACTAATGACTAGAGCAGTTGACGCGTCTGGACACATTAGTAAATCAATCAATCAATATACATAAAATAGTTTCTGCTGCATAACAGTTTCTATACAATTATATACTATATCGAGCATTAAAAGGAAAGTAATATAAATTTTGAGTGATATTTAATGTATTATTTACCATTTGGAACGTATAATTCTAAACAACCTTTAACAAGTATTGTACCGCAGCTTCTGGGTCAAAAACCCCTTTGTCGATCAGGTTTTTCGTCCAGTTTCCCAGATCCTTTGAGCAAATGCTGAGATGACCCCTTGTTTTGCTTCTCGACATAAATGAAACTTCATTATCAGTGCACGTCTTCTTGAATCCAGTGGGAAATATAGTTATTCAAATTATCGTTTTCCATGTTGTCGCGGCAGGCAAGTACTATTCTTTCACAAAAGATATAATGAGGAATAAGAACCCAAATTTGTAGCTGATTTACCCTTGAAAATAGATTTGATTACATCAGAGCGAATACTTTGCTAACAACTCTTTCCAAAAAGCCGCTCATTTCTTTCTGTATTCTAAATTCAAGTAGTGTATGGCTTAGGGTAGGAATCACAGAATTATGAGAATTGCACAGAATTCACTTGTCCCCATTGCATGTCACACACAGTTTTTAACTGTTTTTTACGACGAAGAACATGTTGGATAAGAGTCCAAAATTTATTGCTGATTTATCCTCGGAAATAGATCTCTCTCTCTCTCTCGTTTTCTTTCTCTGTTTCTCTCTTCCTTTCTCTTTCTCTCTTTCTCTTTCACACTTTTTTTTTCTCTTTCCTTTCTCTTTCTTTCTCTCTCTTTCTCTCCCTTTCTCTCTCTTTCTCTCCCTTTCTCTTCCTTTCTTTCCCTCTCTCTCTGTCTCTGTCTGTCTGTCTGTCTCTCTCTCTCTCTCTTTCTCTCTCTCTCTCCCTCTTTTCCCTTCAAAATTCTAGTAGTATATGGTTTACTGTAGGGATTACAGAATTTTTAAAACGTGCACAAGATTCACTTCTCCCCATAGCACGTCATACACAGTTGACGTCAATGAATAAATAGATAAATAAACAGCGTGGTAAGTGGGCAGAGGAGCGGGGGGGGATGGCGGAATCCTCACGTGGTGGGCGCATTAGAAGGCGAGTTGGCGCACGGGTGGGTGGGTGGTGCGGGGTGAGGGGCCAGTCGGCGGGCGGTGAGCGCCGCTGCGTTTCCGCATGATCTCCGATGAAGCGCGCGCGGCGCCCCACGCGGCGGCGTAACGAGCTCCTGCAGCCGACAACACAGGAAATTGTTTTCCGGGTCACGGCGCGCAGCCCAGACGCGCGACCGCGGGCGGGCGCAAGTGGGCGGAGGCGGGAGCTGGGCGGCGCGGGGCGGCGGGGCGGCGGGGGCGGCGGGGGCGGCGGGGCGGCGGGGCGGCGGGGCGGAGGGGGCGGCGGGGGCGGTGGGGCGGCGGGGCGGCGGGGGCGGTGGGGCGGCGGGGTGGCGGAGGAGGAGGAGGTGGAGGAGGCGGAGGTGGAGGCGGAGGAGGAGGAGGCGGAGGAGGAGGAGGTGGAGGAGGCGGAGGAGGAGGAGGCGGAGGAGGCGGAGGAGGAGGAGGCGGAGGAGGAGGAGGCGGGGGAGGAGGAGGAGGAGGCGGAGGGGAGGAGGAGGAGGAGGCGGAGGAGGAGGAGGCGGAGGAGGAGGCGGCGCAGGCGGCGCGGGCGGCGAGGGCGGCGGGCGGTGGGCGGCGGGGGCGGAGGGGACGGCGGGGGCAGCGGGCGGCGGGCAGTGGGATGGGACGGTATGAGACGGCTCGCCGTGCAGAGACAAACGGTGCTCGGTTCAACTCAGGCGCGAGTGGTTGGGTGCCAAGCGAAATCGGACGGATATGAAAGAAACATGTGCTGCGAAGGCTTTCTTACACAAGTTAGTTTTCTAATCTATGTAGTCCACATTATATTTTTGGTATTGACCCGCCCTCAACTTTGCTGCTCTCTATCCGTGTCGAAACAATTTTTTTTCATATTTTATGATTTTTCGGTCCCCTAAAAGTAGATTGAAATATGTCTTTAAGAACAACTAAGAAGAACAAGAGTAAAACATGGCCCTATATGCAATTTTTTTTATTTTAAAATTTGGAGATGCTCTTGGTGAAATATTTGTGCGTTTCTGAAAGGGCGCAAGTTTGGGTTCATTTTTGCAAAAAATTGAATTTTCGAAAATTTCAACAGAAATTATTTGATGCACTTGTGTTCACAAATTCAAAGATTAGCAGAAAATGCCTGTAATGTGAATATTAACGACAAGAGAGATATTTAAGAAACCCTTTGTGCGATTTTTGAAAAACCTGAAGTATACATAAAAATGGCGTATATATCTTGTAACTCAGTGTCTTTAGAAGTATCCGTACATAAAGTTTAAAAGCACCGTTAAAAACTAAATCATCGATTTAAAATTCATGGGGCCGCAACATAAGACAGAGTGGAGTAAACAGACGTGTATTGAACTTGACTAGGGGATGGGGTAGTGCGGAACGGACAGATCAAAGGGAATGGAAGTATAACCGTGTAGAGGTGGAATTTGACGTAAATCCTTTCGATTCATGAGAATATGTGTGAGGGACGAGTGTCAGGTTACTGAGATAGCTTTATGGACAGAAGGGAATTGGGTGGACTACTGCTGTCAATAGAAGGATTTGATACAGGTGCTTAGTTTAGTTTTGTTTTGAGGAAGCAAATTGAGGTTTGGATATGATGGGATGACAAGGAAGTAGTGACGAAATGGGATAAGTCGGGTCTAAGCTCAAAGAGAGACTGCACTATACAGCGACAAAGTGTGATGAACACTGCTAGAGCTTCCATTCAACTTTGCTAAGCTTCGAACTTGGTTAGGTTCGTAAAAATGCATGGTGATCGCTAGATCCACCTGCTTTCGCGGGTGAATGTTTTTTCTCAGAAGGGGTACAGTGAAGGTATTCTAGTTGGAAAGGCTTATTATGTATAGAGCAAGCATCGACGATTCTGAGAAAAGACACAAAGCAGGTGGCGGAGCTGGGAAGGCCCCGCTTTCTCTGTTTACAACACACCTTCTCTGCATTCTGATTCATAAAATTTCGATGGTGCAACTGCTGTTCTGGTAAACACTGTCTTTTAAATTAAAGTGTCAAAAACCGTAATTTTTTTCTGTTCTTTCTAATGTACGGTGGCAGGGACAGTGGGATCGGTGTATGTATTTTTTCGTGTTTCCGGGCGCGTCAACTGCTTTGGTCATTAGTCCCGTTTGTGTCGTGCCTGTTATTTTCTCGGGAGATGGCGGTGATCTTCCCCCGCTGGATGGCGAGACCCGGCGCCGACATACCGTGGTAAACTGACTGGCAACCCCAACGCATACCTTTTGTATATGCTTTCATTGGGTATGAAAAGCAATTGTATTTGGATCGAGAGCAGGAATGACCTCTGAGAAAGTGTCTTCTCTATTGGAATGAGTCCGATTTTTTTAAAACACAGATGTTGTAATTGCGATATGGAAGGAAATTATTTTTCTACGTTTTATATATCTGGGCGTTAGTTTCATTATCAATTTTAAGATAGAGTTGCATTAAAACTTTGTTGTACTTGTTTTTCCACATATTTTATTTTTTAAAAGTACTCTGTTTAATTTTGACCGCTTTGTGATCACCCGCTTCCAGAAGTAATTAAAAACGCTTTGGAATCTGGAAAGAAATAATAAATTGCGACATTAAAGTGTTTTTGGTAGTTACTTACAGAAAAAGAGTTCGAATATAATCTGATGTAATTATTTTGATTGAACAACTGTTTTTCCTTATATTATTTTTTTTCCTTAAACCCAAATTATTTTTTTTTTTTAGTTTCAGTCATCACACCTTTGAATATTGCTAGACGAGCAATAGCAATATTATTTACGGCAACAATTAATGAAGAATTTCCGATGAACTCTTTTCCACTAGAAAAAAAACAAGGGGTTCCGTGATTTACTGGAAAATGTTCCTCGTTTTAGTCATGTGAAATGCAAATTTTGGGTATTGCCTGCAATTATTTGAAGGAAATGAAACAATTTAGGTACCATTTTAATGTCTTCACTATGCCAGTAATATAAGACATGTGCAATACAACAGTGACATACCGGGAGCGGTAGTTGAGTGCATCAACTGATGCCACTGCAGCGTCTCTGACCGGGAGGTCCTAGGATCGAGTCCTAACGGCGGCAGGATTTTCGACACCAGCTTTCAGCTATATCGAAATCAGTCTCTGTGTGGAGGAGAATTCTAGCGGCCGGCTGTTCTGATCGGTAGTTTTCCGTGGTTTCTCCTATCAACGCCAGGCGAATGCCGGAGCAGTACCCTACCAAACGGGCCAAGGACCGCGCGCAATCTTTCCTTCCTCTTCCTTGTCCTATAATCTCCCCTTGCACACACACACACACACACACACACACTTACACTAACATGCACTACACTACCACATATTCTGGGAGACCGTTCGGGAACTTAGAGCTTGTCCCGGCTGGGGCGGTGCCCCGCTGGTGGGAGAGTCCTGGTTAGGGGGAATCCCCACTAGCCGACGGTATGTCGGCGCCGGATCTGGCTATCCAGCAGGGGAAGATCACCGCCATCTCCCGAGAAAAAAACATGCAGTACACTTTTACGGGACTAATGACCAAAGCAGTTGACGCGCACGGAAACACGAAAAAATCATTCAACTCACCTCCTTGGAACTGCGTTGGAAACGGAGCGCGAAATTCAAGTCGCGTGACATAACTGAGCAGCGAAATAAAAGATTAAATTTAGTGTTTTCTCGTGTTTGTTCCCGCGTCGCTTGTTGCCTTTCATCGCGGCCGCTATCCGGGCCGGGAGCCCGGAGTAAATCCGAGCGGCAGAACGCGCCATAAATCCACAGCAACCAAGCACCGCGCGCGTTCACGCCCGTGGAAGAGATACTACTCAATCCAGGCACCGCCCCGCGCCGCGCCGCGCCGCGCCGCGCCAGTCGTCAGGCTGTAAACTGGGAGATCTACTCTAAAAAATCGGATTTTTTAAGTCGGTGGCGACGCGTGGCGTAGGGGGGATGGAGTGAGGATGGAGTGAAGAGTAAAGGGTTTAGGGTGGGATGATGGTGTTTAGGACTGACCTGGTGGCCAGGGGAAGGCAAGGGTGGCCAAACCATGAGCACATGCTGTGTGCGGCTAATTTCGTTGGAGTTTTAAAATTACGTGTAATATTTATTTTTAGTTTTATATAGTGTTCACTTGTTGGAATAATGTTTTTGATTTCGTATGTTAATGGAAAATTTCCATTTTAAAACTTCAAAAATTATTACTTGTCAATGTAATATCAATTCAACAATGGAACATTACTCTGAGAAAGTTACTCACATGATGCTCTGTGGCAAAACATCTTCTCTGAGTGTCAGCGATCAAATAGTTGAATGAGTAGGTAGCTGTTTATTTGGATCAAATAGACGTTTTGCTGTCAACTTAATTTTTCGGTAGAATGACGGACCCACTAAACGAGGCTTTTGACTGTACAACGTAGTAGAGGGAGTAATTTTTCACTTTCTGAAACAAATTATTTCCGCTTTTTGGTATCAAAGCCCGCTATATGTTATTTTCTGTGGAAAAATTGCAATTTGTCCTGCAGCATTATTTTTCACTACTACTTGTTTATGTTTCCTTAAACTCTGTGTTTTTGAAAACTGCAAAACTCCAAAATTATTTCGGTCTTTCCCCTCCTTATTGAAGAGAGATATTTTTTTCGTAATGAAATATGTACGTCAAAAACATCACTTTACATATGTAAAATATTTCCAAATTATATCTAGAATTGGCTTGAAATGTGTACAATTTAAAACCATATTTTTCTCTATCATCTGCTTCAAGTTTTTTCTTGATTTTTCGCGAATAGAGCAAAGTACGGTTGTGAAATTGATGTATGTCTCATTTCGGTAAACTCTCCATATTTTCGAAAATTAAAAAAAAACAAAGTTGGAACACTAAAAGTTTGAAATGATTCTGACCATCACCAGAATGATAAAAACATGTAAAATATTTATGTTTGTAACAGAAAAGTGTCACAAACGTGGACTAACATGCTGCATTCTCTTTCCATTTAATGTTATAAACACACTTATTATTTGCTTTGAAATACAATGTAACTTTAATACGTATTATTTCTGAATAAGATATCTTCGATTCTTCCAGACGTCTAGCTCTTTTCATGTTCCTCTTCCATTTCGTGACTCTCCCATCCTACCACCAACCTGCCCTGCCCCAGCCACTGACCTGCTGGCGACCTGCCTCGCCAGGATGAATTATTAACCTCTGTTGGAAGAAGAACGGCTGTCGCAGGGCTCTTATCGCGGGGAGGAGCGGAGAGGAGAGCAGTTATAGACAAGGGAGAACACAGAGACATGTGGGGGAAGTGTGTGTAGGGGGGAGCAAAGCGACAATGGAGTAGGGGACTCGATGGCCTGGAACAACGCAGCGGGAAACATGCTCACAGAATAGGTACTACACAGAAAGGAAAGCTACCCGCAATCCGTCTGCCGATATGATGCGCATGGTCACCATATTGAAAGTGTAGAAACGGCTGTACGACCCGGCATTTGTTGTATGATGAACGGTGGTAAAGGTGCCGTTATTTCCATTTTATTCCTGATTGATAGATTGATTTTTTCGTGTTTCCGAGCGCGTCCTCTGCTTTGGTCATTAGTCTGGTTAGTGTAGTGCATTTTTTTTCTCGAGAGATGGCGGTGATCTTCCCTCGCTGGATGGCGAGATCCGGCGCCGACCTACCGTTGGCTAGTGGGGTTTCCCCCTAACCAGGACTCTCCCACCAGCGGGGCGCCGCCCCAGCCGGGACAACCTCTAAGCTCCCGACCGGTCTCCCGGAACATGTGGTAGTGTAGTGCTTGTTAGTGTAATTGTGTGTGTAAGGGGAGAGGATATGACAAGGAAGAGGAAGGACAGAAGGAGGAAGGGCCCGTTTGGTAGGGTACTGCCCCGGCATTCGCCTGGTGTTGATCGGAGAAACCACGGAAAACTACTGATCAGAGCAGCCGGCCGCTAGAATTCTCCTCCAGGCAGCGACTGAATTCGACCTAGCTGGAAAGCTAGTGGACTCGAACCTAGGACCTCCCGGTCGGAGGCGCTGCAGTGGCATCAGTTGATGCTGAGCAACCGCTCCCGGTCCGTTTTATTCGTATTTGGTGTGTGTACAACTAGCAAAAACATACGTAACCCGAGGGGATATTTGATTCGCATAGGCAAATATTAATAAAAATTGAGATAAAAAGGTAACGAATTATAAATACATAACTAGTATGATTCAGAATGGCACAGACTTTTTCGTATTAGTTTTCTATTTTCTTTGGCGAGGGCCAGTTTATTGGACATACTCTAGCCAGCTGCCAGATATCGCCGCCGTTCGTTTTAGTAAAACGTTTCTCAAGTCTTCGGTTTCCTAATAGTACAACCTGAAATATAAGTTTAAGAATAGTAAAAAAAAGTAAAACTTCGTCACAAATTATAATTTTCATTAAAAAATTTGGAGCCGTTTTTAAGAAAATATCGTTTAAGCGGTACTAAAAATACCAAACTGAAGCTTTTTTCACAGAAACTTTTTGAGTTCGAAAACTTTACTTGAAGTCATTTAAAGCACATTAACTCGCAAATACAATAGTGTTTACAAATCTCTGGAAATGTGCATATTAATGGCGTGAGAGATATTTAAAAAAATTTGTGTAAATTTTGAAAAAACAAAATAATACACCAAAATGAATTTATGGAATAATAAACAGTGCAATTAGCCCTACCCGTTGGAAAAGTTAGAAGGAAAAATTTTAAGCCGTGTTTGAGAACATGGCGTTTAGGCTGACTCTTGAGGTTCCTTTGCGCAGTTTCAAGATGGCGGTCCCCACTGCGATCAAAGGAGCCGCCCTCACTGAAGATCAAAGGAGTCGCCTTCTACTTCCTTTTCTGTTTTATCTATTCTGTGACATAGTGGTGGAGAAATACGCTAGTTCAGGAGAGCGCGAATCACGATGGTAGTAAGCGGGGAGGGAAGTTGGAGGCGGCGGGGACCTAGAAGAGAAGGGGAGAAGAATGGAAGGAGGCGGCAGAAAGGAGGATACAGATGACAGAAGAGACCAGGAAACGACAGAAAAGAGAGGTGGATGGTCAGGTGAATTGTGAGATGAGAGGTGAGGTGGGGGAAAAGTGTGATTGGACAAGGGAAGATTTTAGCGAGAATCTTGTAGAGGGAACTGTTAGGGGAGAGCTTGTAGAGCAAGCCCGAAGCTGGAAGCTTGTAAAAGGGTGTTTCTAACGAGGATCTGTTGAGGGAGATTGAAGAATAGTGCTCGTACGAGATGTTTGTAGAGCGTGCTTGTAGAGTTAAGATTTAATAGAGAGCTTGTAGCGGGGTGTGAAGCGGGAGCTTGTAACGAGGAATTTTGAGGAGCCTGAAGCGGAAGCTTGTAGAGGGGTGTTTGTAACGAGGATCTGTTGAGGGAGGTTGAAGTGTAGTGCTTGTACTTTGAGATGTTTATAGAGTGTGCTTACGGTTTAGATTACGTCACAAGAGTATTGCGGCATGCTTGAATGGTTAGAAGCCGTGCGGCGGCGAACGGAGGCAGAAGATCGTTGCGGGGAACCCTTTCACGAGGATGGGGGTGCCGGAAACCCAGATGGCGGGGGTTGGAACGGGGCGGGAAGTGCCGTAGCGGCGATCACGGCGCACACTGGTAAAGATCGTTGCGGGGAACCCTTTCCCGTCTCAAAAAATTACCGTTCTCAAACACGAATTCTTGTTCTTTCGACTACAATTGGAAATTAAAATAAGTTTTTAAATTATTTTTGGGTTCTTTTTGTTTTCCCAAAAAAAAGACTCTTTTGACTATAAGTTAGGAAAATTTTTAAGAAAAAGTGTTCAAAAATTTTTTATTTTAAATCAGCTGAACTCTAAATTTGAGTGAAAAATGTTAGTCACGTATTGAAATTTTTTTTTTTTTTAATCCTCCTAATCCTTTTTTTTTATAAATAAAACCCCTTAATCAAAATACACACAACACCTCCGTTTTTTTTATAACCACTTTACTGCAATGCTACATAGTAAAAATTAACAAATTCCGGGTTTTCTTTGCCCCCGGGAATTATTTTCTCTGTTATGTTTTGGTTTCCCCTCTTATAATTATTTTTTAAAAAGAAAATCAAAAAAATTTCTGGAATGATAACAATATTATTCGATCTTTGTATCATATTCCTACACATTTATTTTATAGTCAGCCATTTCAAAATTTTAAAATTTTAAAAAATTTCATTACGATTTGAAATCAGTGATCTCAGAAATTTTTATTTTTATCATTTTTTTCTTTTTTAAAAAAAGTGACCCCCATTTCCCAACCGCCTTTTTAAAGTTTGAAATTTGTTTCTGTTTTAAATTCGCGACCTAAAAAACCTCTTAATACCTTTTTTAAAAACCCCTTATTCAATTATGGGGCTTTAGGCTCGTTGAACGTTGATACCTATTTTTAAAAACCCCTCGCATTTAAAATTGTAAGGTTTTAGGTCATTGAACCTTGATACCTTTTTTACGCAAATCTTTTTTTCAAATTTGACCAGGTTTTAGGCCCGTTGAAGGAACCTTTTTTAAATCCCCTTTTGAAATTGTGACCGGGCTTTGGCCCCGATTGAACCTTGATAGCTTTTTTTCAAAACCCTTTTCGCATTTGAAATTGTGACGGGTTTTGCCTTGAACCTTGATATTTTTACGCAAATCTATTCTTTTCCCCAATTATGACCAGGTTTGGCCCTTTGGAACCTTGATCCCTTTTTTTAAAAAAATTCCCACTCGTTTTTTCAATTATGACCCTTTGGCCCCTTGAACCTTGATACATTTTTCATCAAATCCTTTCTTTTTGCAAAAAACTTGGCCATTAAACCCGATACCTTTTTTTCGCTAACCCCTCGCATTTGAAATTTGACCGGGTTTTTAGGTTCGATTGAACCGATACCTTTTTAAATACCCCTGCATTTCGTATGACCTTTCTTTGGGCCCCGGTCAACCTTGATACCTTTTTTTACGCAAACCCCTCGCATTTGACGGACCGGGTTTTTGGTCATTAAACCTTCTACCTATTTCTCTCTATTGCATTTGCAATTATAAGGCTTTGCACGATTGAACCAGTGTGGGGCGCGGGCCCCGCCGTTTCCCCTCGGAGCTTCCCCGCGACGGGTTGTCTTTCCGGAAAGCACGGTGGCGCGAAACCACCAGGAGAATCTGCTGTTGGAAGAACCCGATGATTCCGTGCAAAAAAGCACAAGCCTCAAATATCACATTACAAAAATAAAAAATATCATGATTTTATGTGACATGGTTGAAGTCACCTTGTTAAAAAATATACCTTTAATTTTGAAAAAAAAACTGATAAAAAAATTTTTATCATAAGTTTATGGATTGAAGCTCGCTGGGCGATTCTGACAAAATAATCATTTATTTAAGTTAATTCTTTTTTTCACCTTTTAAAAATTAAAACCAATAATAATAAAAATATTAATAATAATAATAATAATAATAATAATAAAAATGTAAAAATTGACCCCATTTTTACCATTTGGGACATGTAAAAACTAAATAAAAAACAATGTACTGCTATAACTTTAACTTTATCTTCTTATACTTATACTTCTATCATATACGTAACTTTAGAACCTCCTGTAATTTTGAACAGTTGAAGTTTAAATTAGTTTCAGAACAGGATGAGGTGGGGTTTTCCATATCATCTTTTCATTTGTCTTTTAGTTTACGATTTTGGGGGGTTTTCGTTGTTTTTTTTCAATGAAACATGTACCCTCCTTGCACAAAAAATGGGCGATGTCTGGCCGAACTTTCAGGTTTTCCGCCCCTCCCGCCCTGCAAAAATCGGGTAAAATCCTTTAGCTTCATTTGGGAGCGGGACTATTCATCTTAACATTAAAAAATGGCGGTGATGGCAGTTATTTTATGTAAATATTTGAATATAAATATTAAATAAAAACATTTAAAACCTTTTTTGTATATCTTTTAATTTAAATAAATAAAGGCATCAATTTCCCAGTAAAACATTTTTTAAAACATAAAACGGGTTTTGAAAAAAATAACACGGACAACGACTTTAAGCCCCATTTACATTTCTCGTTTATTATTGAAATTTAATAAAAAATAAATAATTTGCATTGTATGCATTATCTAACCTAGTTATTTTATTAGAAAATTAAAAACAAAGAAATACGTTTAGAGTCAGTTTCAAAAACCCGTCTCGAGATAGCAGCTTTCAGTTGAAATCTTCATCATCAATTTCTCAGATGCCCCAATTAAAAGTACTATATGCCCGGACATTAATATTGTAATAAAAAGTTTGATATTAAAATACAAATAAACAAAGTATTTAAAGTTCATTTAGTCACAAAAAAATTTCTAAAACATTATGATTTAATCACTTAACAAATAATGTTTATATCTTTTTTTTTGGGGATCACAATTAATTACCACTTCAATCTAACGTTGGGGTGATTGATTTTAATGGAGTTCTTTAAAAAATTTAAAAATCATAGGGATTAGTCTTTGAGGATTTTGGTGAGAATCAAAAACACATGACTCTTATATAACATTTAATTCTTAATTTTTGCAAAAAACAATTTCTCTTTGCGTAACATTGGAAACACACACACACACACACACACACACACACACACACACACAACCCCATACAATTAAAACCCATGTTTTTTTTGTTTTAATCAACAATAAATTAATATATTTATATTATTATAATATATTTTAATTACATTTTTTTTTTTCGAAAACGAGCAATGCACAAAAAAATTTTTACTCATCGGAATTTACACCCTTTTTTAGAAAAACAGCCCTTTAAACCTGTTTTGCTAACCCTTTAAAAATCACTAAATTCTCCTGTCATTTATTTAAAAATTTAATTTTAAATTTTTAAAATTTTGTAAAACCCAAAATCTGTCACGTAATCGTTAGAAATGAATGGATCCTCTTCTGAAAAATATTGTTCAAAAAAATTTTCTCTTTTTTTCTACATTTTACATTTCATAAAAAATTGCCAATTTATTGGATATGTTTCACTACCCATCTTCAGTAATATTACTGCATTTAATTTTTAATGTTTTAAAAAATATTTAAACAAAAAAAGCAATTAATTTTTTATTTGGAAAAAAATTTCTTTTTAAGTTATCAATATTTATAAATAATTTTAAATTTAAAAAGTACTAAAATTAATTGGTTGATTTTAAAACTATAACAAAATTTTTATTGTTAAAAACGCCTACTATATTACGTAACGTTTAAAATGTACTCCCCATTGATTGATTTTGTGTTCTATTATATCTCACGCAGAACGATTTTAAAAAGAAAATCTAAAAAATCGAAATAACCTCAAAATAATTCATTGGCATTTGGTCCCCCCGGCGAACTTTAATAAAAGGTCGGAAGAAGGAGAATGGGGGTATCCTTTTGGGTTCGAAACAAAATCTTAAGGGTCACCTTGCGTTCCTTTTACTTAAGTCTTGGTTTTAAAAGTGATACAGATATTTAAAATAACGAAAATGTTGCATACCATAAAGGGAGTAATGATAACAAATGTCGGTTTAAAAAAAATCTGCTTTTGGAATCCATCAATCCAAGCTTGAATTACATTTTCTGTCATTCGTCGATAAACTCCAACCCCGGTGAATTATTTATGCCCCAAACAAAATTTCAGTTAAAAAACCCACATATTTATTGGTGGATCAAAAATAGTTTTTAAATTTGGAATTGACATTTATTCATTGGTGCAACAAAAAAGAAATGTGAATTTAAAAACTGTTTTCTCTTTCCTTTAGCCCCGTCAATTTTAAAAACATAATTAATCATCTTTTTGTTTAAAATACAATTTTACTTTCGAACTGTCAATTCGGAAAATTTTTTCCCCATTGAAAAACGATCATGCCAAAAATGGAATTTTACAAATATCAAAATCCAAATAAATATCTGATATTTTTATCTAAAAGCTCCTCAAAAAATTAAAATTTTCTTTGTTTTCATTAATTTTTTCAAAAAAAGAATAACTTTGGTTTTTTTTTGGTTTCGCAAATTTAACAGTTTTCCCCGTTTAAATAGCACATAATAAAAAAGGCTTCTTCTTCGGTATCTTCCATTGGGTTTAAGGTTTATTAATTCAACGAGTATTTAATTCTAATGGGTTTTTTGCAATCTACACACCAATGTTTTTTTTTCCCTCAGGATTTTCCTCTATTCTTTTTTCCCTTCATTGTCAAATCGATGACGTACTTACAAGATTTCTTGGCCTTCCTCGTTTCTTCTTTCGAAGGATTCATTAAGATAATTTTGATATTCTGTCAGCATGTTCTGCAGCATCCCATTAGTTGCTTGGTTCTACATTTTCGATCCTTCATTTTATCTTCTAATCTCTTCGTTTATTTCTATCAAAGATCAAACTCTAAAAAATTCTTTTTCTGCATTTACAGGTTTTTATCATTTTAATTCAAATTTTCCCAATTCTACTAACACAGCTCTCACCATTGTCTTTATATTGTCTCTTAGTTTTTTTTCAAAAATTTTTTTTTATAAAATATTATGAAGTCTACTAAAAATTGGCCTTCCAATTTTTAATAAAGTTTTTTGATCCCCTGTCTAAAATCACCCCGATTTTTTAAATTCCTTTCCTAAAAACCTATTTTTTCTGATCATATCAGTTCCCCTCACCATTTTGACACATTATTTTTTTTTCAGTCTTCATTTTTATTTTTTTATTAATTTCTGGTTTGTACAGATAAAAAATATTTTTTTACCTATTTTCAAGTGATCCCTGACTAAAAAGGGGTGCTTTTTTGAATTAAAAAGGTTTTGCAGCCGTTCTGAGTCTTAAACATATCCCCCAACATTTTTAGTTATTTGGATTATATAATCAAACCTTTAAACATTTTTTTACCAGTCTTGCGCTTATTGGTTGTCCCCAAAAATGAAAAATACAACGTCAATTTAAAAGGTGACTTTTAAAAATTATATAAATAAAGATCTTCACCCCATCTTATTCTAGTTTACCACTGTTCATTATGAAAAAATAAATATTTTTTGGGATGAAGAGAGGGGGGACCTAGTCTTTTATTTTGGATCCGCGTGGGGATGGTTTAGTAAAATGTTTTGCATACTCTTAAATAAATATTGAAAAATTTTAATAAGGGACTTTTTATTAATCAATATCATTCCCCAACAATGTACCTTTCAGAATGTTAAAAAGGGGCTGATAAAATTTTACTTCAATAATAATCGAATATTTATTATATAAATACTTTTTTAAAAAACCAAAAATTTTTTCAACTTAAACTTTTTCCCTTAAAATTTTTTTGGGACGTGTTAAAAACACTTCCCCTTTCTTCTCGTATCCCCTTTATATAAAAGGTAATATACGTAGTATAGAAAATGTTTTTTAATCTGGGAAAAACTGCGCATTTCTGCGAAAAAATTTTGCCCGTCTGGTGACAAAAAACTAATCAAAAGTTGCTAAAATTAAGAAAAAAGCCCTTTTTCCAGTTAGCCATAATTCCAGTTTTGGGGATCCGTGATCCCAAAAATAGGGGCAAAATGTCTGTCTGCCCTCTATACAACTCAAGCGCTAAACCATGCTACGATTTTAAAATTTGAAGAAACCCTTCTTTTTCGGCTGAGCTTTTAAATTTTGGGGACTATTTTGCCTTCGGTTTAAATTGTTTTCAAAAACCCCAAATTCTTTCTTAAATTTCCCCCGGGACTTTTACTCTATAAAAATCGCTTATAAGGTAGAATATTCAATTTAAGTTAAACTCAATTTTTGAAAAATCCTTTTTGAATATTTTGGGGGTCTTCCCAACTAAAAATTAAAGATAGAATATTTGCTTCAAATAAAAATGTTTTATAATTAGTCTTTTAATGGGTCAGGCAATTTTTAAAAGTTTTATTTTTCCACGTATGGCGTGAATTTTTAAATTTTTAAAAAATTTAAGAAACAAGTTTTTTCTAAAAAACGGCTCAAATTGTTTCTTTAAATTTTGGTTGAAATTGCCAAATGCACCCCTTCCCGATGAAAAAAAACGGATATTGCTCTATTCTATTTTTTTTAAAATTCCAAATGAAATTTTTTTGAAATACCCCCCACGCTGTTAATATAGCATTTGAATAGATTTTATAGATTATTTAACTTGTGGTAATCAAAATATTTTAGAGGAATTTTTTAAAAAACTAATGATTCCTGTGAAAAGAGCTTTTTTAAGAAAGTTGAGAAAATGTAAAAAAATGTATTTTGTGCGGCGATAGATGTCAGCTGGAAAGAAAACAGCAACAACCTTATGTAGTTAAAAACCCTTAAAACCAGTCCACAAAAGGTATAAACTTTTGCGGGGTTCCCATTCTTGCACCTCTTTCTTCTTTTTTGGGTTTTGTGAGGTTGGCATTTTTTAAATTTTTTAAAAAGCAAAGAAAAATTTCAGCAAAAAATTTGACAAAGAACAGTGAGACACAAATAAATAAAGTTAATTAAAAAGGACTTTTATTAGGGTTTGGGGGAAGGGAAAAATCCAATGAAAAAAAAAAAGGGCCCTTGAACAGGAAAATATGGGTATGAATGATCAGAAAACGCCCCAGTAATAAAAGTACATCAAATTTTTTCCGATTTTGTAATGGTATCTTCTTGAAAAGAAAGGAATTTTAGAACATTCTCGAATTTTAGAATTTTTTTCATTGCTCTGAAAAAAACCGCTGACATCTGGGGGGATTTGAACACGCGTTCCTCTTTGTGAACCACGCCCCTGCATTGCGCTCCCAAAACGAAATAAGCTTTTCCCTAACACTCAATTAAAACCCCTTTTTTTGTTTTAAAAACTCATTTTCCATTTGAAATTTAAAAAATTTAAATAAATTACCTCAAAGAGACAAAAAGAAAAGAAATCTACGGGGCACTATGGGGGGCTTGGTTTCCCTAGCCGACGCTCAACATATCGCCTCCAGGGGGAAATTATTAGACGTATAACGTTGGGCTGAACAAGTTTCGACACGGGACATTAAATTCATTTCTGATAATTACTAGAATCTAAAACTTTTTGGGGGTTTAGAAAATCACCTATCATTGCAGTTATTATTTTTTTGTTCATCTCCATTTATATAAAAATAAACTCTTATTTTCTCGTGTTATTGTTTTTTTCTTAAAAAACAAATTTACACTAAACACTTCTTTCCCTTTTGAAAACTCAAAAACGACACCGAAAATCATATAAATTTTAAAAGGGGAAAAGTTTTAAATTAAAAACCCACACGTCAAAAAAAAAAAAGTTGCATGAACGGGCCGGACGTGAACTCAGTCCAGTTCTTCAAACAAGCACCTGAACTACTGCTCACTCCCCGATCCTTATACAATGCTTTACAATTGATTTTGACGAGTGTTGTTGATTTTTCTACGAAACAAGTGTTGCGCAACAAAAAAATAAAAAAACGATTTCGCAAATCGGTTTTTAAACGTTTTTAAAAGTAAAAAGAAAAACGGTTTTATTGCGTTTTTCATTTCAAACCATTCTTAAAATTTTAAATATTGCCATATGCGAAAAATCCATCATTTAAAAAAATACATGTTGTTATGCAAAAACAATTATGGACAACAAATTTTATTTGAAAACAAAACTTTTAATTTTAGTTGTGGATGGCCCCAGAATTTAAACTTTAAAATTTTAAAATTCCGGAACCATGAAAATTTGGGAAAATTTCATCCTTCTAAAATTTTTTTACTCTATTCTTACCAGAAAATTTGGAGCCGTTTTGGGGAAAAATTTTTAAAATGTCCGAAGGCTTCATTAAAGTACCCCCCAAAATTTTAAAAAATTTTCAAAAATTTTGAGCTTCAACTACAGCCAGAAAAAAAGGGGGTTTTTTCAATTTGGAAAGGATCGTACGTGTGGTTTGGCGCTGGTAGTGATCCGACGGATGGACGGACGGTTTGGATAAAACCCTTTTCGACTCAAAACGTGTATTGTTTAATCCGAAAACGATTTCCGCTGTTTTAAAAATTTTTCTATAGTACATATACGAAATATTCGAATTCGTCCTAAAATTTCTACGTATACACTATATTCGTGCTTGGGCAGAAATTAAAGTTTTGTTTTTTGCTGAGATAACGAAATTTTCATAATTCAAAAACCATCAAACGTGTTGCAGTTCAAAAGGGGAGATACAAAAAAAAGTCGAAAATTTTTTGCATTACGTTTCATTTCAAGGGGGTTTTTTTTACATAAAAGATTATATTCAAAATATGTTTTATATAATCAGAAAAAACGAGTAATTTGTAAATCTGGACACGACTTGTTAATCACACTTTTATCAATTTTAAATGTAAAACCCCCCATCGAAAAATGATGACAGGGGGACAAATATCAAATGGTGAATAAAAGCCCAAAAACCCCCCGCATTTTTTTAAGCTCAGTGGTCAGAGCAACGGGCGTAAATCGAACGATGGGGTTTTATTCCTGCCCGAGAATTCATCTTTATACTCAATTAATACGGGTTTTCGGGGACAATATGGGTATCATAACGAAAAGGTAAAAATTTCCCCCATATTTTATTTCCCCAAAAAATGCAGAGTTGGACAAACTTTTTTGGGGAAATGAAACAAAAAGTATTCAAAACTTCACTATCTTAATTAACGAGGGGTTAGGGTTTAAAATTTTTACTAACTAAAAAAAAAATAAATACATTTTATAAATATTTTTAAAAAAGCGGATCAAACTAATTACACATTTATAGTATAAAAAAATTTTAAAAAATTTTTAAAACAATAAATAAATACAAGTATTTTTCCCTAAACATTCTTATTTTTAATTCTCAGACTTAGGTAAAAAAGCAGGAACAGAAGAAAAAAACATCCGGGAGAACCGATCCTCAATACCTCCCATTTAAAACCCGTGTCAAACGTTTCAGCTACAGAAATTTTGGTTTTCAGTAATCCAAGCCAATGTATCTACAATACGTTTTGTTTTAATTTTTCCATTTTTTGGAGTAACATTTAAGACTTAATAGAAATATATTCTCAAATTTTTCTCAACGTAATTTCTGGAAAATGCAAATTGGCTGATTTTTTAAAATACATGATAATATATTTTTTATCTAATGTTTTCATATTTATGAATTTTATAATAAATTTAATATTTAGATTTAAAAGACATTATCCCAGACATTTTTTAGTCCAAAATTCCCCCCTCCTTTTTTTCCTATTTGAGACTAAATGACAGGTGATTTGGCATTGGATCCCCCAAAAAAACATGGCAATAATCTTTGGGTATAACAAATAATTAAAAACCTTATTTTCTTTTGAAAAAGGGGCTGATTGAATGGTCCCCATCTCAGTCTACCCCATAAAGATAAGCCCTATCAAAACTTGTTTTTTTAAAAAAAAGATAATAATAAAAAAAATTGATTTCCACCCGACCACGTCAAATCTCTTTTTTATGTTTTAGTTAATACATTTTGAAATGTTCCCCCCTCAAACCTTTTTAAAAATTTTAAAAAAAAAAAAAAAAATTATCAATTGTACAAAAAATTGGGATGCGTTCTGTTAGCATTTATCACAAAGGGACAAAAAAAATTAATTTTTTGGTTCTAATAGTCTCTAGAAATTTGTTAAACGTGTAAAAGACATATTCCTTTCTCAAATTAAAAAGAACAAAAAATTACCTTTTTTGCAAATTTTTAATAAACCCACAGACTTGTTAAGGATTTTGATTATTTTGAACTGAAAAATTTAAAATTTCTAGTGATTTAAAAGGTACAGACTTTTTTATATTATTTAACGATTACATAAAAAATGATAATGATTTCAATTGAGACCTGTTAAAATTTTGATATCTCTTCCCCAAAATTTTGTTTCATCCATTGCTTGGTAAGATACCAACACAATCTTAATATTCCCCTTATGTTTCAAAACAAATTTTTTCCTCCTTGCAAGAATTTTAAATTCTCTCTGATGATATGATTAAATTTTCCCGGCAACAGGTAAAAATATATATATTCCGGATTTGATCGGGGTCCATACCTCTTTACCCCCTTTAATCCCGGAGCTATCACAAATTTTCCCTTTCAGACCGATGGGGGTGTTGAGAATTAACTATCTTGACATTTTTTGTTCTTATGATATAACATTTACTTCAGGTTCAGAAAAACATTCTTGTAGAATGTGGAATCATCACGCGATCTATTCTATGTTGATTCTAGTTAGAAATTTTGTTCGAAATTTTTTTTGTAGGGTCGAATGGGTCCCCATCCTGCGAAATGCTATCTTTCCGATATCTTCAAGGTGTCTCAACATTCGATAAACTGAAATGTAACTCGTCTGAAACACCAGTCTAAATAGAAACCCCGTAGTATTAAAAAAAGTAACTATGCTATTTTTTAAAAAATTAAAAAACTAAGAGAAATTTCCCGGGCAAATTTGCATTCTTATTTGAAAAATTTAACCTAAACTTTAATGATATAATCTAAAAAATTTTAATTATCACAAATAGTTGTTGTTGCTTCTTAAAAATATAATTTTATAAAGTAAACAACGAAGTAGTTGCTAAAAAGCACATACTTTCTTCCTTTAAAGTACTGCTCCCAATTTATACTATACATGAATTGGGAAAAGTTTTCAACCCGTAAGATCTCTATTTTTAATTTTGTAGTCAAAAATTCTTTTTCAATTTTTTAAAATATATAAAATTTCCCCGAAAAAAGGACCAAGCGCCGGTTGATGGTACAGAACGGGGCTTCAATCGTTGTGGACACAAAAATGGCCCTTTTTGGGCTAAAATTTTTAAAAATTAATATTAATTACAAAATTTGGACATTTCTACTCAAATCCACCCTAACAGAGAAAAAAAACACCTTCTGGATTAACTCACAACGTTAAACCCACAGCTACCCATGCGTTTAAACCCTTCGGGTAAACGATTTGTGTTTCGGTTTCCCTTAGAAAAATGTTAAAATAATAAAACCTATCTAAATAAACATAATCGCATATATTTTTCGTTTTTTAGAGTCAATCCTTTTTTAAATTTAAATATATTTGTATATAAAATAATATAAAAAAATTATAATGGGAAAAAATAAAATATATTAATATAATATAATTTTAATTTAATAGAATGCGAATTTTCTCTATAGAAAAAAATACAATTTTTTCTTTTTTTCATGTCTAGAACCACATTGTCATAATAAAACTAAAGGGGCTTGAATTATTCGAAAGGCCTAATGTCGGGGGACAGTTTTAAAGTAAGTGTTAAAACAGGGGACTTTCTCCCCCATTTTTACGGAAAAAGGGGAAAAAACTAAAAATTTCGAAAAATTGCAAATGATCTTATTTAAAAAACTTATCTTTAAGGAAAAAGTTTCGAGGGAAAAATCTCTTTCAATATTTTACTTGTGGAATACTTACAAAAAACTTTTCAACGAAAATGAGACTAAATATTCCCTTTAAATGTACTTAATATCCAATTATTACATTTACTTTTTTACATTTTTAATAAAAAATTTTAAAACCATTTTTTTGAACATTTTAAAAAATTCCCCGGGGGTACATGTAAAATACCCTCCCCCAATTGTTGGTTTCTTTTTGGCCTCGACATCAGAATCATTGGGAGTATCAATTTTGGTGAAAATCCTGAACAGTTTGTTTGCGTTTTCGGGGGGGACGGACGCATTTTACCGTCAGTCGATTTTCCTATCAACCACCCCAAAAAAATGGATTCTGGTCACCACGATTTGGAATTTTTTTTAAATTTAGCAATGGATTTATCCATTTTTTTCTCCAAAAACGGGGAATATGTTTCTGCCGACAATTCGCCGTTTTTGGGGCATTGAACTTTCTCTTTAAGAAGAAAGTGCAGTCTATATGAGAAAATTTAGTTATGCGTTCACGGAAAATTTGTTCCCTTTCTGAAAACAATTTTCTAAATTTGAAAATTTATACAATTTTATAACTTCATTTGAAATTAGTTATACCGAGAAGAAAAAAAGTTCATGAGAAATTTGAAAAAGATTAGTAATTCAATTTGAAAAATCCCCGAGATATTAATAAAGGTGACATTTCTCAATTTTTAATAACGGGATAGTGTATTCGAATGAAGAGTGTAAATAAAAGAAAGAGTTCTTTTTGAAAATTTCAATTGCAATATGGCATAATGTCTACCCCCAGAAATATTGGAATATCATTGGATTCAGAATCCCAAGAAAACCCGTATAATATCAATTTTTAAAAAAATACATTGATTTATAAGTCAGTAATGTTTTTAATTTTTGCGGGACCAGAAAGGTCCCTTTTTCCCCCGAGTCTAAAAAAAAATACATGTTCCAGAGTCTTTTGGAAATATTTTTGGGGTTCGTGATTTCAAAGCCGAATTTTCCTTAAAACCCTAAAAACTTTTTTTACTTGATATCATTGTTTCTTAGGGGTGCCATTCGAGAAATTAAAAAATATAAATATTTAATAATCTTAATCAATATTAGGCCAATTATTTTCCTCACTGTTCCTCAAAAAAACTATGGAAATATTGTTTGGAAATTTTAAATTCATTGGTAAATTTTTAAAAATTTTTATTTCCAACAAATAGAGTTGAAAAACATTAGGCTAATGAAAATATTTTCAATATTTGGGAAAACTTGAAGTTGAATATTAATTATAAATAAAATAATTAGCAGACCATTTTGAAAAATTTTGATTAAATTTAAAATTTCCCTTTTTTAATACTATTTTTGAAATAAAGTCCTTAGATTTTTTTGGCAACGATTATTAAGTCGAAATTAAATATTGAAATTTTCTTTGACAATTAAATTGTTTTTTTTATATATTTTTTAAAGTCTCTTTTTTAAATACAGGGCTATAACGAACTGTGATTTTTATTTTGGGGGTTTTTGGAGAAAACTGGAAACACGACACACCTATGTCGAGGCGGAAACCCCCCCTTGACCCCGGCTGGCCTTGTCGTCCATTTCCTCTTTCTCTCAAATAAACCTTTGAAACATATATCAACATCAAATCATCAGAATTCGCAATTCTCCATCATTTTGAAATTTCTTTTTTCCTGGCCCGGGGATAAGTGAAAGACCTCTGACTAGGTAGTAAAGTTGGCCTCGGGGGAAGAAAAAATCTTTATGGTAATATCTACTCTTACTCAAAATTTTATCCCAAAATCATTTGAGTGAAAAAAGTGGGGAACTCTTTTTAAACTCCCAAGGGTCGGGCCTTCTGTCTCCCTGGCACTAAGGGGCAAGGGTATTTTATTGGATCGGGGACTGCCCTTCTCCACGGACATCTCTGATTCCCACCCCCGAAAAGAAGAACAGACCCTAAAGCATTCCTGCCCCGCGATAATGAAAAAACCGGGAAAGGGATGGTTGTCGACTATAGAAAATCTGGCTCTTCCTCCGCAAACTTTTAAACTTTCTTCTTTGGGTTTATAAATCTAATACGCGTGAAGGGGGTGATTTTTTAAAATCCTTTTTAAAATAATTTTTTCTTTTTTATGCCCTTTTTTGTCATTTATTTCATTTTAAAAATTTTCATTTTTTCTGTTTTTTTCTTTTAATCTTTTAATTTAAAAAAATTTTAACTGCTTTTATTAACCAGAAAACGAATAAATTTACTTTGTAATTAAAGATATTTGGCACAATACCAATTCTTTTATATTATTAAAAAAGTTTGGTTTATTTCGTGAAATAATAAAGACTTAGTTTTGTTTTTGTTTTGGGAAATTGTGATTTATTGAAACTCTTTTTTTCCGTGTTGATCTAAAACCAAATGTTTTTCAGGTGATTCATTCGTTTGGGGTCTTTGGCACAAAATTTTTGTCATGCGTATATCTTACAAAGTAAATTTTTTACAATTAATCTTGAAAACAAGGACGGTGTGTTTCCCGAATAAAAAAAGTTTCTTACTTTGATAAGTTCAAGGTTTGGATTTTGAATTGGGGAACTTCTTAAATCGAATAAAAACTCAGAAACTGTTTCTGGGGTGCAAAAACCTAACATAAATTTGGAAAAATAATACGATTCAAACACTTTTTCCCCTTTAAAAATTTTAATTGGAAAATTTTCCCCGGGAAATTAAATTTTTTAACTAAATATAATCTTTTAAAATTTTTAAACAAGTTTTGTTTCTTTCTTAACATCTTTTGAAAATTCATTGATTCGTAAAATTGTAAAGGTTTTTAAATTTATTCTTTTACCGTGTTATTCAAAATATTTAAAAAAATATTTAACTTCAAAGTGATTTCCACAAATTAAAAAATTAAAATTTTTTTATATTATTAGCTATTTTTTTAAAGATATCAATTTTACAATTTTTCTATTTTTTGCAATGTGATATGTTGAAAAAAATTAATTTGTTACCCCATTAAAATATCAGATTTTACTTTTTGTATTTACAAAAAATAAAAAAATAAAAATATCACTGGGGAAAGGGGTAGTAAATCTTCTCAGCAGTGAACGAAAAATAGCAACTTTTTAAAAATATGAAGAATAAGACAATTATTTTTAAATATTTCTAATAGAGTTTCCTAGTTCCTTTTACCGATTATCCTTAAAATTTCATCAATTTCAAATAGTCTAAAAATTTAAAAATAGAATTTTAATGATAATCTACTTGCCCACAGTGATTTTTTAAATTTATTAACGAAATAACTGTTTTTCATGCATTCATATAGAAAAATGGGCGATTACATTTTTTATAATGCGTAATAAAATTTTGTATTGCCATTTCCCTTTAAAAAAAATAAAGTCAAAATCAAGTTTTTAAATACTGAAAATGAATTTCAATTTGCGATAAAAGTATATTATGTAAAAGCATTATATTTGTTTAAAAATTTTTATGTAATAGTTAGTGTTCCCTTTCTTGAACCATTAGCATTTTTAAAAAAGTTTAAAAACAAAAAATTTCAATACTATTAATTTTAAACGCAAATTTCACAATATTGATACCATAAATTGACTTCATTTTTATTTAAAAAACTCATAAAAAAAGTCCCCCATTTTTTGACCCCCTGCCCCCGGTTCGTCAGCGTCCACGGGGGTTTAGGGCCAACGTCCCGTGCAATTGGCGGTGATCCTCCCCCCCGCCCCAATGTTTGTTTTTGTGCCCTCTCCTGTTACCTCTTCTTCTTCCCCTCACCCCCCCCTCTCCCCGTACCCCTGCTCCGTTGGAGACAGCATCCGCCCCAAAATTTCCCCCCTTTGAGATAACTAGGAAAATCTTCGAGGGGGGGAAGGGGACGTGTCTGAAACTTGGAGCAAAGCCAATGATAAGAGCGGATACGCCTCGACGCCAGGATTGGTCAAGTGTCCAGCGATGGTTGTCCAAGCTGTGGAAAAGCCAGATTTGGCCGCACAGGGCATCACCCATATTCTGTGAGAGTGGGTATACATGTATTTTGAGTCTATCATGAAGACCCTAAAAACACAAATTCAGTGGTATGCATTTTTTCATTGGTTACAAAATGACAAAAGTTTTTTTGGAGTAATTTTGATTTTTCGCGAATCGTCCTTGACGGTTATTGTAACGGCCCGTGTGCGCTTTAGACGGAAGAACGCTGCGTGACATTGAGTGGTGGACTGGTATATTAAAAAATCGTTAAAAACGAGAGAAAAAAGATCACTCTAGAACCAATAAGATTTCTAAGAATTTATTGTGACTGAATCAAAAACCGCCATGATAATACTTCTCTTATCCTAGACATACAAACAAGGTAAAATCCATTTTTTAAATTTTCAATGAATTTCGCAAAACTTTTTTGCTTATTGTGAAAATACGCAAATTTCTCCCACAACAACTTTGTTCCAAATTTCATGATTATGTTTTATTGAATTTTGAGTTATAATAAAAAGCACAAGAACATTAACTTCTTTAATTTAGTATTTTGTTGCTTTTGTCTTTAAAAAAAGGTCGTCCTTGAGTCTATTTAGGCATTGAGTTTTGTTCTTTAATGTGCTAAAACGACTGATCCTGATACTGCATATTACTGATTGACTGAATTGACTTACTGAACGACTGATTCTGATTCTGCGAAGTTGGTATATGAGTACCAACTTTGCAATCTTCTTCTTCGTTTTCTGTTGTATTTCTGACGAGAAGATCACGACCTTCCGTAGATAATGGATGTAGTTCGCTGTTTCGAAGACGCTGCAACCTAGGGAAAGTTGCCTACACTATCACTACGCTGTGTCCCGCGGACAACGAATATTTCATTTATTCTAGTTGCGGAAGCGTTTGAATATAGTACAAACCTAATAATATTATTATTGATCTTACCGGAAGAGATGGCTCAGGGCATCAACTGATGTCACAGCAGTCTTTCTGACCCGGAGGTTCTAGGGTCGAGTCCTGACAGCGGCAGGATTTTCGACATTTAGCTTTTCAGCTAGGTCGAATTCAGTCGCTGTCTGGAGGAGAATTCTAGCTGACGGCTGCACTGATCGGTAGTTTTCCGTGGTTTCTCCAATCAATGCCGGAGCAGTACCTTATCAAACAGGCCACGGACCGCGCGCGATCTTTCCTCCCTCTTCCTTGTCCTATCCTCTCCCCTTACACACACACTTACACTAACATGCACTACACTACCACATATTCCGGGAGACCGGCCGGGAGCCTATAGCTTGTCCCAGCTGGGGCGGTGCCTCGCTGGTGGGAGAGTCCTGATTAGGGGGAAACCTCGATAGCCGACGGTAGGTCGGCGCCGGATCTCGCCATCCAGCGGGGGAAGGTCACCGTCACCTCCTGAGGGAAAAAAACATGCACTAATCCTACGGGAGGAACAACCTCATTAGTTGACGAGTCACTAAACACCAACTCACATTATTGATCTTAGTTTTCATATTCCGAAATCACATTATAAAGTACATTACACCTACATCCAAGCGTAGCAAAGCCAACCAACAGAAGGAAATTAAAAACTACGCATCAATTAAAATAGCATCACACAACTGCTGCACTGCTATCGCGTGCAAGCAAAGGACGAACGCCATATCGCATTTTCCAACAAAGCGCGTACCATATAATAGCAGTGTGACGCGAAACGTCCCACCCGAAAAAAAGACGAAATCCGTTATTGAAAAAGCAACCGCGACCAGGGAAATGTCGTGTTCGTTACATCTAACGACCCTGCAGGCGTCACTCGCAGAGGGCTCTGGGCGCAGCTGTGCGAGGGAGGGGCCGCAGGGGTGGCAGTGGGGGGGGCGAGAGGGGGGGGGGAAGACCGCCAACCGGACTGCCATTAGTGAGGGGAGCAGAACACATCCGGTTCAGAGTGAGAACGATATATTTTGACTACCTGTACGTTTGCAGGTAACACCTCTCAATATTGCTGTCGTGGTTTAAAGGATATATTTTTACACGTTTCTATAAAATGCGGTGTTAGCTTGGCAGAAATGTTCTTGTTATTACTTCCGACGTTGCCAGCGGCGCATTTGAGAATCCGCGGTAGTAACGCGGAATGTTGGAGCGTAATATGTCAATTCACATTACAATAACATATATTCGTAATATTCTACAAATTCACCCTGAGGGATGATTCGTTGGACGTCCGAACAGACAAAATAAAATGAGTTTTTCTGTCAATAATACCCCGTTTTCCGCCGCACAATTACATAACGTTCTCTCCTTTCGAAGTACCTTCGTAAGGGCGAGAAGGAAAAATATGTTGCTATTGTGATTAAGTTCTATATTAGTTCTGTAACTAGTCAAACATATTCCTGCCACAATCTGTGGACAAATAGATACAGATGACTAAATAATGAGCTACTGAAATTTGGAAAATAATTTACTCGTCACGTCTGAAATATTAGGTGGCATCTTGTCATATCAAAGGATTGATATTACAAAATAATTAAAAGCCATACTCTAATCTTCACCTCAAAGCATTACATTCCTTGTTTTGTGCACAAGTAAACAGTCAAATGTTTCTAAGCGTTAATAGTAAGTTTTTCAGAGAAAGAAAATCACTTTAACTTTATCGTGGAATATAATTTCTGAATCTCTTCAATTTATCTAATTTTAAATGTTTCAAGTTTAATTTTCGAGCTTCTTCTCGGATACGACCACCTATGCTACGGGGAAGGTGTACGCAGAAGAGCAAAACATTAAACATGTATTTGATAAAAGTGTCTCATTTAGTAGAATACTGCTCACGGAACATTTCTGGAGTACCTGACGCCACCTTTATCTCGCCTCTAACCCGTCTAACCCCATCTAGTTAATAACGGCAAACAAACAATGCAAACTCAACTTAAATTTCGTGATTCAATGCGTCATCCACATTGAGTGTTCAAACTTCATTGCACAGAAGTTGACTTACAAAAACTGATGGCCAAGAAGTTTATTTCAGCTGGATGTCCTACACACAACTTGAAGTAATTATATTTTATGGACTGTAGATAACATTATTGTTTCAATTTATTACCTTAATGAAATGACAGAGTTGGAAACTAGTGTGAGGCACCTTGTGAAGTCTTCCATTACCTCCTTTTAGAATTGTTTTCCAAAATGAAACTACATACATAAAGAAATTGGAGAAGCCTACATAAGACATTATTTTTGAAAGACGTGAAGCCTCTTTGAAAGACCAACCCCGTAAACGACATTTTTTATTGAATTGTAGACTAAAACTATCGCCTACTGACTACCGATCAGCTCCTTAATAGCAGTTTTTTTAACTTAACCCTATTTAGAGTTCACTTTTCGGAAAATTGTAAAAATACAACACACCAATTTTTCAGTTACTAACATGAAAATTGACGACGTAGTAAACGGCATTCGTGTGTTATAGCCTGTGCCTAAACTACAAGGAAATTGCAGGTGTGGAAGATACCAGAGATCATGTAACAATGTGCCGTCGCTATTAGTATAGAACCACACTGAGTGTAGTGGGTAGAGGTATTCCTTGTCCAACGAGAGAATGAAGTAGTTGTAAACAAAGCGGAAAATATCGCTCCGCCGAAGCGCGTGGTCCGAAGCCTCTGCTGTCATCTGACAGTTGAAATGATTGAAGGCGTTGGCATTGTCAACAATACTATTTATTTCAATAAGGGCAGCTTTTAGATGGCTTAGCCATCATCATCAGTTTTCTGATACAAGAGAAATATAAACAAAATTCGAATCAGTTACTTAATTTAAAAATATCTTAAGAAATAGAGGGAGAAGAATTAAAGAAAGAAAGAAAGAAAGAAAGAAAGAAAGAATGAAAGAAAGAGATTTTTATGTATTTTCTCTCTCAATATTGTATATGTATATTTCATTCGTTTCTTGCTTAGATTTAAAAAACTACTATATTACAAAGAGATCTAACTCTCCACCCCCTTCTTTCTTTCTTTCTTTTTTCATTCTTTCTAGTTTCTAATAGTATCTAATATTACCATGAGAGGAAGCTTGCAAGTTCAATTTTAATGTTGTGCAAATTAAATATGGTAATACAAAAAAAGAAACGTCAATTTCTGTATTATTTATCTCAAGTAACTTCAAAACTTGACATTAGTGTTAATGGTCGTTATTTGCTCTTGAATACATTACTTATCATATACCGTAAATGTACAAAAATGCTCACTCTTGCACGGCTTTTTCGGTAGAGTTTTATAAATAAGTGGCTAGATATTTCCAGGAATGGAGCGAAAAATATTTAGTTCATTTTAATTTAATAGGGAAATTACCTTTTGAAAAGGAGAAAGATAGCCTATCATTATCAATTATTTTCTGAATATTTATCTCTTAACGTTTCTATTTGAATATATTTACACTACCAATGTGACGTGAAAAAAGGGCGTCTCTACCAATGAATCTTGCGAAGTTCGTTGTGAAGTTGAATAATTAATACATGACAATAATAATTTCAGGAGATAAAAGAAAGTTTTAAGCAGAAGAAAAATAATCTCAACATTCGGGAAGTAACCCTTATAGAAGGCAACAGCCAAACCCCCTAAGAATGGGACACAGCATGACGTGGGTTTGCACATTGCGGATGCTGAGCTGAGAGCTCTAAAGGAAATGTGAAGAACTTGGGCTGATGGGAGTCGCATTGCCGTGGATGTAGGTTCACTTTGCGAGATGAGGCGGTATGGGGGATCTGAGAAGTTGGATATCTTTCTTCTTTCAAGAGAGCTTGGAACAAACTAAATAAAAGCATGATGGTGCAATAAAAATGAGGAGAGGATACCAATGACTAATTTGGGTATGGTGTGAAAGAAGAACACATCCAATTTTCATATTCTATACGTTCAAAAAAAATAAGTTCGTTTGAAACTACACTTATAATTTCTAGAAATTTATAACTTTTTGATCACTTTTTTGTTATATTATCGGTATGTGTCAGTCTATTTATTTAGTTATAGTATGATAAACAATTAATTAATTAATTTAAAATTTGTTACTTTCAATACGCTATGAGACTATGAATACGCTATTATTACTACGCTATGGGACCCGAGAATTGGAAAAAGAGAAAATGAGAGACCAAAAAGAGGATGGGCTGATGAGATAGGGCAAGTTGCGGGCAATCTGTGGTCGAGAACAGCACGAAACCGTGAAGAATGGAAGTGTCTTGAACGTGTGTCCATCCTATCACTACTATAGTTGCGCAAGAGTGAGTGGAGTGCGGTATAACAGTGATGTCGAGACGGAAGTGTAACATTGAGAACTGGTTAAAGGACCTAGTGTAAATAGTGAATAGTGTGTAGCAAAATCATGTGTCTGGTGTGGGTAATTGTGGAGAAGTGATTGTAGGACCCACAAACGTTGCTCAGTTGTGGGAATGTTACTGAGAGCAATCCTCCGTAAGGAGAGGCCGTTGCCCACCCAGGGATTCTCAGGCTATATTATATTATACTTAGAATAGTAAGTATATATTTTTAAAGCAAAAGAAGAAATAAACTAATCATCAGAAAACAATAAATTATTTGTTATATTTTCTTACTTAATAGAAATTGTATGTTAACTCTCTGTAAGGGTAGGTAGGTAAAGGTAACTCTGTAAGGGTAGAAACAGTATTTTTGTATATTGGTGTTTTTGAAACAAAGTTCTAAATCATTATTGTTTTTTCTAGGAAATGACGAAGTCATATTTTTGGTTCCATAGAATTAATAGTAGTTCGTGATTAAAGAACTTTCATTTTATCCCATAGTATTACTTTTCTCTCTCTTACTGGTATACGTGGCTCAGGGCATCAACTGATGTCACTGCAGTGCGTCTGACCGGGAGGCCAAAGTCCTCGAGTCTTGACGGTGGTAGGATTTTCGACACGAGATGGTCAGTTAGGTCGAATTCAGTCGCTCTCTGGAGGAGAATTCTTGCGGCCGGCTGCTCTGATCGGTAGTTTTCCATGGTTTCTCCGATCAACACTGGGCAAATACCGGAGCGGTACCCTAGCAAACAGCCACGGACTGCGCGCAATGTTACCTTTCTCTTCCTTGTCCCTTCTTCACCTCTTTAATTAGATACACTTACACTCATATGTACTACTAACCTGTAGCGGTAGCTCATTGCATCAACTGATGTCACTGCAGCGCCTCTGACCGGGAGGTCCTAGGTTCGAGTCCTGATGGCTGACACTAGTTTTTCAGCTAGGTCAAATTCAGTCGCTGTCTGGAGGAGAATTCTAGCGGCCGGCTGCTCTGATTGGTAGTTTTCCGTGGTTTCTCCGATCAACACCAGGCGAATGCCGGAGCAGTACCCTAGAAAACGGGCCACGGACCGCGCGCGATCTATCCTTCCTATTCCTTGTCCTATCCTCTCCTCTTACACACACACTTACACGCACTACTCTACCGCATATTCCGGGAGACCGGTCGGGAGCTTAGAACTTATCCTGGCTGGAGATCCCGGAGTCCTGGTTAGGGGGAAACCCCACTAGCCGACGGTAGGTCGGAGCCGGATCTCGCCATCCAGCGGGGGAAGATCACCGCCATCTCCCGAGAAAAATAAGCACTACACTTACAGGACTAATGACCAAAGAAGTTGACGCGCCCGGAAACACGAAAAAATAAAAAAATCAGTCACAAAGAAAGACTGGAATGAGTCAAGGCATAGGCTAAAGAGGTATAATTGTTTACTCTACGGTCAAGAGTAACTGGAAATATGAGTATACACGAGAAACAGAGGGAATGAAAAGAGGCAATTGGGAACGAAAGGGGCCCAAAGGGAATGTTATCAATTTTCGCTCCTGAGAATAAGAGGACGAATGCCTTAAGCGGCGGCGTAGGCGGCAGTGAGTTGAGGTGCGTCCCTAGGGCACAGAGGGGGGGGGACGAGGGCGCCGCCGGAAGTGGCACGGAGCACCGGGGCACTGCGCCGCGCGCGTGTCACAAAGTTGGCAACTGCGGCGGCCCCGCGACAAACGACCGCTCCCCCACCGATGCTCCTACCGCCCCAACGCCCGTGTCTTCCCCGCCCCGGCCCCCCCCCGCCACCCTCCCCACCGCCGCCCCTGCCGCCATCACCCCAGCCGCCACAACTGCTCCGTCCACCCCCGTTTTCTTCGTTTCCTTGCTCCCCGTCCCGCTGCCGTCCCGCCACTGCCCCGTCGTCTTACAGGCCCCTCCTCCCCTACCCCAATCCGCCCCTTCGACCCCCTCCGCCCCCGCCACTCCCTCTCCGCTCCCCCGCCACTACCCCTCCACTCCCCCCCGCTTCCCCCCGCGCCCACCTTCCGACGACCCACCCCGCAGACCACCCGCTGTCCCCTCACTCTCCCGCCGCTACTCTACCGCTACCCCACCGCCACCGCGACTGTTCCTGTTGCTGCTGTCCTCGCCAGCACCGCCTCCGCACCTTCCCTCCCACCGACACCGTCGCCATCACCTCACCTGCCCCACCGTTCCCGTCTCCATCCTCGCCGCCGTCCCCGCCCCCTCTGCCTCTGCAACGGCCTCCAGTGTCATATGCGTCTCCACCCGCCTCTCCAACCCTGCCTCCACCGTCGTCTTCGTAGCCGCCATCGCCCGCCGCCACCGCCGCCTCGCCGCGTGACGTGGGACGCGGACTAATGGTGCGGTGGATTTATTACCGTTGCGTCGGCGCCCTCCGGACTCGCGCTGGGACTTCGAAGGAAAATAACCGTGAAAAATAGGTATTTGTCCATTTATTTACTCATTTTTATGACACACTTCGCGAAAATACGGGTTGATGTTTTACTGTCGCAATGCAGAAATGAATAAAATGCTAAAAAGGAATATACATTTTATTTTGTATATCTACGTGGTTACGAATACATTATTGAATGTCAGTATATCACGAATGGCTATTATTCTTAATGTTTAATAGGTTTTACATTGCGCTTCTCTAAAAGAAAAGTGCTATTATTTTGAAAATACAAAGGATGTATGCGTGCACAACACTTTATTCTTACAAGTATTACATATTTGTCATTTCTTACATTCTTATAAAACGTATATTACAGATGTCCGAAAAAAATTCAAGTTAATCGTTCCATAGGTAGTACTTCTATGAAAAATAAGATTGGCATGCATCGTAAGTCATGGTGATAGTGAAATAATGTCCATCTATCGATTTATGTCAAAAATTAGTTTTTATCGTGTTTTAATAAAAAAAACTTTATCGTAAAGAATAATAACTTTTTGACTCACATTTTGCTATGTTTTTATAAATGCTATGCAAATAATGACCAATTTGTTTGAAGTTATCATTTTATTCATTCCCATCAGTTAATGTGTAGAAATAGTTTTTCGGTCAAAGGGTATAGTCGAATAAGGCGGTGAAAAGAGTCTCTAAACTAAGTCGATAATCGTAATTGTCGTATAAAAGAGAATACAAAATGACACTGATTCACAAAAAATCAGCCTCCTAGAGCAATCTCTTGCACAGATACGAGAAACGTGTTTTTCATGTTTTATCTTTTTCGCAGCATCTATTACGTGTAGCGGGCTGCAAAAATTGCATGGACGAGAAAACGTGTTTCAATTTGAAGATATTTTTGTCAACAAATTTTGACGCCAAATTCATATAGAAAAAAGTAAATAAAATTTTGAAATTCATTTTCGACGTGATAAAATTGGAGTACTGTCTCAAATTTATCTCCTAAAATTGGCCATATAGCATTCTATAGCATATTTGTTTTCAGATTTTTAAACAACGTGAACGGTATTGAAAAAAATTTAAAACCATTTTCACCAACCACCAAAGATAGTAAATTAGCAAACCAAATAACAACCACCAAAGATAGCATTTATAAATAATTTAAACAAAATATGAGACAAAGGAACTTATTATTTCTGATAATAAAATTGCTTTTTATTAAAAAGAATAAAAATTAATTTTTTGACAAAAATCACGAGAAGTTAATTATTTCACCATGTTTACCTCACCCCAACCTTGCAAATTGGTGCGCAAAACGTAGTGCTGAAAATACCCACATATTTGTGTAACTCTCGTATTTAAAGACTTATATACTATCTGGTTACAAAGATGTTTAACAGGGTACCCAGTCCCTTTGTGCTGTATCGTTATGAATTATAATGTTACAAAAATGAATAATTCCCCATATGTGTGAAACGATTTAATCTTACTATTTCATTCAGTCCTAATAAGATTCTTCTCTTAACTCTCAGAAAGTAATCCACGGAAATAAATATCACGTACACACACTACACATGTACACACTCAAGGCTAAATTTATGTACACACTTCACGGCAGGTGTTGATTACAAAATACTACTGAGAAACAGGGAAGTACATCACTTTTATCACTGTTTCGCATATTGGCAACTATTTTTACTTATTCAATGACTGCCGACGTGTCGGTAGCATTTGTAGATTATTTTAATGATTCGAAGTACAATCAACACAAACCGAAGAACTGTATACATTTCCACATGCATCTTATACTAAACTTCCTCAAAATTACCATCTACTCACATATCTTGTAATTACTCATTTATTTAAAATACTGTAGATGGACACGAATCTATCACCAATCTGTAAAACATTTTACAATAATTTTCTAGTTCTTCCACACATTTACAGTTAATATATTTATTCCGCAACCATGACATTTTTGCCTTGTGTTTGCTGGTTCCAAGTGCTGGACGAGAAAGGCCCAAAAGGTGCCAGTGATTAAACAAATAGAAAGAAACCGGTGAAATCAAAATTGAAATGAAGAAATACATTATATAATAATATTCATACAATAAATAAACTTCGTTATCAACATTTCACTTAATGAACTGTTTTTTAATTGAAAATCTTTCCCACAAATTTTCTATCACAAAAATCACAAATGCCATGATGTAACCGCCAGAAAGGACGAAAAATACCATGTTTAAATCGGATAAAACAAATGGCTTCTTCTCTTTCGGAGCACGTCTGTATTGCTGAAAGAATCGAGGAAACGTGTCCCAATACCATTTTCCAATCAAACCAAATTCGAAAAGATTTCCCGTTAAATTATTTATCATCGGAACATAAGGAGATCCATACGGTTGCGGGTAACTTACCAGAAACATCCGTACTGCTTCAGATAATATGTGAAGCCGCTGGAATCGTGAATTATGTTTAACCTTGTAAATTTTCAAATCTGATCGCGAGATAAGAGCAGCTGAGTCGGTGTGATTTGAAATGTAATTAAGTAACAAATGTCTACTCTGATATTGAAACATTTTTATCCGAGTGGACAAACTCTTGAACACAGGGTCCTCACTATTGCGTAAAGTATCAATATACGAACGTCTCCACGTGAATAGAGTATGAGAGCTGGCGTTTAACTCATCGAGAGTTTGAAAGGATGTTCCGTACCGCCTGTTTGTCATTACATCAACCATGAATCCTTGTAAAATCCCCGAAAAAACGATGCTGCTCAGAAAGCACGAACAAGCTATGACGCGAAGAGATGTTCCCGCTAATTTGTATATTTTTCTAACTGGACAACTTGAAATAATTTGTAAGATTTCACTGGCGTTCTTGGGAAAATTTCCAATGTTTTGAAGTAAATTATGAGATTTGCCGAGCGTTTTGAAGAAATGCCAACATACACAGAGAAGGAGGAGACAAGAAATCAGAGTCATTAGTTCAGTTAAATCAGTTTCCTGACGAAGTGCTTGCCACGTACCATGAAGTCGTCCTTTGCGAACGGTCACGACAAGATAACCGAATCTAAACACAGGAGAAGTATATTCGACAGTTCGGAGTCCTCGGTAATTAAGAATCCAGGCATTCACAGCTAACTCTACATCACGATTTAACACTGTGTTTTCATAATGAGACACATTAAATTCTGAATTAGCTAACACTTTTCTTGTAAAATTCATTCTTTTTGAAAGATTTTCAGCTACATTCATGTCCACATTTTCACTTCCTGTTCGCAGAGTGTCACTGTTTTTGGAAATAATGCTATTAACGCGAACCGGATAACCTTCCATGTTATGAAATTGGGTAGAAATGACACTATGAAAGTGAGGTAGTGTTTGAGCGTCAATTGAAAGCAACTTTCCTCTTGTATTATTTCCTATGAGGATGAATGGTTTGTACGTAAAAATTTGTTGTAGATTTTGAAGACAAATATATATTATTCGATGAATTGCATATTTATTCCATAACTGCTGAAATAAACTCATTTTCTGCTCCGTTTCCAGATTCTTCGCAAATAGCAGCAAATAACTCGATCTTGAATACCAATTTCGCATGATTTCTCCGTTGTTCTTATTAGTAAATTTCATGAAATAAGAATAATTTTCTGCAGCAATGAAGAATCCCGTTTTTTCATCACCTTTGTCTTCATGAATTGTATAATTTCGCAGAATAGTCTCACAGCTTGAATGCAGAAGTGACCACAAAAGGAATCTTATATTTTTAATAACACTTTCAACTTCATATAAATATTCTCCCTGATATTCACAGACAAGAAACACAGATATTGTATTAGTGCGATTTTTTTCGAAGATAACTGCCATGACATGATGTAGGTACTCGTTATGAAAATGCAAATGTTGGTTCTGAATTTCCATTTGAATTGTATACTGTAAATTGTAGGTTCCAAAGACATAACAACAACACATAAGCAATGAAATGATTATTGGAAAATGTTGTTTCATTTTGTTCAAATATTACTAAATCTTTAAATATATGCCTATTTTCCAACAACTTTCGAGACGCACCTTTTGCAGTTGAATTTTGAAATTTAAGTACAGCTTCATATCGCAAGCGTTGAAACATAGTCTTGTAATCCATCTGGATCTCGGGAGAGTTTTTTGCCTTTTTTTCTTATTTTCGCCTTAGATATTGATCCATAATTATGTCTTTCTTAGAAATCCTTTCTGTTTGTGCGATGCGCATCAGATATCGATTTGGTTTCTAATTCATTACCAACGTGAATTAACTTAAGATCTTTTCTTTGACCATATTTCAATAAACTTTCATTTAGTTTTTTATTTTGTTCATTAAAATTTTACAGAGTCGTATGCATTTTTACTTACTTTGCTAATACCAGAGGACTGAGTGATTATTAATCTAGGTCCCCATGTATTAAGTAAGCCGCCTTCGTGTAGAGAAGATGCAATTTTGTACAATCGGGGTTGGTATGGCGACCCTTTAGGAATTACGTACAAGAGAAACAAAGCGTCACTGATATCAGGAATGATTTGTAACTGCTGGGCATCTTTCGGATTCTCCTTCATAAATGAATCCATCGTGTTTTTTGATACTAGAGCAGCAGTATTTTGGGTATGAAGTACATAGCGAAACATTTGATAATAAAGTTCTTGAATTCCTATACGAGGAGAACTAGAATTAAAATTAATAGCCTTCTTACCAAGTCTCTGTAAAACTTTGTTCTCAGCCTCTGAAATAAAATATTTCAGTGGTTCGAAAATGTAGAATATATTAAACCCTCTTGCGTCTAATTCTTCTAGAGTGTAACCCTTTGTGCGTCGAGCAACTTGCGTGGCGGAATGTATCAGAGCTCCGCGAAATACACTGGCAAACACAATACTACATACAAAGCATATGGCTAAGATAATACTGGTGGAGTATGCATCATGCTTTGTTCGTGTTGACGGCACGCCTATGAAGTAGCCCAATACTTTGCAAATATCAGCAATTAATGACCGAAAGACTCCCGTTGACATCCCTGAGCTTCGGAGGCGTTTTGAGCAACATAATGCAACTCCTGTTCCTAATACAGTTCCTAAACACAAAACCCAATGCATGAAAATAGATCTTACAAACGATCGAAATGCTGACACATCTGGCCCTTGGCCCACGATGAGTCTGGTGTAATCTATATGAAAGACGGGTGACGCCATTTCAAGCGAAGTATTCTCCAATAGCCCGAGATAAACGGCGTTGCCGCACATCCCTTCAATGTCTTTGGCTACGTCTCTCAGGCGCTTTCCAGACTCTCCTCTGAACCAGCCTTTCTCCGAAGGATTGACAATACCTTGGATAGCAGGAGTAAATTTCATAACGCGGGAGAGTGTCGATAAAAAATATCCATCGCGCTTTAGCACATGAGTTCCATTCCAATCAGCGTAGCGAGACTTGAAGATAGTGACGTTGATTCTCAGTCCAAGCAAGTTCTGAAATCGTTTACGTATCCGAGTTTTGAAAGATAGTAGATCGGCAAATGTAACACAATGCATCTTGCGCTGGAAGGGATCATAAGTCTTCAGTTGAGTAGTGAATTCATTGCCAACTTCTATGAATACTGCATTTTGTATGCAAAATTTGCGCCACAAAGTTTGAAGAACGTATGCAGGAGATGTAACTTGTGAGTAGCGCTGACTTCTCCTACGTTTATCAATCTTTTGAACAGCGAGAGATGAGTTTATTAAGGGATCTGTACCTCCAAGCTCTATGGAATCATTGACATTTTCGGATTGTGTACGGTTGTTGAAGTACGCAGTTGAAAAATTCATGTCGCGGCCATATTGCACTTCGTCTACATTCAACTGTCGCGTATACGCATAAAGAAATGATGCGTACGAATATAAAGATGAACTTTCATATTGGGGGGAAATCACTAGGAAACGAGTACGAGGTATGACACAGTTGGGCGCGAGCGATGCCAGTTCTCCTACTCCAACCCAGGACCTCCTATCGGTCTCTGAGTGAAGGAATAACTTCCTAGAGGACGGTTCCAAATGATGAAGCAGCGCAGACTTTGGGCGGGATGCTCCCTGGAAATGTGATAGTGGCCAAAGCCAGTGTGACGATGGTAATGCCTCGGATGACGAAGATGATGTTAAATGAGATGGCGAAGATAACGATGACGCTGATGATGCCGATGATGACGACGACGACGACGATGACGACGACGACGATGATGACGACGATGACGATGACGACGATGACGACGATGACGACGATGATGACGATGACGACGATAGCGGTGATGACGAAGTGTTTAGTGAAGGCGATGGTGTTTCGGGAGTTGATGTTGACGACGGTAGTGACGATGGTGATAGTGGTGGGAGCAGCAAAAGGACAGGCGAACTTTCTGCGAAATGCGTCGCACAGCGCCGTAGCAGCAGGGGAGGAACTGCCGGTGTTGATGCGTGCAACGCTCTTAAGAGCGCTGCGTGAGTGTCAAGAAGGGCGAGCATATGTCCTGCGTGTTGCTCGACGTGGAATGACGTCACACGAAGTTCTCTGCCTTCGCTCAGAAATCTGACGGCTGCTCTAAGTACAGCCTGATCGTAGATGGACGGATGGCGACTTGAGGCACCGCCCAATGTCTGAAAGAAAAGTTTGTAGGTGTTATACAAGGATCGAAAACAAGTGAAATATTACAAGCACGAGTACACTCACACTCATATATAATAACATTAGTTATACCGTAAGAATATAATTCTTTAGTAGTTATAGTTATTCGTTAGAGTCTCGAAATCTAATGTAATAAAGAGAGACTTGGTGATGTTTCACAAAGTTACACTTTGTGAAACATCTGAATAACTATTCACTGTGAACCTAGAGTTCAACGAATTTCTACATACGTAATGAAAACGTTTTATGCCATATTATTTGCCAAGATCTGTACATGCATGCTACAGGGAAATATGGCAGAAAAATTATGTTGTTCGACGAGTACGTGTACGTTATTTAAATGCTATATCCTCAATAAAAGGTCGTGGGAAACTAGGCCACTACCCAATGTCTCTTGCAGCTTGACAATATGAACAGAAGAGGTAGGTCAGTGCATCAACTGATGTCATTGCAGTGCATCTGACCGAGAGGTCCTAGATTGGAGTCCCGGCGGCAAGATAATCGACACTAGCTAGTCAGCTAGGTCGAATTCTGTCGCTGTATGGAGGAAAATTCTAGAGGCCGGCTGCTCTAATAGGTAATTGATTAGGTGATAGGTAACACTAGTCAAATGCCGTAGCAGTACCTAAAAAAATATGACAAGGACCGCGTGCGATCTTTCCTTCCTCTTCTTTGTCCTATTCTCACCCCTTGCACGAACATTCACTACATTATGTCGTGAGACTGGTCGGGAGCTTAGAGCTTATCCAGGCTGGGGTGGTGCCCCGCTGGTGGGAGAGTCCTGGTTAGGGGGAAACCCCACTAGCCGACGGTAAGTCGGCGCCAGATCTCGCCATCAAGCAGGGAAGATCACCACAAACTCCCGAGAAAAAAACATGCACTACACTTACGGAACGAATGACTTCAGTAGTTGACTCGACCGGAATCACTAACAACCAATCAATCATCGACATTATACTAGCCCGAGCTTTGTTCAGTCAAGTAATCACACCAGTTCACTTATTTATTTCGTTCATTTGGTCGTCTCACCAAACCACTCAGTTGAAATCATTTATATGTATATTAAAATATTTCTAGCGATTTGTAATAAGTAATGAACTACTATTTTTATGACCAAATTTTACATGATGGAATATTACTTTTGTGTTTGGTAGCATTCAATGACTTTGTAGAATTTTGAAATTATTGGAGAAATGTTCTGAAATATACTATTTTCCCCAATCTTCACGGGATAATTTGTACATCTAAATACTTGTGGGTTGAATACTCTAACAAACAAGTTAATTAGTAGGAATTTTGACTTTTTTGTGTTAGTTTTAATGTTAATATCTCAGTTTTAAACTGAATGTATTTTGTGAGTTACTTAGTGACGCACACTTCTACTAAGTACTAAATCTGAGAATGAATAATTATTTAAGATGTAATATATTTACACACGTAATTCGAAATCGGCAAACGAGTCTCACAATTTTCTACTATAGACACATTGATCAGGATCAAAAACCACAGTTGTCAACTTTTCTGTAAAAATAATGATAAAAACGCTAACAAAATTTACTTTCGTTGTCATTTCTATAAGAATTAAAACGTTTCGAGATAAATTAGAAAATAACTATTATTTAGAATAATTTGACACTTACAAAGAATTGTAATTTCACTTTTGTATTGATTGCAACAAATTCTGCTGTGCGACAAGTAGTGAAAGCCCCACATTGATTTTCTGTGGTGAATAAAACCAATACAAAATGGATAAACTATTTCTAACATGACATTAAACACAAATACAAACAAACACACTCACCTGCATTGGAAGAAGAGCAGATCTCCGTTCAAAAGCATATAATAGATGCATAACGGCGGTCAGTATGAGGAATGAGAGCATATGCACACCGTGAAGAAACATCTGTGCGAAAAGCATTCGCAAGTGCGTCGACTTGAAACCTAGCATTTGCTCCTCGCTTTTCTCTCTAAAAATCGATGCCGCTTCAAAATATCGGAGTTCATTTCCTTTAATAATTTTATTACGTTGGTGAATGCTTTTAGATTAATTGAGTCCCTTACACCATAACGTTGAAAATGGATGAAATGAAAACAGAAAAGGACATGAATTTCAACTGTTCCACATTTGAAATATCTTTCTAGGCAAATAGAACGTACATGTATATTCAATCATAAATATACTTTCAAATTTTATGCCTTGTAATAGTGGTAATCTTTAAGATTGTAAAAAATATCCTGGTATATTTCTTTTTTCTCATTTATTTCTCTTTTTTTTTTTTTTTTTCTGTTTTTCTATTAAAATAATATGAAACATTAATCTTCAATATATGGTTGTACTTGTACGGATTAATTACTTTATTGCGGGTTATCTTACTTTGTGCCGAGAATTGGTTGAACAGTCATGAAACGAGTGATAAATGATTATTACTGTTTGCTATTAAATGTCGCCTAACATAAAATCCTGGTTTTTATATGCAAATGTTCGCATTTTGCATATTTTATTTCCGTTGTAAAGGTCTAATATTGTTTTCATTGTTCATCCAATAGAATAACTGCAAATATAGTGATATTTGAAAGAATTATTTATGAAAGTTTTTCATTTTACCAACTATAGAGGGATGGTTAACCAAATAAGTGAGAATTTATCGAAGCTGAAAGTTTAAATTATTCCTACTATTCTTGAATAGAAGAAACGTTTATTTCCGTAAGTATTATGGATTCTAAACACATTTCTACTTAACATGAAAAGTTTTATATTGATATATCTTTGATGCATCTCCAGTAGGGAAATTGTGAAATTTACTATTTAGGCAGTTATCAACTTCATTCCATTTTTCATAGATTGTATTTAATTGCAAATCTGTACGTATATGCAAGTTCTTGATATATTAATGCTATATGCGATAATCAATATAGTTTGGTGTTGGTCTGAGACCCTTTAGGTTTAAAATAGGTAATGGATTTCATAATTCTCGCGTTTGATTGTGAATTTGCGTTAATTTTCTTGATGCATATTTCCATAAAAAATATAATAGATGAGACTGTGAGTCCAATTGTCAGCATTATAAATGATCCGGAGACATCTTCAAATTTCAAAGGAAGTTTCTCCGTAGCGCTCACAATCTTCATAAATATTCTCCTATCAAAACCTTCACTGCTCCATTTCGGCAATATTCCGCTCTCAAAAGCCACGATGTAATATTGTAGATTCTATGATAAAATGGGGTACCCCATGGTGAGCAATAGGTGACAAAAAAAGATTGAAACTTCTGCTTCATTATGTACAACTTGTTTGAGTCGTCAGCACATTCATGCATAAGCGTTTTAGCCATATTTCCCAGATAAAGAGCGGAGAATTTTCCGCTCTTTATTATTTGGAGTGTACTTTGGATGAGATTTTTGCTTTGGATTCTCATTGCTTTCTTGTATAAATTTTGCATATTTTTGTCTTCCGAATAGCGAAACAAATCAAGAAGAGAGTGAAGAGTGTATGCCAGACCCTGGCCAGCTTCGTCCATTTCTTTAACAGTTTGCATGTCTTGTATTTGGCGAGGGTTAGTCATAATGTCGACAATAATGCTTTGAAACAAACTCGTAATAATAATCCTGCCAATAAACCGATTGCTATGTTTATTCTAAGTTGTAGTTTGACATATCGTTCTATAAATGGCAATCCACGAGAACTATAAAAGTGTAGGATATCGGTGATGTCACTCAAAAAGAATGCATTTATACCGTAAAGCGTTTGGTAATGTTCCATGCAATTGACGAAGCAGCAATTACCCAATTAAAGTTATCCAAACGGCTAATTCGCAGGAATAAACAAGGGCTTGCCAGGGTGGCATAATACCTCTTCGAAGACTCACTATTACGGAGACATCACCTTTGTGAACGGGTGACACGATATCCATGATATCATGATTTTTATACCTGAGACGAAGAGGGCAGTAGTTGAAGAAAAGGTCAATTTCAAAATTTTGCATTTGTCTATACAGCTCGTTCATGGTTGATTCGTTGAGTGTCACAAATTCAGGTGTCTCAGACCCATGTTGTTTTATAGTAAATTTCATTTTATCAGCAACAACTAAGAGTGTTTTCATGTCTCGACGTATAATATTCTTTCGTGCGTCGTAGGAAAAACGATCAGGATAAATAGCAACGTCAAGTTCGTATTGATGCATGTTTCGGAAACGGCTGACGAAACTATTCTGTACATTTTCAATGTCTTTCTTCGAAAGATACTCCAAAGTGCCTGAGAAGGGATTGAAAATCACGGTTTGAATGTATTTATTGTCAGAGCATTTACTTGAAATGTTTTCATCAAAACATTCCGTTTCAATCCAGAGGGCGTTTTGTATTCTGAACTTTTCCCAAAGAGAATTCATTATTTCTTGTACAAGATGTGTTGCGGCGTAACGTTGGTCCTTTATTAGTATATATGTCGCTCTTGGGTGCCAGCAGTTCAACATTTCGGGAACATTACTCTGGAAAATGGTTTTTAGAGAATTTAGATCCTTTTCAGTGTTTGGAAGAAATAATAGAACACTGAAATTGTCTATATCTTTACTTTTGCACGTATGGAGTACAAGTGGAGGTGAGTTTGAAATCGCATAATGCATTTTTTGCAAACATTCAATTTTGAGTGAATTGAATCCCAAAGAAGGTACTACAATTTCGTGTTTTCCTTTTGAAACTGTAGTTATACTGAGCAAGATGTCTTGTAGAGCATGAAATCTATAGCGATGCTCATTTGTTGTTACATTGCGACCTAGTAATATAGTACCTCCTACAGCACAATTAGTGAAAATATAGAATAATATAATTAATAATATGTGAGATGCGTTGAAGTTTCGTATTAAAATAAATTGCATATTGACGTTGGAAGCTACGCCAGAGAAACTTTTTGAAGAATACGATGTTCTTTGTAAAGAAAATTGATTGGTTGAAGTTGTGGTGGTTGATCAAAGCAAGCACGTTTTTTAGTTATGTTAATCACTCGTCAGTTATGGTTTTCTTGGTTCATCAATATTCTCTTTCATGAAACACGATACTATATATTTCATTTAAAAAATTAAAGTTTTAGAAGTTTTTTTGTTCTTCCTGTTTACTTTTTATACTGATTATATGTGTGTTTATTCGTTCGTGTATTTTGTATTCCACGAAGTCACATTGTCTTAGCTCATTCCCATTAGATCATCATTCCTTATGCTACTAGCTTATGCCAAAAAGCAACTAGCTTATGCCAAAAATAACTTGTCAAATAAGTTTTGATGATCTTAAAAACCCTTATAGTATATTTGTTAGTCGAAATTTCTGAGACCGCTCGTATATCACGAAATATTTGTTACTGTGTTAAAACAAAGTGCTGTTTTTAAACTTCCAATGCGCTCTGTTTTCATAGAAGACATCGAAAAATGAAAGATACGTTACCAAAACGTCATATTTTCAATCTCCTCTCTCTCATTCTTTCTGCAGAGAGACAAACAGCTACTGCTGCAATGTTTATGTTAACTTCACTGCACAGCTTCGTAATCAACTTTCAGTATTGCTACCCCAAGAATCATTCAAACTCTTATGCGAATCAAACATACGAGGTCCTACAAGAAGTTACTCTTTATATATTCTCAAAGTGTTAGGCATCTGAATAATTAAAACGTAGTTAATGTGAAGCATAACGTAAGATATGATATTGTTTTCTTGCTACAAAATATATACCTGTATTCATGATTGATATATTACCAGTTAATGAAGGTGTATGGAGGTTGTAAAAAACATATGGGTCTTTATAATCATTTCACAAAACATTAATTACACAATGACAAAGTACTCAATTAATTTCAAGAACAGTCCATGTGCAATGGCCTCTTTAATAGAAAAAACCTGTTGAGAAACATTATGTCTAAGAAGAACAGTGCCAAGATATTTTTGCATAGAAAAAGTGTTATGTTTATAATGGTGAGTATGAACACAGGTAAAGGTAGAAACGTCCCCGTCGAAGTTTTTACCCCATTATTAAGCAATGTTCGCTCTTCTTTTGTAATTGTTGACTATTAATATTTTGTGATAATTATTTTATATATTCTCTTTTAATTATTTTTTTTCTGACAAATTCAACGTTATTCGAGCATTAATATTTACTCGTATATGCAAAATAACACCTCTGTGATAAAAATGTATTCATTTCCACTAGATTTCTCCCCATTGCTCTCGCAACAACCGCTGTTTATCACCGACAATAAGACGCCATCGGCAGAGGTGGCTCAGGGCATCAACTGGTCACTGTAGTGATTCAGACCGGGACCTAGGATCGGCAGGATTTTCGGCACTTGCTAGATAGCTAGGTCGAATTCAGTCCCTGTCTGGAGAAGAATTTTAGCGACCGACTGCTCTAATCGGTATTTCTGAATATTGAGAACAATTTTTTGAGAAATATAACGCTTCCACACAAAATAGATCATGTCAATTTTAACTGTTACATTAAACAATTTACCGCATTCTGGTGTTCATAAATTGTTATTGTTCCATGTATATGCACAGACTTTAAATCGTTTTATGCATTCCAGGTTATGTTGTCTTGTTATTTGTTCTGATATGTGCTAGTTTTATTCAATTTTTAATATCCGACAATATGTTTTGGAAAAGATATTCTTATTCCTTTTCCATAGATTGTACTTGTTTAGCAGATGATTGAATCAATTTTGAAAATATTTTAATATTTTATTTCAAACTTATTGATATTTTCAACTGAAGTTTCGCATCTAAGTTCTTAAAAATCAAGCAGAGATTCACATTTTTGCTGAAGATTTTAATCTTTCTCTTTTACAAAACATATTAGGCAAAAATGAGTACATTTTAGGTGAGAAAATTACATAAGTCAAAATTAATCATAAATAAAACTACGCTCATATTCTTTCCAGATACAAATGCCGACTATGATTGATAGATAGATAGATTATTAAAGTTCGCTTTGAGCTAATGCTCGGTGGCAAACATTATTACAATTAGATATACAATTACAAAACTATTACGAATTTAATGTATTGCTTATGGTTCTTATTCTATTTCTCTGGTAATAATTGAAGCGTTGTTGAACTTGTTACTTCCAATATTATAGGTAAGTACATATTTCATTCCTATTGTCGCTGCTGTCAAAATTCATTTTCTAACAAGTGAGCAGTGGGAATGGTAACGAGAAATAAGAGTAAAATCCATGTAGAACTGCACAATTTTTCAGTTGTTAACCACCGTATACAAGAGACAATTGTAAAAAGAATGTTTCCTGTGTATTCCAAAAATTTAGGATTTTCGTTGGTCAACAAGCCGAAAAAAAATTTTTAATTAAACGTAGAAAAACGTCTTAATGTATTGGTACTACAGCAATCGTGGGGTAACTTTTGCACAGTAGAGAAGAAAAATCACAGAGGAAACATTTGTTCGTCTCATTGTGTAAAACACACTAATGTCTATTTTTACGGCCAAAATGTCTTGCCCTGTAATCTGTACATTTTTTTTCCTTTACTGAAAAGTGACACAAGTCAAATATCAACGTTCTGTTACACGAAGAAATATTTTTAATTAATATTTATTTGCTACATGTTCAATTTCATTACAATTTTCAGGGAGTTGAGTGTAAATGTAATACATAATGTAGAGACAAGATGACATAATGTAGAGACATTATCAGGTAAATTTTTACTAATAATTTAATGACAGGGCTATCACTAACTTTAATTATATAATTAAAAATTAATAATAAAATTAATAAATAAAAATGAAACAAGTTTTAAATTGTGAAGAAAAATTATGTTTAGCAAATAGTCATAATTGTATGAATATGTTTATAAACGGAGTTCGAAATAAGTGTCTTCAGCATGGAAGAACCCTTCTTCTGTAAAATGAGTTATTTATGCACGCCACTTTCCCACAAACGGAGCGACTTCCCGCTTGCCCCAGCCACATTATCGGCGTCTGGTCTTGAAGAGACGCGTTGAGCCCAGCGAAGGTCGTCGGCAGCGGCTCATGAGCTCGGCGGTGGCGGCCGGCGCCCGCCCCCGCACCACCCCCGGCTCCAGCAGAGCGCGAGCTGCCAGCGCCTCCACCGCCCGCTCCGCCACCTCCCACTCCACCCAGCTGCCCTTCACCTTCTGGTCGAACGTCTCGTCGCTGCAACACGGTGCGAGAGCCAAATTAATGGAGGTTGGGTAGGATTAGGAGCTGAAGAATGCGACGAGCGAAGAGAAGATGGGAGGATAAGAAGAAGAAGAAGAAGAAGAAGAAGAAGAAGAAGCGCGAGAAGTAGAACGAAAACAAGAAAAATTTCTAGGAGAAGAGGAAGGACGAAAAGAATGACAACGTCTCGTCGCTGCAACACGGTGCGAGAGCCACATTAATGGGTTGGAAAAGGCGAAGGACGAAGAGAAGAGGGGAGGAGAAGAAGAAGAAAAAGCCCGAGAAGTAGAAGAAGAATGAAAACAAGAAAAATTTTAGGAGAAGAAGAAGGACGAAAAGAATGACAAAGAGGAGGCGGAGAAGGATTAGAATAAACGAAAAGAAGCAGAAGTACAAAATTAGTAGAAGTTTTGTCTGACAGAGATATGTTATAATTTTGTAGTTTAAATTATCCTGCAAAAGGGATTTCCCAGCTGCCCTTCAGCTTCTGGTCGAATGTCTCGTCACTGCAAAACGGTGGGGGAGTCACATTAGCTGGAAATCAATGGAGGTTGAGGATTAGGAGTTGAAGAAGGTGAAGAACGAAAACAAGAAAAGTACTAGGAGAAGAGGAAGGACGAAAAGAATGACAAAGAGGAGGGGGAGAAGGATTAGAATAAACGAAAAGAATTGGAAGTAGAAAATTAGTAGAAGTTTTGTCTGACAGAGATATGTTATAATTTTGTAGTTTAAATTATCCTGCAAAAGGGATTGCCCAGCTGCCCTTCAGCTTCTTGTCGAACGTCTCGTAACTGCAACACGGTGGGGGAGTCACATTAGCTGGAAATCAATGGAGGTTGAGGATTAGGAGCTGAAGAAGGCGAAGAACGAAGAGAAGAAGGGAGGAGAAGGTAGTGGAAAAATCCTGAGAAGTAGAAGAAGAACGAAAATAAGAAAAATTACTTGAAGAGGAAGGACGAAAAGAATGACAAAGAGGAGCAGGAAAAGGATTACAAAAAACAAAAAGAAGCAGAAGTACAAAATTAGTAGTAGTCGTAGTAATTCGTTTTAGGAAGACTCCGAAAATTTTTTGAACGTTTGCAATTTTTGAAAAATCAAGTTTTTTAATAAACACGAGGCTTGTTCCATTATCTTAAACGTCCTTTACTCAATCCAGCAAAGAATATAATCGTAAACGATGGAGACATTTTTAATTTGGAAAATGTCCCAGGGGCGTCATGTAAAGTATCCTCCAAAATTAAAATATCGTTTTCAAATTCAAGGGGCCGCGATATCAGGCAGATTGATTGAGGAATATCAATTTAGGAGAAAATTAGGTGAACGGTTTAGCCGCTAGCATTGTTCACGGACAACCACAGACCTTTGACGTCAATTGATTTTTGGTATCAAAGACTCACAAAACATGAATATTGCATACACCATGAGTTATAGAATGTTTCTCTAAATTAACGATTTATTCTCTTTTTTGTTACCAGGACTCTGTAATAAGAGTTTTTCTGCCGAAAATTCACCGCTTGTTCGCGTTGCATTACATAACTTTCTCTCTACTCGGTAGTGAGAAAGGAAAAAGTAAGGATAATAGTTTAAAGGAAATGCATATTTTTTTAAAACAATTCGTTCATCTTAATAATATTATAATAATGGAATTTCAAATTAGAAATACTCATTTATGTCACCTACCTGGTTGCTTTTAAGTAGAATCCGGCTTCGACTAAGTGCATAACGGATATGCTTACGTTATCAGCGAGTTCCCATCCTGCTCGGACAGGGTAGGCAACGGGCGAATTCTTCAAAATCCGTTGCCTTACAATATGCAGTTTAGGGTGCCCGTTATGGTCTACGTATTGCGGTAGATGAACAAGCTTTTCCAGAAGACTCCCGTCAAATACCATAGCCGCTTCATTGGATGAAATAAGATCATCAAACGCATCGTCTTGGCCACTCCACGGCACAGATTTTGATAATATCTTATTTACGACATCGTTTGCATCAAGTCCGAAAATAACTTCCTTCGCTCTCTCCAACACGTAGACTCTTTTAACACGAGCATCGACCTCTTGTAATGTTTGTACCTGTGTTGGCTCGACAGGTTTAGTCAAAAAACTCATGAACACTCCGAGAAAGGCATTGACCATGATCATACCAAAGGCCGAAAGCATTATGAAGAGAAAGTTGGGTAGTGGGCGTGGCCGTATATCAAACCCTCCGGATATGAAAGCTCTAAATGAGTCTAGTAATGCTGAATGACTTCCCACTACGCGCAGTAATGTGGCAAATGCTATGAGTGATGCCAACAGTGCCATCCAAATGTCTGGAGTAAAGGAACTTACAATAGATTGCATGGTCCCTGGTACTCTTCTCACGAGAACGGCTGTATCATCTTTAGTGTGTGGATACAAGTAATTTTGTATTCCATGAGAGGGCAGAATGTTCGTCGCGGATTCGTGAATATCCATTACTCCTAGATTTAGGCTCAAATAAACTCCCTCTTGTCCACCGGGAATGCTGAAACATTTTCCTGCTCCGCGATGATCAGCAAGAATCTTAATGAAGAAAGAGTCCCTCGTACCTGGTATCCACTCTGGATGACAGAAGGTGTTACGATCTCCTGCAAAACGAATGTCTTTTAATTTTAAAGGTACCGGTGAGGGCTCAGATATTGGCAGAAGTGCTAGGCGACCATGTCGTGGGGGACCTAATGTAGAACTTGGTGGTTTAGTTTGAGGTGATTTCAAATTCAAAATTGTCACACGTATGCACTGAAGGAATCTCTTAAGTAACTCTTCGTGAGTAATGCCTTGATTGGATGGATCTCCTCGTAATTTCAATAAACACACGTCCGGGGCGTACCCTGTAATCCCCCTTTGGGGAATTTTCCAGAAGTGCTTTTGAGATGTACGTGGGTGAGAAATATCTTCCTGCTGTCTGGTTACTTGATGAATTTCTGTAGTTGGAAGAGGAGTTGTAATGAAGTTCAATGTCGTGACATTTGCGTGTGTCTGACTAACGGAAAACGATTTTTGTACTAAAGACACGAAAACCAGCATTAACAATGGAGCCCTTCCTGCCATCTGTGTATTTCTTTTACAGCTCTCTGTGATTTTTAAGGATTACATTTCACGGCTCTTCACACAATTACACGGAAATTGGTTGATGTTGTTGTTGTGGTGCATCATAATTTGGCTGAGAAATTGATCGGTATAGAAATGTGTATAACATTTCTCCCATTGTCTCAAATGTCTCTTCTAGAAAAATGCATTACAAATATTTTCTTCAACTGTACTTAACAGACATTTGTTTTCCGAAAAAAATATCATAAACTGCTGTATCTCGGATACACGCAAATGAAATAAATATTAATATTGTGTATTTAGAATATTACAAACTACATGTAATGTAGAAATAATTTGAAAGAACAAAATTAATATGGCATTCTTCTGGTTCCTTAATAAACACTAAATTACTAACATTACATTGAAGAGTAATTAAATATCACTGAAGGTAGTAATCAGTATTGTGCTTGATGAAATCCATGACTTCCAGCCACGTCAAATTTCATGATGGCACATATCACCTCTGCACCATGAATATTTTTGTCTCCTCATCTAATTAAACTGCAGTACACGTATCGAAAAATCTGAAAAAAAGAAAAACAATATGATTTAATTAAAACCATACCATCAAAAACTATATTCTGTATCTGACATAAGGAAAATAATAATAATTTGTGTACGATTTCTTGAGATTCAAAGTATCTACCATCTTTTTCACTATACATACTATAAATAAAGGTTTCAACAAGCGTTGTTACCAACATAGGGATACTACAAATTTTCGCTCTTCTTTAATAGAAAAATATTTCCATCAGAAAAGTAACTACGGAATTTATTTTATAGTACTGGTGAGAAAATAGCACACACAACGCCCTACTACTCTTGTAACTAGCAAACGAGAGAAACGTTTTTGAAAAATCCCTAACTTTGTTAACATTTACATTGTGAGAGCTATTGAATATGTGAGTATAAGAGCTTTAAATGATTTTAGATTATGTGTCTCCAGAATATCAACACTTTTAAAACTAATCAAATTCGTTTATTTTAAGAAACGCTAAAACGACATTTTGTTAAAACATCTTAAAATGTTTCAATGAAAATTTTCTTAAATGGCTAGTTTTACTGAAAAAGATTGCTGGAGAGTCAATTATTAGGGTCTCGAAAAATGGAGAAAAGTGAAAAAATGTCTCATTGGTCTGATGCGTTAGCTGTGAAGTGGATGGGTCAAATTCGAAAAGCTAGCCCAGACAAAAGGGGTTTAGAAAATTAACTTGTAAGAGGAAGTCTGTCAATATGTAACACCACTGGTTTACTTTACGTACCTACATACGGAGTAATATAGTCTTCCATCAATCTCAAACTAAACTTTTTCTTTAAATTTCTTTGAAGAATTGAGTGAAATGCATTTTTAATGAGACCATAAGTTTGAAATTCATTGTTAAGTCTGAATTTTAAACAAATATAATTTTGAAATTTTTAGTAACTTACTGACGTTTGTAATTTTTCATGAAATAAAATTCGTTCTCAACAATTATTTTTTACTTTGTCGTGGTTACTTCTTTGAAATTATTTGTCAAAAATTTGTTTTTGAAAAATATTTTTCAAAGCTTTTACATCTTTTGTGAAAAATCTCTCACGTCGTTGAACCTATCCCCTAACATGCTTTTCTATCTACTGTTGGATTTGTGAAAACAAGTGCTACACATTATTTTTGTTGCTTTATCGTGAACTCAAAAGTTTTCTGCTAAACTGATCTCAAATTTGCGCATTTTCGAAAAAATTTTTTAAACAAAACCAAATGTTCAATGACAATTTGCATCTAAAAAAAGGAATATTTAGTTCTGCCTTTAGAAACCGAAAACTTGAGCAAATGCCTTTTAGGTTGAATTTATGGGAAGAGGGGGGGGGGGAACCAAAACCTAACCCAGACGCAAGAGAATAGAAAACTAGTAGGAGAAATTTTGCGCCACTTTGTAGTACCTTTGGTTCTTATTATATACGTTGTAGTTCATAAATTAAAGATTAACCTTGTAATTTGAGTTTTCATTATAAACATTATATGTTGATTGAATGATAACGTGAATAGCATTTAGTTAAGAATTGCTGTTAGACAAATACGGTTTACATTCGTGTTTGTTCCACCAAATTTCATTAGACATTTTTGATATTTAGTCTAAATTTTATTAGACATTCTTAATAATTAGACCAATTTGTCATTAGACGAGTTGTCTAGATCTCCTGTCATTTAACGTAAAAAAAAATAGAGCTTCTGTCCTCTTAAACCCATTGACCCCTAAACATCGACTCTTAAACACCGACCCCTAAACAATGAGTTTATCAAAAGGTGCGCAAGGCGAGGAACCGTCTCAGCGTTTGCTCAATGGATCGACAGAAATTAAATAAAGCCCTGATTGATATAGGGTCTTCGATTTAAGAGCCGAATTACATTACTACCTTTGCTGACATATTTATTTGTTTATAATAATTAAATTCAAATGGTAAATAATGCATTAATATCCTTGTTAAAATAAATATTTTTCTCCATTTTTGACGATCAGTAAAAGAGTTTGTGGCGGGTTGGCACAAGAGGAATATGGGTATTGGAGAGATTTTCAAAATTTTACGCCTGCTGTATCAATATTGAATCAATTTTGAAGTACAACCGTTATTTGCAGTACATACAAACACATTTTTTTAAAATGAAAATGACATTACAATCTTTCCTATCGGTGAGTTTACTTATCACTGTTATTCTGTAGCTTTTGAAGCCTACAGATTTTATGATTGTGCATACCACCATTCAGTTCTGACAAAAATCAAGTACAAAATGAGTTTCATTTAATGTTATCGTTACGTACTTGATTACGAGAGTGAATGTATGGAAGATTGAAGACGATAGTCATAGATTACTAAATAATTGTCGTGATCATATCAATAAGAAATTAAATATGAAATGATATTTTTAATTTATACTACAAAATTGCAGCATATTTCACTCCTATCGCGGATATACTTATATAGAAATATCTTATAAGAGCTCTTAATATTCACATTTCAAAGCACTTGTATACATTATTGAATTTGTGAGTGAAAGTTCTTCAAATCACTTTAAATGAAGGTTTTCGAAAACTCAATAGATTCCTGTGAAAAAGAGCTTCAAATTTCCAATTTACAGTAACACTTAACGAAATTTTATGAAAAACGCCTCCAATTTTTTCAATGATAATTGCTATTTAGGACGAGGTTTTAGCCTTGTTTATATTATTAAAATAATATTTCGGTTCTACTCTTTGGAAACCGAAAAGTTGAGAACATTTTTTAAAAAATGTACTTTGGGTGGCGATAGATGGCAGAAGGCAAGAAGGAGGGGCAAAACTGTAGAGTTCCATTCCCCACCAAGGAAATTAGAAAACTTTACTACGAGAGAGTCTGTGCCATTCTGAAGCACCTCTAGATACTTTCTCGTATACTCACGTATATAGTAATATACGTAGTACATAGAAAGTTATGTAATGCTGCGGAAAATAGATTTCGAGATTTCAACGGAAATAATTTTTAATTGTTTCTTTAAATTTTTGGAAAGGTTCGTACCAAACGAACCCTATACAATGACATAAACGTCATATTACTCTATTCTTTTTTTAAAATTTCAAAAATGTAATTGTTTTGATTTGTCTCCGACGTCGGTAATATTTACATTAGAGGCAATTTCTTCACATTGTAGTACTTATGAGTATATATGGTTATGGTTATTGTACATAAGTACTTGTAGTTATGTTAAATAATGTCCAATAAAGTTTTTCGAAAACTCAACAGTTTTCTATTAAAATTAGCTTAAAATTTGGCATTTTCAGAAACTCTCAAACGCCATTTTACCAAACATTGCTCCAGATTTTTTCTTCATTTTTTTTTTCAAATGGATAGTGCTAATTGCAATGTTCAATATGACGTAAAGTTCATTCTGGTGTATTCAATTGTCTTTTCAATTATTACACAAATGTAATTTATTGCATTTGGGATTGGAAGTTCTTTAAATTACTTTAAATTAAGTTTTTCGAAATCTTAATTGATTCTTGTGAAAAAGATCTACAAATTCGTATTTACAGTTTAATTCCTATTTTCTTAAAAAGGGTTTCAAATTTTTCAATGAAAATTTCTATTTAGGACGAGTTTATACAGTTATTTAATATTCTTAAAGTCATAGTTATGTTATACTATTAAGAAGTTCTACTATTTCAATTTGTAAGACGCAACAAATTAAAGAAAAAAAAGAAACCGAAAAGTTATGAAATTGTAAATAAAATGTACTTCGGGGAACGATAAATGACAGCTAGCCAAAGAATGGAGCAAGACCTAAAATCCAGTCCACACCACAGAAATGCAAGAAATTTTCTATGAGACAGTCTGTGCCATTTGTAGTACCTCAAGTTTCCACTGATAAAACAAGACACGTTTGAAGGGATGGCACAGGTCTCAGTCTGATTGACTTATCGAAATTTTTGATAGTTGCAGATTTAGAAATAATGTGCAAACGTATTGACTAGATTACTTTTTCGTCCATATTTCGTAAGAAGAGAGTATTGTAAGTCGTAAATAGAAAGCAGGGAATCTTCAACAGATAAACTGTTATTGCGGGGATTGAATTCTACAAAATTTTCCGAAATTGATGTTCTTTAATCAATTTAAATGAACACGAGGTGGTCTGAGTGTGAAACGATTATTTCGTTTTTGGGGGTTTCTTTATATGAAGTCTCAAATCGAATTTTCTAATATTTCACCAAAAATTTTCGATTAACTTCTCGAATATTTTAGAGATGGTTTAAGGAAATTGAGTAGAACTCATTTTCGTTCCTGATTTTTCGAAAATCGCAAAAGTGGAAAATTATGAGTATTTTTCGCGTAATTTTGGGGGAAATGTAGGTTTTTAAACAATTATTTTTTCAAAAAAGACTCAATTTTTAAAAATGTTCTTCTTTGTTTTCAAAAGACGGTAAAATAATTGGTGCTAGTCTCATTTGGGGTAAACACTGTTTCCGCAAATTGCAGAATATTCAAATTTGAAAACTATAAAATTGAAAATAGAGATTTTTGCTTCTACCAAATCTGTTCGGAAAAGTCAGATATTTAAAAATGCTGATATAATTTTTTAATTTAAAAATTAATTTAAACAAATGTTCTCAAAAACTGCTAAAATTTTTTCATTTATTTTTTTTTTTCGACAGAGAGATCAAGGAACGCTTAAAAGAATGGCGTCTGTATCATTTTCATTGAACTCTCAATTTTTGAAAACTACAAAAATGCGAGAAAGTATATGATGTTGTAGTACCACTAGTTTTGTAAATTGTGGTCTACATATAAGAGTCGAGCAAATATTAATTTTCACTTTAATATTTGTTTTTATTAGGAGGATATTTGAAACCTCTTTCAAGGCATTAAAACTTGTAAATACTAATTATTGTTTGTTTTTTTATTTTGAGTAGCAGCTTGTCTAAGAGGTATTTCTATAGAGAGAAATATGATCGATGAGCATATCGCCAAAAGAAATGAAAAATCACATATACAATATAACTATACTTGACACATCACTTCACTTCCCCTAGTCTTCTAGTCCCCTAGTCTTCTAATGTAGCCGTCTCCATTCTGAGTGTAGCCGTGTAGTAGTCTCTTTTCTGAGTACTGGGATACAACTACTCCACTGGTCGATCTATGTAGAATTTGAAGGGAGTAAACCGGGTTCACGTACGAGTTTTTAGGGTTCTCTGTTTTTTTCTGCCACAAATTGTGCTATTGTTTCTACAAAACTCGTGAAAAATATTCATCTCAGGTAGGGCCAAAAATTGAAAATAAGACTTTTTCTTTAAATTTCATAGTGTGTCTTACAAGTAAACATCATTATAGCTGAAGAGAAGTTCAAACTAAATCTTTCAGAAAATTTCATTGTTGTAATAAAAGATGAAATACAAAATCTGAACTGAAGATTACCTTGTACCATAAACATACGATGAGTCCTTTTTAGATACAAATATCGTACAAAGCAAATTTGAAGCCTTGTTCTGTATCTTTTCTCGGTATTTAACTTCAAACCATGTATTTTTGTGTTTCTTTGATTACCTGTAAAATGTATGAAGTCCGCTGCCTACTTTGTTCGTGTATAGAGACCCTAAAATTTGTTAACTGTAAAAGTTATTTATTTCTTTTATTTCCTTCAAACACTCCTCAAACAGGTATAGCTTTTTGTCTTAAATTTCTAATAATAAATAATATACTAGTTCAATGTACTTACGTTTCAATATAGCGTAGTGTAGTTTTAGCATAGATTAGAACCGTCTTCCATCTGTAGAATAAATGCACATTTCTTCGATTTCCATAACATTTTATATTCAAGAACTGCACTTTTTTGCATAATTATTGAAAGTGTATTGTTCTTTTTTCATAACTTGGTCATTAAGCATCGTAATGCACTACTGTTACTTTCTGTTCGGAAATAAGTTGTGCCAAGTTCTTGACAATACAGGCAACTGTACTCGGCTTTCCTAGTCAATTATGAAATGATTGATGATGGTGTATGTCGATGGTTCTCAAACTTATACGCGCATCTCTGGGACTAGTAGTTGGGATCGTAAAGAGGATATGAACCACATTCATGTACAGGTTTAAAGGAGAAATTAATCACTTTACTGAATCGTCTCAAACTCTGAAGTTTCAAGATATTCCATTATCAGAGTAAAGGTACAAACACTTTTTAAACTTTGTTGCAGTGGACAAGAAAATTCAACTTCATTTTTGTTATAATTTTCTTTCTAATTAATAACTGTTTTTTATCATATTCTTTCTAGTATTATTTGTAACGGTTACTTAATTTTCTAATTTTGCAACTTGTAATATACAAATATGTTAGCAAATTTTTGAAAACTCTTTGCTAAACTTAACGCAATTGAAAACTAGTGCTACAGAATGGCGCAGAGTTTTTCGTACAAGTTAATTTCTTAATCTGTTTAGTCTGCGCAAGCTTTTAAATTTTCCCCCACCCCCTTCTCACCTCTTAGATATCGGTGCCTAAAATCACATTTTTCACATATTTTCAATTTTTCTCTTCCTTAATAGTTAAATTGAAATGACATTACGAATATCGAAAAAAAGCGAAACTCCTTTTTATACGCAAATGTACTTAAGGCGGCGATAGATAGCAGCTGACAAGAGGATAGGGCAAGGTCGTAAAGGCAGTCCACACCAACAAAATTAGAAAACTTTACTACGAAAAAGTTTGGGCCATTCTCTAGCACCACTAGTTCCTATTGCATTGGTGGATTTGCGTATTATCTTATCATGCATATTGACTTACCTTTCTATGTTTTCTCATTTTAAATATAATAAAATTAATAAATGTAACAATCTTGATTCTTCGGAAATAAAACATTTTAAAGAATTTATTCCATTGTTTGAAAATATGTCCTTGCACAATAGAAGATATACACCCCAGTCTGACTGCTTCTATATTCAGCGCTGCGGCTGACACAAAATGTGAGCATACGTGAGAAAGTAGACGAAATGTACACACCGACAGTGATAGAGTGCTTTCCCTCAAATTGATGCAGACACCGTATCGAGCGCTAATGCGGAATATTATTCTGCCTTTTGGAAATCACACACGTACATTTTGTATCTTTAATATATTTCAATGGGTAATGGAAGAACAGTTATATTCCAAAATTTGTCACTTTGCATGGCATGGAACTACTTGTTTAAAACTGTTCAATTTGTGGTTACTTGACTTCAAATTAGGCAGATTCTTCTCTTTGATGAGTGAAAGAACAATATCTGTCCTGGAAATGTTCACTCGGGATTTCAGACGGGAGTTCAGACGTCTGGTGACTAGGGCTGCTTGCAGAGGATAGTTGTTACTCACCAGTGCTATGGGTCTGATACAATGTACTTTTTTGTTACTGATCGAGAACGTGCCTGCAAGGACCCAAAGTGTGAGAGTGAGAGTAACGATAAGCAATGAGACTGTAATTTTGGGTATTTTGCGTTGAAAGAATGCGTTCACAGTGAAGATTGTTAACAAGCATTCACAAACTTAAATGGAATATCACAAATTCAAATTCAATGGCTGACAATAATTGGCCTGTGTCCAAAATGTGAAAGAGGAAACAGACCTTATGTTATGAAGTACGAATATCTTCTTAAGATAAAAGAACATACGGAATAATGTCCAACTAAAATTGCACGCTACCCATCAGATTCTGTGAAGTTTATGCCGAATGAATTGAATGTCGAACCACAGCCTGTTCACAAAAAATCCCTTGAATAGGTAATGCTTAACAAATAGGATAGAAAAAGTGATATACTTTTTGTGATACACCGCCCTGATAGGGGGATTTTGTATGTTAGTTAAACCCTGTTGGGTTTAATTTCACGTGTGGAATAATGAAAATAAATTACAGTTGTTTTCATATAATTATTCTTAACACAACAGATCAGGAGAACGAAATGCAACAATTATTGGTCATTAAGAATTTTTATCCACTATGGATAGGTAAAGCCAAACATTGTGCCATAAAAATAGGATTTGTAATGAAGTGATTTACCGCCCTAGTGTGGTAATGTACGACACTGGGGTGGTAATGTAATTGCGTACTTTGAACTCCTCTTTCGAAAATATTTTCGACTTCTTTGTCTTGTATCCTTCACTTTCCCTTTTTAAAAATGCTAATAACAGAATAAACTTACTGATATACAAAGACTTCTTGGTTTCACCATCTCTGACTTGCAAGAAAAGTAAGCAATAAAAACTTTTTCCAATGTGGAATCAAGGTTTCTTTCCAAACCAATCTTAAAATATTAAATACTGACGCTCATATCGCCTTCTTGAATTGTTGGTAACAATATTTCTATAACAGAATTTGCCGATATTTCTATTTCCGAATCAGAACTATATTCACTCATGTCGAAAGGTATATACCAAGTGTATTTCAATTGTTCTTCTTGTTGAAAACAGTGTTGTCACTTACAGGAGAATAAAATGTGAATACTAAATGAGGGCATAGAACGAAGTTTCACGATATGTGAAAAATCACATTATGTGATTATATAATTCATGTTTCCGGTAAAGAACTTCGCATTTCCTAGAAATGTTTTTTAGCGGCTCGAGAAGTCTCTTACAACGCATGAATTATATACCGTGCATAGCTTTGTTGTAGATTACATAAATGATAATTAGTAATAAATTCGTTAAGGAAAAATTTCACGCAATTTTAAATGTTTTGCGATTAGAAAGGAGCAGCACTCTTTAAATTCCAGTGTTTTTATCTTTCAGAAAAAAATGGCACAGAAACAGTTTTTTTTATTTTACTGCTAAAAGTTTTCTATAAACGCTTCTTTCCTTCCTGCCCTTTTTATATATTCGTTCTGCTCTTTTCAAAGAAATAGTGAAAATGCCACGTAAGTACGTAAAAGTACTGTACTTATTTAAAACTTATTTATTCATTAGTGATAAGTCATTTAAATAATTCCTTTGTTAAGTAACGATATATGAGTTTTATCAACAACTTTCGTCACTTTTTGAAATGAGATCAAAATTTAATTTTAGGGGGAATAAATCACTTTATTTTCAGAACAATTTTTGTAATCTATATAATCAAAATCACTCTGTCGATATATATTTATACATTAATTTTTGTCGTCGACGTTCACTTACAATCTGGGGCTTTGAGTGTTGAAAACATCCCAGTGAGCAGTGGTCTCCCGATTTTCTTATAACAAAACTCCTCAAAAGATTACTCGAAAAGTTGTTGAAACTCTCAGGAAGCGATTTTTTCGTATCACTAAAGGATCCCGATCCCTTTATCTGTGGACGAGGTTCGCGGCAGAGGAAGGCTGGCCGGCTTCAAAAACAGCGAAGGCTTAAAGAGAGTTGTTTCAGTGTTCTGTTTGCTCTGCCATATCTGAATGTATACACCTCTAAGTAAACGCCATCTCGAGCGCTAATATTGCATAATCCCCCTTCCTTTGGGGAAAGCAAACTTGACAGTTTAACATTCTAGTTTTTTGCACCCTCTAATCCCTCTGTTTCCGACTGTCTGCATTAATGCAGAGGAGCATAATTAAACAACTCTCTCCCCATCCCGAGAACCACCCCCTCGCTGTCCTCCCACTGAGATGCTATGCGCCTGCTCCTCTTAAAGCCGAACTAATGGACCAAAAAACACATTTGTCAATCTCAGTTAGGTCATTGAGAAAGTATATCTATGAATGCTTGTTTGCGTTGCGCGGAAATTCAAATGAAAGTCAAATTTGAGGGGGACAAAAAATGTGTGTGTTGGAATCAGAAAAAAGGGATTTGGTCAAAAGAACTTCTTTACGTATTTTCTAAATAGAAGTAAACAGGTTTTAATTATGACATTTTCAATTCCTTTTTTAATACGTTTTGCAAGCTACGTTTTGGAAGGTGTTTTCTAAATTATAATTATTAATACAATGGTTTATTAGGCATTAAACCTATTTTATTTGTTGCATAAAGGTATGAATGAAGTGTATCTCTCATTCTTTTTTCTTTCGACGTATGTTTCTGTTCCCACAACACCTGGTGTCATTATTTACTTCAGAATTATTTATTTTATCATTTTGCTTTGTGACTTAGGTTATGCTCTGAGACGATAGTCGTGTCACGATTGAGAATGTAGTACATTTGTAAATATAAATAACACTTCTTTTGTTACTGCTTTTCTACGAATTAATATAACACAATTACAAGTACGTTTAATTTTGACTTACTACCTAATCCGACCTATTTTTGGTCAGACTACATTTAAGCCTCGATCGTGTTTCTTAAGTACTTTTCCTTTTCACCTTTGAAGCTACGTCTCTGGTGCGGTTATTAATTATTCCTGTATCCCATTAGGATGAATTTTTGATTTCTTAAGAATGGTATTTAATGTAACCCTATTGATTTATTTTTATATATATTTTTGTGGTTGTAATTCTTATATAAATATTGCGTTTGGTATTTTTAGAAAGAACTTTATATTTATTTTTAAAAATCGGTTCAACTGCAATAATGGTTTTAAATGTACGTTTGCAGAATGGGTCACAGAACGTTCAATCAGCTGAACATAGTTTCTTACTTAGTCCGTCTAGTGGGTTAGATGAATTTTAATGCACGGACAAAGTGTATCATACGTTCTTCCGTTTCTGGGACACCATCCCTTCTTGAGGAGAATCGTACGGGCGCATTCAGCTCCAAATAGTTTTACTAAGCGCAGCGGAAGCAAAGCGAGGAAGGGAACCGCGCTCCACTGCGTGTGCTGTTTATCCCGCCGGGCGAGCGGTTTTCAAAGACGCGCCGCAGAAGAGGCGGGATTCGTTTCGCGTCGAGAAAGGCGCCCGCCCAGGACACGCAGCGCCGCGCCGCCTTGGAGGGAGGGGGTGAGGGGAGGAAGACGGCGAGGCGGTAAGGGCGGGGCGAGAAAGGGGGGGGGAGGGGGGGGGGGGACGGGGACGGGCGGGGACGGGGACGGGGAAGGCGACGGGTTCGGCGATGGGGACGGGGACGGGGATTGCGACGGGGACAACGACAGGGACGGCGACGAGGACGGTGACGAGGGCGGTGACGCGGGGACGGCGCGGGGACGGTGAGGTGGACGAGGACAGGGAACGGGACGGGACGTGACGAGCACGAGGACAAAGAAATGACGGGAACTGGGAGGAAGTGGAAGTGGCATCAATGTCAACATGGAGGTGGTCGCAACTGTGACGGCACGTGCGCGGTTGAGATGGGACGGAGTCGGAGACGAAGGTGTTTGTAGATATGCAGACCGGGACTGAGTGCAGGTAGGGGTGGAATCAATGGGCACAGATCTGGTGGTGATCGCGGTGATGACGAAAGGGCGAGCAAACGGATGGGACGGAGTCGTAGACCGAGGGGTAGGTGGAGGGGGAAGTAGAGCCAGAGGCGGGAACGGGCGGGAGTGGTGCTGATAGGGAATAGATCTCCAGGTGGTGAAGACATCGATGAACACTGGGATGAAGGTAGAGATGTAGGTGGAGGTCGGAGTGGAACAAGACTGACAGAAGCAATATGAAGGGCGGGGGCGAGGTGGGATTATCGGGTGAGGGCAGAGGTGGAAATGAAATCTAATTCAGGGGAGGGTTGTAGTCGGACAGGACCAGAGTCGGAGGAGATTGGAAGTGTGGTAGTCGAGGGTCGAGGACAGGGTTGGAGTCGGTAGCGAACTCGTAGTCGGGGCGGTACCAGAGTCGGGGTGTTGGATGTGGGAGTCGGGGACGAGGTCGGAGGCGGGGAGTCGGGGACGGTGACGGAATCGGAGGCGAGGGAGTGTCGCAGTCGAGGGCGGGGTCGGAGTCGCGGCGAGACGAGTCGGAGGTGGGGGGTGTTGGGGCCGGGGGCGGTCGGGGAGGGTTGCGGCTGAGCCACGCGGTTAACTTTCCCCGCTGATCCGCGCGTAGAATATCGAATGCGCGCGGGCCGACGGCCTGGTGCGGGAGGTGGCTGACCGGCGCTTGTCGGTTCGTCCCCTTCTTTCTTTCGCCTCCTCTTCTACCGTCCCTTCTCTCCTCCTCTACCGACCCTTCTCCCCTCCAAGTTCGCTCCCTCGACGCCAGGGTTGTCCAAACGTCTCCTCTCCTGTCAGATTGTGCAAATTATTCTCGAAGAAGTTTTAGAATGTTTTCTTGAGTAAGTAAATTGATATTAAGTTGCCAATTAACTAGAAAGTTATTTTCCTAATTTTATAAACATTACAAATACCCAGACAAAAGCACTCTATTTTTTTGCATCATAAAATGTACGGTTTCTACTAGAGACGAAGAAATGTAAATATGATAACTACTGATGTACTGGAGACGTTCTACAACTTTGACATTTATGAATTATCCAAGAAGCGTAATATCGAAGCAAACTTTCCTATGCCAACTATGTACTTGCCAGTCTATGGTTGAGTCAGAAGGATATACTTATTAGAATGGACTTGAAATAAGCTCAGGAAGTCCAGTATGTTTTAATTTGTAGATTGTCTAAATAAATGTCAATATTTATTATTAATGGATATTTTCAAGAATTTGTCGGAGGCAAACTTACTGTGACAGACATGAATTTATTTTAGGTGGTGCTTGTTATTTGACTGTGTTGAATTTGGAATAATTTTGAAATGTATGATTCTTTCATGGTATACGTAATGGAGGATGAAAGGATCTAAGTACATTGTGAAAGTACATTGAAAAACATCTTCCTAAAAAAAAGGTAAAGAGAGAAACAGAAAGAGAGAGGTAGAGAGAGAAAGAGAGGGGGAGAGAGAGAGAGAGAGAGAGAGAGAGAGAGAGAGAGACGCTGAAAGACAGACGGAAAGAAAGAGATTAGGAAAATGGAAAGGAATGTAATAGGAATCGCATAGAGATGAAAGTAAAAGACTACATTTTGTTTATATTTATTTTTTATCCTACTTAATATAAGGTAGAAATGAGGATAATATTCTACAGCAATAAACGCTATATTTCAAAAATACAAACATTTCATGAATTTGAAATTTACTTCTCCATTTCAGTTCAACTAAACATAGAAAGAAAAAAATTAATTTTAAGTAATTTTGCTCATGGAAAAACTTGATATTTGAAACGAAACCCTGTGTCTTCCACACTATGCCGTACTGTATCGTTCCTTTCTGTTCGTTTGCGGTATCCTTCTTTCCATTTTTCCTTTCATAATGATAATTGATCCTCTCACGTTCTGCACGTTATAAAACGCATTTTCGATGTGTCGTTTTACGACTCATTTGCAGTAGTTTTATCTATGCTGCACTCAATTAAATATGTAATGGTAAATATCTGTCCTATGTTTACGAAATGGCTGCTGGTCAAGTAACGTAACATTTTCCTATTGTATCGACTAATAATTTATTGCCTTCACGATACAGTTGGTGTTTTGTTCAGTGTACTATTGATCGTTTTCACATTTCTACAAATTTTCATTACTTGATGTTAACAATTGGTAATGTCTATATCACTGTTTCTATCACCGACATGCCAATATCAATATCTTTTTATTACCCTCATTTGTACAACTGTATTAATTTAATTAAAATTTCTTCCAGAAATACCATGTTCCTTTGTGCTTAGGCTTTTCTTCTTTACCTCATTCCCCTTTACCTATTTTGGGAACCATGTTTTCCGTTTTTCTGCGCCTCTCAACGACTTCCCTTTTAAATAAAAGATCTGCGTCTCCCGTCGCGTTACCGACCACCTTTTCTGCTGGTTTCTACGCTGTTGTGACCTCCCGAACCTCCTTCCCCCTCGCTGTCGTTGCCTTCATCCCCGCAGACTTGTTGCCTCGGACATCAGCGTCTTCCTGTTGTTCCCACCACATCTAAGAGCACGTGCCCCTATCCGAAACCCCTTTCCATAGCCACCAATTTTCCTGGAAACACCTCCCCTTTCCCTCTTACCTTTTCCGGCGCGGACCTCCTCTCTTGTCGCCTTGAATTCACCTCGTGGCTCACGGCCAGCCTGCCATTTGTTCTGAATGCCCGTATCGCCGTAGCCTGCCACAACGTTATCTTTGCCCTTCACATTCTGTACGACCCCCCTGAAACAGCGGCGCCGCGCCTGCCATCGCCCGCAGGGACGACTGGGCGGTGGGCGTTGGGCGGTGGGCGATGGCGGTGGGCGGGTGTGGGCGGTGGGTTGTGGGCGGAGGGCGGTGGAGGCTGGGCGGTGGTGGTGGGAGGCTGGGCGGTGGAAGGCTGGGCGGTGGGAGGCTGGGCGGTGGGTGGTGGAGGCTGGGTGGTGGGAGGCTGGGTGGTGGAGGCTGGGTGGTGGAGGCTGGGTGGTGGGAGGCTGGGTGGTGGGAGGCTGGGTGGTGGGAGGCTGAGTGGTGGGAGGCTGGGCGGTGGGAGGCTGGACGGTGAGAGGCTGGGCGTAGGCAGTGGGCATAGTGCGGGCGGAGTGCGATGGGAGGCTGGACGGTGGGAGGCGGGGGGGCGTGGCGGTGGGCATAGGACGGGCGGAGGCGGTGGGAGGCTGGACGGTGGGAGGCTGGACGGTGGGAGGTTGGAGGGTGGGAGACTGGGCGGTGGGCGGTGAGCGGTAGGTGGTGGGCGGTGGGAGGCTGGGCGTGGGTGGTGGGCCGGGAGCGGTGGACGTAGGGCGTGCGGAGGGCGGTGGGAGGCTGGAGGTGGAGGCTGGGCGGTGGGAGGCTGGGCGTGGGCGACGGGCGTAGGGCGGGCGGAGTGCGGTGGGAGGCTGGGCGGTGCGAGGCTGGGCGGTGGGAGGCTGGACGGTGGGAAGCTGGGCAGTGGGCGGTGCGCGGTAGGTGGTGGGCGGTGGGAGCTGGCGTGGGGTGGGCGGGCGAGGGCGTAGGGCGGGCGGAGGGCGGTGGGAGGCTGGAGGGTGGGAGGCTGGACGATGGCAGGCTGGGCGGTGGGAGGCTGGGCGGTGGGCTGTGGGCGGTCGGCTGTGGGCGGTGGGCAGTGGGCGAAGGACGATGGGCGAAGGGCAGTGGCCGGTGGCCGGCGCGCCGGGCCCGCGGGGTGAGGGATTGAAGGACGGCCTATCTCAGGCATCCGCAAGTTGATTGAAGGCCCTTTTCAGCGTTGGGAAGAACCATAATAGACCGCCGGCGGGCGCGTGGGGTTGCGGGGCGGGGTGGCAGGCACAATGGAGATGACCTTTCGGGTGACCGCAGCGCCCCCTCGTCCCGCTTCACTAGCTGCCACCCCCCTCCCTCGCCCCGACGCCATCGCATCCGGCCACTGCCTTCGCTCCGAGGCGCTGGAGGTGGCAACGCCACAAGTGACGGAGGTGGAGGCGAAGGTAGAGGATGGGGAGACGATAATAGAAGCGTTGACGGAGGGGAAGGGGGAGGCAGCGAAGGCGATGACGGAGGAGATGGTGGAGGCAGTGGAGGGGCGGAGCTGTGGAGGCGATGGAGATGATGGGGTCAACACCAGATGGCGGTGGGGCAATAGTGGTTGGGAAGCCTCCTTCCGGGGGGGAAAAGTCACTGCAGCCCTCTGACCGGGAAGTCCAAGGTTCGAGTTCTGACGGCGGCAAGATTTTCGACACTAGCTTTTCAGCTAGATCGAATTCAGTCGCTGCCTGGAGGAGAATCCTAGCGGTCGGCTGCTCTGATCGGTAGTTTTCCGTGGTTTCTCCGATCAACACCTGGCGAGTGCCGGAGCAGTACCTTAACAAACGGGCCACGAACCGCACGCGATCTTTCCTTCCTCTTCCTTGTCCTCTCCTCTCCTCTTACACACACACTTACACTAACATGCACTACACTACCATGCATCCTGGGAGCTCAGGGATTGACCTGGCTGGGGGAGCTTAGAGAGTCCTGGTTAGGGGGAAACCCCGCTAGCCAACGGTAGGTTCCGTAGATAAAAACATGCACTACACTTAAGGGATTAATGATCTAAGCTGTTGATGCGCACATAATCACTAACCAGCCAACTGACCGGTTGCCGACATACCGCATGCTGACCGCATGCCGACACTGAACATGACCGGTTAACATGGGAACGCCATGTAGATTTTTCCCCATGCAGTTGATGAAGTAACGTCATACCCGTCACCTGACACTGGTTTAATGCCCCAACCCAATTGTCGACATTTTGATGGCTGAGTTCCTCTCCACGTAAGCGAGCTGCTGCCCACACCATGGAGAGGGAAAGACTATGCAATGAGAATGGCATGCAACTCCACTTCGATATCGTCGATCTTTTAGAGGTTATGGGACGCCCCTTAGTTGGTGGGGCACACTCAATATTTTTAATATTTATTGCCCTTACTGTCCCGCGGAATGGAAGGAAAACAAACATCTCCACCGTTGTGCGCAAGTAAATGGCTTAAAGTATATATTGGAAGGTTAATTTAATCTCTGAATACAATTTTTGAGTAAATAATAATAGAAAAATGTTATTAACATTTAATTTTAAATAATACCAGTTTCACATGTGACACAAACATATTATCCTTTGCATAGGACTTCCGTCAGTACGTAAAATTTATTTGACATAGTTCAGATGCGTTTGTTTCACACGGATAGGAACTTGATACGTTTTACATGACGGAGTTCTAAAAGAATTTTAATGCCATGCTTCGAAAGGCAGTATTTTTTATTCGGGTTTTCATTATACTTACTTAATACATTTGTGACTTTACTAGGCTTCTACTCTATAAATATGTGTGTTTTGTAGACCCAAAACTGTAACGACTTCAAGAAGATCACAATTTTGAAGTACATTTTGTACAATATAACAAACGTTCGTTCAACTCCTGTTTCGGATATTGATGCAGTTCAAAGCTACATACTTCAGGCATTTTCTTGTTGTCTTTCACAATACTTCCCCGATATTTCTGATCGATGAAATCCCCGATATTTTAGTTATCATCCCACAAAAGACAAAATTGTTTAATGCTATGTTTGTGTTTTCGTACCATGAACTTTGTAAATACATCGAGTTTGGAGAAGAAAATGCCACTATATGAGCAAGTTTGTAAACGTGACGCTTCACATTGAAGGAAAATAACTTTTCAGATGAAAGCAGTGAAATCTGCCAGTAATTTATTTACAAACTCCTCTTCGTATTACTTCTAAAATCATGAGACCAAACAGTGTCTAAAACATCCAAATATCTTGACCTCTCTTAGTTTATTTTAGGAAACCAGATGATGATCGTTCGATGTCCAAAATGATCTCCTGTACATGAAAATGATCTTTTGACCTCCAAAATTTATCATTACTGTATTATTTGAGCAACTATATTTTTAGAGGGAATTATTCGAGAATTTAAAAGAATCAAAAATCCTATTCGCGTTATGGTCAAGATTCTCTCTTTAAAAGAGCGATATTCTGAGGTGGGTAGCGACCGTAGCACGAAATAACATCTACAAAAAAAGCGTCGAAACCCATTTTTTATTAATTAATTTCATTTCCTAGTAGATTAGCTTTTTTATTTATTACAGTCGAGGATGAAAAAATAGATTATTACACGCTAAAAATTCTTTTTCTTTATAACTTACATAGTAGAAGATTTTTAAAACAGTTTAAATCATCGTAATATCACATTTAGTTATTAAAATGTATTTTTATTTCTGACCTACAGTTAGTATTTTAAACGTAAACTAGTGATATCTTGAATGAGTTCCTTTGGTATAGAAATCAGCGGCAACCATATTATTTTATCGCTTTGATTGGTACGGAGACCAGCAGAGCACCTAAGAGGAATTAGGTGCCTGCAGTCACTGTAGTTCCTCTGACCGGGAGGACCAAGTCGAGTCCAAACGGTGGCAGGATTTTCGACACTAGCTACCTAGCTAGGTCGAGTGCAGCCTCTGTCATGAAGAGAATTCTAGCGGCTGGCTGCTCTGATCGATATTTTAGTCGTGATATCTCCAATCAACACCAGGCGAAAGCTGCAGCAGTACCCTGGCAAATAAGATCCGAACCGGGCGGGCGATATATCCTTCCTCTTCCTTGTCCTATCCTCTCCCCTTACAGACATACACACTTACAAGCGCAGTACTACCGCTCAAGCCGGGAGACCGGTCGGGCGCTTAGAACTTGTCCCAGCTGAGATGGTGCCCCACTTGTGGGAGATACCTGGTTGAGGACATTCCCGCTAGCCGACGGAAGGTCGGCGCCGGATATTGCCATCCAGCGGTTGAAGATAACAGCTAACTCCAGAGGATAAACATGCACTACACTTACGGGATTAATGACCTTAACCGTTAACCCCCAATCACTAATCAATCAATCAACGTAGAACAATCACAATGATTCAAAAGATGCACCAACATATTCATCTATTAGGTGTGTAGAAACTTAGCAGAATGTATACCAATTGAGAAATACCTGAATATGCCCACGCTTTATTTTTTTTCACACAGCATACAACAATGAATGTACGTTGCACACCCCTTCAATTATTTATTGCTCTTATTAATTCTAAATATTTCTAAATGTACTGTTAATGGTAATTTTTTCCCAATCATTGATTCTTCTATCGACCATTAAAGAAAGGAATGATGAATGTTCAAGCAAGTCGACCATACAAGAAGGAATAACGATATATTGATCGATGTAAGTGCGCGTGAAAGTTTCCTCAGATCTATCATACTGCCTACAAGCATTATAAGAAACTCCATCACAGTAATATTTACTTACTGTCTCCCATGTACTGACCTTGAGGCATGAGAGCTATAAGTCTACCTTATTCGCGCCATTGATCTCTATTGTCAGTCCAGAAGCGCTTCCTCACGTTCTTTTGTGGTATGCTTTTGTTCGGCAACAATGCACACCATTTGTAATATTGAAAACAAGCACGCGTTCGTTTGAACGCATTTTCGTTAGACATATTGTGTATTTTTTTACACAAAGTGTGGAAAGAGTACTCTGCAATCTATTGTTATATTTTTAATATGACACCTACTCTTTTATTGAATGTAATCTGATCTGCGTTTTGCTCCGTAATGCTCACATTGTACATGAAAGCGAGCACAGTAAAATGTTTTAATTCTGTTCGTACGGTTAGTATAAGCAAAAGCATATTTCTGCCTTTGTTTTGGAGTAATGCTCTGAATATTATTTTGAATATAATGCATACTCATATTTATTACTTTTCTTCTACACATTGTTTACAATCAAATTGTTCACGTTACTCGTCCAGCAACCTTGTTGATTTTATTATTCATAGTGGTAGTCCAGTGCATCAACTGATGTCACTGTAGCGCTTCTATCCGGGAGGTCCTAGGTTCGAGTCCTGACGGCGGCAGGATTTTCGACACTAACTTTACAGCTAGGTCGAATTCAGTCGCTGTCTCGAGGAAAATTCTAGAGGCCGGCTGCTCTGATCGGTAGTTTTCCGTGGTTTCTCCGATCAATTTCAGGCGAATGCCGGAGCAGTACCCTACCAAACGGGCCACGGACTGTGCGTGATCTGTCCTTCCTCTCCCTACTGCGAGCCACCGTCGTGTGCGGTACAAGCCGTAAGGCCAGCACCCGACCTGAGACGTCTAGGGGGGGTGGCGAACACAATTCACCAGATGGTCGACTAGCTCAGTATAGACGTCCCAGTGTGGACACAATAAATAAAAAAAATAGGGGGGGCAGGGTCGTGAAGATCGTTTATGGATTGGATGCAAAATTACAAACAACTCGGTGAGAATCACTTTTCACTAAATTCAGAATATATTCTAAAAATATTGGCTGCTTTGACAAATACATACAATGGCACATAAGAAAAAATCAAATACAGAATACTCTTGACCAAAAAAAAACACTAATAACACAATACACAATTTCCTACTTTCATCTACAACCCAATTGTTTAAGAAACACACATTGAAAATCAAAATTAATACTTTTCCTAAACATTACTTTTACAACAAAAGGAAACTCTTTCTCTCTCTAAAATCAGAAATTACTATTATTATAATTATACTCTTACACAAACTCTTAATCACTATATTACAATATTTGATCTTGAAATCCTTTTTGAAAGAAAAGATTGATTCTGTTCTCACGTATTAGAAGTCGGAAACAAATGTACTTTTACTTTTCTTATCTTTTAAGCGTGGTAAATCTGTTACCCTCCCTTTTTCTTTCTACGTGATAGATACAGAATGAGCTTTCTTATTAAACTGAATCACTCCTATCCTTACAAAACATTTTATTTGGAACGACCTTACTGTGTTCTCGGCCGCGTAGAGCAGTCCACTTTGCTTCCTTCTACACCTTTCCACCGAGCTGCTTCGGCCTTGAAGCGTCGTGGCCTCGGGTTGAGAACGCCGTTGCTCCTCAGAAATCGCCTTCTTCTTCTCGTTCAAGTTTTATATGCTTGAATACTCTCATATGAATTTTACTTTATTTTCGATTACAGTTAATGACCAACTGGATATTCAGAGTGAAAATGAATCCAGAGATCACCCTTTTTATATGAGCACCAACTTCAAGAGAGTATTTAAATATACGAAAAGCATGTGAAAAAAAAAAACTGGAAAGAGAAATGAATGCAAGCTATTAATTACTGCCATCTATTCAAAATTTCTCTCCTAATTCTTCCATTATAAATTCATAACATTTCTTATTATCTTTCTTCTAAGATTATGTTTAAATCAATTTATAATAGAATAATTACCTCTTCTGGTCTTCTAGAAGAGTTTTCCTCAAAAAAAGTTGCAAATCTGAAGTCCGCTGCATTGTCACTTCCTGGCGTACCGTTTTCCATACGTCCGCCCAGTTCAGCTGCTACCTTCAGAAAGAACTTTTCTTTCATCCGACCTCCGGTCTCGCCCTAGGTATAAGGTGGCGGTCTCTCTTGTTTTAAATTCTAATTATCATTCCAAATATCCATCCGCGTTGGCGCCGTTCAAAATATTCTTTTCCCTCGCTTTCTTAGGGCGGTATGTGACACGTTTTCGGAATCTAAGAAAACGGGCGGTCACATAACCCCTTCTTTCGGAAAAAAAGATTTTATGGGATTTGATTTCATATGCCGTAAAATCTTTTCACTAAAATTTATGCTCTTCTTTTTTCTTGATTCTAGAACGTCGAGCAATCTTGTTCTCTTCCTCTTGTACTCTTACTCCTTTTCTTCTTCCTCATCTTCCTTCTTCTTTCTCCTCCTTGTTTTTCTTCTTACATGATTCTTGTCGGTTACTTTATCTGTTTGTTTGTTTCATCATTTTGCCACTTATTTCATTCTTTAAATGGTCGCAAACTGTGGAAATTGTACTTCGATTGTCTTCCCACTTTCATCTAGTGTGCTTTCGCAGCAACGGAAGAAATATTTCAATGTGCATGGCGAAATTAGGAATAAATCTGGCGTAATAATTGACGCAACCTAACAAACTTTTGAGTTGTTTCGTGTTTTTTGGCGGTGCAATTTTATCTATCTCTCGCATCTTTTCCATATTCATTTTGACTCCGTTAACTGTCACATCATAACCCAGGAACTTAACTTGTTTAGTGCAGAAATTACTTTTCTCCAAATTCAGTTGTAAATTATTTTCAATCAGACGTTTCAACAAAATATCTAGCTTAGTCATGTGTTCTTCAAATGTCTTAGAATACACAAGCACGTCATCAATATAGATAAAAACATCGCTGGACATCTCTCTGCCAATGATATTGTCTAGACATTGTACAAGAGCAGATGCACTGTTCTTGAGTCCAAATGGCATTTTTTTGAAGACATACGAAATTCCCGGTGAATAAATCCTGTATATTGTCTACATTCAGGTGCTATCGCTATTTGCCAATACGATGCAGTGAAGTCGGTTGAACTCAACCACTTGATGCCGGATAATTGATTAGTTAAATCCTCTACTCGCAACGGTCTGTCTCTGTACGGTAAGGTAACTTGATTCAATCGCCTTGCATCTAAACACAACCTTATCTTCCCATTACTCTTTGGATTTTTTTACTCTTTCTGGAATGACATATTGGTAACCCGTGAATGGTGTTTTATCTGTTAATTCTATTTCGAATTGAAAATCTTTTACTGGATTCTTGTTTTTGCAAAACAGCTTTTGATTCCTAAGTAATACTTCAGTTAACTGTTTTTTCTGATATGCATTGAGATTATCGTTGCACAGTTCATCATCAAATGAGATTAATTCGATTGATAATGTCGCCACCTCTTCTTCACTAGATAGTTCTATTTGGTTTGCGGCGGGATGGCGTGTCGAAACAAACCTTTCTAATTTTCCGACTCATGTCCGCGAGATGTACTTGGTCCTGTATTTCTGGGTTGGAAAACTCTCTATCAATAGAATTTTTCTATTTCTATCCCTAGACGAGGTCCTGTCTTGTCTAGCATAAGTTTGTTTTTCTTGGTGATGTTTCGGTTTGTAAGTTTCTCCCGTTTCTGGTTTGCTTACATTATGTTGTTGCTGTCTGCTATCTTGACCATTTACCGGACCATTAGCATTTGCCCTTGCTTTCTGTAACCTTTCATTATACACGAAAGTGGCATCATACAATCCTAGCTGCGTTATTAATTTTTCAGTGGACATTGGTAAGAGATTCTTAAGCAAATTTTGCGTCGAGGAAGGAAAATGACGTATTAATAAACAGACAATTTCTTCATCCGGTATCGTCGGAGTACATAATTTGAAACAAGCTAATTTCTCCGTTGATATTCCTGCATGGACATCGTACCCTTCTTCCACGTACCATACATTACATTAACTTTAAAATTGATTTGAGTTTCGTTATTCCAATATCTCGAATAAAATTTTTCTTTGAGTTCGGCCATAGTTTTGGGAAACTCTCCTAAACTATCTGCCCAGATTCGTGCATTACCCTGCAACATCTGATAAACGATTCTAGTTTTCTTACTGTCCGGAACACAATTTAAAGAAAGAAATTATCTACCTCTTTCATAAATACACATGGATTTTCATCTCCCCTGCACTGAAATTAGGAGTACACGGCAATGAAACATACGTGGGCTGAACACTTCCTCCACTCGGTGGTAAATTTTCTAATTGATTTTTCAGTTCTACTACTTCATTCTTATATGCATTAATTTGATGTTGTAGAACGCCATCCTGTTCAGAAAGAGCCTTTATTCCACTATCTAATTTATTAGCTTGAACCTGAACTTGTTCAGTAACTAATTTCTGGAACTTTCTACTCCTTGTTCTACCTCAGTCTGCCTGTCGGATACGGCGTTTACAAGATCCGATTGTGTTTCGATCCTAGTTTCAAATTCTTTCGTTACTTGATCCACTTTTTCTTCTAATTCAAGTCCCAGCTCCGTGAATTTTTTCTCTAAGTTCTCGTGTTCCTGTGCTAATTCTTGTTGAACCTCGCTCTTAAATTCGACCTTCCACTGCTCCGCTAATTCAGTAAACTGTGCTTTTAAATTTTCTTCTAACTTCCTATTATTTTCTTCTAATTTCGTGTCGAATTCCGTGAATTTTGTTTCCAATGCATTTATTGCCGAGTTATTCTCCTCTAATTTGGTTTCCAAATTATTTATTGCCGAGTTATTTTCCTCTAATTTGGTTTCCAAAGTAACCTTGTTCTCCTCTAATTTGGTTTCCAAAGTATTTATTGCCGAGTTATTCACCTCTAGTTTAGTTTCCAATGTAACCCCTAATTTTTTTATGGTTTCCTCTGTTTTTTGATCCTGCATGACTAACCTCACATCTAATTGTTGCATAAATTGACCTATTAATCGTTGCATCATTGAATTAGCCCTCTCGAGGTTTCGTTCTTCCTCATCCTGATCTCGTGTTGGCGTTGGCTGTGATTCTGTCGGCGACGTCTCACTAGTTTCCCCTGCCGTTCCTAGTTCTACTCCTGTCGTTTCCTCCACGATCATCGTACCTGGTGCTTGTCCCCCAGTTTCCCTATCGCTATCTGATTCCTCAGAAGTTCCTTCCACGGTAGGTAAATTCCTAGCCACGTTATACTTATCTGCCATTTTGAATCTATTAACTGCCTAGAATCAATCAATTCTTTTCCCAGACACCATACACCTCTCACAAAATATTTCACACAGAAATACCAGACACAATTTGAAACTGATAAAACTCTCATATAATAAATATCCTTTTCGAAAAAAAACACTCCTGAAATAACACACTTTTACTCAACACACTTGTACTCTGCAACCTGGTCAGAAATTTTAGTGAACTGTGATTCAATTGTACTAGTAATTTTAGTTACACCAAATTTTGGTCTCGTTTATACCCAAATCGAGTTTGTCGTAAATGCATCCAATAATCGAGCCCCGCTTATGGGCGCCAATTGCGAGCCACCGTCGTGTGCGGTACAAGCCGTAAAGGCCAGCACCCGACCTGAGACGTCTAGGGGTGGCGAACACAATTCACCAGATGGTCGACTAGCTCAGTATAGACGTCCCAGTGTGGACACAATAAATAAAAAAATAGGGGGGGGCAGGGTCGTGAAGATCGTTTATGGATTGGATGCAAAAATTACAAACAACTCGGGTGAGAATCACTTTTCACTAAATTCAGAATATATTCTAAAAATATTGGCTGCTTTGACAAATACATACAATGGCACATAAGAAAAAATCAAATACAGAATACTCTTGACCAAAAAAAAAAAAACACTAATAACACAATACACAATTTCCTACTTTCATCTACAACCCAATTGTTTAACAAACAAACTTTTCCCTAAACATTACTTTTACAACAAAAGAAACTCTTTCTCTCTCTAAAATCCAGAGAATTACTATTATTATAATTATACTCTTACACAAACTCTTAATCACTATATTACAATATTTGATCTTGAAATCCTTTTTGAAAGAAAAGATTGATTCTGTTCTCACGTATTAGAAGTCGGAAACAAATGTACTTTTACTTTTCTTATCTCTAAACTGAATCACTCCTATCCTTACAAAACATTTTATTTGGAACGACCTTACTGTGTTCTCGGCCGCGTAGAGCAGTCCACTTTGCTTCCTTCTACACCTTTCCACCGAGCTGCTTCGGCCTTGAAGCGTCGTGGCCTCGGGTTGAGAACGCCGTTGCTCCCTCAGAAATCGCCTTCTTCTTCTCGTTCAAGTTTTATATGCTTGAATACCCTCATATGAATTTTACTTTATTTTCGATTACAGTTAATGACCAACTGGATATTCAGAGTGAAAATGAATCCAGAGATCACCCTTTTTTATATGAGCACCAACTTCAAGAGAGTATTTAAATATACGAAAAGCATGTGAAAAAAAAAAAAACTGGAAAGAGAAATGAATGCAAGCTATTAATTACTGCCATCTATTCAAAATTTCTCTCCCTAATTCTTCCATTATAAATTCATAACATTTCTTATTATCTTTCTTCTAAGATTATGTTTAAATCAATTTATAATAGAATAATTACCTCTTCTGGTCTTCTAGAAGAGTTTTCCTCAAAAAAAGTTTGCAAATCTGAAGTCCGCTGCATTGTCACTTCCTGGCGTACCGTTTTCCATACGTCCGCCCAGTTCAGCTGCTACCTTCAGAAAGAACTTTTTCTTTCATCCGACCTCCGGTCTCGCCTCTAGGTATAAGGTGGCGGTCTCTCTTGTTTTAAATTCTAATTATCATTCCAAATATCCATCCGCGTTGGCGCGCGTTCAAAATATTCTTTTCCCTCGCTTTCTTAGGGCGGTATGTGACACGTTTTCGGAATCTAAGAAAACGGGCGGTCACACTACCTACCTAACCTACTAAACCCATAAAAGCTACATTTTCTCTACCCAACACACATGAAACGGTGTGTACACACATCAAACGGTTAAAGAAAAGTTGGCATTTTAGGATTAAACTTTCAACTTTTGTCCCCTAAAATGAAATGGAAATTTAAACAGATGCTTTACATATCTACTGTGGAGCCCCTATCAGCATGATATGAAACTTGGGAACTACGCAAAATAATAAAGAAAAACTGATGATAGAAGAAACTGATCATCTACATCTCTCGTCATGACCACATTAGCTATGAAACAATAAGGAAAATAAATGACACAGTCTCAGCACGTTATTGTTGACAGTATTTGAGAAAGGGAGAGGTCCCTGGGGCGGTAGTTCAGTGCATCAACTGATGTCACTGTAGCGCTTCTATCCGGGAAGTCCTAGGTTTGAGTCCTGACGGCGGCAAGATTTTCAAAACTAGCTTTTCAGCTAGGTCGAATTCAGTCGTCGTCTGGAGGAGAATTCCTGCGGCCGGCTGCTCTGAACGGTAATTTTCCGTGGTTTCTCTGATCAACACCAGGCGAATGCCGGAGCAGTACCCTACCAAACGGGCAACGGACCGCGCGCGATATTTCCTTCCTCTTACTTGTCTTATCCTCTCCCCCTTACACACACACTTACACTAACATGCACTACACTACCACATATTCCGGGAGACCGGTCGGGAGCTTAGAGCTTGTCCCGGCTGGGGCGGTGCCCCGCTGGTGGAGAGTCCTGATTAGGGGGAAACCCCACTAGCCGACCATCCAGCGGGGGAAGATCACCGCCATCTCCCGAGAAAAAAACGTACACTACACTAACGGGACTAATGGCCAAAGTAGTTGACGCGCCCGGAAACACGAAAAAAACCAAACGATATGTAAGAATCTATAGTTGCATGTTTAAGAGACACGTAGGAGGTAGTGGTAGTTAAAATCCGCTCGTGTGGCTTGAGTGAGCGAACGAGAGCAAGTGCGATCCATTTGGTTTTCTGAAGAAAGCATACAATTAATCTCTTTATTGTGAGTTAATTAACTTCGTAACCCAGTATGCCTTTTATTACATGCTTCTATTGATTACAATTAACTTTTAGAAAGGTATCTTATCGTGGATGTGACGCAGGTCATAATTCAGTTTTCAATAGCGAATGAAACAACAGAACAGGCTAACATAAATTACACGAGGGTCTATAGGTACCTGGCATGAACATTTTATATCTAATGAACCGTTTTTTCTTAGGTTAATGAGAAACCCTAAGATTATACTCGACTCATTCGGCTCTCACCCACGTTACATTCAAAAGAAAGTACTTGCCTATAAAAAGAGACAAAAAGTGATAATTTACCTGATTTGTAATTACGCATTGATATTAAATGAACGTGAAATAAACATTGTACAACAACGGGAAACAAGTTAATTCTTAATAACCTTTGAATAATATACCACGTTTCAAAGTAATTATCGCGAATGAAACTTAATTTTACTCTCGTATGACACAAATTACTATTGTAGTTTATTGACTTAAACGTTTATAAGTATATATCACTTTCTACCAAAAGAAAAAAATAATATTAAAATTGTCTCGTATAAAACGGGAAAATATATTTTAATGTCTGTTAAGAGGTTGAAGTTTTCAGGTTCAAAAAAAGCTCACGTACTGTTTAGAACATGATTACTGTTATTCTAAACGATAAAGGGCGAAACAGTAATTTATCCACATCTCCGACAACATAAAAGATTTCATCTAATCTTCAGCAGGTGACTTCGTCATATGTTTCCCTAAATGAGCAGCGTATCTGTTCTCCTTCCAGTGCTTAGCAATTAATAAAAAGAATGAGGGAGAGGAGTCTTGCTAAGATACTCACCTTGCGTGTCCTAAATCACCTGTTTCATTCATCCTTCTCCTTGTTTACATCAGTGCATGTAGGTTAATTCCCTGCCACGATGACTGCTGTATTATTAGATAATGTGTCTAGACATGGAAGCAAGAAATTAGCATTTATCTTCCGTACCTCCTAAAGACCTTTCTTTATTTCACACTGGTTAGTAACATAGACGTAATGTGACACGTTCTAAAAAGAAAGATAGTAATAGTCAGGTTTACAGCCACCTATCACGTTTTAGGAGTTGTAAGAATTGCCAGTCATCAAGTGAACTGCCGATCCCAGAGTGGAGGTTAAAACAGACACACAAGTGCACCATCAGAGGGCAGAATGGTCGTTCGTAGACCTCCAGTGCTAGCGGCGCATTTCTCGTCTGTTGGGTCTCCGAAAGCGTTTCCAGCTCCAAACCGCTGGCCGCGTCCTTCATTAACCTCATTCGAGTAGCCACTGCCCCGCGGTGCCTTCCTTCCACAGGTTTGAGTGGCTCTTCATGTTCAACGCGGGGGAGCATCGGTTCGCATCCCGACTCCCTCGCAGGACGATTGACTTTATCAGCTGCCACCGCAGCGGCCTCTGCCTATTCACCGACGCATCCGCCCCCTCCGCGATGCCCGCTTGATCACCTCAAAATTCCGCTGCCGCTGTCGCCGCTTCCGCCCCCATTACCACCGCTGGCCCAGCTCCGTCGCGTTTTCCACCAACTGAGAGAGATGGCTCAGGGCATCAACTGATGTCACTGCAGTCCCTCTGACCGGGATGTCCAAGGTCCGAGTGTCGACAGAGATAGGATTTTCGACACTAGCTTTTCAGCTATGTCGAATTCAGTCGCTGTCTGGAGGAGAATTCTAGCGGCCGGCTGCTCTGATCAGTAATATTTCATGGTTTCTTCGATCCTGGTAAATGCCAGAGCAGTACCGTAACAAACAGGCTACATACCACGCGCGATTTTTCCTTCCTCGTCCTTGTATCCTCACCCCTTAAACACACACTTACACTAACATTCACTACACTATCACAAATGCCGGGCGACCGGACGGGAGTTTAAAGCTTGTCCTGGCTTGATCGGTGCCGCGCTCGTGGGAGATACCTGGTTGGGGAAAACTCCGCTTGTCGACGGTAGGTCGGTGCCGGATCTCGCCATACAGCGCGGGTAGACCATCGCCACCTCGCGAGCAAAACAACATGCACTAGACGTACGGGACTAGTGGCCATAGAAGTTGACGCGCCTGGAGTCATTAACAATTAATCCACCAATTCTCTTGCTTCACCCCGTAGTTACTTCTATTGCCACCATCCCCCCGCATCGATGCATTTAGCACTTTGGTGGGCACAACCTTCGCAATCCTACTTCTAATCCTCCCACCCTACCCTTTCAAAACTCTCCAGATTTACCTATTCCCCTCGTCCTAATCCACCCATTCCTCCTTTCAACGCATTCACCCTGAATTGTGGGAAGGTGTGATTTGGTGTTGTTAACGTTCTTATGAAAAGAAATATAAAGGTCATCTTCGTCAACATATTAGCTTTATTAAGATAGCCGGCTTTCGACGGCTTTGCCTTCATCGTCAGTCTCGCTGCTTTTGATAAAAGTCGGTCGACTGTGCCTGGCATGATGACCTCTTTTATTTCTTCGCATTCACCCTGTCTTTTCCCCACTATTGCCGGTCTTGCTCCGCCCACTTTTTCTAATCCCGGCCGGTCCCATCTACACTCTACCAGCATTGCCGGTCCCGCCCCCAACCATCTAGTCAGCGTGGACGTCGTTCGCGGGGTTTATCTTTCGGAATGCCAAATGAAAGTTCTTTTTGATTCATTTACGTCCGACAATCAGCCGAGGAAATAGGATAAGATGAACCAACTTTGAATAAGTCTCTCGGACTGTGAAATCGCCGTCTTCTGAGGAACCACCTCTCGTCAAGGGTGACGACAAACAGTCCCTTCGCTCTTCGGCCCTCCGCTTCTCGCCTTTTTCTCCGCCCCCTCCCTTTTTCTTTTCCTCCGCCTCGCCCTTTTGCGGCTCCTTCTTTTTTTTTTTCGTCGTTTCTCGCCATCTTTCGGAGGCGCAACCCGAGCGCCTACCGCTCTTGTTAAAATTCCATTTTCTTTATCATAAACCTCATAATACGCTTGCAGTTTACCTCTGCATTCAGCGAAAAACGAATGAAAACAAATTTTGCCGAGAGGGTGGCGAAGATTATTTCCGTTTCTTAAAAAACGAAAATTTAATTAACCTTTAAAATCTCGCCTCACCCGCAAGCCACCTCTTAGACTGTTTTTCGGGTTTGCAGTGCGCCAAGTTGCCACTTTTATCTCGTCGCATGTTCTTTACTTAATGTGTTGATATTAGAATGTTTTGAGTCTCTTCAAAAACTTCACGTATGGTCTAAGTAATAAAAACATATGTTTATTCAATAGTAGGGATATCGTTTTGCAGTTTGGGAATTACAGAGTCGATTGCAATTATGCTAGCTAATTCAGTGTTATATCGTGTTAAATGTGGAGATAAACTCACTGACGAGGAAGTTTAATCAATCGCTTGCGGCTGATAATTGGTTTACGTGCATATTTTACGTTGACAAATTTCATAATCGTTCCTTTTATTGCAGTAATTCGGTTGTATGATAGTTATTTGTACATGTAGTCTTTTAAGCCAGTGAGTTGTCCGTAAATTCAATGGAAATGATTTGGTGAGATTGAATCATAAATCTTTTGGTAGATACAAAAATATTTTGTTTTAATTTAATTGCACAGAGAGAAGAAAATTAATATGGTGTATTAAAATAATTACAGAAAAATCAGTACATTCAATGGAAAGTTTTGCGGAACAATTATAATTATTCTGTGTATGTTAGTTAGATAGCAATAAATTAAGCATGAAGCTGCGTCCTACTTTTTTAAATTTATTTTAAACACTATTAAATATTTGATTGAAATGACTACGAATATTCATGTGAAGAAAGTCTCTTTAACTATTTTTCAAAGGCACATAACTCGAACGAAATATGGATAGGGTGAATTTAAAATAAAAATGCTTTCAAATTAAATTTTTGACTAATTTGTAACATGGGTTATAATGTTTAAAATAATGTTCTTAATGTGATGGTTAAGCGATAATATAGCTTTTAAGCAAACACGATATATAGCCTACACTGATCACTTGAGTTATTATTTAAGAAATTGTAATCTTTTTTGAAAAATTATATTGAATGTAACATGAAAAGTTCGTCATCCCATGTTGAAATTTCCGTATTAGATATGTAGTGACAATTTCAAATTGTGTAAATATGTAGTGCCTGTGCCTATGCATGTATATTCATATGCAGATGCACATTGGCAAGGAATTCAGAGCGTTGTGAAACTCGGTTAAAGGGTCGCGGGACGCAGCTGACCCCCTTCACGCAGAGGGCGGCGCGAGGGCATCGCGTGGGTCCCAACGGCTTCGCTCGGGGGCTCCACAACCAGGGGCGGGAGGCGGTGCGGGGGGGAAAGGGGCGGGGGCGAGGACGGGGATGGAAAGGGGCGGGCGAGGACGGGGATGGAAAAGGTGGCGGTGACGAGGACGGGGATGGAATAGGTGGCGGTAGCGAGGACGGGGATGGAAAGGTGGCGTTAACGAGAACGGGGATGGAAAAGGCGGCGGTGGCGAGGACGGAAATAGAATAGATGGCGGTAGCGAGGACGGGGATGGAAAAGGTGGCGGTGGCGAGGACGGGGATGGAAAAGGCGGCGGTGGCGAGGACGGGGATGGAAAAGGCGGCGGTAGCGAGGACGGGGATGGAAAAGGTGGCGGTGACGAGGACGGGGATGGAAAAGGCGGCGGTAGCGAGGACGGGGAGGAAAAGGTGGCGGGGAGGAGGGAAGGGGGAGGAGGTGGGGGGGGGAGGAGGGGGTTGCACAAGGTGGCGATGACGAGTAGGGGCGGGAAAGATGTCGGTACGTGGTCGGGAATGGAAAAGCTCGTACGGGCGAGGACAGGGATGGAAAAACTAGTGGTGTTGAGAACGGGGGAAAAGGGGGGTAAAGAGGGGGGGAGGGTGGGATGGAAGGGAGGGTAGAGAAGGCGGCAGAGTGAGCGATGTTGGAGGTGGACAAGGCGGCGGCTGTCGAAGCGATAATGGGAGTGGAAACAATGCGGCGGCAGGGGGGGTGGAAGAAGCGGCGTGTGGCGGGGAGAGAGGTCGACGAGGAAATTGTAGCGGAGGGGAGGTTAGAGGTAGAAGCGGCAGTAGTGTGCGCAAGTCAAAGAAAGACATTAGCTGTAGTAAGGATAAGGGGGAGGGTAAAACGGTGGAGGCATTGAAGAGGGCGTGAGTGACAAAAGATGGCGGTGATGATTGCAAGGACGCGGTGGATAAGACGGAGGTGGCAGTAGGGAAGACGTGATGGATGCGTGGTGGCAGCCTGGGGATGGGGGAGGGGGGAGGGCAGTGGGCTGGGAGGGGGGGGGCGCGGGGGCGGGGCTGGAGGCCGCTCGCACGTCCGGCACAGGCCCCCAAGGGAGCGGGTTAAAACTGTAGGCGGCGGCGGCGGCGGCGGTGGGGACGGTGGGAGCCTCGCTTTCTGCTGGCAAATTGAGTTGGCAATCCTTCAGAGGGCGAGTGCAGGACTGCTGCGAGTCCCTCCACGCCTCTTTCCACTCGTCTCCTCTCCTACCTCCCGGCGCGCCCCTCCGCGCCCCGACCCACCCTGCCGCGCCCCGCCCCGCCCCGCCCCGCCCCTCCCCGCCCCTCCCCGCCACGCCACGCCACGCCACGCCACGCCACGCCACGCCACATCACGCCACACCACGCCACGCCACGCCACGCCACGCCACGCCACGCCACGCCACGCCACGCCACGCCACGCCACGCCACGCTACGCCACGCCACGCCACGCCACGCCACGCCACGCCACGCCACGCCACGCCACGCCACGCCACGCCACGCCACGCCACGCCACGCCACGCCACGCCACGCCACGCCGCGCCCCGCCCCGCCCCGCTAAGCCACGCCGCGCCCCCCCCCGCCCCGCAGACCGTATGCTCTGTCGCCTCCGGGCTGAATCTTCATCTTCGCTCGGCGTCAACCACCACCACTGAGTGTCATCGGTTTTAAGCTTCCTGAGTGGTCTCTGCTCACTTTATGCCCTTATTACCTCCGCACAATTTTAGTAGTACTGCAGTTGGTGTCGTTGCATTATCATCCTATCCGTTCTGTCGGGTACCCTTATGTAAATCAGCTACGTTTCTGCACCTGATTCTTTCGCATCTGAGATCTTTATTGCAGTAAATTTGCTAATCATTTACTAGTCAATACTCACTATTATTACATCACTTATTAAACATTCTTAAATGTCCATAACATCACATTGTCGGCACCGTATTTTCATACATGATTTTTCAGAGTAAACTTTCTTCGTTTTTACTGTCTGATCTGTTTCCTTCCGTCGCCTCCTACAATTTAGTGGCACCATTCAGTTTTGTAAAACTTGGTGGCATCATTCAATTTTGTAAATATTGGTGATAATTCACTCATGATTGAGTATTAATTTTCATGTTTTAACGCCATGATCAACTTGAGAGGTTATCTTCGATTCCCCAACAGTATCAACTATGATCATTTTAAACATTATTTTCATAATTTTTTTTTTTTTTTACATTATCTCAATTTTTCATTTCGTTTTCCCTCTTTTACATGGTTGACTTGGTGCTTTTCCACAGATTACTTCATTCTGCATCAGACCCACTTCTTTCTTGCTTCATTTTTTCCATTATAATTTTGTTTACTTCCTTCTGCTTTTGATATGAGTCGCTGTTTATTTTAATCACTCTTCCTTCATCTTATTTTTAAATTCCCCACTTCTTTCTCCATTTCTCTTTCTAATTTTTCCTTTTTCGGAATTCTCTCGCACGTTCTTCCTTGTCATTTCAAGTCACCCTTTTCCCGCCTTCTCGATGGCCTTCCCAATTGTCGTTCCGTCTCAGGTCGGTGCCCGCCCCGAGTGACTTCTCTGGTCACCGCCGCCCCCGCCTACGCCCCCGCCCCCGCCGCCCCCGTCGCCCCACCGTCCCCGTCGCCCCCGCCCCGCCGCCCCGCCGCCCCGCCGCCCCGCCGCCCCGTCGCCCCGCCACCACCGTCCCCGCCGCCCGCTACCCGCCGCCCCCACCGCCCCAGCCACCTCCGCCGCCCCCGCAGCCCCGCCCCGCCACCCCGCCACCACCATCCCGCCACCCGTCCGCCCGCCACCTCGACGCCCCGCCGCCCCGCCACCCCGACACCCCGCCGCCCCCGCCGCCCCCGCCGCCCCCGCCGCCCCGCCGCCCCGCCGCCCCGCCGCCCCGCCGCCCCCGCCGCCCCGCCGCCCCGCCGCCCCGCCGCCCCGCCGCCCCGCCGCCCCGCCGCCCCGCCGCCCGCCGCCCCGCCGCCCCGCCGCCCGCCGCCCGCCGCCCGCCGCCCCGCCGCCCCGCCGCCCGCCGCCCTGCCGCCCCGCCGCCCCGCCGCCCTGCCGCCACTCCCGCCTGCCCCCGCCGCAACCGCCGCCCCCCCCATTACTCCCCATTACAATCCGCAACCGCTGCCTCCACCGCCCTTGTGCGGGCCACCCGGGAATTAATTAAAATATAGGGACAAAGTTCCGTGAGCGGGTCGTCGAATGCTGGGAACAGGGCTAGCGTCGTGGAGCGACGCCGCGATATCCGGGGGTGGGGAGGGGGAGGAGACCGTTGCCTCCCTTTCAATTTTGCCCGCGCCAACTTCGGGCCGAAGGTGCCGCCTCGATTGATTTGGGGAAGAAGCGAAGGCCTGGCTGCGAAGCGGGAATTTCTCGAGTTTTATCGGGGAAGTTGGAGGTCGTGGGAGGAGGGGCGAAAGAGATGTGTGTGTTTTTTCAATAAAACGGAGTTGCAGGTCGCAACAGATGCGATGAGGTTTGGCTCTGCTCTTTCAGGAATTATGCTTTGGGTCCACTAGTTTGGTAATACAATCAATGTGTATAGGAAAATGATCTTAATGATAATTTATTTAAAATGCTTACTTAAAACGGATTTTTTTATGAAACTTGAACATGCAAAGCTAACATCACTACATTTAAACCCTAAACATTTTTAATAATAATAATAATAATAACAATAATAATAATAATAATAACAATAATAATAATAATAATAATAATAATAATAATAATAATAATAACAATAATAATAATAATAATAAAATAATAATAATATAATCAATTAATAATACAATTTTTCATAGTTCAAATTAAAAAGAACAGTCAATGATAAAATATATTTCTAATGTATGTATTGTATGCTTGTATTTCAATATTGTTAAAGGTTATAAATAGCATAATAAAAAGGGTGAATTTTAATGCATGGAGTAGGTTTAGATATATTTAGTTCTATGCATACAATGTGAATTATTCGGTGCCCATTAACATCATCTCTATGAGTTTTTGTATTCCACTGAATTGTTCTAGTAGTGTAGGAAGTGGAAAGAGGTAGGGACAAGTTTTCAAAGAAGGTCTAGAGCGCTACTTCTTCATTGTTGTTCATTGGGAGTCTTTTGAAACTTGACGAACTGTCTATAAGTAAATTAAGTGGGGAAAACATTGTTAAAGTTTTCCGATTGTGAAAATGCGTAATACTCTCAGTACATCAAAAATTACGTCCTAATAGAAAAAAAACGATGACACAAATTAGGTCAAACAGTACAGAGTATGAGTAACAAAATTACTTTACATTCTAGTTTTTTATATAACGAGAAATTAAGAAAGGTGTACGAACATGAAAATTCATTCTCAAACAAAATTATAAATTTAAACTTGTTTTAGCGAGAACTCGGACAACTTTAATATATGTATGCGTTGAGTTTGTGTGCCGGTGAACATTTGTGAACACCCATCTTCTAAAACGACAGAACAAAAAGAATTTCTTCGTTGTGTGAAACGACATAGTGGAACGCCCTGGTATGTGCGGTTGGTAGTGAGACGAGTTTTACTATTGTCTAGAGCTTTTTTTAGTTTTCGTGTGACGCTATCTTTTTTCAAGTTAGTTGTAAACTTGTGATGCCTCTTTTTTGCATTTCCTCTGAAATATCTTCTCGTGTCCTGCGTCGTTTTTCTTCTAATGCATATTGTTTCATTTAATTTCGTAATTCAATTTATCTTTTATCTCATATATTCGTTGCACATAATTAATGAGAAACGCTGGAGAGAAGGTTGAGGTTAGAAAGTCGCCAAATCGGTTACGCGAACACCTAAACCTATAAAAAATAAGTCACAAACTTATGGTCTGTTATATTTCTAATACTAAATGTGGGTAACTATAGAAATGTTTGTACAAATGTTATCTTAAGTTGTCCAATTCATTTAAAAATTGATGAGAACTATTGAACTCATAAGGAAAGTGAAACTGAACTTATATATACGTAATAAACATTAATGTATTGCAAATAAATTTGCAGTGGGCTAAGATTGAGAATAACATTATGAAATACAATCACACATATGCGAACTAATATATGTTTGAGAAACTGACTGAATGTATATCGATTCATTATTCATCCTTCAGAAAAAATCCTCTTCCTAACCTCTACGATAATAATTTTGTTGGATAAAACTGTTTAAATAGTATGTTTTAACATTAACACGCACGAATAAAATATGTTGTATTGTATAATATAATTCGCATATTATACGTATCATAGTCACGAGACCTTATTGCAACACTGCTTATCGAAGATAAATCAGCAATGATGAAGGCAAATCTCGAAATGAATGCAGATATGCACTGCTTTGTTTTAATTGGTTAAATTGGACGTTTTCAAATAATAGCCGAGGTGTTAGTAGCGCAAAAATTGCAATATCTCAATATTACGTCACTGACCCCAATAATGCGAGGAAGTATGTGCTAGTTCAGCACTACTAGTTCTATTTGATAGGAATATGTTTTGTCGCAATTGGAATTGATCGTATCGGACAAAATTGTTTGAAGAATTATAAAAAGTTGTTTCGAGATTTTTTTTTTTTTCCGAAATACAAAACCGTTTGGTGGGCGTGGCTGCCGTGTTGTTCGCATACTTCCTACTGTGTTCAGCTTCTTCCTGCGCGACCTGGCTGCCGACGGCTCCGCCCGCGCCTGTGCCGCCACCTAGCGCCCGCGTCGCCCGCGTCGCCCGCGTCGCCCGCGAAAGAGCGCGCGCTCGTGTCGCCCTAATCCCGGGAGGCGCGGGAGGCTCCAGCTGAGCTCACAGCCACGCCCCTCCACGCAACGCCCGCCCTCACACCATGCCCGTCCCCTGGCGCTCCGTCTCGCCTCGCATCGCCTCGCCCCGCCCCGCCCGGCCCACCTGTCCCGATCCCCCGGCAGACCCCACCCGCCCCGCCCTGCCTGCACTGCACGCCTGCACGCCCGCCCGCCCGCCCCGCCGCCCCGCCCGCCCCGCCCGCCCGCCCGCCCGCCCGCCCCGCCCGCCCCGCCCGCCCCTCCGCCCCGCCCGCCCGCCCGCCCCGCCCGCCCCGCCCGCCCGCCCGTCCCACCTGCCCGCCCGTCCTTCCGCTCCGCCGCCCCATCCCTCCCGCCCACCGCGCCCGTCTCGATCCACCAGCCCCGCCCGCCCTCACCAGCCCGCCCGCCCCACCACGCCCTGACCCGCCCGCCCGCCCGCCGCGCCCGCCCGTCCCATCCAGCAAGCCCCGCACCGCTAGTCCGTCTCTCCAGTCCCGCCCCGCCTGCCTAACCCCGCGATCCCCGCCCCACCATCCTTGATCGCCCCCACCGAAGTGCAATTCATCACATCTCCCTGAAATTCTCTTTCTTTAGAGACTTCATTTATAAAGAGTGGTTGATTGTGAGAGCCGCAAAAGTTATGTATACTACTGAAATAATATAGGAGACGATAAAAACGCGAACCAATGGCGGCCGTTACTACTGCTTCTGTTATCAGTGCGGCGTTGCCAAAGCAACACTTGCCCTTGTTTCTTATGACATACACACTTTGCAAATCGACATTCTTGATATCATTAGCTACAAAATGAAAGTGGAAAAAATTAAATGGAATATTGTTATATTCATCAAATTTACTCGATATTACACAAATCACTCGTCATTCCGGCACCGTAGCATGCAAAGGGAGATAATCCATTTAACAGTTTTCATATTTATCTCAGTTAAATAACGCCATTTAAAATAGATTAAATGCTTGCATAATATTAAAAGTATTCGTAGATTCGATTCAGCAATGATTGTGAATGGTTTCGCGAGCTTAAGATCGCATCAAATTACGTTCACAAGTGGCAGTATCTCAAACAAAGCGCGGAAATATCGATTTTTCTATTTCGAACTTTTTACAATTTTCGGAAATGCAGAGAGTGTGCAGAAAATTACTTTTTTACAGTTATTTGCTACACATGTGAAAAAAAATTAAAAGAAAGCATTAGAAGCCGTTTCTGAGACATTAGTTTAAAATTTAAAAAAATAATTTATAAATTTTAAAATTTATTTTAGGATGTTTTCGATGAACACATTTCATGTAGAAATAAAATTACTATCGTAATTGTAGTTGTAGGAAGACGCCAAAAAAATTGAATTTTTGTAATTTTCGAAAAATCAGAGCTCAACGAAAATGAAACTTACATATAAGTGAGTTTAAGTTATTATCTACAGAGCACTTCTAGATTTATTAATACTTACTTTTTAAACCATCGGTTATTCAGGGTGTAGTGAAAAACTTAAATATTATTTACAGAACACTCATTCATTTATTAATACGTACTTTTTAAACCATCGTTATTCAGGGTGGTGAAAAACTTAAATATTACCTACAGAACACTCATTCATTTATTAATACGTACTTTTTAATCTATCGATTATTCAGGGTGTAGTGAAAAACTTATATCCCGTTTATACTAAAAATTCATTTTCAAGTTGTGCCTGAATTGCTGCTCATGAATGCCACTGTTGAAAACGTATATTACCACCTCGACTTGACGCAGTCAACCGCCGCGAGTCCTGCCAGTGTGCGACCGGGCCAATGCAACGTGTGTCAGCCCTCTAGTGTCCAGCGCGGCGTGGCGCCCGGCGAGGAAGTGAGGTGATGGGTCACTTTGCGGGGGCGGACGGACAAGAGCGGCAATTGCGCGGCTGAGGATCACGCGAGGACGAGGCGCGAAACATGGGCGGGGACAGCAGAGAGCGCCAACGCGCGCGTGCGGTAGAGAGAGAGGGGGAAAGGTAGGGGGAGAAGGAGGAACTGAAGGAAGGCCGGCCATGAAGACCGAAGTGATGGAGCAAGAACAGTGGTCAGATATGGATGACGGAACTTGGGACGAGCTGGGGTCGGGAGGAAAAAGAGATTGTCTCATGAAAAATTAAGGAGTCAAGGGCAAGTTAGAATGCTAAGTTCATGGTTGAATGAAGGGAGAGTCCAGGACAAAACCAAGGACAGATTTGAGGGCAGATTCGTGTGTAGTGTCGTGGGCAGGGTCATGGGCAGTCGAGGGAGAGGGCAGTGTCATAGGCAGGGTCATGGGCAGTCGAGGGTAGAGTCGAGGGCAGCGTGGAGGGCAGCGTCGAGGACAGCGTCGAGGGCAGAGTCGAGGGCAGTGTCGAGGGTAGAGTCGTGGGTAGAGTCGAGAGCAGCGTCGAGGGGCAGAGTCGAGGACAGCGTTGAGGGCAGAACCGACGGCAGCGTCGAGGGGCAGAGTGGAGGACAGCGTCGAGGGCAGTCCCGAGGGCAGCGTCGAGCGCAGCTTCGAGGGCAGCGTCGAGGGCAGCGTCGAGGGCAGCGTCGAGGGCAGCGTCGAGGGCAGCGTCGAGGGCAGCGTCGAGGGGCAGCGTCGAGGGCAGCGTCGAGGGCAGGTCGAGGGCAGCGTCGAGGGCAGATTCGAGGGCAGATTCGAGGGCAGCGTCGAGGGCAGATTCGTAGGCAGATTCGAGGGCGGATTCGAGGGCAGATTCGAGGGCAGGATCGAGGATAAGATTGAGAGCAGAATCGAAGAAGCAGGAAGACAACGGATTTCAGAGGAGTGGCGAACGGAGTGAGCAAGGACGAAAGCAGGGGGCGGCTTCTCCCCCGGTGTGATTTACCCCCCTGGGCGCACATTTGCGTTCGGCTGACCGCATCCATTAGGACGAGAAGCTTGCGGCGTCCGGCGCGGGTTTATGAGGGGGCCGCCCCCTCCGGGCCCTTTTCGTACCTCCGTCCACCGCGCCCCACTCGCCTCTATCGGCACTCGGCGCCGCTCAGCCCTCCCTTCCCCTCTCCTTCCTCCGCCAGCGCCGACCACTGTCCAAACTAATGCCTTGTTCCCACCAGACCACTTGCAATCATTTCATCCCTGCGGTAAACATAAGAGGAGCCTGGCGGCGGTGGGGGCAGCGGCGGCGGTGGTGGTGACGGCGACAGCAGCAGAAGCTGCAGCAGCAGCAGCAGCAGCGGCGCCAGCGGCTTCTCTATGGGTCCGCGATCAATACCTGGCGCCGGCAACGGCTCGGCTCCCCTCGCAGCGGAAGGCTGCGGCCGCAGCCCTACGCCCCGCTGCATCCCTCCCCGCCCTTACCCCCTCCCCGTCTCACCCCTCCCCGTCCCCGCCCATCACCCGCCGCAGGGCCCCCAGCGACACCCGACCGAGGCCAGCGCCCAGCGTCACGCCGGGCCTCGAACCGGACTTCTTAGCTTGTGAACGTCTGCCTCCCTCGTCAAATGCTCGTTCGTTAAACTTCCCCAAGAACAAGGCAAATTCCTACGTCATGTTCAATGGTGTGTAAATGTTTTGTCATTGATTAAAATTTTGGATGTACATTTCCGAACCTCACCTATTTTAGCTCCTATCGGCTTATAAAATTCTCTTAAGATTTCTTCAAAAAATCATCATAAGCGCACTGAGTGCTCCATCTGCATTAACATCCCTCTACAGATTCAGAAATAGTAATTTGTTACTCGTGACCACTAGCGTGTTCATTAGGGACAATCAGTGACAGTTATTCATATCAGTTTAATATTTTGTTCCTATATGACTAACGCATCAGATTTCGTATAACATATTCATCAGTATTCGTTGTTGTATTCTGCAATACACAATCGTCTATTTCGGTTTAATCCTCTTAGTAGTTATTTGGCCACACCCCCGCTTACGTAAATAAATGTAAAATAATGTCAAAACAATATCAAACTATTCCAAGAAACGAGGGTTCTGAACAAAGAAGTAAATAACAAAAAGGAGGTTGATAAAAAATAATTAACATGGCCAGAAATAAATAATTCCAGCATATTCTACAAAAACTTTCATTATCAGTTGTCACAATTAGTACAACATTTCGTATTTTAATCGAAACTTTTGTTAATACTAATCAGTCCAGTGTGTTCTAACGGAATTATATTTTGCAATTAAATTAATTCATTTTTGTACAGAGTATTTCAAGAACTTAACTAGTTGGTATGAATTATGTGATAACTATTTATAGGATGAAAATATCTATTGAAAATACTGATATTTTTTTTAATAAAAGTTCAATAATTCCTGTTTTTAGACAGTCACAAACCTATTTATTAAAACAAAATTATTATTCCATTACAATGGTATCTTGAAACAAGAAACAGCGTGGCCACGTTTCAGAGGTCAAGTTGTGCCTCCATCATCAGGTCTGAAAACATTGTGTCATCGACTTAAAACATTTTGATGATGGAGACTTGATCTCTGAAACGTTGCCACGCTGTTTCTTGTTTCAAGATACCATTGTAATGGAATAATAATTTTGTTTTAATAAATAGGTTTGTGACTGTCTAAAAACAGGAATTATTGGAACTTTTATTCAGAAAAAAACGTATTAACTGTCGGCGTATATTTCATCTTGAAAATACTGATACTTATTAGTTACTTTTAGTTAATACTTTTAGTTAAACGGTTGGTTCTAGTCAAGTGTTTAAATTTTGATATTATTTACTTGCTAGATTATGTGGACATTTGGTTCCTTACAATAGAAATTAAACAGTGTATGTATGCAATTTTGAGTTACTTGACTTTTATAATGATATGTATTTGAATGTAATGAGACAATGGCTTTGTAAATTGATATGTTGTGTGTAAAACAACTGTATATGATATAATATAGTGAATAGGAAACCAGTAAATAAACTCAAATAGTAGCATGGGTAGAATGGGTGGGTCTGACTGACCCACGATACACCAGTTTAGAAAGTTGAGGATATGATGTTTATGAGATACGGTGTATGAGGTGATAGAAATTCGTGAAAGCCTCGATATGGGTTACAGTATCACAGAACTGAAATATATTGTTTTCGGAAGGTATTCTTAATAGACAATGTTATTCATTTAAAATATTTTTTTAAAAATATTCTACAGCCCTGGGGAGAGCAATAAAGTTTAGAAGCGTAAGGAAGCAAGCCAACGTCAATTAGTAATTGAACAAGACTTCAGAAGCAAAAAAGTTGATTATTTCATACTAAAAATTACAATGAATTTAAAAGATCGTATTTTGCACTTCTATGAACAATATGTTTGCATTTTTCTTTACAGTCAACACGTTCATTTGAAATTATATTGGAAGTTGTCTTCATAAATTTACGTTGCATTTAGAAATTCAGAATTTTTATCTCAAATTTATGTTGATACCAGTGCTACAAAATTCAGTTAGTAAAGACACATGATTAACTTACAATTGTATAAGACTACTTGAAGTAAAAGTATATCAATGATTTGGTTAATTATTTATTACTTGTTTTTCTTGAACATAGCGTTATAATAACAATTAACTCATAAACGATTTCCATTATTTGAGACTTCTATGTTTGCCTGTAATGTTACTAATTTTCTTGGCATTATTAAAGAGATGTAACTATCAGTTTCAAGATATGAAGATACTCCGACTCTCCCCCATTCTCTGTCTGTGTCTGTCTCCCTGTCTGTGTGTCTCTCTCTGTCTGTCTTTCTGATTGTCTGCCTGTCTGTCTGTCAGTCTGTCTGTCTGTCTCTCTCTCTCTCTTTCTCTCTCTCTCGCTCTCGCTCTCTCCCTCTCTCATACACACACAGACACGCACTCACTCACTCACTCTCCCTGTCCTGCCTTCTCATTTGTCTGTCTTATTATCCTGTTTATTATTACAAAGATATAGTGGGTGCTTTGCAATTTAAATGTACGACAAAAAGTGTTTAAAAGAACTGTTTCACCAAATAAAATACAAAGTTAGAAACAAATATTAATAACAAAAATATTTTAATAGTTATAACTAATATCAACAAGAATTTTTATGTGACAACAATTCTTAGCTCAAAAGATATTCACGCTGTGAGCATAAAACAAAAGTGATAAAATCTATCGTTATAACATATCCAATACTCACAATTGATGGAATATTGGAAACTCGTTGAGAGAAATTTAAAGGATGAAATAATCTCTATGAATCTTTGAGAATATTTTAAGATTAGTTGAACAATTATAATACCTCTTACCTGCCTTATTTTTACTAATATTCGTTTTCAGTAAGCAGTTTGTCTTTTTTCTTTCACTCTATTAATATTGAGTAATATAGAATTTAACTGTTTCTATATTTGCTTTTGAATATTAGATGTAAACACCAATTTCTAGCTGACGGGGCAAATGGAACAAATTTCATCGCAACCACATCGAGTAATCTTAGGAGCGCATGCACTAGCTTCACTTTGAAGGTTTACACTGGCTTTGGAAGTGGGATAAAGGGTTTTCGCTGCCTCCTGCAACAGTCTGCAAAATCCTCGACCGATCCCCAAGTGCACAAACGCTCCTTGAACGGGACTCGGCGATACGCACCTTTTCATCTCGTATATTAATTTATCTAGGATCCGCTTTTTCTATTCCCCAGCCGAGTAGTGTCGCCACCGCTTCCCAATTCCCTTAAAATACGGGAGGGAAACCCTTCCTTTTCTGGAAGTCTCCATAAGTTTATATCAACGCTCGGCGCTGGCTGAAAGGCGGTTAGCGCAGATTAGAAGGGCACCGGGTGGTCCTTTTGGGAACAAGGCTTATCTGCCTGCGGCGGGGCGGCGGGGGTGGTGGGGGCGGCGGGGCGGCGGGGTGGCGGGGCGGCGGGGCGGCGGGGCGGCGGGGCGGCGGGGCGGCGGGGCGGCGGGGCGGCGGGGCAGCGGGGGCGGCGCGGGCGGCGGGGCGGCGGGGGTGGCGGGGGGCGAGCGGTCTCGCTGCGCAAATGAAAAATGCGCGCCCGTTCGTCTTGGTTTGTGTGAAAGTGCGTCTCAGGGCGAAAAATGGCGGCGGGGAGCTCGCGTGGAGCCGGTGAGTGAGGGGGCGGGGGCGTGGAGGGGGGAAGGGGGTGCGCAGCGAGGCGTGGGCGGGGGCGGGGGCGGCTGGGGAACAGGGCTTTAATGACGTCAACCTCAGTCCTTCGTCTCCCTCTCTTCCTTGAGCTGCTCCCCTCGGCAAGCGGTACAAAGTGGCGGCGTGTGCGGGTTGGGGGTGGGGGGAGGAAGGTGGTGAAACGGCGACGGCGTTTTGGGAGATGTTGGAGGTAGCGGAGAGTTATAGTGGTGGCGACAAGTGCAAAAACGGAGACAACTGCTACAGAAGAGACAATGAATTGATGGTGGTGGATACTCTTATAGCACTATTTCTTCAGCTTGGTATTCTTCTTCTTCTTGATACTCTTCTTCTTCTTCCTCTTGATACTCTTCTTCTACTTTATACTCTTCAACTTCTTGATACTCTTCTTCCACTTTTCTCTTCTTCTTCTTGATACTCTTCTTCTACTTTATACTCTTCTTCTTCTTGATACTCTTCTTCTACTTGATACTCTTCTTTCACTTGATATCCAGCTTCTACTTGATATTCTTCTTCTACTATTTTTCCTCTTTCCGTAGAAAAACAGATCAACTAAAGCTTTGCCCTGCCAAAGGCGTAGGTACAGTACTATCAGAGGCATTCCAGACCATGGGGAGTTGTCGAGTGAATGGTGAGTCAAGGAGATGCGCGGCAGAAGGCTTGGAAGTGTGGACAGGATATGAAGAAGAGGATCGAGCTGGTTCTTTAAGGCGCTGGTCGGGTATCCTCCTGAAATTGATGGAATAAATTCACGGGTCAGAGAAACCGTCCTCTAGAATTCTCATGCAGACAGAGGTGCTGCCTTAGACAATTACTTACTTGGTATAAAAAAATCATTGTCCGAGAAACATTTTATCCAGACATTAAGTTACTGTATACGGAAATGAATCAATCTGTAATTAATAGAACCAGCGAAATTGATGACCATGATGCAGATGACAATGCGATTGTGGTGACAGTTATGCAGGGTATTCCAACACAGGTACCGGTAATGGCAGTCACATTGTGATAGAAACACCAATTGCGGTTATTGATTAGAAGGTTAACAGTTCTGCTGACACTAGTGTGTGCTTACAAGGGCTCAGATACGCGGTTGCGGAACACTATTGGGTTAACACCGACTTAGAAAAAGAATATACAAGGTTTTGATTGCGCCAAGGATGGAAATAAAGTTGCATTATTGATAATGACTAGAAAACCTGGTGGATAAAACTTCTGAAAACAACTTATATTTGGTAGAGAATTTCGGAAATCCTTTAGACTATTTTTGTGGGAATTGTAAAAAATTGCATTGTGAATATGGAAAAGTAAAAAATTAAAATTAACCATATCATAAACAAAATATCAAATGAAGTAATCAAAAACGTTCGATTGTTTGTAATGATACAAACTATTCGAGCACAGTAAATGTTTTAAAAAATGTTAGAAAATACATTGATATCATGAGTTTCTATTGGTAGCTGTATGTATTGATTTTAGTATGGGATTAGTATCAAGCATTGTTATGACATTGCATTGCAAAATGCAGAATTTCCCCAAATTTCTTGTATTTTCCCCCAGTTTTGAGTCTGCGCTTATTCCCTTTAACTTAGTACGTTTTAAATTTTCATGTAATATAAATTTTTCAACTACTAGTGTTACATTTCATGAAAGGTTCCAAGGATCTCTTTTAAGTGTATTGTAGAACAAAAAGAGCAAACTATGTGAAGATTCAGTTAAGAGCGAGCCAGAGGATGGAGTGTAGTAGAAAAAGAAAAGAGCGTGAGAAGAGAAACTCTTTTTGGCTGAATGATTAATTTAATGAATGAATGAAAAGTAGTAGAGCTAATGCTTGTTCTGAAACGCCTTAGGAAAGAATATATGTAACGGTATAATCATCAATGTAATGATGAACGGTATATGAAATTAAGCAAGCTGATGCAAAATGGAAACCGACAGAATAAAGAGTCCCCTGAATTCTTGCCGCAATTCTATTTTGTCTCCCAATGATCAAACTTCTAGTCCCATGACAGAAATTTAGAGAAAGTTACATCTATTGCATTATAATAATTTACCTCACTGAACCGGCCACTTTTCTTCTACAAAATCAACGTTTGGAAATTTTATTCAGGAAAATTTACCATGAACCATGAAATTCACCTGAACTTGAACTAGCTGATCCCCGCCGCTTCGTTTTCATTAATTCATTTTCATTTATTTACGTAGATGATGAATACATAGTTCAGTTTAAAATAACTCTACATATGTTAGATGACTAACTTAAGCTAACTTAAATTAAAACTTAAAACTAACACAATGGTTGAGGTTACCCCTGGGGCTCCTCTAGTCAGGATCTAATTCAGAGAATCCCGCCACTTTCTGCCCGTCTACTCGAGAACTACCGATTTGATTTGATTTGATTTGATTTTTTCGTGTTTCCGGGCACGTCAACTGCTTTGGTCATTAGTCCCGTTAATGACGTGCATGCTTTTTCTCGGTATATGCGCCGTGATCATTCCCCGCGAGATCCGGCGTCGGCCTACCGTCGGCTAGTGAGGTTTCCCCCTAACCAGGACTCTCCCACAAGCGGGGCACCGCCCCAGCCGGGACAAGCTCTAAGCTCCCGACCGACCTCTTGGAATATGTGGTAGCGTGTAAGTGTGTGTGTGTGTGTGTGTGTGTGTGTGTGTGCGTGCGTGTGTGTGTGTGTGTAAGAGGAGAGGAGAGGACAAGGAAGAGGAAGGGTAGATCGCGCGCGGGCTGTGGCCCGTTTGGTAAGGTACTGCTCCGGCATTCGCCTGGTGTTGATCGGAGAAACCACGGAAAACTACCGATCAGAGCAGCCGGCCGCTAGAATTCTTCTCTAGACAGCGACTGAATTCGAATTCCTAGTTGAAAAGCTAGTTTCGAAAATCCTGCGGCCTCGAACGTAGGACCACTCGTTAGAGGCGCTGCAGCGACATCAGTTGATGCTCTGAGCTACCGCTACCGGTGCGAACCACCGAGAACGTTGACCTCCCGACAGAATGAAGCATCTCCACGAACTGGCAGAGATGAGTGCGAGACACGAGCATGCACGTGGCAGCGGCGGCGGCGGTGGCAGCTCCTATCTCAAAGGTAGTGAAAACCCGCAGGAGAATGGGCGAGAGGGCGTACAAAACCTCGGGGCCTCTTCACCCTCCCCGCCCCTCCCTCCCCGTCACCCACACCCGCCGAGGGCGGGCTCCATTGTCCCGAACGGGCCGCCCGTCCGCTGATAAACGCTCGGACAAATGCGCGCGTGTTGCACGGTATTCTTCTAATAGGCGCGTGGCCGCTGTATCGTCCGCGCTGGGCTGCCTCCGCCGGCGGGCCTTCGGTTCGGTCCAGAGCCGGGCTTTTACCGGTGCCGGATAGGTCGTTTGTTGAGGGCGCGGGAGGTAGATACGGCCTCCACACAAGGGCCGGTGTGAATGAGATCGCTGTTGGGGGAGCTGGAACAATTGAAGAATTGGGGAATGCGTGAGGAGTTGGGGTAGATGGCTCAATTGTTTTTCAGGCATGCACGGCAACCAGGTTCAGAACCGTCAAACCTTAATGAAGTTTGTTTTTTCTATGAGTAATATTCTACCGCTAATTTATGTTTTTAATTTAATTATTGTAGTTAATTTTTATTTTGTTCAATTTAATATTTTTCATTACATAATTTGTAAAAGTGTTTTTTTTTTCATTTTTGCAAGAGAGTAGCAAAATATAGACGATTATTAGGCATACAGAAAATAGAAATGTTATTGAACCTGCTCTGTTTTTTTTAAGTAATTGACAGATATTTTCAACACGTTTCATGTGTTTTTGTAGAATGTGAGAGTTAACGCGTTTATTTCAATTAATAGTTATAATCAGGTCACGTGTTTTGTTCAAATATTCCAATAAACATTGCAGGACTAAAAACACCACAAACAATAATTTTTTTCCTTTTCGCACATTATATTTTAAAATAAACGGAAATATCGTAAAAATAACATTGGAATGTCATTTGCATTTCCTGTCCCTCCATTGCAGCACTTCTGTCCTTTTTATTGACAAGTATCTCACTTCACACTTTCCCCTACTACCTCCTTCAGTTCTTTTCTCTCCACTTCCACTTAACGTCATTTCATTATGCGCTGTATAAGGCACTTCATGTCGCCCCAGCACTTCCAAACACTGAACTGCGGCGCAAACGAGTCAAGTGATAGCGCCTCTCGTGAGAGCGGTGTGGAGGAGGCAGAGTACACAGATGTGGTGACAGCGTTTGCTGCGTTTGTCGGCTGCTGTAGTTAGGGACGCATAGAGAGAACTAGAGGCCTCGTGCAGTAAATCCTCTTTGATTTGATTTTTTCATGTTTCTGGGCACGTCAACTGCTTTGGTCATTAGTCCCGTTAGTGTAGTGCATGTTTTTTCGGGTTATGCGCGGTGATCTTTCCCCGCTGGATGGCGAGATCCGGCGCCGACCTACTGTCGGATAGTGGGGTTTCCCCCTAACTAGGACTCTGCCACCAGCGGGGCACCGCCCCAGCCGGGACAAGCTCTAAGGTTCCGACAGGCCTCCTGGAATATGTGGTAGTGTAGTGCATGTTAGTGAAAGTGTGTGTGGAAGAGGAGAGGATAATACAAGGAAGAGGAAAGACAGATCGCGCGCAGCCCGTGGCCCGTTTGGTAGAGTACTGCTCCGGCATTCGCTTGATGTTGATCGGAGAAACCATGGGAAACCACAGATCAGAGCAGCCGGCCGCTAGAATTATCTTCCAGACAGCGACTGAATTCGACCTAGCTGAAAAGATAGTGTCGAAAATCCTGCCGCCATCAGGACACGAACCCAGGATCTCCCGGTCAGAGGCGCTGCAGTGACATCAGTTGATACACTAAGCTACCGCTCCCGGGTTGGGAGGGGAGTATGTGTCTGCCGTGCGTCTATCACGCACTTGTCTTTACCAGGGGGAATTCAGAAATGATCAATGAAATGCTCATAAAATGCTTTTAAAATGTTCTAAAAACAATAACAAATTACGTAAACAATGTAATAAAAACCGGTACGGATGAACAACTCAAGCAGTTGGATACGTTGTAACCGTACTGATGTAATCCAGGCTTCTTCTATTCGTCCAAGTGGACTCAGTTTCCAAACTTTTGGTTTGGACTGTTCTTTATCAGAAAATTTCTGTCTTTAGATATCCTGAAATCGACTAAATCAGCAATAGTGCTGATAGGTGCCACAGGAACCTTAGATTACATTCTCACAATCAGAATGGCTGACATTACAACTTCTGAGCGAAGAAATCGAATAGGCTACCAAACATAGCTTTCCAAGAATTCTGTGGAAAATATCTGTTGCATCTCGTAAATATTATTTGAAGAAAGTAACATTAAAATGATATTAAAATTCGATGAAATCAGTAAAAAATGCATTAAAAGTTACTGGAAAAGGAAAAAAGAATTATTAATCGAAATGGGCAAAAAAGTTTAAAGAAATGACGTATGAAAATGAGTCATATGTTTTTGTCATATCACATAACGAATTTCTATATTATGCGCCATTTTTCTAAAGTGAAAACAAAATAAATGACATTTCATTAAAATGCACCCCCCCCAGTGATAACGCATGTGATTTCTTTATGAGAACATTTCAATGACGATTTTTGAGAAATTAGCAATTGCTAATTGTTAAAAGGGTGTGTATGTGCTGATCCTACATAACAGTGACGATGCCTTTCTTGTTACGAGTGTTTGCAATAGGGAGAGAGTTATTACCGCTGGTGATTGTCGACACACGTGCGAGGACGAGTGACCAGTAGGGGGTGAAGCAGTTATCATTGTGGCGTCAGGAATTGTTGTTAAGTTACGTTAATGCCTTATTTTACGTGGCGAGACTCCGGCCATTAGGCCCACTCTTCCGTTTAACCACGCAAATTTTGCTATGCTCTTTTCACCATCTAGCAGAGAAAGGAGGTATTATCTTGGGCGACGAAACAGGCAAATCTTAATTTTGCTCAGAGGCTTCTTTTAGGCTTGAGGATCTTTTACATGCAGTAAATCTACTACATGGGACAGCCGGATTTACTTCCCTTCCGAAAGAAGGCGTACGAAGGATTTTTTTCGCCCTTAAAAATCCACGGCTTCGATCGGGTTTGAACCCGCAAATTCGGATACAACAGTCCGGTACTCTGACTGTTATACCACCGAATCTGTTGTTGTAACTACAACTCGCCCTATAAAAGCACAACCCACAACTCTGCGAATTCTAGATAATTTGGCTGTGTGTGCAGCGGGCCTCGGTGAGGCTAGCGCGGTCGGAGGTATCCCTAACGGGGGACGGCCTGGCAGATTCACCGGATCCGCCGTCGGATGCCCGCGCGCGAGCATTGAATCGCGGGCCGCGACAAATCTGTTCCCGTCGCCGGAAGAATGGGCTAGCGGAACGAGGGACAGCAACGATGGCGGTGGCGGGACGAGGGCGGGGATGGAGTGATGCTGGGTAGGGGAGGGGCGGCGCGTTAATGGAACGAGGGACAGGAGTAAAGGTTGGCCGACGGCGTGGAGGCGGAGTCGGCGGGGGTGATGGCGCCGGGGGCGGAGGCAGCGAGGGCGGAGGCGGCGAAGGCGGCGGGGGTGGCGGGGGCGGAGGTGGCAGAGGCGGCGGGCGGAGACGGCGGGGCGTAGGCGGAGGGTGGAGGCGGCGGGGCGGAGGCGAAGGCGGTAGGGGCGGAGGCGGAGGCGGCGGGGGCGGAGGCGGCGGGATGGGGGTGACGGGGGTGGAGGCGGCGGGGGCGTAGGTGGCGGTGCAGGCGGCGGGGGCGGAGGCGGCGGGGGCGGAGGCGGCGGTGCGGAGACGGTGGGGGCGGAGGCGGCGGGTGCTGAAACGGTGCGGGCGGAGGCTCTACTGCGCCTATGTGGACGGCAGAAGCGCGACGCTCTTCATTCTGTCAGAGCCCTCTGCATTCAGCCTCGAACAGGCGCGCTCGCGCCCACTAAGAGGCTGGTGACACTCGGTGCTGTAGCCCAGGCTGAGAGAGAGGTTTGCTGTAGGAGAGCTTGACACGTCATTAACGCGGAATGATGAAATGCACCGGAAGAATTCTATTTTCTCACGTACTAGATTTCTATGCATTGTGGTAAGTGAAAGCTATCTCGTTACTTGGTTGTAATTCCTTCTGTGACTTTAATTATTCAAATTTCACATGTAAAAATATCTTATTTCGCCAAAATATACCAAAGGTTCGATTATTTTCATTTAGATCATATGTATATTTTTGTACGTAAATTTAGAAAGAAGTAAAGGAGCAATATTCAAACTTTGTTTAGATAAAGCATTCGCTCTCTATTTAGTTCCCGATAATAGAATTAAAATTTTAAAAAATGTATTTTATAAAACTGTTATCTAATTTTTTTGCTAACTTAAAAAATGTTTGGCAAATAAAACTACGACTCAAAATAATTTTCGGTTTTATTTTCCTAACTGAAACTCGTGGTGCTAAAACAGTACTATTTTCTAGCCCTAGTAATGGTTATGTAATGCTATTTATACTGCAATTTCTCTCCAAACTAACATATCTTAGTCAACATTTTTTAAAACTCATTACCAATCGTAGAAAATTTCGTGCAAATAGTAGATATTTTCAAGCAAATATGAACACACGTTTGACAATTATAACAGCGTTTCATACAGCTTAATCATGTTCCCACAATGAGGCGTAATTCACAGTACTACAGCTGCCGTCACGCGGGACGGAATGCTACTGTTGGATTCCAATCTGATACTTCTAGGCCAGCAATTGCTTTTCACATTACATTTAAATCTTATATTTAAGAGATAAAACAGAATTGGGCTAATTTCAATTGAGGGTTGCGGATTGCTTGAAAGTAAATACATAGATACTTTGCGAATGCAAACACATTCCTGGCCACACGAACAAAAGTAAAGATTATTATATAGGTTTTAAATAATTTTTAAAATATTAATTTGTAAACGTATAACGAAATCTGAAATGAAAGAAACGAACAAAGAGAATTGAAATAATAGGGAAATTCTAACTTACATCCAGCTGTTTGGAATCATTTCTGAAATTACGTTCACGATGCTCGGGAAAATCGAAGCGGGCGAATACGTTTGATACCAGATTACACAAAAATTACTCATGTTTTCGAAAAATTCAACTTGCCCTTATTTCACGATCAGTTTTTGAAATAATTTCATTAAAAAAAGTTGTGATCTCACAATTGATGTTCGTGGCAATTTTTTCTCCACAATTGTAGCCGCCGCAATTCTTTTTTTCAATTTTCGAAAAGTCAGAGATTTTAACGAACATGATACCTGTACCATTCTGTTGAGCGTCCTTGGCGATATGTAAGGTCAAAATTAATAAAAAAATGTTGGACCTTTTTTTACGAAAATCGGTTCAAAGAAAATTAAAATTGTCTCAGTTGTTTGATTCCAATGTACCGAAAAAATACTCATATTTTTGAAAAATGGAACGTGACCTTATTTGACGGTATATTTTTAAAAACAGGATTTCATTAATAAAATTGTTTAACTTCATAATTGTAGTTGGAGGAAGACGCAGAAAAAATTTCAACTTTTACAATTTTTGAAGAATCAGCTATATCATCGAAAATGAAACTTGTGCCGCTCTCTTGAATGTTATTCACTATATCCCAAAACAATATTTAATAAAAAATAGTAGAGACTCTTTTTTAAAATACCCCAGCGACACTACATGTAGTACAGCTACGCACCAAAATGAATATATCCGTTTCAAATTCAAGGAGTCGCGACATCAACAGATCGAGTGGGAAATACTATCATTTATGGAGAAAATCGAATCGGCTGAACACTTTAGCCTCTAGCGTTGTTCACAGACAAACGGACATACATACGTTTTGTCGTCATTTGATTTGTCCTTTTCAAGTACCCACAAATTGATTCTGGCTACTCTACGGGTTAGAGGAATTTTTTGTAAATTTTGCAACTGGATTTATTCACTTTTTTGATACCAGGACCTAGCAATAAGAGTTTTTTTGCCGAAACGTGGCCGCTTTTCCCGCAGCATTGCATTACTTTCTCTCTACTGTGTAAGCTTTAGCGAAAAGGAACCCATAATTTAGTTTTATTTGTATTTTAATAATCCAGTTTCTCAGCGTTTCTTCGATTTGGTTTATAAATATTGAGTTTTAAATTACACCACAGTGATAACATTACTCATGAATAAACGTTTATTACAAAAATCAATTAGTAAAATATCCTTTAGTTCTTGCGCAGATTTGATGTGATTTTTACTTTCTTGCTACGGAATTAAGGTTACGTAATGCTGTGAGAAAAACGGTGAATTTTATTAAAGAGCCCTGGTAGACAAAAAGTGGATAAATCCAGTTGCTAAATTTAGAAAAAGAATTTCTATCACGTGGTGTGGCCAGAATCCATGTTTTGTGGGTGCGTGATGGCGAAAAATTGAATGACGGCAAAATGTATGTTCGTTTGTGAACAACGCTAGCGGCTAAATCGTTCAGCCAATTTTCTCCAAAATTTATATTCCATCATCAATCAGGCTGGTATCGCGGCCACTTGAATTTTCAATTTTGCGGGGTACTCTACATTAATCCTCGGGGATGTTTCTCAAATTTTCAAAAAATTGTTTCATTTTTTTATTTTCTTTATTAGATAGTATGAAGGAAATTTAAAATAATAGTGCAGCTCCCATGTACGTTGAGAACTTCGATTTTTCAAAAATTGCAAAAGTTGAAATTATAATCAGAATTTTCGTACAACTACATATTAGATAAAGAGATTTTTCCCTTAATAAAATCTGTTCCTTAGAGATAGATTTTGAAATAATTTCACATAAAATGTTTCGAAAATTTGAGTACTTTTCGCGTAATTTTGCGTAAAAAAAGGGCGAGAAAGTACTTGCTGTTCGAACACCACTCCTTTGATATCTTCTGTGACAGCTAATTGAATTGTAGTAACGTACCCTTACGTCCCTTTGTATCGCGATACCAGACCGTATCCTTTAAAAGCCGCAGATCCATAATGAATCGTAATGGAATGTGTGCACAAGCTACCTCTGATGCTGCGAGAAAAGCCGGCGGAATCAGAACAAGATTCCGTCGCATTTTGCCGGGTAATTAGGCTAATTAGCGCGTGCGGGGCGCGAGTGGGCGGGGCGGTCGGCGTCCCCCGGGGCTTCGCGGCGGCGCGCGGCGCGGCGCAGGTTCTGGTCGCCCAGGGGGCGTGGCGTCGACGCCGGAGGCCGCGACCGCCGCCGCGTCGGGTCAGCGCGGGGGTTGGGTTTGGTTTGGTTTGTTTTTTTGTGTTTTGGGAAGCTTTGGCATTACCCGTTAGTATAGTGCATGTTTTTTCTCGGGAGATTGTGGTGATCTTCCCCCACTGGATGGCGAGATCCGGCGCCGACCTACCGTCGGCTAGCGGGGTTTCCCCCTAACCAGGACTCTCCCACCAGCGGGGCACAGCCCCTGCCGGGACAACCTCTAAGCTCCCGACCGGTCTCCCGGAATATGTGGTAGTGTAGTGCATGTGTGTGTAAGAGGAGAGGATAGGACAAGGAAGAGGAAGGACAGATCGCGCGCGGACTATGGCCCGTTTGGTAGGGTACTGCTCCGGCATTCGCCTGGCGTTGATCGGAGAAACCACGGAAAACTACCGATCAGAGCAGCCGGCCGCTAGAATTCTCCTCCAGGTAGCGACTGAATTCGACCTAGCTGAAAAGCTAGTGTCGAAAATCCTGCCGCCGTCAGGACTCGAACCTAGGACCTCCCGGTCAGGGGGCGCTGCAGTGACATCAGTTGATGCACTGAGCTACCGCTCCCGGTGCGGCGTGTTGGGGTCTCTTTGGAATATGTGCAGGTGAATGGTTGAAAGTGAAGCTTCAATTGTGTTGGTTGGTTAGTGATTTCGGGTGCCTCAACAGTTTAGGTAATTAGTCCCATAAGTGCAGTGCATGTGTTTTCCCGGGAGATGGTGGTGACCTTCCCCCGCCATTAGATGTTGCATTAGTTGGCAGAATTGCGACTCTTAATTCATGTGTAACCAATATTATAAAAAAAAGTGCGATAGTTTGTTATTCAACAACAACAACAGAGCGCAGAAATGTGTTAGTGTTTTCCCCCTGAGATCACAAATTAGTAAAACACATGACTTCAAAATATTACAATCCATACAACATGACGTTTGGTTGCGGTAATAGCTAGTAGAGGTGACAAAATATTTTTGAACGTTCTTGGCGATTCGGACTTCCCCATGGCGAAAAGCTGGAAACGTTAGAATAGTTGCAAATAGCCACATTTACTCTCTTTGGCAACTTTTGTTCCCATTACGTCTCATTTGACGTGATAAGATATTTTGTTGGTAACATTTTAAATTTAAGACCAGTTGTATTAATATTATACCCTCGCTTCAGTTTATTTCCACTTGTTTTGAATTAAAAAAAAACTTAATATCTCTTTATCAGTTGAGAGTCTTAATGTCGCGCAATATCTTTGGCAATCAAGGATTTTCAACCGATCTAACTAACTTTCTCTAGCTGCAAACACATCGTACACTTTCTCTAGCTGAAGACACAAACCTTTTTCTGCACGTTACACTCATTTTACACATGTATAATTATGTAAGAAAATAGCATATCAACGGTAATATTTTAGTGAGAATAAAAATTCTTATTTCTTGCTATATTGTAAAACTAAAACTATAAATCTGCGAAAACAAATTATGAAATTGTGTTGTAAAAAGTCTCTCTTCATTTGCATCCAAAGACGTCAGGCAATTTTTATTTTACTTTCTGCAAGTGTGAACGACTTCCATTCCATTTAATTTCATTCCCAACCTCCATTTTTCACCGCTGTGTTCACCATGCTTTGTGACTCACTTTTATTTGGTTATCATTTTATCATGTCACACAGCATGTCATAGCACCCCGTCAGACGGACAGTCCATCACATTGTTTACTCTGTCACGCCGCTGTCAACCCATTACCTAACAACCCTATCGACCCTTTCTCCGGTACTTAGTCACCCTTCCTAATGTGACGTTCGACCCTCACCCCGACTCCAAAGGCCATGACACTTCAATCGGTAGCCACACGACACCCACTCCCCTCGCTCTACGCTCAGGGATCGGAAGCGTGCCCCTAGTGGAAGGTACACGAAACGAGACCTAATACCTGATCATTAGTAAAATGTGGCGTCACCGTTGTAGACTGTTTTAAAAATAATTTCGTGTGTTTAAAATTTCTTTCACACTTCATTTCTTTCATGGCCAGCTCTGTTCAAATATGTTATTTCACTATCTCGTATTTGACTAACCAATAAATTGTAGTAGCTGATAATATAATGCTTCCATTCAAAAGTTCCCAACGCCTGTAAACTGGTAATATTGCAATTTAAAAATTAAAATCGCCGTAACAAATACTTTACAGGTATTTATTTATTTTACGTAAAAAATGCAAATAGTTAAATGTTAGTAGAGCATTTTTAGTACATATTTTAGTACAAGTGAAATGTCGAACATTAGTACGTTAATTCATTCTCTATCGTTACTCACAGTATTGTTTGTTCCGTTTGCACTTGAAATTCTTCAGGTTTTACGAGGCAATACAGTTCGTAGGTTTTTGCAAAAGTATTTTTAGAAATACGACAATTCGAATTAAATTGAAAAGAAATCTGCAGTGCGACTCATTTGATAATTCAATTGTATACTTAAAGATAGCAACATCAGTGTTATCAACGTCGTGAAAGAAAATTATAGCGTATGGAGTGAAAATTGCCATTGGGTACTGGAGGTTAATCATTGCCACCTACATACAAGTAGATCTATTTAGGTGATGTTACTCTCATTCCTGGCGTACTCACTAAGATAGCAGCGCTAAACCACGAAAACACAGGCTCTTGAAATTTCTTTGAATCTTATGGCCAGATCCGAAAACAAATTATTAGATTAAGTGAAGTTGTAGGCTTCCGCGGGCAGAATCATGAAGATTATCTTGGCTGTCCGGGTGACGCCGCGTTGATGGCTGAATTGCCGACGTTTCGATAATCTTTTTCGAGATTTTTTTGCAGCCTTGACGGACAACCTTCCAGCTACGATTGGCCGACTGTTTCAGCCAATCGTGCTCGGTTCCTACCCAAATATAAACCCGAGCGGAGACCAACGCGGCGCATCAGTTCATCAGTTCCCAGCGGAGCTTCAGCGGCGGGCGGAGACGGCGCTCGAGAGGGCGCTGAGGCCGTCCGCTCCGCGCATCCTGCGCGAGACCGGCGTAGCGGCGAACAGCGGCGTGCACAGGGCCTTCCACAGAAGAAAAGGTCCAAAGCACGTCGCCTTCACCTTCCGCGCACTTCCCCCGCACAAGTTCTCTGAACTGTGCGACGCGGGGGAGCAGCTAGTGCGTGGGAGGCGGTCGCCGCTCCCAGATGCCAGAATCCGCGTGGGAGGCGCGGAAACGCGCCCCGCCAGGCCTGGGCCGCCCGGTTCCGAGAGCGTCGCGGTGCCACGGACGCTTGAGTGATTTCGGCCCCGTGGCGAGCAAAGTGCAATGTACAAAGTGTAAATAGTGTTAGTGTTAGTGGAGTGGAGCGTGGTATGAATGAGTGAGTGAATGTGTTTGTAATATAGTATAAGTATGACTGAGGGAGTGAATGAATAAAATTAGAAAAAAGAAGAACAATGAACAATCTTATGAGCTTTGAAATCATATAATGTAAGAACTTATTTAGTGAAACAGTCGCCCAAAGTGGCAATGTATAGTTTTAAGATAGTTTTAAGATAGTTTTAAGTAGTATTTTTAAGATGAAAGCCTTCACCAAGCTCCAGAAATCGTAAGATTGGAGCAATTAATTGTATTCCCAAATTTTGAATAAATTCCCGCCTCGCCAGGGATACTGGCGAGGGGAAATTAAAAAAAAAAAAAAAAAGAAAGCCCGAAAAGACCGAAGACCCTGAAGACAAGATAATCTTCAAATTATTAGATTCCCATCGGAGACCGTGACGCGTCGTATGACATCTCATGTATCTCATGTGCTGGCTGGGGCGGTGCCCCGCTGGTGGGAGAGTCCTGGTTAGGGGGAAACCCCACTAGCCGACAGTAGGTCGCCGCCGGATCTCGCCATCCAGCGGGGAAAGATCACCGCTCATATCCAGAGAAAAACATGCACTACACTAACGGGACTAATGACCAAAGCAGTTGACGCGCCCGGAAACACGAAAAAATAAAATAAAATCAATCAACCGAACAATCAATGAACAAGCATCGATTTCTTCATTATTCATTTATCAATGTATACGTTATCAGATGTCCGCGTAATATTGAATTTCAAGTTAACATTTTTGCACGCCGCTATAATGTACCTGTAATAAACATGTAATGTTTCTTTCATGGACATGTCGTGTCCGTATTTTCAGGAAGTTTTTTAAAAGTAACTCATTGTTTACAGATAATTAAAAATATATTGGTGTAATTAGAACATAAAATACTTAATGTTATGAGGCGATTGTCTTCAGAAACTTTTATACCAAAGCGAAATATAATGTGATTTCATTAATTCTTTATCAACATCATCCACTATCACACGGGTGAGCGCACACACTAGTGCGATCATATTGCATCTCCGTCATGTTATTTATGAAAACTCATTTGGTGTTTCCCATTAAGCATGAAATTAGTACCTTAATATCACATCGCTCTAAACGAAACTACATCACTGCGTGTACTGAAGTAAGAACTTAATAGGGAAGAAGTGAATAAGATTTTGCGATTTTCTATAAAAATCAACAATTCTTGTCTTGAACAGGTTCTTTAAGTTTAGCAAAGACAACGATCCGAAATGTCGATCATGTACTTGCATTGCGTCAATTGTAGTCACAGAAAATTGGGAAATCGTGTAATAATATATCGAGTTATATACGTATATAATATACTAATATATATCAACGTACTAAGAAGAAATGTTAATAACACCTTTTCTTTATATCGCAGATAATTTCATACACAACGTTTTATGCAATGGTTAGCAGAAAAATATGTTTCTGTTGAAGGAACAGGTACTTCAATAAAACATATAATGGCAGGCTGGTAATTGTTAAGTTAGAAATATGAGGCGAGTCTCATTGTTGTAAACATAATTCACAAACGAATGAAGGTCTCTGGGTGGGAGGCATGTGCCTACTCACGTTCCAGTTTTTTTCGCCCACAAACCCGACCTCCCCGTCCTTGGTCTGTATTTTTGCGGTTCCCCTTTCATAACCATTGTATCGCGCTGAGTTCCACCGCCCGTGGGGGGCCTCGCCGCCACGCCCCCGCGCCAACTGCTCCCTCCGCTGCACAGCGCGGCCGAATTAATGCGCGGTCACGTCGCCGGGGCGACCGCCACTGACGCCGCCCCCTTCGCCTGCCTCGGCGCCGCCCCCGCCGCCACCCCCGACGCCACCCCCGACGCCACCCCCGACGCCACCCCCGACGCCACCCCCGACGCCACCCCGACGCCACCCCGACGCCACCCCGACGCCACCCCGACGCCACCCCGACGCCACCCCGACGCCACCCCGACGCCACCCCAACGCCACCCCCGACGCCACCCCGACGCCACCCCGACGCCACCCCGACGCCACCCCGACGCCACCCCGACGCCACCCCGACGCCACCCCGACGCCACCCCGACGCCACCCCGACGCCACCCCGACGCCACCCCGACGCCACCCCGACGCCACCACGCCCCCGACGCCACCCCGACGCCACCCCGACGCCACCCCGACGCCACCCCGACGCCACCCCGACGCCACCCCGACGCCACCCCGACGCCACCCCGACGCCACCCCGACGCCACCCCGACGCCACCCCGACGCCACCCCGACGCCACCCCGACGCCACCCCGACGCCACCCCGACGCCACCCCGACGCCACCCCGACGCCACCCCGACGCCACCCCGACGCCACCCCGACGCCACCCCCGACGCCACCCCCGACGCCACCCCCGACGCCACCCCCGACGCCACCCCCGACGCCACCCCCGACGCCACCCCCGACGCCACCCCCGACGCCACCCCGACGCCACCCCGACGCCACCCCGACGCCACCCCGACGCCACCCCGACGCCACCCGACGCCACCCGACGCCACCCCCGCGCCACCCCCGACGCCACCCCCGACGCCACCCCCGACGCCACCCCCGACGCCACCCCCGACGCCCCCAACGACACCACCGCGCCCGAACCGCCCCTGATACTATTCCCGCCGCCGTCCCCACCACCGCCACCGCCAGTGCCGCTGCCACTGTTCCCGCCTCCGCCGCCATCCCCGCCGTCATCCTTGCCACAACTGTTCCAACCACCGCCAAATTTTTCTTCTTCTTCTTGCCCCGCCCCCGCAGTGTCCCCGCTACCTCCAAACGCCACCTCCATCGCTGCCACCCCCGCCCCAACACCTGAACCACCGCTTCCTCCCTCTCTCCCTCAACCCCACCACTGCCCCTGCTACCCCCATTGCCCTCACCACCTTCCCCGCCTCCATCCCCAGCGCCGACTCCTTTACCGTGCCCCCACCGCCGCCGCCGCCGCCTCCAGCCGTCGCCCGCCGTCGCCCGCCGGCCCCCGCCGCTCCCCGCTGTTCCTCCCGCCGTCCCTCCCGCCGTCCCTTCCCGCCGTCCCTCCCGCCGTCCCTTCCCGCCGTCCCTTCCCGCCGTCCCTTCCCGCCGTCCCTTCCCGCCGTCCCTCCCCGCCGTCCCTCCCGGGGAACCCCCCCCCCGCGCCGCCTGCGGCGTCCCCGACCCCGTCCCCCCTCCTCTGCGAGGCCGTTTGTCGTCGCTGATGACGTCAAGGGAGCGGGCGGCTCATTCCTCTCTCGCGAATGGGTGGATCTGCGGCTCCTTTTGTTGCACCGCCAGCGCCACCAGCGACGCGGAGGCTGCAGCCTTATCTGCCTACTTCGTAGCCCTCACTACTACCCCCGCCGTTGTCATCACTAGACCACTATTCCTGACGCTGGCTTTTTTTCCCTCAGTCACTACTTACCGTAGGCGCCAAACAATTACCAATGCAGTCAATGGATTGGTCAATTGATTCACCACTACTACCATCACTTGCCTCACTATTATCATCTACATCATAATTCTTCTGGACTTTTCCCAGTTACTAATTACCATAGCCAATGAACAATTACCACTGCAGTCAACGCCATTGATTCACCCCCACTACCATCATTTGTCTCACAATTATCATCTCCATCAGTCACCATTACTACCATACCCACTAACATCTGAACTCTTACAACAACAACTATTGGTGCCACTCTCATAATCTCTATCAAAATCTTCACCATGTTCTTTACAACAATTCTCACACAAGCCTTTTCCATCATTGAAATTGCCAACACCTTTAAATTATCCTTTGTCATGCACTTTGTGACTTCCGACAATTGCCACATCCCTTGCAATCCATTGGTAAGTTTTAATTGCTATTCTACTGTGTGTGTGTTTTCTAACAGTTCATATCTTAGGTTCTCTTACAATACAGTTCTGTCGCTAATCTCGTGACTGTCGTTTTCACTGGTTACTTATTCCTTTTATACAAATTTCGTTCATTATCAAAAACGTTTTTTTTTAAGAAGCGATGCTTCTTCAGCAATAATATAATAACATTAATTCATTTCTTTGTAACTATTGAAACAATATTCTACAATTCACTTCTATTAGACTTAGCAGAAGACATCAAGTGGTTAATACCAGACTCCGTATAGAACATTTTAAACTCAGTCACAGCTACCTTAATTAAAAAGGCTACTCCTGATCCTTGCCCAAATTGCGGACTCCCAGTTTCCACGAAGCATATTATGGTTGATTACCACGTGATGGCGACTGTGAGAACAAACCTTAACATCAATGATAATCTCTACTGTATATTCAGTTTTTATCCCGGTCAAAAGAAAATTATAGAACTCCTCACCAAATTTAATATGCCAAATAGTATTTAGCTAATGACTACACATTGTCTGCGCTATGTATAACATCTAGATTAGGATAACATTAGGATAGCATTAGGATAACATTAGGATAACATCTAGATTAGATAACATTAGGATTTGTGTAGGTGCATCCCATGAAAATGTGGAACTAGTATGTGAATTTGTAAATACTGTATTTTTGTAACTGGGGTCGCTAATGACCTAGCTGTTTATAAGGCGACCTTAAATAAATAATTTTAAAAAAATTATACAAGTTGTTAATTCATAAAATATAACAAAAATTTTATTTAGTATTCATTTTTAGACATTGTTACCACTGCTACTTCCACTGACATTTACACACGTGATGTATCCATCAGAGGTTTGAGTACCGCAAACATCATACCCCTACCGCTAGCTATGTCCATTCCCTCCACCAGCATTACTGCTAGCGGATTTCAGTTAAACCGGTCCCCACCCCTCGGTACTGTCTGCTCTTGTCGCCAACGCGCCCGTGAGCGCCCACACAACTGTGACAGATTCGGTCACCGTAGGTGTAGAGCCTTTGTGAGCTCCGATGGGTGGTCTTTGCTTCGAGCTCTGATGTGCACATACGTGATCTCCACGTTGCCTCGCAGAGCACGAGGGACCAACATTGGGAGCATCTCGATGCTAAGGTGGCGCTGGGAAGGTAACAGATGCAGTTTAGTCTGCAAAGAGGAGTGTCTGTTTCCTACGGTCGAGTAGCGTGTTAGAGAATAATGCCTTATACTTAAGTTACCTCCACAACATTCAGACATACACCGAAAGCACAACGTTTTAATAATGTATTAAATGTAATAAAATTTTAAACAATCGTTAATCAAATTTCAAATAAATGTTTTATAAATGATAAGTAAAAATAACGATATTAATTAAATGTGGAATAATTGATTGATTTTTTTCGTGATCCTGGGCGCGTCAAAGGCTTTGCTCATTAGTCCCATAAGTGTAGTGTATGTTTTTTCTCGGGAGATGACGGTGATCTTCCCCAGCTGGATGGTGAGATCCGGCGCCGACCTACCGTCGGCTAGTGGGGTTTCCCCCTAACCAGGGCCCTCCCGCTAACGGTGCACCGCCCCAGCCGGGACAAGCTCTAAGCTCCCGACCAGTCTTCCGGAATATGTGGTAGTGTAGTGCATGTTAATGTAAGTGTGTGTGTAAGTGGAGAGGAGAGGACAAGGAAGGGGAAGGAAAGATCGCGCGCTGTCCGTGGCCCTTTTGGTAGGGTACTGCTCTGACACCTCCCGGTCAGAAGCGCTGCATTGACATCAGTTGATGCATTGAGCTGCCGCTCCCGGTAAATCTGGAATAAAATACATTACAAAAAGAGGTATCAACTTTATTGAATGTTTTCAAAATAATTCAATATTAAATTAACCTTACCTCCTTCGGCGGATATTAACAATTTTATTTGTGATCATACTAACATCAAATATGAAACATAGTTCTGTTGTCTATATCCCCCATCGCCAAGGACAAATATTCATTAAAACGTTCCTTAAAAATATTTTTCATTAAAAAAGAATTTTTAATTTTCGTTAATCTGGTGAACAAAATCGTAACAATTCATGTAATGTCGGAAAAACAGATTAATAATAATGCATATCTTTATCTAGTGTATGTACATTGAATCAGTGTTCAAAGCATGTTTTATCCACATTTTTTCTAGAATTTCCGCTAAATATTGGGGAATTAACCCCCCTTCCGAAAGTGTTTTTGGTTAATTTTTTTCTCCAAACTTCCCGTAGAGTATTGAGAAAGGATCTGAAAAAAAAAGTCAGTTTCCCTACAGTAGACCGAGTCGCGCAGAACAGAAACCCAGATTACCTTCGTTCTTAATTAATTTAAATGTTAAGATGTATTTGAATTGTTATTCTACGTCCTCCCTCGCTTCATTTCTTTCACCTTTAACGTGACTACCTACAAATAACGATGCATTTCCTAATGATTATTACCCCACCACTAAAAGTTTCGTATTATAATTCCCATATTTACATTATCTTCACGTCCATTGCCACCATAACCAGTCACACTTAATACACCCCAATTACATTATCACATCCTCCCACGACCACCACCACGACTGAACAACAACAGCCACAACAAACCTTTGCCTCGAATCTCACTTTGGCCTTTGTCATCTCATCACTATTTGATTCTCATTCATCTCTCTGCCATTGCCCGCCACCGTCATTACCGAGCGACGCCCCTGATAACAGATGAAGGTCGCAGCGCACGCTCCGAAGAGGCTGCGGGGGCGGCGGGGGGGGCGGCGCGGGCGGCGCGGGCGGTGGGGGCGATGGCGGGGGCGGGGCGGCATGGGCGGCGGAGCGGCGGGGGCGTCGCCTCGGCTAATCTCCTCCGCAGTGTGGTCTCTCTAGCTCTCCATCTCTCTCTCTCTGACACTCTGTCCGTCTGTCTCTCTCTCTCGCGCACGCGACGCGGCAGGCACCGGTGCTCGCGCGAGTCCCCGTGCCTCCCACGCAGCCCTCGCGGACGCTCGAACGCACTCACTTGTCGCCTGTGGCTTCCACAGGATCAAATTCCCAGGCACTCCACGCCCAATGTGCTGCGCAAACAGTGGGCACGAGGCAGTGGTCTTGAGGCCTTGTGTCCGGATACAGTGAGCTCTGGATAGGTGACTCGGGACTTTGTTTCCCTATTCGTCCTGCAACCGTTACACTGGATCAGGCACGTCAAACCAAGCCCGCACGAGCTACTTACCCGCCTGGGGACCCCGGTGCTCCATGGACCGGGCAACTTCCCCTGACCCCGCAATCATTTCCAAGACTCTCTACATCAGGCACGTCAAACCAAGCCCGCACGAGCTACCTGCCCGCCTGGGGAGCCCGGGGCTCGTACGGGCTCGGACAACTTCCTATGACGCCGCACTCGTTTCCCCTCATAATCCTCAGAGCGAGCAGAGACTCTCTTGATCAGACACGTCACACCGCTCCCGCACGAGCTACGTGCCCGCCTGGGGAGCCCGGCGCTCGTGGGTACGGGCAACTTCCTGACCCGCACTCGTTTCCCCTTATAATCCTGGGCACAAGCTCTTATCAGCACGTCAAACCGCCCCCACGAGCTACTCCCGCTGGGGAGCCCGCCCCGGCGCTCCTTGGACACGGGCAACTTCCCCGACTCCGCACTCATTTCCCCTTGAAATCCAGGTAGGGGTGTGCATGCGCGAGCTGGAGTAGGGTGAGGCGGTGAATAGTGGCTGCGTACGAAAATGTTTGTCAGATTCTTTTCTATCAAATAACGGAGAAATGTATTATGTTTATATTCTTCACTACTTATTACTACTTGATGTTTACGTTCTTACTAAATTCTCCCTGACACAAACTTCTTTGCCAAGTGACAGGAATATTTTTGAATGACGAATTCTTCGTTTTATTTCGTTTTGTGTTATGTTATTAAATCATGCAGTTATATATTTATTTAGCAATAATGTAAAATAAATTAACAAGTATCTTATAAGTTAACAATTCTCGCTTACGAACTGACAGCGCTCTAACAGACAAGAATATTTGTCTGTTAAACCTTCTAACCTGAACGTAGAAAGTCCATGCCTTCATATCATTCTTCAAACAGGATAACAAAATTAAGATTTTTTTGGTATAGTTTTTTTAATTGTACTCTCAATTAAGAATTTGAAACCAGACAGATCTATTATTTCATTATAATATATAATTTCTTTGCCTTAAACAGAAAATGGGAATTAATATAACTAAATTTGTGACAATAACTGTCAAGTAATTTCTCCCTAAGACTGTCCAGGTACACGTACCGCCTCTCCAGTAATCACTCTTGTTATCTCGCCCGGGATCTTAATATGCCTGCTCTGGGCACAATGCGATCGTGGCAGATATCTTGAATTCCCCAGTTTTTTCATTCCTTATGTCACAGTGGGCGTGTGACAAAGGACGCAGATTTTTGTTTCCTCTTCCCTTCTGCCACAATTATTATTCTGAAGGCGGGGCCTCAGATGCTTTGGGTCATCATTTTCCTATTTCTCCTACCATCATTGTTCTGAGTACTGTGATGATTCATAGTGATTCTTGACGCGTCAACTACTACAGTAATTCGTCTCGTAAGTGTAGTGCGTGGTTATTTCTCGGGAGGTGTCATGGTCTTCACCTACTGGAGAGCGAGATCCGGCACCGACCTTCCGTCAACTAGCGGGGTTTCCCCTAACCAGAACTCTCCCACCCGCGAGGCACCGCCCTGGCCATGACAAGCTCTAAGTTCCCGACTTGTCTCCCGGCATGTGTGGTAGTGTAGTGCAAGTTAGTGTAAGTGTGTGTGTAAGGAGTGAGGCTTGGACAAGGAAGAGGAAGGAATGATCGCGCGTGGTCCGTGTCCCGTTTGTTAGGGTACTGCTTCGGCCATCGCCTGGTGCTTATTGGAGAAACCACGGAAAACTATCGATCAGAGCAGCAAGCTCCTAGAATTATTGCCCAGACAGCGACTGAATTCGACCTAGCTGTGTAGCTAGAGTAGAAAATCCTGCAATCGTTGGGAGTGTAACCTAGGACCACGCGGTCAGAGGGACTGGAGTGACATCAGATGATGCCCTGAACTATCTTTCCCGCTCTTGATACTGTTAGTTCGCGGCAGGTGTCTTGGAACCTCGTTTTCACATTCCCTCTGCTGCACTTTCTTTGGATACATTGAGCTCACATCTGATGTTGCGGGTTTTTCTTTTCCTTCCACCATTCCTTTGGACATAGTTGAGTGAGATACTAATATTTCAAAACCGGAGATACGACATATTACTATAATTCAGGTAAATCATGAAATTTTATAACATTAATTTATATAATTTTTCTCGCAGGTTGTACTTAATCCAATATATATTTTAATTATCTAATTTATGATGATATTCAGTATTCCAATTTTTTGTTTTTTATGTATATTTAATTTCGATACACCCTAAAGAAGAAGAAAACCAATGACCTTCAAAACGTCGGTCTAAATAAATGTAAAAAAATTATAATGAAAATTTAAAAAATGTCTGCCTAAAAATTCCAAAGGATCTTCAATATTTACAAAAATCATTTTCATGACCCTGGCCGCAGAAGCCTACGACTTCGTTGTAGGAGAAACTGCCAAGAGAAGAAGAACAAGACTGTTTCTCAAACAACTGATTCAACAATACAACAGGTACACGGGTGGCGTTAACCTTAACGACAAACTGCGTGCAGCACATTGGATAAAAATCAGAAATAAATAATGGTATTGGCCGCACATCAGAATTTGTCTGATAGCTGCTGTGGTCAATGCATGGCTCTTGAGTCGCCAAATGGATAAGAGACGTCCCTGAAATGAAGAGTTGTTCTTGCTGTATTGATGGGACCAGAACACTTCAGTCCACGGAGACTGCGGTCCAGAAAAATATCAATAATTTTCGAGAAAATCCGTTGCGGCCAACATGGTCATGTGGTAAATGTTACTGATAGAAAACAATATCGTTGCGATGAGTGCGAAAATTGAACAAAATTTCAATGCCGAAACTGTAATATTGGACTCCATCCAATAAACTATTATATTGAGTATCATATCCGACAATTGTTCTTATGTATATTTTTCATACCTAAAACCCTTTAACCATTGCCTTTGAAATTTTGAATGGAATATTTGAAAACCAATCTCCCCTTTCATAAAAACCACATAACTCTGTAGCTTCTTCACGTTTAAAATCTGTAATATATAATGTCAATGTATTGCATTGATTTCACCCATTAATGTCCATGGTATGAAATATCAAACGTTGCAAAAAGTCACATAAGAGAAAATAAAAAGTTGAACAAATGATTTTACAGCAACCAGGGTCATAAGTAGAACATTATATTGAAAGGAAATTTTCAAATTTCAATTTTGTTCGGGCTGTAGTGGGTTTTGAGACATTGTCACTTTTGTGATGAAGTCAGTGGCGCTCAATTCCAAGGTACATCAATTTTCGAGTCCAGAATATTCATAAAAAAATAAAAAATATTGCAGATAATTCAGACGTGAGAAGTGTACAAGTTGTTTTGTGTTTTATCTTATATTATGGAACACTTATTTATTTGAAATGTATTATATTCAGGTCCAAAACGTTTTTAATTACCATTCAACATTTTTCGATAACGTCATACTGATATTTGTGATATGAGAAAAGTATGACTTAAAGTAACAGTACTTCATCATTATTATATTAATTTTGTTTCTACAGATATATATTTAAGCATCGTGTTAATAATCTCTTACATGAGTAATAAATATCGCTGTGCAAATTATTCTGAAATTTCATTCACTTCATGTAAATTTTTTTTTGGGTTTTTTTTCAAAAAAATTGAGAGTAAAATACTCTTAGAACAGGTGAGATAAAGTAAATAAATATTTTATATCTTAGTAATCTAGGCATATACGTGTTCTTGATGCCTCCCAGAGATATAAAAACACCTGTGTGTACTGGTTTCATTGCCAGTGCAGTCTCTTTCGTTTTTTCTATGACTACATTCGCGTGAATGCTCAAATCAATCATCGGAGATCTATATGCTCGGAAATGAGTTCCAGGAACCGTATTTTGAGAAGCGTTCTAGAAATGACGCTCTCGACAACGTGACGTTTCTCACATCTTTCTCTTTTTGTCACTTTGTATAAAAAGGTTTTTGCGTAGTTTTAATTCCTGGAAGTTCGCAGGCGGTCAGTGGTTTTAAATTAGATTTCAGTGCGTGTGGGAAGTACGAAGTGTAAAAATATAATTTTAATTTCATTGGAAACAAACATTTAACATATTTTGAATAGGTTCTCAAATTAGTCAAATTAAAAGAACAACTAAATATATTCTAAGCACACAGGTGTCCGGGATATTTTAATGTTTTCTGGAATACTCTATAACAAGGCTTTTCTCACATTGATGCCATTACTCTAGTTGATATTACTTTATTATTTTTACTAATTATTTTTTCTTTATTAGTGTACCAATAATACATTTTATCGTTTCTTCATTGAAGGAATGTGTTTTTCGTTATTCTCAGGCGAGTCATCTTCGAATTATACCCTATATCTGTTATTTAAAGAGTTTTCTAAGGAATTATTTAATCGGCAAATTAGGGAAAATATTGAACTCTTTCCTGATTCCGTACGTCATTCTTAAAAGTCATTATGAACTAATAAATTTCAAACTTGAAAAATACTCGTGCATATTTCAATTTTAGTAAATTATTGAAATTATTTCTTTGGTTTTATTTTTATTCAATGCTTCATGAATGTATTACTACTGACATATATTTATGTTGATAGAACAACTTTAGCGTTAAAAATCCTGATCAAATATTTTTAAACATATCTTTTTATTTTCAGTTTTTTTAAAATCTTTCTACAAAAGTTGTCTGTGACAAGAGGTATTAAAATTTGCAAAGGATTAAATTAAACGAACAGATTTCTTATCATTCCCCTTTGTAAATTCTTATCTTTTCCTACTATTTTTCGTTTAGAGAGATGAACTGGTTCAGAATTTGCCCAGACATAAAAGAGAAACAGATATGACGTAATGCTGGAATCAAAAGCTTTGCTCTTCTTTGGTATCACAGCAGTTGCTACTATTTTTCACAAAACGTTTGCTTCTCACAGGGAATATGTTACTGTGCAGTTATCATCTATTCCTTTTATGATCTTTTGTAGAAGCAAATTATCAGTACGTGACCCTGAAAGAAGATATGCTTATAAACATATTTACTTTCGCATTCCTTCAATTTGGCGCTGACCCTATAGTTCACCATATAATCTCCCTTGAGACAAATCAAAAAAGCTCGTGCATTTTTGATTTGCCCGCGTGTGTGATTGTTTTTAAAACTCCCAAAATTACGCGTAATTAACTGAATAAAAGAGGTTTCCTAGACAACAGGAGTTTTGCTACTTGGCTCCTAGAAAGCAGCACCGACAAAGCATATCTCGCCAAGCGGTGACCTATATGCGAATTGAATGTAAGACGCCTGCAATTTCGTGGAAACGACTGTCTCTTTGAAAACCGCTGTTGTAAAAAGAACACAAGCAAGTCGTTCAATGTGATCGAGGCTGGAGAAAGTTCTATCACATTCATTGATGAACTCTTATTACAGGGCCCTGGTAAAGAAAACGTGAATAAATCCAGTTGTTAAATTTAGAACAACAACTCCTCTATCACGTGGTGTAGCCATATTTGATGTTTTGTGGGTCATTGATACCGAAAAATAGATTGATGGTAAAACGTCTGTCCGTCCTTCTGTACGTCAGTGAACAACACCAGTTGCTAAACCATTCAGCCGATTTTCTCCAAAATTGATATTTCCCTATTGTTATGGCTGATGTCACAGTCACTTGAATTTAAACCCGAAATATTAAATTTGGAGTGTATTTTACGTAAAACCCCTGAGACATTTTCAAAATTTTATGAAAACCTCCATAATTTTTTATTAAATTTTGTTGTTGGATAGTGTGAAGGACGTTCAAAAGAATAGTGCATGTGTTACTTTCGTTGAATACTCTGATTTTTCGAAAATTGCAAAAATTCAAAATTTTTTCGGCGTCTTCCCACAAATACAATTATGAAGATCGATTTTTTTAAATTACATCTGTTCCTCAAAGATATATTTTGAAATAAGGCCATGTACAATTTTTCTAAATGTTCAGTACTTTTGGCGCAATTTTGCGTGAAAGTACAGAGGAGAAAGCACGTGGTTTTGTTTTATGCGGTGCCATATTTCTAACTTTTTTAAATGTAACTACGTTGTTGTTGCTAACGTGGTTAATTTTTAACCACTTCCTGGCTCATTTCGTTGTCACTAGCTAAATTCCTCTTGGCAGATATACAACGTTGTTATTATTATATACAAGTACTTTGACGGAGAATTCAGATCCAAGCGACAAAAAAAAACGTATCTTACTTATCATGTATTTTGAACATCTCAAGAGGGTTAAAAAGAAGCTAGCAGATCTGAAGAACAGCAAATGGAATGAATTCAGAAACAGCAATTAGGAAAGTTTAGAGTTAGTTAGTTGACTTCCTTTTTCTGCAGAGCAGATTAAGTTGTCCTCTAAGAAGCAGAATGGATCATACCAAACACTCTCGGGCACATTACATCACCAACAACTCTGTAACAACAATGCAGGGCGTTGCGTGCGGACAACAATACGTCCGGTCAACAATGCAGGGGCAGAGGCGTTGGTGCGGATGATCTTCTGTGGTGCTGTTTGTTTCCAGGTGCTGAGGAACAACAATGTGCGAAATAATACAATGTCCATTATTCAGGAGAACAGATGCCCTCAAAATGAAACCACTAGACTAGCTGATAAATTCACTACTCGTGTAATAGGAAGGAAAGGATTGTTAAAATAATATTAAATTCCTGAAGAAAATCTATATGGACTGTAAAATATAAAATTTAAAAGAAATAATGTGTAAAATAAGAATTATTTTGTAAGTATAACTAATATTCAACTTTATACTTGACAGCATTCAAGGGTACAATATGTATAGGTTATCAGCCGTAAATTCCAGTTAAAACTAATTAAAAAGAAAAATTAGAAAAAAATCTGTAATAAAAAAGATTCTAACAGAAAAATAGGAAGTTTAAGGTTTATTGAAAATGTTAGTATAATCATTTAAATATTAATGTACTAAGTTTTCACTTCAGATGTAATTGTTTTCATAGTCACAAATACACGTGTTGCAATATGGATGATGCGACAAAAAGATAATATATCTCTAACAGGCCTTTTGTAACGAAAAATGCAACATATGAATGTACCATGGTGCAAGGATGAATTTTCCAACGCTTTAAAGAGGATTTTGTTCGCACTAAGTGAATATTTCCCATGGTATTGTATTGAAGATATGTTTTATAATCTAAAGTGCGTTCAACTCTTCTCTTGATTTACCAATGTTCGGTTACTAATTGTGAGATGTGATAAGACCCTAATTAACTGTATCATTTGCATTGCGAAGTATCTGATTTGTTACAAAAAGAACAACATAAGTATATGATAACATTAATAAAATCGAAGAGTTATACACATGTCCATCTCGCTATGTTTAATATTCCCCACGCCGCCGTAGACAAGAAATATATACAATTTTTAATCTGAAAGTTATAGTAGTCTATGGGATATTTGCCAATAATCTGCGAGACTTAAAACCGCGTATTCATCAAAGATCGCCGCTGCAATTCTGCTGATACTGTATTGAAGAAGTGTTTTATAATTTAAAGTACGTTGACCTCTTTTCTTGATTTACTAATGTCATTTTACTAATTTAGTCATCTTGTAAGATATGGTAAGACCCTAATTAACAGTAATATGTGCATTGTTAAATTTCTGATTTGTTACAAAAAACATCATACGTATATGAAAACATTAAAAAAAACGAAGCATAAAACACAATCGAATTAATTATTTTAAATATTCCCTAAGTCGTGGACAAGAAATATATACAATTTTTAATCTCGAAGTTAGAGGAGCCTATGGGATATTTGCCAATACCGACGCAGCGAGCATTAAAACCGCGTATTCATCAAAGGCACACAATCGCCGCTGCAGTTCTGCGACGCGTTCGAGTCCAAATCGCCTCATTGTGCTGGCGATATTGCGTTCAAAGTGTGCGTAATGGTAAGCCATATTGCTGCGGCTGCGTGCGCAGCAGATTTCGCAGTCCCTGTGCACCGCGTTCGCGCAGGCGATCGCCGCCGGATCCGCGGGAGCGTTATCGCACGAGCGCGCCGGCATGTGCGGTCGACCGACTATTTGGCACCTGATAAGGTGTAACGAGAACCTCCGTCGGGAGATGTTAAGCAAGCGGAACGACGTGTTTCGAGTTGGTGGCCGAGTTTATTGCGCGAGGATTGTGTGGAGTCGATTTCTGTTGCCGGTGTTTGACTAACTGTTCACTTTACGTTTGGTTCGTTGCGAGCACGTGTGTTATGAGGATTTGAATTGAAATAAGAAATGATAATGAAAATACTCTGCGGCACAGAAAGGTTATGATACGAGTGGTTAAAGTGAAAATAAAAATAAAATAATATTAAAATATAGTAAAATAAAAATTTTGCGAGTAGGAAAGTTTGCCACACGAGGCTGATAGGCAGGATTACTCCCCCATCACCTGGACCCCACCATCACAACCCATAAAATACCTAGGACTTCATCTGGACACAAAACTAACCTGGAAACCCACATAGATATCAAAATTAAACAAGCAAAAAATAAATTATTCCAACTCCGGCCACTAATCAACAAACATAAATCTCCGTCATACACAAACAGTACAACACTATACAAAACAATAATCAGACCACTACTGCTTTATTCATGCCCCATATGGACAAACGCAGCCCCCACAAATGTCAATAAAATTCAAGTAATGCAAAATAAATTTTTAAGATTAATCACAAATGCCCCCTGGTTCATAAGTAATAAAAACTTCATTCGGAATTAAACGTCAATACAATAATAAACCAAATAGCACAAATATCACACAACTTCTACCAAAACCTAACAGACATACCAGCAGCATCCCATTACAACTACCAAAAAATCCAACCCACACTCGAATAAAAAATAGATTCCCTTTTGAAGCACTCCTCTAAATTTTAGCCAACCACGATTCTTAACACCGAGGTTCTCCCCAAGAGTATCCTCTCGAATGTATAGACTAAGTTAGCTTAACTATTTTAACGAGAATAAGTCTGAAAAAATACATCTGTAAAGTAATTGTACTGAACGATGTAAATCTTCCAAAATGAATAAATGTGTGTTATATAAAAAAAGGCAGGATGACGCAATCCTGCGAGCAAATAAAATCACTTTTATTACGTGTGCCATCCAAATTTCTTTAGACACTCTTTTAATTCAAATATACAAATCACTTAATGTTACATGAAGGTCAGTAGTGGCTGTTGTAGCCAGAAAAAAGGATTTTGTATTCTTCGTTGCGTTCACAAATGTATCAGAATACTTGAGCATTTTCTTGTGCATGCAATTAATGCTTGTGCCATAAATTGAACTTGTTGCAGACTATGAGAATGCCCTGAAAGGGCCGTTTTTACTAGCTGACTAAAAAGGTATTTTAATGAACACATACAAAATATTCCTTATATTTAGGTTTTTGTAGCTGAACTTTTGAGGTCATGTTTTTTCCATTTGTAATTATTGCCAGCTATTAATACTTCAGTTTGTTAAAGGTTTGGTAGGTTGTGAACTATGGAATTTATTTTGCTTAAGAATTTAAATTTTAAAATTATCTGATTAAAAATTGTGTAAAAAAGTACTATATTCGTTACCCACTTTATATAGTACTGATGATCCTAATGTACATTGCCTTCACATATTCATGAAAGTATGTGACACTTTTGACAAAACAGTTTACAAGAGTTAATTGAGAAATGTTCTTGGAATGTAAAAGAAATTAGTTAACCCGCATATGTTAAATCAGCCTTGTGAGTTGACCTTTGATGACAAAGACTGATGAACGGATATCTTTAAGATAATCAGAAAGACTTCTGTACTTAAGTCCGTTGAATGAATTGATTGATTGATTGATTGTTAGTGATTGCGGACGCGTCAACAGCTGAGGTCATTAGTCCCGTAGGTTTTGTGCATGTTTTTCATCGGGAAGTGGCGGTGATTTTCCTCTACTGGACGGCGAGATCCAGCGCCGACCTACCGTCGACTAGCGAGGTTTTCCAAACCAGGTATCTCCCACCAGCGGGGCACCGCCCCAGCCGGGACCAGTTCTAAGTCCTCGACCAGTCTCATGGCATGTGTGGTAGTGTAGTGTATGTTAGTGAAAGTGTGTGTGTGTGTGTGTGTATAAGGGGTGAGGATAAGGCACGGAAGGGGAAGGAAAGATCGCGCGCGGTTCGTGGCCCGTTTGTTAGGGAACTGCTGCGATATTCGCCTGGTTTTGATCGGAGAAACCACGGAAAACTACCGACCAGAGCAGCCGGCTCCTAGAATTCTCCTCCAGACAGCGACTGAATTCGATCTAGCTGAAAAGCTAGTGTCGAAAATCCAGCCGCCGTCGGAAATAGAACCTCCTGGTCAGAGGCTCTGTAGTGACATCAGTTGATGCACTGAGCCACCGCTCCCAGTTTGTTGAATGGAGTAGGTCGAGATTGCGCTTGAGTATCTTGTATTTCTTGTTCTGAACCTCTGGCGAATGTCATGAAGTCGATTTATTTTTGCGGCGTTGAACAGCAGTTCCTTTTTGTTTCGCATGTTGTTAGCATCCATGTTATAAGTCTTTAAAGGGAAATTAGTCAAATGCAAATATATGCACTTGTTTAATTACTACAGTACATACGGAAATAACTCATATTATACACATGAATGAGTATTGTAACCAATTTAGTTCCCATTATTACTCGTATGAGAGATCACATATTTCCTACAAAATTATTCGAAATTGACCTTTAGAGGTCAATAGTTTTCTTGTAGAATGTATTGAACACAAAGCTGATTAGTAATGTCAGACTCAAAAACTTGTATTCATAAAAGTGATTATGAAACGTTTGGTTTCAATGATTTTATAAACCCACTCTTTTTTAAATGCTCACAAATGTATTGATACATTTTCTTGTAACCCTAAAGAAAATAAATTCTAACCACAGAGATGATTTCTGAGACACACACATTCTGCGATGTTTTTGTGACCGAAGGTGAAGAGAATGACAGTGCTTCCACCATAGTAATTGTCACTAATTGTTAAGAAAAAATAACAAATCAACGCTGCCAAGTCTCTATAAAAATGTGTCGACAATTTTTCCTTACTTAGTTAATTTGAAGAAGTGTTGTTAATTGATTCTCGAGAGATAAATTCAATTTAAAAACATATTTTGTACTGTTATCAATTTACTTTAAACAAAGCGCATTTTTGACGCATACGGTAACAAATAAGGTCTTTATTTGAGAGAAATATTTCTTCTAATCAGGATGACAGTTACATGATCGAAAACGAGTTTGATTAGAAATTATAATTTCGAGACAATATTTTATGAAGATTGTATCAGTGCTATAATTTATTATTATTATTATTATTATTATTATTATTATTATTATTATTATTATTATTATTATTATTATTATTATCATTATTATTATTATTATTATTATTATTATCATCATCATCGTCATCCTCTAATTCACGACTAAGAGTGTTATGAGTCGGTTGATTATAAAATCTATTTCGGGTTGCAATCACTCCTAAAGAGGAGATCTAGGGACTATCGGAGTCTCTACAATCCTTAGCGCAAAATGTTGGTTGTTCCCAATAAAGAATGTCTTCAACTTTCTAGTCTTTTAAATGTCCTGAACTTAAGTAATTACACAAACAAACAGGGAAGTTAATCCCAGGGCTCTGAGAACTATTGGGACGATCTGTGCTTTCACGCCCCATATCCGGTTGATCTCGATTTCCAAACTCTTGTATTTAAGACGTTTCCCTCCTTCCTTAGTTACGACGTTTTGTGGCACAGCACAGGAAAATCAACAAGTAGACACGATTTTGTGTGCAAATCCAAAATAACAATAGCTGGTTTGTTGGTCGCTATGGTTCAATTAGTTTGAATTTGTTGGTCATACTGTATTGTACACAGTCCAACAAACGTCACCGGTTCTGGTGAGTGTTCGTACGACTAGAACCATCTATTTGCGACTTCCAGAGCGGTTCAGATCTGCTAGTGGAGGTAGTTACACACCCTGTCGTGTCTTTTCAACTATTCTGTCTTTGCTAGAATCGAACAAGCTGTAAGGATATGATTAATGGTTTCTACTTTTTCGTGGCTAATTCATCATTTATCATGTTGGGACATTTTGAGAACAGCTTTATCGTAATGTCGTGTACTCAACGCCTGATCTTGGGCAGCTATTACAACTGCTTCCAATTCTGGCTTCATTCTTCCCCTTTAAACCACAAAAATGATTGATCTTTATTGATCTGCAGCTTGTGCGTCCTTTTTAGATATTGCCCGTTGTCTCTCCACGATTTCTGGGGAACAGAACGGGTAGATGGTAAAAAAAATGGATTTTTTGTTTTTATTTATTTTAAATTCTTCCAAGTTTTCTGCGCAATTTGATATTTGATTTATTTCAATATCTTGTCTAGAAGTATTTTAATTTAATTTTTTTTCCGAGTTCCTTGTCCTTTTAAATCAATATGGCGTCTGGGTTAGCTGTCAAAGTTTGACATTCAATTAGATTATTTTTCGTTTTAAATTTGCCGCCAGTGACACTTGTGTGTTCATTAGTAATACAGTGATGTACACGTACGTTTGTTGTGAGGTGTTTTTGTGTGTTTGTTTTGGCGGTAATCGGCTTTGACAATGCCTCGATTTAGCCATAAAGTGTTTAAATAACGTGTGCCTTGGCAAAAGAGGAAGGGTGTTGTGAAAAGTGTTGTGGAAGAATGTGTTTCAACGCCGCCTCCCTCTAACCTCAACAGTGCTGGAACGCCAAATTCTTCTCAGAGAAAATTAAAATATAAAAATAATATAAATATCAAAATATAACAATAATAATAATATCAAATATATAAATAATAATATCAAAGAATATAAAAGGGGCATCAAGAGGAAATTGCTTATAGAAAATGAAGTTGATGCCAGTCATACGCAGTTTTTAACTGTTTTTTGACGTAAAATAAATAAATAAATAAATAAATAAATAAAATGCCAATGAACCTAGCTATGGTGCTGGCTTGTTTTGATGTCTCAAATTTAAAGCTGAATTCCCGTACGTTTACTTTTTCAGTACATAAGGAACATTTACTCAGGTTTGAGTAATGCTGTTCTAATAAAACTTTCAGGACATGTTGATACAAGTATATTTCACATGCTGATGCTGTTATGGATAGGTTATGTATAATATAAAAGTTTTTATTATCTATTGAAAACTGAAAAATGCTTCAAAAACTTGTTATTAAATAAAAAAAAGTATATCTTAAAAAATTTAATTAATTTTATCTTTAAAATAGCATCAAGCTAACAAGGAAGGTTCTATTTATAACCTCTAAAAATTTCATAATTGTAGGTGGAAAACGTTTTTAAAAAATGTTCCTTAAATAAAGCATAATTTAACATTGGCAGCATAGGGCGTTCCGTTCCCCCTTAACATTTTTTTGTGTCCCACATTTCAAGATAAGTAGCATCAGAACCTCAGTCAGTATCTGTGTTATTATGCGTGTCTTACATAGTTTTTTTCGAAATTGTGAACATTTTAATGTGATATTGTTGGCGTAATTTTATAAAGAAATAATGGAAGACATCTCCCTCAAATTCCGTCATTGACTTCTTGGCAATGCTTGTTGCTACCGTTGCAAGGTCTCTGTTTTTTATTCTTCGGTCAGTTTTAATGACCTGCCTCGTTAGTGGGTCATCTAGATGACTGACTACATACTTTCCCATCCCCACTTTTGCATTGTGGCACGAGACTTCAATTTGTCTGAGGCTTCTTCCTCCTTCCTTACGTGACACGTAAACGTATGTACATCAGCACGAGGGTGAGCGACATGATGCATTGTAAGCAGTTTTCTGTTTTTTCGAACCATATTTCGAATTTCTTGCTCAGTCCATTCCTCTAGACCGAACCTGTACGCTACAGTCACCGCCAAACTACTTATTGCAGATATTGTAGTCTTGGAGTTCAGAGCGGATTGCAGGATAAGTTTCTTCTTTTCTAATAGTCCCTGCAAATTCTCTCTTTCGTTGTTTCGTTCGAGATGTTCTCACATTCTTCAATGCACAGATATTTGTTAGTTTTGCTTGGCTCAAGACCTTGTGTATATCAACTTTATTGCTCTCTGATGTCAATTTGCTTCTTCTGAAATTTATTTTTTGCACACTTGCCATGACTGCGAATGACATTGTTAAAATCATTGACGACGGACAGCGTTTGAGAGAGAATCGCTTGATTCTTAGCAAACACTTCATGATCATCCACGTAACGAATGTAATATTTGTCTTTCATTGCCCTGAAGCTAGTAACCTAATTTTTATTTTGCACTTCTTTCAATAAAAAATGAAGCGAAAACTACTCATTTTTCGAAAAATTGTATAGAAGTTTCTTTTTAAATATAACTGTTTCTAACATATTTCTTTGAGCAAAAGAATCTCTAACATCTATATTGTAATTAGTTATGTTAATTTTGTGCAATTTCTGAAAGCACAGAGATTTTAAAATATATCTTTCGCAATTTTGATAAGTGTACGTTGTCTTTGCAAGACAAATAAACATTTGAAGCAGTGTGAGAAAATTATTGTAGAAAATACGCCTATATTTCATGCAAAAAGATAGACATTTTATATACATATTGCCGTAATACATACATTTTGCTGTAAATCTGTTTTTGGTATCAAAGAACTGTGAATTGTGAATACGCAACGTGTTAGAGGAATGAAATAATTCATGATATAATTCAAAGCGTTGTCATTCAAGAGCAGCTTTCGATGGATTAGCAATCATCATTAGTTTCTTGCTGTTTGGAAACCCCAAAACGCCTAAAAAATTATTTCATTTTAAATTCCAGCGACAAGTCACCGCTAAACCAATATGCTAGAGGAAATTATTGCATATAGCAATAAGAAATTACCTACATTTACTACATATAGGAATAAGAATGACCTGCCGAAAAATCGACATTCTTGCCATAGCATTGCCATACACTCTCTATAGATAGTAGAAGTAGTATGCTAAAAAGTAAAAATGGTTTTTCTTATTTATGACATTACAAGATACTGTAACGTCACCACATGGCGGCCAGGTTCGACCATCTTTAGAAAGTTTAGCAGAGGGGAAGGGCATCCGGTCGGCTAGTACAAAAACTGTTAGTAGCTTTTGTCAACTGAAAAGGGAGCTATTAAAACTCCGGGACGCAAGTCGGCCGGGCAGAGGGTCCTGACCCCCCGCCGGCGGTCAGGGGAGGCTGGCTGGCCATGTGGTCCCAGAGCCACCCGCACGTGCAGAGAAGCTAGGGGGGGGGACATGACCGCCAGAAGCTAGCCGGCCGGAAGGAGGAGTTCGTTAAGAGATCGCCTCGCGTGCGGACGCAACTGCGGCCGTTGGCGGTAGTGCATTCCTTGGACCCGCGGGGCGTAGCACCGAGTGTCAGGACACCGGCGCGGTAAAGCGTCTGGGTGGAGGATGCACTAGCCAGGAGATGGGAGCAGGGTGCGTGGAGTCGCGGAGGTAGATTGCGAACGGAAACCCAGAGCTGTACATACTGTATAATATTCTGTAAATAAATATTATTGTAAGTAGAGCTCGTGTCTGTGTAGTCATTTCGCTACCACGACGCCACAATACTACTGCGCGACGAATCAGCGAGACCGAACATGCGGAACAACCACTGCGGTCGCTGGCACTTGCCCGCCGCTTGTATCTCTGAGTCACCCCGCCCGCCGGGGAGTCTCAAGGGGGCTTTATCCGGTGACCCGATGACCCGGCGGTGCGGGCAGTTGCAGGGGTCCTCGGCAAAGGACCCTCACTTGAGCTCATCCTCTGCCCGACCTTCCCCTCCAACCCTACTCGCTCCCCCCCCCCCCCCCCCCCCTGCCCCTCCTTCTTCTTCACTTGTCCGTTACTCGTTCGTCACTCGTCCATCACTCGTCCGTCACTCGTCAATTATTCGTCGGCCACTCGCCCGCCACTTTCCTGTCTATCGTCCGTCACTCGTTCATCATTCGCCGCCACTCGCCTGCAACTCTCTTGTCCTTCGTCCGTCACTCATCCTTCCCCCCCTTTTTCCCCAATCACCCGCTATTCGTCTTTCACTTGTCCGCCAGTTCCTCACCACTAGCCTGACACTCGCCTATTACCCTGTCACTCGCCTATAACCCATCCATTACTCTTTTGCCACTCGCCAGCCACTCATCAGACTACTAGCCAGTCACTTCTTTGTCACGCTTCCACCACTCCACCGTCACTACTTCATCACTCTCCTGCATCTCCTCATACTCTAACCCACCAGTCCTCGTTCGTTTTCCGGCCTTACTAACCCTTCCACCGTGTTTCCCTGTCATAACCTGACCACTCGTCACATCATCCTATCCAACCTCATTTTATCATTTTCCTTGCGTGTCCTTGCTCCTTATCTGGCTTCCCAGCTTTAACCCCATTTTGAACGACCGTCGGTCCCCGCTTTGCTCGTGTGGTTGTCACTATTATCCGTGTCAGTCCATCCCCACCCGCCTTCCTTTCGCGTCAGCGGACCGGGAGCGGTAGCTCAGTGCATCAACTGATGTCACTGCAGCGCCTCTGACCGCGAGGTCCTAGGTTCGAGTCGTGACGGCGGCAGGATTTTCAACACTAGCGTTTCACCTAGGTCGAATTCAGTCGTTGTCTAAAGGAGAATTCTAGTGGCCAGCTGCTCTGATCGGTAGTTTTTCGAGGTTTCTCCGATCAACACCAGGCGAATGCCGAAGCAGTATCCTACCGAACGAGCCACGGACCGCGCGCGATCTGTCCTTCCTCTTCCTTGTCCTATCCTCTCCCCTTACACACACACACTTACACTAACATGCACCAGTCTACCACAGATTCCGGGAGACGGTCGGAAGCTTAGAGCTTGTCCCGACTGGGGCGGTGCCCCGCTGGTGGGAGAGTCCTGGTTAGGAGGAAACCCCACTAGCCGACGGTAGGTCGGCGCCGGATCTCGCCATCCAGCGGGGGAAGATCACCGCCATCTCCCGCGAAAAACATGCACTTCACTAACGGGACTAATGTCCGAAACAGTTGACGCGCCCAAAAAAATCAATCAATCACTCGAGTCATCGACTCCCGCCGCCCTTATCATAGGCCGAAATGTGGTGGAGCAGAGATCCGCAGAGGGGTTGGGTGGAAGCTTAATTCCGCCCCTGGAGAGTCCGGTTGGCTCAGAAAGAACAGAAAAGTCGGGAGAGTGCGAGGGATGAACATCTTAGGATGTACGAAGTTTCGTACATCGTTCGAGATTTCGTACATATAGCTGGAAACAATGATTATCCACCGCCGTTTCTTTCCCTCTCTCATTTCACCCCCGTCTTGCGCTCGTCAAATTCGATAAAACGTATCTCTGGGTTACACTCTATGTTCGAAGAGAGCAACTAGAAAGAACCTAACAGAGATATCAGGAATAATTGTTCACATACGTTGGTCGCAAATACAAAAGTAAAAGAATAAACTAAATTAGTTTTAAAAAATTGCCACATCGTCTTATTAACTAAAATCATATTAAATCCCAGAAATGAAATAATAAAAAAAACAGGGGAAGATTATTTGTGTTTCAACGCAATAGCTGTTTGTTTTGATGGCGATTAATAATGATAGTTTGAACGAGAGTATATGGATTTGGGTTGGCTATCCTTCGTCCTATACCTCTATATAACAAGAGCATATCTTATTCCGATATCTTATTTATCGGAAGATTGTTGAGTGTTGTAAACTTTTTACGCCTTCTTCGTCCCCTCATCTGAACAGTGCTCCAAACCAACTCAATGCGTCTCCTCCTGCTAGCTATTGTCTTGCCTGTATGCGAAGGCGGGAGTTCTGCGTCGGTCTACCACGCCCCCTCCCTCTTCCCTCCCTCCTTGTCTGCACGTCCCCCAGTCCCCCTGACCCGGGCTAGAAGGGAAGTATATCTAATTGAGGCGCGATAGGATTAAGGGGTCGTCTTGTTAACCCTTCAGTGACAATCTCGTTTCAGTTTGGCCGCCGAAGCGTGCGCAAAGCCGGGTCTTCCCCTCCTCCCTTCCCCTCCCCCCTCCACCGCTCTGGTCCCGCGCGCCCTCTCGCCCCTTGCAGCCGGTGAAGCTCCTGTTTCCGAGGCCGCCCCGCCCCTTTTTGCGGAAGGTTCTGCTTTGCCCCGTGCAGGCGCTGGCGTTCGCCCACACCAGCGCGCCCACACGCGAGACCTCAAGCACTTCGCCCTTGCGGCACAACGGGGTGCTTTGCAGCCTCTTCGTCTTGCTGCGTATCGGGAGCAGTGGCTCAGGTGATGTCACTGCAGTGCCTTTGACCGGGAACTTCTAGAGTTACACTCGCGACGGAGGTAAGATTTTCGACACTAGCTTGTCACCTTGGTTCAATTCAGTCGCTGGCTGGAGGAGAATTCTAGCGACCGGCTGCTCTGATCGGTAGTTTTCCGTGGTTTCTCCGATCTGTCCTTCCTCTTCCATGTCCTATCCTCTCTTCTTACACACACACTTACACTAACATGCACTACACTATCACATATTCCGGGAGACCGGTCGGGAGCTTAGAGCTTGTCCCGGCTGGGGCGGTGCCCCGCTGATGGGAGAGTCCTGGTTAGGGGGAAACCCCACAAGCCGACGGTAGGTCGGTGCCGGATCTTGCCATCCAGCGGGGAAAGATCACCGCCATCTCCCGATTAAAAAAGCATGAACTATACTAACGGGACTAATGACCGAAGCAGTTGACGCGCCCGGAAACACGAAAAAATCAATCAATCGAATTCAGTCGCTGGCTAGAGGAGAACGCTAGAGGCCGGCTGCTGTGATCGGGAGTTTTCCGTCTTTATTCCAATCAAGACAGGCGAATGCCGGAGCAGTACCCTACCAAACAGGCCACGGACCGCGCGCGCTCTTTCCTTCCTCTTCCTTGTCCTATCGTCTCCTCTTACACACACACTTACACTAACATGCACTACACTACCACACACGCGGAGAGACCGGTCGGGGTCTTAGAACTTGTCCCGGCTGGTGCGCTGCCGGGAGATACCTATTTTGGGAAAACCCCGCTAGTAGACGGTAAGTCGGCGCCGGATCCCACCACCCAACAGGGGAATATGACTGCCACTTTCTGATTTAAAAAATTTTCACTACACTAACTAAAGACACGGAACTAATGACATCAATAGTTGACGCGCCTGGAATCAGTCAACCTTGCTGCGTGCAGTGTCTCATTAAGCGTGGGGCGTGGAAGAGGTTGCAATTGAGCCTTGGGGTAAGGTCTCTGTTCGAGCCCACACGCAAAAGTAGAAAAAGGAGGTATAAATAAAACACTTCCTACGCCCTAGGTGGCAACACCGGAAGCGCGGCATGGAAAGTTCCATAAGCCGAGCGGCACCACCGCGCCGCGCACGCGGTACGGATAATGCGCCTCGGCTACCCGAACCTTCCAAAGACTTCGAGAACATTTTAAAATTTCAGCAGTTGCCAATTGGACTGTTCAAATTCACCCCTCTTCGCCATACTGCAACCGCTGGAAAAGCAGTCGCTAATTGGCCAGTTCAAATCAGTTCAAATCCCCTCTTCGCGTGCCCGCAACCGAAAAGAAATCAGTCGCTGAGATGCAGCCTCTCGAGAAGCATGTCTCGGGCTCCGTGTTAAAAGATCACGTAAATTCTTATACAGAAAGTATCATTCTGTGCTTATGTTGTGAGCAAGTGAAAAGCCACATTGTTTCAATTTGTTGTAGTTCAGCATTGTATATGAATTGAACTAATTAATGTATTTCACACGAAGTTGCAAGTAAGTTGCCAGGCAAGCATATGTCCTCGCACTTCGTGATCCAAGATGGAAGGTTCCTGTATTCTCACATTTAGAACAGTAACTTAGTGTATTTTAATTGTGAAGAACAATTGTGACAACTGAAAGGTTATTAAACATCATTCTGGAAGGTGAGAATTGTGTTGATGTGATAACCCACATCATTACAAAATTCCTAACGAGCGTCGAAAGGGACTGAGTGGGTTGCCTACCAACGTTCAACACCCAATATAATACAGTCCACTCTAAGCACAGGCAACCGCCCGTCCAGTCTCAATTACAAAAATAAGAACTCGTTGATGCGATGAAAGCTACATCCGCCAAGCTACGGTCAATAAAAGCGAAAGATAGACGCATGTGGAAAATTATCACTCAGAGTGAAGATAATAGGTACGACAATTACAGCGAGTTCAACGATCAATAATGGTCAGGAATGTGGTCAATAGCAGCAAACAAAATGCGCAGTGGTCAATAAGTAAACCGTTGTTAGTAATGGTAGATTAAAGAGTAGTTAGTAAATAATAAGTTGACAATAATATGGCCAGTGGCAATTGCATGGTCAGTGGTCAATAAATATATGGTAAGTGAATAAACTGAACACGGGTTAATAAAATAGACAGTGAACAGTTCGCTTTGAATATACGCTCTTCAAGACTAGCTCACCTTAAAGCGGTTACAATTTCCAGCCACCCCACTCTTTAAGAGGGAGACCTTGCCCGACATTGGCATTAATGGCTTTATTGTATTGTGTTGTAAGGTAAGAAACTTAATAACTCACAAACATACTGGTTTCAAGAAAATTCTGAACACTTTCTTGTTTTAACGGTCGATGAACAGAGATATGTCATGAATTGTCAACTCTTTGACTAACCGATACATTTATAGAATAATGAGTTTGTTTGAAATCTGATAATTTTCACTTTGGAAATTTTTAATTGTAAGAACACATCCTGAGATATCATTTTTTTGCAATTACTAATTTCATAAGTCAGATCAATACTTGCAATTATCATTTAGCGTTTATGTATGACGATCGGACGAAAGACATATTCTGGGGTTACAACTTATAGAAGTATGTATAAATACATTAAGAGGAGAAGTCGTAAACGCTTCTCTATAAGTCTGAAATTATTAAGAACATCGAAACCGGCATTAAATATTTTTAGAATGTAAAAGTGTAACAGTTGCACTGATGTCTGCGAAATATTGCGTTATATGAATATCTCGCCTTGGTCCGTTGGCTGTCAGCAGTCAGCGAGCAGCTCCATAAAGAGATAGTGTAAAGGATGGGTTAGAGCGTGAAGACCTTTTAAATATGACATTAATACTGGTTTGTTTCGTGCTTTTTATCTCGAGAGAATTTTGGAGTTTGCAAGTTGGCTTTTAATTGCACTCCTGGCGCTGAAATCTTTTCCTCGTTTCACCCTGAGATAAAAAGGTAACTTGCCTACGAGGCACATACTATGATGAAAGTGGCAGACGAAACGAATCTGCTGGGAGAGGTTGGTTGGTTGGTTAGTTGGTTGTTAGTAATTCCGGGCGATCAACAGTTTAGGCCATTAGTCTTGTACGTGTAGAGCATGTTTTCCTCGGGAGGCGGTAGTGTTCTTCCCCCGCTGAATGGCGAGATCCCGCGCCGATCTACCGTCGGCTAGTGGGGTTTTCCACAATCAGGTATCTCCTACCTGCGGAGCATCACCCCTGCCGGGACAAGCTCTAAGCTCCCGACCGGTCTTCCGGAATGTGAGGTAGTGTAGTGCGTGTTATTGTAAGTGTGTGTGTAAGGGGGATAGGATAGTTCAAGGAAGAGGAAGGAAAGATCGCGCGCGGTCCGTGGCCCGTTTGGTAGGGTTCTGCTCCGGCATTCGCCTGGTGTTGATCGGAGAAACCACGGAAAACTACCGATCAGAGCAGCCGGCCGCTAGAATTCTCCTCGAGACAGCGACTGAATTCAATCTAGCTGATAAACTAGTGTTGAAAATCCTTCCACCGTCTGGACTCGAATCTAGGACCTCCCGGTCAGAGGGATTGCAGTGAAATCAGTTGATGCTCTGAGCCACCTCTCCCTTTGCTGGTGGTGTGTTCCTAGCGGTTATGCAGAGGTGACAGCGGCGGAGGGAGGTCTCCGCAGGGAACATTCGCGTAGGCCAGGCAGCCAAAAGGACGGGAAGAAAATCGCACAGCGGCAACGACGATGGTTGGGGCGTGGAGGGGGCGGAGACGCCGGCGGGGTTGGTGGAGGCAGCGAGGTTAGCAGCAGAAGGTGGCGGTGGGGGGGGGCGTTGCCATGGAGATCTCGACGCGCCCCGGCGGAGCAATCTGCGACACGAGAGGGACAATAAGACGCCGTGAAGGGTTCGGATTTTTCGTCGGATTGTCTCGTGGGAGACGAGGCGGTTCGCGCGCCAATATGTCGCTCGGCAGGTAAGGCGAGGGGCGGGGTTGGCCGCACGTGAAGTGGTGTAAGTCGTGCGAGAGAAGGCAGAGCGCTGGAGAGAGAAGAGAGAGAGAGAGAGAGAGAGAGAGAGAAGAGGAAAGAGCGCGAACGGGTCGACTTCCCAGTGAAGAAACGAATACGTGGACGTCGAAATGGATGAGTAAAAGAGGCAGACACACCGTCAAGACGAACACGAGGTAACTGTGTAGAAAATGTCACGGCGATGGAGAAGTCACAAAACGGAGAGAAATTAAAGCTAAGGCTGATGAGATGGGAACTAAAGAAAAGAGAGAGGTGATGCCGTGGCCCGTTTGTTAGTGTCCTGCTCCGTCATTCGCCGGGTGTCGATCGGAGAAATCACGGAAAACTACCGATCAGAGCAGCCGGCAAAGAGAGAGGTGAAGAGAGAATGTTTAAAGGGAGATAAGCAAGGAAATGAACAGGTGTAATATCCGTATGTGAAATAAGGCGAAAGGAGTTAGCGGGAAGATATTTGGAGTGCGTTACGTAGTTTTATCGTGAGGAAAATGCAAACTTACCAGTGAACAAAATACGGTGTAGGTAATGGCTTCCAATTGAGTTAGTGAACCAAGTTGATGTTAGAGTGAAAACTAAGATCAGGAAGAAATGGCGATAAGACTCACCGCCAGCTCAGGGTACGGAAGTCGAAGTGGTGAAAACTGTGGAGATGGTATGAAGGCAGGATGACACACCTAAAACTATTAATTATAAGTTTTGGCAAAGTACATGCAAGTCTTCACAATTCTCATATAAAAATTCTGTGAACAATATCAATAGAAATGAAATAAAAATTGACCATGATTTTATTTTACACAAGTCATCCAGATGTGTACGAAGGTTTTTGTTTTTTAAAAGAAACTTCTCTAAAACAAGCTTACAGATTTTCATAAAAGTGATGTGTTCTAAAATATAAACGGTTAATATTAAAGCCTTTGGTACTGATTTAGTAAGTGAAAATGAAAACGTCTCATTACGATTAAACATAACACTAAATCTTTTGAAAATATAATATTAAATATTTTGATACGGTTTTAATTTTTAAAAAATTTCACCAACCACAAAACTTCTCTGGATCTGTAAATATATTGAACATTTTTTATTGATAACCACGGAGAACACGCACTGTTTTGAATTCAGTTTGTTCTGCGGATTTAGTTGCTCATTTTCAGTGGTCCCGATAGCGTATGGGGCTGTTATACACGAGTTCTCGTGTACAAACCCGATCGAAGTAGTGGGTTTTTAAGGGTCAAAAATTCGCCATACGTGTTTCTACGTAGAGGCAGTAAAAGCGGCTACCCCATGTTGTAGATTTACTTCATGTAAATGATCGTCACGCATAAAAGAATCCTCTAAGCTAATTTCAAATCGCCTGTTTCTTCGTCCGAATAGTACATCCTTTCGCTTCTAGATGGCGAATAGAGTATATCGAAATTTGCGAAGTCACACCACGGAAAATAAGTCATAACAGTGAATTGGATTGTCTTGATTTTATAATACTTACCAAGATTGCCGCCCATTAAAATTCTCTGGCAATACAACTGAAATGAGATATTTTTGAACAACGTTGAACCATAGAGAGAATTCACCCGCGCCATATCTGCGACAAGGATTCACGGACTTGACTTCTCCGCTGAAAGGGCCAATAAGTATTTTCATTGCCTTGTTAATCGATAGCCTCGACAAAGAAGGAACCCGTGACCGGTTCTCCGTAGTTATGACTACCTCTCAATCAACGAGCACGAAAATCCTGGCATTTGCAGTGATCTAGGTCTAATGTACGAACGGCTTCAGCAACAGAGAAGAAGGGGACTGAGGCAGCAATGGGGTATGATATCATGCACGACCGTGGATTGGAGGGTGAATGGATGTCATATGGGGTGAAAGGGCGATAGTGTTACCCAGCATCGAGAAGCTGGGGTGAATATGGAAGAGAGTTGGATGTGTATTGAGGTCAGGGTTAAATTGAACATTGCAATGGGTGCAAAAATTAATTATTTCCATGATCTGGCTATGTGAAGGAACACTGGCGGAGCATGGCTATGGCAGTATTTGTGACAATACGGGTGTGGTTAACCAATGGGTTGTGAGAGTTCGTGCAGCATACAGAGATTGGGAGGGTGTTATGAGAGTAGGGGCTGGAACGTTGCAGGAGCGACCTTTTCCATAATTCAACAGAAGGGGGGGCAAGGAAAGAGGTATGGAGAGTATTGATTCTGCAAGGAATATTTTAGTTAAATCGTTACTCCTAAAGAAGCCTAAGTTAATCCTTTATATCTCATAAAGCCTGACATGTCCCGGGATATGCGAGTTTTCCTCCTCCAGTGAAACGTGAGATACGACGTCGAATTACACGGTAGCTTTCGAAGTTTTTCTTCTAGGTATCTCCCCCAGTGGATCATTACCCCAACCTGTACAAACTCTCAGCTCGCGACCCTCCCAATATACACGGATATTTAGTGTTCAGAAAAGTAACTAAACGTGTGTTTAAGGGAGAAGAGAGACACGGGCGGGGAAGGAAAAGTCTCTCGCGATCCGTGTCCCATTTGTGTTACTTCTCCGTCATTCTCTTAAGACTGAACGGATAAACCATGTAAAACTATCAATCAGACCAGCCGGATACCTATATTCTCCACCCAACAGTGGTTGATTTCACCACAGGCATTTATACCTGTGTCAAAAATATTTTTATTTATTTATTTTACGTCACAAAAACAGTTAAAACTGCGTATGACGTGCTATGGGGAAAAGTGAATTGTGTGCACATTTTCAAAATTCTGTGATCCCTACACTAAGTCATATGCTACTTAAATTTTGAAAAAAAAGCTCCCATGTAATAAAATCTATTTTCAAGAATAAAAAGGCAATAAATACCATGTTGTCTCCATGTCCATCTTCCATTGCTCTTATCCATGTTGTCCATATTTATACCTCCATCCATACTGTCCATAGAGTCCATGTTCCATGTGCTCTTATCCATGTTGTCCATATTTATACCTCCATTCATACTGTCCATTTTATACCTTATATCTTATACCATCCATCACACTCCTCCATACTGTCCATCTTATCCATATTTATACCTGCTAGTGTCAAAAATCGGCCACCACCGACGGGACTCGGATCCTAAGACCTCCCAGCGAACGACGACTTAAAAACAGCGGTGCTGTTGCTGAGCTCACGCAGCCGGTGCGCGGAGATGTGGAAAAATGAAGAAGGGGTGGGGGTGGGGGCGGGGCGCGGCGCGGGCGGATGGCGTCGCCTGCAGCGAGCCGGCAATGGAGCGCCTCTAATGAGAGACGGAGTTCCTCAAGGGCCGCGTTATTGGCCGCGCGCCTGGGAATGACGCCGCCGGGCTATTGTGTTCTTTCTCCGCCGCTGTCTCTCCGCGCCACCCTCGCGCGCTGCTGCCATAAAAGCCGCCTTTTATTTCGAGATGATTGCGTGGGGCGGACGCTTCAAGTGCGTGGCGCTGCACCGCGTTGCCGGCGACAATTTTATCTTGCAAAATGAGCCAATCTTCCTGGAAAGTGCTGTACCCTCAATCGTTTTATGAAGCAATATTTTTTAATTAATTGATCACCTGCATTTTGTCTATTAAAACTCCCCGAGTTGTCCAATATAATAAGACAAGGTACAAGTTTATGTATTTTATTATAACAAGTTTATTACATCGTTAACGATGAAAAAAGAAACACACATTCTGATCAGAGACAGCTTTACCATTGTCTCAGTGGTGACTGGTCAGGAGGACCTAGGGTGTGTGGTCCAACGAGGACGGATTTTTGGCACTTATTTAGCTATGTCGAATTGAGTCGTTGTCTGGAAGAGAATTCTAGCGGATGGCAGCTCTGATCACGAGTTTTCCATGGTTTCTTCGATCAACTCTAGGAGAATTCCTACTAATGGGACATAAAGAGCGGGCGATTTTTCCTTTCTGACACGTGTTCTCTCCTTCTCCGTACACTTTCACTTATATGCACTACACTACCACACACGTCAAGAGACCACCAACACACGTCAAGACACGTCGAGATCATAGGTTGATTAATTAATTGATTCCTGTTTCCGGGCACGTAAACTGCTTTGGTCATTAGTCCCGTTAGTGTAGTGTAGGTTTTATCTCCGGAGATGGCGATGATCTTCCCCCGCTGGATGGCGAGATCCGGCGCCGACCTACCGTCGGCTAGTGGCGTTTCTCCCTAACCAGGACTCTCCCACCAGCGGGGCACCGCCCCAGCCCGGACAAGCTCTAAGCTCCCAACCGGTCTCCGGGAATATGTCGTAGCGTAGTCCATGTTAGTGCAAGTGGGTGTGTAAGGGGGAGAGGATAGAACAAGAAGAAGAAGGACAGATCGCTCGCGGTCCGTGGCCCTTTTGGTAGGGTACTGCTCGAGATCTTAGGGCTTCCGACGCAGATCAAATAGTAAGTGAACCTCGAAGAAGAAATAATCCATCAATTCAGTGAGTATGGAGGCGCCAGATTTTACCAACCACTGAGAAGAAGAGCAACACCACTAACTTGGGATAAAACATTCACTACGCAAAACACAACACTCTCGTTAGAGAGAAATGATCAAAGCAGTTGACGTACCCGGAAACATCAACCAATCAGGTTAGATTAAAAGTGAAGAATTTAACCGGGCCAACTATTTTTGGTAATGGGTTTTCTTCTTCTAAAATCTGTTAACGAAAATCACGACTAAGAACATTTCAATGATTAAACAGTTTTATGTTATATTCATTATATTCATAAAATTTAAAATGCGCTTTAGCGGTGGAATATTGTTCCATGAGAATAGACACATCGCTTATTCCGTATTTATCTACAAAACATTCATTTACTAACTGCTTCAATATTAAAAATATTTTGAAATCTGAGAAAACTGGGACACTTTTTCTCAATTTACTCGACATGACAAATTTGGCGTTTGACGGGTTTCTGAAATAAACGATTCATATTATATGAATGTCTTGATTTTGTAAGGGAATGTATTTCAATTAATATAAAATTATTTTAAACATTTTATCTATGTGTTCCAAGGAATATTTATATGCACTGAAGTAGTTAACGTCTTGTTTAAAAAATAACTCTATCTCATTAAAATATTTCTGACAAATAAGTGGTAAGCAAAGTTGCCCGGGAATCGCCATTCTTTTCTTTCGTCCTTTTATCTATTTTCTTTTCATCAGCGTTAATCTTTCTCCACGCGGTGCGTGGCCGATATTAGCTTTAGAACTGGAAGAGATTCTCTGATAATCACAGTTTCTATTGAGTTGAAAACGACGCCCGATTGACTTCATCTCTGCAAGATTCATTGAGGCGAATTCAGGATGAAGTGCCTGATGAAACGCTTGACATACAACCGCCATTTAGAGGCGCCCTCTGTAATGGCACACCCGAGTTACATGCCCTCGTGTGGAGCGATTGAATCAACGCTATTCACGGAGAGGTCGTGTAAGAGAAACGCTGGCCTCAATTGCGCGATTCCCGGAAGACAAAGCTCATTGAAACATCGCGTACACTCACGGAGCACAAAGTGAGTAAAATTACAAGAACCTACATGTATAAAAGAGATTATAAATACCACATACTGGACTTTAATATTAATTCGGTGGTATAACGGTCAGCGTACCGGACTGTTGTACCTGAGTTTGCGGATTCAATCCCGATCGAAGCCGTGGATTTTTAAGGGCGAAAAAGTCCCTCGTACGCCTTCCTACGGAGAGGAAGTAAAGCCGACTGTCCCATGTTAGTAGATTTACTGCATGTAAAAGATCCACAAGCCTAAAAGAAGCCTTTGAGCAAAATTGAGCTCCGCCAGTTTCGTCACCCAAGATAATACCTCCTTTCTCCGTTAGGCGGTGAAAGGAGCGTATCGAAATTTACGTGGTTAGACGGAAGAGCTGGCCTGATGGCCCGAGTCTCGCCACGTAAAATAAGGCCTAAACTAAACTAAACTTAAATATTAATAATATAGAATAATACAGATATTTAACAGAAAGAAGAAAATATACTACGTAAGTGGCATAGATTCCTTCGTTCATTCCTAAGTTTGGTTGCTATAGGATGATTACAACCACTAGAAACAAATGTACTAATGCACATTCTACTGCAAAATGTTACAGACAATATTAAATAAGAAATGTCAATGAAACGTATCTCAGATATTCACTTAAAATATGTTAAATGTAATAAAATAAGTGAAAAACTAGTAAAAAATAAAGTTAAAACAAAAGACTACCAGATGTTTGGCGCCGTTTTTTGAGGAGGAAAGTTCGTCAAATTTGGTCGTTGGTGGAAGACAGATTTTTGTAAGTCTATGGTCATTTTGGATTTTTATTACATTCACAGTACGTATCATCAAGCTGCCTCCACTTTGCTAGATTGGTCATAGTTCTTGCACATGCATTTCTTAGCGATTAAAATTTTTCCTTGGTGACCGAAGACTCTTCGGCTTGTACTCGCTCTGTTTCTGCTCCGAGGATGATATTTCGAATTCTTGTGGGGCGTCAGATACTTGTTCTTTGTCGTAAGCGTGTGTATCGTCAAGTTACTGCCCTTTGTTTATTCTGACACCATAACTGAAAAACTAAATACTACACGCGACGAAAGAGTAGTTATAAAATATTTCTTTGGAGAATTTGGGAATTGATGTAAAAAAAATGTTAATATGAATATGATATAAATATGAATTTAAATAAATATGATAAAAATTTATAAATATATATTCGAACGGCAATGTTGTTATGTAGATAGATTGAACATAGTAAAGTGGAGAGAAGATAGATAGTGGCATTGGAACTAAAGCAATTTGTAAAAAAGGTATCTTGAGAATGAGCTCTCTTGCCTGCAAGAATAATAATTCTGTCAAATCCCAAATGTATTTTACCATCAACGTGATACAATTTCATACATTCAGGCACTGTTTGTTATATATCTTATAATTATTCATTTTAAAGAGAGAAACAGATTTCCAGGAAGGTAATCTCACTGTGTATCTACAGTAACGAGGGAAGACAGGTATGAGATAAAGGAATAAAAAGAAGCAATGAAATATCAAAACCTAATCTGAACCAAAAAACATTGCAAATGATGTTCTTAATATAGATAGAAAAGAACTGCAGCGCCTCTGACCGACAAATCCTAGGTTCGAGTCCTGACGGCGGCAGGATTTTCGACTCTCGCTTTTCAGCTAGGTCGAATTCAGACGATGTCTGGAGGAGAATTCTAGCGGCCGGTTGCTCTGATCGGTCATTTTCCGTGGTTTCTCCGATCAACACCAGGCGAATGCCGGAGCACTACCCTTTCAAACGGGCCACGGACCGCGCGCGATGTGTCCTGGCTCTTCCTTGTCCTATGCTCTCCCCTTACACACTCATACACTTATGCTAACAAGTACTACACTACCACATATTCAGGAGGCCGGTCGGGAGCTTAGAGCTTGTCCCGGCTGGGGCGGTGTCTCGCTGGTGGGAGAGTCCTGGTTAGGTTGAAACCCCACTAGCCGACGGTAGGTCGGCGCCGGATCGCGTCATTCAGCGGAGGAAGATCACCGCCATCTCCTGAGGAAAAACATGCACTACACGAACAGGACTAATGACCAAAGCAGTTGCCCGGAAACACGAAAAAATCAATCAATCAATAGAACAATAAAAAAAGAGAACGAGGCTTGCCAAATGAGACTTCCCTAACGCAGAGATGGAAGCATTGTTCTATGAAGCATTGTGAGAGCTTTGTTCTGTCTCTATGAACAAATCCGACGCCTCGCGGAAAAGTATTCAAAGCGAAAAGCGGCATCGGATATCTGATGCGTTGATGGAGTCAGAGGGAGACAGCTCTCCGTGGGAGAAGGTCGGCGGGGAACGAATCAGCGAGGAGTCGGGGAGTCGCTTTCCCGTGCGCGTTCCGATCTTCACCTCCGCAGCGGCTGCTTCGACTCGCGTCTCTCGGAACTCAGTAAATAGCGCTCGTGCGGATGAGCCCTGTTAGAGGCGTCTCCCGCCCGCCCTTTACGATGTATGGTAATGCGCGCCGTAAAGACTTCCCTCCTGAGGGCGCCTCAGTTGCCGGGTGTGTCTCGTAGTCTGTTGCCTTCCCCCGCTTGGCCTGGTGTATACGTCTTCCAGAGGGGTTTACTCTGATTTTTTTTTCTTTTTCTGACCTTTCCTACTTTGTTTTCTCGTGTGTGCGTTCAATGGTGTCTTAAATACAGTGTCTTCTTCAGAGTTTAGATTTATGTCGTAGAGAATGTTTGTTGATTTGTGCCTTTTAATCGAGCATTCTGTAGCTTGCGTGCTGTCTCTTTCAGAGAATTTCTTCGGATTTATACTGTTTTATCCTAAATTCTCTATTTACTATTGTAATATTTGCTTTATCTTTTTCTTGGAGACGTCAAAGAAGAGCTCTCAAACATCCACTTAACATATTTCCTTTTTTTCCATCTTCGTGTTCTTGCCTCTGACATTAATTTTCTTATTTGCTTTTCCATTAACATTTCTTTGTATTCCTGACCCTTTTGTACCTCATTAAATATTATTTCATATTTCATTACCATTTTATTCTGAACCATGTACTGTTTTTTTTCTTTAACAGAAAGTTCGTACGATTTCTTGTAATTGTAATTTATGATTTATTTCTTCGTTTAACAGTAAACTTTGTTTCTTCATTCTTTTCTCTTCCGTAATAACTTGTTTATGTTACCTTTTGGTTTTAACGCCTTTCGTTCTCTTTGTCTTCTCTACTCCATCTTATCTCCACCCCTCGCTTTGTATTTCAACTCTTCTCCTCCTCTGCGTGCACTCGGATCTGTTGCCTTCCCTTCCTCTTCGTCCTCTGGCCCGCTCGCCGCCGTGCCCGCTTGTCCCTCGGCCGGACGTATCCGTTGACGCAGGTCCCGCCTCCGGCGCCATCGTACGGGCAATTTACCCCGCGCGCGCTCCCAGCTGGGAGCCACTTGAGAGCGTGCACGAAATGGCGGAGGCGCGCGCCATTTGCCAGGCGCGACCTTCACGGGCCTCGCCCTCACCGCCTCCGCCACAGCTAGGGATGGCAGAAAAACATCCATGTTTTCCACAGGAAAATCGATATATTAACATCGATATGTTACTTTCCATTTTTTCTTCACATCGATATTTTGTTGCAGAAAACATCGATATTTTTTCATTTTTAATTTTTTTTAAAAAAGGGGTTTAAGAATGTTGTAGAGTAGCAGCAATCTACAGTAATATCGTTGTTTTGCGTTATCATCTTTACCGCGTTGCACATTTCGCCTGTGCAATCTGAGGAAGTTTGGGAGCTGCTCGTGTTATTAATGTATATTATCGCCGAGCATGTCATTGCCTGAATCGACAGTAAAACACGAAATCGATAGTAAAACACGATGTTTTTTATTGTTAATTTTATCCTTTACATTCGATAATAATTTTTACATACAACTAACATGCTGGTAACCAAACAATAAAATATGTCTCTATTACGTACTGTAATGAAAAATGAATAGAAAAATAGATGTTAAAATGTTTCAAACATCGATGTTATCTCGTCGATGTTTTCTCGTCGATGTTTTCATTGACGTCGATAACCCTTTAGCGATGTATCGACACATCTATGTATCGATATTTTGGTAATATTTGCCATCACTAGCCACAGCAACCACCACCGTCATCGAACTGTCTTTGCCTTTTTGTCACCGCCACCTTCACCGTCACCGCTCACTCTTAAACCGAACGTAAACCCGGTTTTTGCTGAACTTTCAAGCCCGGTTTTATGTCGTTCGCTCCGTTAGTTATTTGCAAGAATTGCAACACATGTGTATTTCCACATTGAGAATACGTTGTGCCAAATAATAATCGTATTATTTTGAAGCTAATTTAAACTAAAATCTACATTCGTGTAAAATAATTAATTATATTTTATTAATAATAAACATGAAAGGGGCCTAACACACAATTTTCAATATTGCGGAGACTTTCCTTTAAAACAAACGTACAACTTGACATTAGGTTTTTAATTGAAAATATGGTCATCTCGATGTTAAAAGGTGAACCGATTAATATAAATATTCTTTATAAAATATAACAAATAAATAAACTCAGGGTTTATTTTTTCATGTTTAAATTTGCCCATTCCGTTATTACTTCCGAACGTTTTTGCACGTTTCTGGGAATTTAGTTCATTCGCGTTCCATAGATTTGGTTGCAAATATTTCCCAAATAAATACATAGAATGTTGGTAAATAATATTTCGATTTGTAGGCCAGTGTATGAATCCAATCGTTTTCATTCTGTAATGCTATAGGTAGAACAACCCAGCGCCGAGTAATTTAGAAAACAGTAAATATCTACAAATGCGAAAAATAGCGCACGACATAAAACAAAAATGGTGGCCATTTGTAAACGACTCAATTTATTAAAATGCAAGCTGCTTTTGAACAGCCAATTTATAAGGAAATTTATGTACCAAATATGATTTTTTTCGTGATGGTCGAGCGACCAATTTATTAAATTCTGGACCACTGAAAATGAATTGTCCCATACATGTATTGATTGATTGATTGATTTTTTCGTGTTTCCGGGCGCGTCAACTGCTTCGGTCATTAGTCCCGTTAGTGTAGTGCATGTTTTTTCTCGAGAGATGGCGGTGATCTTCCTCCGCTGGATGGCGAGATCCGGCGCCGACCTACCGTTGGCTAGTGAGGTTTCCCCCTAACCAGGACTCTCCCACCAGCAGGGCACCGCCCCAGTCGGGACAAGCTCTAAGCTCCCGACCGGTCTCCCGGAATATGGGGTAGTGTAGTGCATGTTAGTGTAAGTGTGTCTAAGGGGAGAGGATAGGACAAGGAAGAGGAAGGATAGATCGCACGCGGTCCGTAGTCCGTTTTGGTAGGGTACTGTTCCGGTATTCTCCTGGTGTTGATCGAAGAAACCACGGAAAACTACCGATCAGAGCAGCCGGCCGCTAGAATTCTCCTCCAGACAGCGACTGAATTCGACCTAGCTGAAAAGCTAGTGTCGAAAATCCTGCCGCCGTCTGCACTCGAACCTAGGACCTCCTGGTCAGAGGTGCTGCAGTGACATCAGTTGATGCACTGAGCTACCGCTCCCGGTACAACACATACGCAGATTACATATGCCTAACAAGTTGACGCGTCCGAATGCAATAATTATTCACTTTCTCACAAATTCATTGTCTGTCAGTCTGTCTCTCTCTTTTTCTCTCACTCACTCTTACACTCACTCACTCGCACAGTCCGTCTCACTCTTTCATTCACTCTCACCCACTCATTCATTATCTCACTCATTCACTCAGTCTCTCTTTCTCTCAGCCTCTCTCACTCCTCATTTTCTCACTGCACTCTCACTTAGTTCTCTCTCACTCAGTCACTCTTTCACTGCTCTCTCACTCGGCTCTTTTGAAGACGGCTGCGATGAGGCTTCGTTTTCCGCGACAACGCGTTTTGATTTCGCGACATTTCACCTCTCGCCTTCGGTGCTTTCCCCACTTCTCCTTCCGCCTCCCCCACCACTCGTTCTGGGAATTACGCGCCTTAAATAGGCACAAAGGCCTTTGTTCGCAGAGTTTTCACTTTGCGCCGAACGGTCGTTGCGATCCTAAACGTCCCCGTCAAAGTGCCGCTTGGCGTATGAAATTAGCGGATGATGGATTTTCAGCTGTCGCTCTTTTGAACACTCCTTCAGGGTAGCGGGGATTCCATGATAGTTGTTTCAGGAGGGTTTCGTAGAACCGCGCTGGTGTGAGGGTGATGTAGAGATTGTTTTGGTTTACGATTAAACTTCCATGGCAACGTCGTGTGGACGGCGTCCTCGTCATTTTGGGAAGCCAACGCCACGCAAGGGACGCTGTAAAGAGTGAATGGTCGTTGAACAGCTCTCCACGCTACTTTTGCTCACGTTATGACGGTCTCACTTGGCCATTACGATACACAATGAGCGGCTATGGATGTAGCCTGTATGGATAGCGACCAAAGTTGTATTTTCGCGGGACATTTTCAGTACACAAAGCCATTCAACTCGGAAACATGCTGAAATAATTAATAATTTCTGGAGAAATGTAACGAATAATAAATGAAGGCATGCAACAAAAATACTCTCAACGTAAGGTAACAAGTTAGAGAGTTCGATTAAAACTTTGTAATAATTAGACATTCAAATTAAATGAAAAAGTATTGAGTTTTCGTTAACTAGATGTGATTTCATAGAGTAGTAAAATAAACAAAATGACTTTTTATATTTGTATATACTTGCACATAAATTTTGATTTTTAAGACCACTTTCATAAACCTTTTCTCTAACATTGTGCTTCATATCCTCATACTGTTATGTGTTTCTTCTCACGTTGGAAATACTATTTCAAGTTTCTTTTTTTGTATTTTTGTTTCCCTTTACGAAGTATTGGCTTTATATGTCAATTTATTTTAAAGAAGGATTAAAGAAGCTTAGAAAAATATTAATGTTTATGATGCCACAATTCAGCTTTAGGAAAAACTTATTTTCATCATTTAATTCAAATGCGTTGTATACTGTGGTTAATTTTTAACAATATTTTCAGTTTTCAAGTGAAATACACAAATACGCCATTTTATGCTGAATAATTTTTAGAAGCCGTCAGAACAGGTATGCAAAATGATTTATGAAAACTTTATTTTCCCATTCAATTCAAAACGTTTTTAAAAAAGTGTTCCAAAAGGCGATATAGTAATTAATTGCACAGCGTACGTCTATTGAATTTGAGTGAAAGCCTAATTCTTAAAGAGAAATAAAAGTGAGTATAATAAAATATTTAATGGAAATATTTTAAGTTTTCAAGCATGAAAGCAGTTCAGGGAAGAGAAATGAACAATTTTCAAAAGTGAAAATGCTTATAAACTGTCGTATTAAAACACATTTTAGGAGCTTGTAAAAACTCACCGTTTTCTTTAATATCCTCAGAGGAGAAATAGTTTTTTTTCCCTCGACAAACCTCAACAAATCGCCTGAAAGGCATTGACCGGCGCCCGATGCTTCTTTCTTATTTGCCGCCTACGAAGTCCAGCCGTAGCGAAAATAATTCCTTCATCTGCCACCCGCTGCGCTCTCAGCGCCCGGAATCTTCTTATTGGGATCTTTTAATTTCGAAACCACAACAATGGCTGCCGTGCCGTGTTCGCCTTTGAACCGGCGATCTCTGCCCTTTCATTTCTCCGTTTCGTCCGGGAGGGAGGGGGTGGAAGTAGGATGGGGGTGAATAGAGGGGTGGAAAGGGGTGGAAACATCGGTGACCGCTCCCAGCTGCCCGTAACAGCTGTGTCGTAAGAAACCGGACCGCTTGGAAGCGGATTGGAAGAGAGAGGCTGGAGTACTCGCAGAAAAGACGGCAGAGTTCTCTCAGCTGCAAGTACTTGTAAAATTTAGTTTATTATGTACTTTTTATTTCTACCTTAAGAGTAGTTTCAGGATACACTGTCAGAAATTAACGTATGTATTTTAAATTAACTATGTAAATTTAATGTATATTTAATGTACGAGTGTACATGAATTTAAAAATGTACCTTGTACACTAAAGGGAGATTAAAATTTAATAGGTAAATTAAAATCCTTATTAAGTTTAATATACTAATGATATCTTTATGTAATTTACATGAGAAGTAATGCAGACATTTCTGAGAGTGTAGTTTATTGGCTTGAGGATTTTCTGAGAAGTAATGAGTTTTCCATCTACCTTCTAAACCTAAATTAGAAAATAAATTACCATGTTGCATGACGTTACCATGCTGTACGTGAAAAACAAAAAATACGGTTCACGTGAACAGACTTTATACTTTTCGTCGATATCATAGAGAAAGCGATGATCTGGACTGTGACCGTAAACCAGCAACCCAATCTATTAAGTTGCTTCAACTGGACATTCGCTGGTAATACGGATGAATTCAAAAGGGCACACCCAAAGTTAATCAAACTTCTTTGCACTTAGTACTGAAATTAATGGCGTTCGGGATCTCTAATTATTGTAGCATGATGTGTCACTTTTGTAACATCTAAACAAAAGCGAAGTCATTAACTTGTCGAGTGTTAACAGCACACACTGCATCAGACATTCTCCTGGTTTCTTATCTTTAAAGAATATATTTGTTTGTCTAAGCTCGTATTAAAAGTCAGAAAATTGATCAGTAATTGGTTTATTGCAGGAAATTAAAGTTACTTCATAGAAGAGAAACATCCGTTTGTTCCAACATAGAACAAAACCTTCCACTCTATAAAGCACAGTAATATCTCAGCTTTTTATTGAGTTTAGAAAAAAACGCGAAAAACAATTAGAGAAGTTTCACATTCTTAAATTAGAAATTATATAAGATGTTATACACATAAAATACGTATATAATACAATTTCTGAATACTACAATAATTAGAACGCTTTTACCGAATTTTGATATTAGTATACAAGCTTCAAGGGGGATGTCTGCATGTTAAAAACTGAAACTTTGCAGTGCCAGAAACTTTAAGTTTGTGACCACACGGTGGTTTTTGGCTCCAGCTAAGTGGTTTTGCAATTACATGGTTCAGAACTGTAGAGATCCACTGATGATAGGTTGTTTCCGTGATCTCGTCCGATCTTTCCATTTTAAAAAAATAAGACAACGAACTTTGCATTGTGTGCAATTGCCATATTTTTAATCCATAAGGCCCGAGATACACCGTCCTAAAATATTTGATTCTCATTCAATAAAAAAATATACTATGCTAAAACTAATGCGCGGTTTTGCGCCTGACCAAAAAAATATACTGGACAATTTTTCTCTCTTAAAAGCTGGTGTTTTTGTGTTGAAACAAACATTTTTGAATATTTTATTACACGCCTTTTAATTCACGAAATAAACACTTTAAATAATACTAATAATAATAATAATAATAATAATAATAAAATAATAATAATAACATAATAATAATAACATAATAATCATAAAATAATAATAACATAATAACAATAATAATAATAAAATAATAATATAATAGTATACTATTTGAAATAATGATGATAGATTATAAGATTATATGGCATATTTTGAATTTCTTTCTGTTAAAATAATGTGGTTAATTATTGCGACAAAGCAATATATATCTCGCAGTAAAATGTTTACCTTCGGTGCTTGTAATTGCTATGTCGCACAGATCATTTTGTAATGCATCTGCATTACGGTGTTTCTGCGTTGTTTATTTTAGCGTTGTTGGATGTCATATTTCAGTACATTTTGTAGTATTTTGCTTCAAAATATTTACGTAAGCAAAAACGTTGATGTTAATTGAAATTACAACTGGAACTGTTCCTTTTCATTAATGGCTATAGATGTCCAAATACTTCTAAGTTTATAATGTTATGCATCTAAAAAAATCACTTCTAGAGTATAATCAACAAATAATGTAAAGGGTATTCTTTCCAGTTCGGTCGTTTACTTTGATGACTCAAGCAAGTTTTAATTCATTCAAGTAATTCAATTTCTAGTAATTACAATTTCGAGTTTTACTAACAGTAACCGATGAAGTATTGTCTCCGAATTGTAATTGAAGTGATCATGATGTTCTTCCTTCAATCACTGAAAATATATCAAGAAATAAATGGAGAATTCTATGTTGTTCGTGAATGGCGACGTTGATTTTGTATTGCTGCATTTTTCACTAAATAAATAGTAGGCCTAATTGGGGTATGATTTCATGAAAAATAGCAGCTTTATATGAATACAATGGATTTCAAAATACAAAGGAGGTAACATTTTCACTCCCCATCCAAAATGTTTAGAATACTTTGAAGAAAACACATATAAAGTACAATTTGAAACTATTTATATTCAGATGAAGTCTAGGATGGCTCATGGTCAGCTTACAAGCTTCCCGTGGTGTGATCCCTGTTTCAAATTCCGGTCGAGGCCAAAATAGAGTTGTAGCTATCCTTTAAAACCATCTCATTTTCTGTAGCTGTGTGTCGAAGTCAAGCAGGCAAAGTTTGCAAGTTACGGGGAAGAGAATACGTCGTGTTCACTACATGTCTGTCTTACTCCAAGCGCAGGTGATAAATAACTAAACTAGCTCAGTCATGGGGTACACCTTCAGCTAGATTTTTTCTATGATTTTATTCTACAAGCTTCACAACAGTAACAGTCAGACTGGACATACTCCAACGCTGGCGCCAGATTTCCTAGAACGATCCAAACTTTGTGCAGGTCAAAGTGGATTTGCGGCAGAATTTCTAAAGATTCTTCCCTGCCTCCGATTCCACCATCTTCATCTTTGTTACTCATGTTATAACGTTCACCATCATTACATTTCAACTCAAACATCCTACCGGAGAGACAAGTGAAAAGCACATTAAGATGACTTGCTTTGAAAGTATAACCACTGTGTTGTCTCCCCGAAAATTCATACATTACGAAAATACGATAAATATAATCTACAGCAGGCCTGCTGAAAGGCTCATTCATAATGCAAACATAAATATAAGAATGGTGTTAAAATAAAATTTAGGACTACTTCTATAAGCGGACTCATCACAATGTGATCGCACAAGCATAACACTCAACACTTTCATTTTATAGCTTGCAAGCTTCAAGCTTCTGTGCTTGTGTTTAAGTAAAAATTAAGAAATGAACCAATCACAGCGTGGTGCAAATACAGTAAGTTAACTGAAAATCGAGTGTCTAAATACGATTGAAATCGACAGATCGAACAAAATATTGGTTTTCCAGATTGCATGGTTGATTTTAAACAATTAAACAATTTGTAACAATTATTGAACCACAGCTTCTGGGTCAATGACCCCCAACTCGATCAGGTTTTTCGTTCAGTTTTCCTGATCCTTTGAGCAAATGCTGAAATAATTCCTTGTTTTGCTTCTGGATATAAATGAAACTTCAAGACCGTGTATAGTCTTATTAAAATTCTTGCAAAAACCTTTTCCTGTAGATATTGTAAAAGTCAGATCAAAAGTAGTTTCACGTTGCATATTTGCAGAATGTTATTTATCTGCGAAGGGTTTGGAAGTAGTACGATACATTATGAAGCGATGATGTAATGATGGATATTGTGACGTCGTCGTGATGTGAAGAACAACACCGACACGGAGTTCTTTGTACAGGTTTATTTAATATTTCTGCATAGTACAATTTTTACATCCTCCTCCGGAAACTACCGCTGCACTCCACAGCACTACCATTCCTGAGGCAAGCCGCCTCAGCCTGACCCAGCGTACCCCAGCGTGCTAACCTGTAGCACCGCTTCCGGCATCTCCTGTAGCCACCCTCGCAAACCTGCGACCACCCGTCACGGATCAACAAAGTGCCTCCGCACCGCGATTCGGCCCAAGCTCGAATGCCAATCGCCAACACTCCACCGGCGCCTGTAGCGAGGAGTCACGTGACAACCTCCCACGCTGAAGACCCGCGGCCGCGTCACCTCATTTTTTGGGCCTCGCACAAGGGGCCGCCGCGGTCTCACACATCATTCTGCGCTAGCTGACCCCCGGATGTTCCCAGACACGACCTCGCCGGCTTGCACCCTCGAAACGACCGCTCCGGTTGCACCGCCAGCCCGACGCCTGGACCACCCCCTCCCACGCCCCGGCCCGCGCCTTGTGCGGTCCGACGACTAGTGAAATGTTATGACGTTACAATATTAATAAACTAATGTGATATTACAATGCGAGCGAGAAACGACCCAGTATCGTAAACTTCACATGAGTGTATTAATACTCATTACATCGACATTCATACGATAGTTTTTCTAAGACGTATGGTACCTATTATAAGATAAACGTTTACATTGAATCTTTTCGTGGCAGTTGACGCGCAGTATTGAGCCAAGGCCACTTATAGGACGGCTCTTTAACCTACCCATCCCAGGTGGCTTTGTTTTACTAGACCGCCTGCGAGGGAGTATAAAAGTTGCGAGTCACTATTTTCGCTTTTACTTTCTCCTATATGTACGCATATACGGAGTGATGTACGTAGTATAGAGAATGTTATGTAATGATGCGCAAGAAACCGGCAAATTGTCGTCAGAAAAAGCAGTTGCTAAATTTACCAAAACCAATGGTGCTACAAATAGCACAAACTTTCTCGTACAAATTTGTTTCTTAATTCCTTTGGTCTGGGTCAAGCTCTATCGTCTTGCCAACTTACCATATATCGCCGTCCCAAATACATTTTTTTAAGTTTTTTCATTTTTTTCTGTTTCCTAATGGTACATTCTAAATATTACTTTTAGAATACTAAAGAAGAGTAAAAATTCGTCATATATGGAAATTTTAGTTGAAAAATCTAAATCATTTTTAAGAAAATATCGTTAAAGCTCTAGTGTAAATGCAAACTTTGAAGCTCTTTTTCACAAGAATCTCTTGAGTATTGGAAAAGCTTCATTTGAAATCATTTGAAGCACTTCCACTCACAAATTCAATCATGTCAATGTTTCTGCCGAGATGTGGAACTTAGAATTGACTGCTGTTCGTGTTATGTCTCGTATCTGTCTGTGGTGAAGCAAACGAGAGGGTGGTAACTCGCGAATTCATATTTCTTGCGACAGGATGTAATCGCTTAAGCGAGTTACACTATGTTTATTGTGAAGAAATAGTTCTTTGGGGCAAACGCTAATTTTCAAAACTTATGTTTTTATATACTCTACCGTTGTTTTTTGATAGTCGCACATTTAGAAATACTTTGTATGTGCAGTACCACCTAAATGAGCTTCCTCTCATGATCTCCTCATTTATTTTGTTGATCTCTCCTTGCGCTCTGCGAATTTAGGCTAGCACAGTTTGTGTGTGCTGCTGGAGTGCCTTAGGTGCATAACAAACATAAGCTAGCAAAAAAGTAGAGGTCTTACCGAGAGTAATGGACGGATAAACGCACGTTACCTGATTACTGTACGAATATGTAGAATTAGAATAGAAGTATTGGTCTTGGAACAGAAAATATGAATATTGACTCCGGCCGTGAAAACCTTCAATGCTTCATATTATTCTCTATGTTTGTGGAAAAACACAAATAGCCTTAAATTTATTTGAAGTGTTGATTAAAGGTTACAATTCGGCCCATGAAATGAAATTTAACACACATGATAACATATTGTGTGATAATATAATATATTATGATACTATATGATGTAGAACATAGTAAACATGGATGCTTTATTGTATTTCATATAAATAAAATTATATGAAATACAATTGACTAGTTACATATTAAATAGTTCCACTAATTGTCTTAAAACATAAGTATCTGAAAATACCATTCGTTTTCTTACATTCCACAAATTAATGTTTCGTTTTTTGATCTCCGATTACTATCTTGTTAAATATTTATCACTCTGACAAACAAAGTTCTAAAATTAAACTCATATTAGATGACACGAATTGTTTGTTGCTACGTTCAGAAACATTTACGATCTTCTGTGATTCCTGCGCACATCTCTTGTACCCTCAACTAACTTCATTTCCTATTCATATATCTGTACTCGTTCACCGCTCACAATCATCTTTCTGCTCTCAATTATACTTTCTTTCCAATTCGTTTTTTGTTCCATTGTTTCTGTAACACTTCGATGCTCTGCTATCACCCTTTGCTATTGCATTACACTAATCACCTTTGTCATCGTGTAATAATGTTCCGTTATTAAATATAATTTAGATTTCAATTAAATGTCACTTTATTACAAAATATTGGAATAAATTATTGGAATAAATCATATATAACTTTGAAAGTCACATTTTCTCTCGTTTTCTCTCATTAAATTTTTTTAATTTTTTTGATGACTTCTCTTTTTTTTCTTAAGGAATTTAATTTTGTGTAGTTTCGTTCAACAACATTTTTACTGATTCAGTAAATTGATGATGATAATAATAATAATAATAATAATAATAATATCAGATAAAGACCGATTATACAATGCGCCATTACCAGATCGCTTCCATTATACACCAACAAATTGTAACCAACCATAAATTTAGTGATCATCATGCCCACTTACTACACATACAAACCTGAACTTGTGCTGGAAAATGAAAACGTCAGCATTTATTTTGATCGCACAATTTTGACGCACAAATAGGCCAGATATTGTGATAACTCTCAAGGTGTCAAAAACTACTTTTCTCATTGATGTTGCAGTCCCTTCCTACAGGAACATGCAAAAAGCGTTCTCGGAAAAAATTAATAAATACAGCGATCTGGCATATCAAATCAAAGATCAATGGAAACAGGCCCATGTATTCATTCTCCCAATAATTAACTCCAGTAATGGAAATAGAAAAACACGTCAAAGAAAACCTCGGAATACATGACTTCCCTCCAAGGCTTTTAAAATTAATGCAGATGTCTGTCATCTTGAATACTTGCCCGATTGTATGGAACTTTTTAAATTCAAATTCTTAAATAATTAGCAAATGACACACTTGGCGGAAAGCCCGTTGTAATTTGAGACTAGGTCTCCCTGTGATCCAACAATGGGTAAACATAAATAACAATAATAATAATAATATTAATTACCATATGGCAACGGGCAGCGGTATTGTTTCAATGCCCTTCTTCGAACTCTTATCGCGCGTTGAGTCATTGTTGCGATTGCAATGAGTCGGGAAGGAGTTCAGGCCGATATGAATCAGTCGCTATTCATCTGTGTGTATTAAACGTGTTAGAAACCGGTACTTTTCAACATGGATTTTTCAGACTGCGTCTGCAGGTATTTTTCTTCGTTTTTCTACTATAAAAATACTTAAAACAGAATTTGTTTTCTTTGGAATTTGTTGTAAAGGTTTAAGACAATTTATTTTGTTTGATACCTTTTTGTTTACATAAAAGATAATTATTTCTCAACATCATGAATTACACCGTTGCCACATGGCAACGCTAGGATAAATAGGTGTTGTAGCTGAAACTAACATCATTTTCAAGAGATTTCGCGTTTATACTAGCACCCGATATAACGTAGCTGAAGCGCTGGACATTCTGTTTGAAGATGAAAAATCAGGAAATGAGGCAAATTGCGTTTTTCCCATCAAGTCTGTTTTTATTGAGCCTCCAGAACCAGCTATTTTAACAGATGAGGATTCGGGGGAAGAGGATGGAGGGGTTCCTGATAACTTGAATCATAATCAGCTGTCTGCACCTTCAGAAATACGAATTAAAGATATCGAGCAAATTCTCGATGACCTGCGACCCACAAAATTTAAAGGAAAGCGTACTTATATTGATGGAGACCTAGTTGACACAAGTGTCAAACATTTCCAGTCCTGATTTTTCAGAATTTGAATCTAAAAGACCAGTTGAATTATTTGAAATGTTTTTAGACACGAATATTTTAGAGATGATCGTAAAGGAAACGGAAAATATGCACAATTTTTAAATTGCTCTGATCCCCAAATTAGCGAAGAAGAAGTTCTCTGCTTCTTTGGAATACTTATCGTGAGTGGTTACAATGATGTTCCGAGCAAGAGACACTTCTGGGATACGGGAGACGATCTGAGAAATCCACTTGTGTCAAATGCAATGCGTAGAAATAGAGTTGAACAAATTTTGAGATTCTTTCGTATTCAAGATAATAATAAATTGAATAAGAAAGATAAAGTTTTAAACTTCGTCCACTTATCGACAAAGTGAATGAGAATTGTAAAAGCATTTTGTTCCTGAAAGAGACTTGTCTTACGACGAATCAATGATAAGATATTTTGGAAAACATTCCTGCAAACAGTATATAAGAGGCAAACCCATTAGATGTGGTATAAAGTTTGGTGCCTCAATAAAGCAGATGGATATCTAGCTGACTTTGAAGTTTACTAAGGAAAGTCTATCAATGACAATTCGGACAATGAACAATGTTTTGGGAAAGCTGCTGCACCACTTGTAGCTATGATGAAAAATATCCCCAAATTTCCTTACAGGGTTTATTTTGATAATTTGTTTACGTCATTTGACTTGCTGAGTTATTTTCGTGAAAATGGGATTCAAGCAACTGGAACTATTAGAGAAAATCGAATTCCTAATGACATTCCAATTCCTCAAAATAAAGAACTGTTGAAGAAAGAAAGAGGATTCATTGTCTCGAAAATTTCAAAAGAAGATGGAGTACTCCTCTGCAAATGGAAGGATAACAGAGTTGTGGCAGTAGCTTCAAATTGTCATGGAATTTCTCCTTTACATATTGTACAGAGATATTCAAAGGAACAGCGCAAATCCATCAATGTGCAATGTCCAAATGTAATCAAAAACTACAATGCATGCATGGGCGGAACTGACAAAATGGACCAAAATATAGCCACTTACAGAATACAGATCCGAAACAGGAAATGGTATTGGCCGATTCTCGCATGGCTGATTGATGTGTGCATCACAAACGCATGGATTTTGCACAGAAGGTCTGGTAATGATACACCACAACTAGATTTTCGACGTGATATTGCTCAGACGTATCTTGTTCGATACGGAAAGGCACCAAAGAGCCCTGACGTCTTAAATTGTTTTCCAACGCAGTTCGTGTCATAGATGAAAGTCGACTGGACAATCTTAACCACCTTGTTAAGAAAACTGAAGAGAACAAGAAAAGAGATGCGCAGGCAGAAACTGCGCTTCCTTTGTGAGAACAATGTGTCTAAATGTGGAGCGGGGCTTTGATTGACTGTTTTGTGCCATTTCACAAAAGTTAAATTAGAAATAAAGTTACATTACAAATTACAAAGTTCAAAGAATTTCAGTCTAAATGATGTTAACAAAACTTTTTCATTTCTAATTTGCTGCCTGTAAACGTTTTTGTTATTACACCAATGTATCATAGGAAGTGCTTAGTGTTGCCATATGGCAACATTTAATAAATATTAAGATAACAATGATAATTTTTAAAACTATTTTTCTAGTTATATTATGGTCCCAGTAATCGAATTAAATCACCAAAACCAAAAAATCAAGAAACAATTTATTCAGGCTTAATATTATTAATAATAATAATAATAATAATAATAATAATAAGAAGAAGAAGAAGAAGAAGAAGAAGAACAACAACAACAACAACAACGACGACAACAACAACAACAACAATCAGAAGGCACCATAAAGACAGATTAACAAAATCAAGTCAAAGTCGTAATGGGGACTTATTTGTGAGGTGTATTGGAACTGAACTTAATAGTAACTGAAACTTGTACACAATCTGTGGTGTTAATCCTTTCAAGATTTCACAAAGTAATCACACTCGGGCAGTAGGCGTGACCAATAGCTCTCTTTTATCTTTTCTAACAAAAACAATACACACTCAATTAGAAAATGAAATATGGACGAATGTTTTGGCAAAATGAAACAAATTAAAGTTATCCGACTAATTTTGTGGACGTAAGTTCTGTTAGAACTACAATCAGGGAGTAAAATAGACTAAATCTACATTCACGAACAAGCCGCAATATTTTTGTGCAGTCAAACTGTGCAATGATTTGTAAATCTAATGAACATCCAAGAATAAAGCTAAAAGTCTATAAAGAGTTAAGTGTGCACCAACTCGTTGAGGCAAGCTGAAAATGAACATATGTGTAACTACAATGGATAGCATGTGAACGTTCTGTCTGCATTGACGAGAACAACAAAATTAAAAGAAAACACAATAACAATAAAGAAATATACACTACGGAATGGTCGCTGGTGGGTGGTAAGGAACCTCAGTGGAGCAGCCGTTGTCTCTGACGATGGAAAGCAGAGCTGCGCAGACCGCCTTTCGGTAGCGGGGCTGCTGGCGGGGCGGGGGGGGCGGAAGGGGGGGAGGTGGCGGACCCCAGCCAGCGGGGCTCTCTTCCACTTTCCTCGTTCGTTAGCCTTAATTACGAACTGGTTAGGCTCAATCTGTCCGGCTGTCTCCCGCCCGCGCTGGGGAGGCAAGATCTCGAGTCTCTTCTCGATTCGACTCCTCGCCCCCCGCACGCCCTCGGCCAAGACCACCCCGCGCCCACAACGCCCCGCCCCCTTTCCTGCCCCACGTGAGCCCTGCCTTACCCCGCTTCCCGACTGTTCTACATCGGAACCGATTCCTGTTCCGCCTCGCCCCCGTCCGTGTCCGCCCGACCACCCCCGCCCGACCATCCACACCTGCCTCCCCACCCATCCTGCCCACCCCCGTCCGTCCCGGAGCCCGCCCTCACCCGTTCCCCGCCCGCACTCCTTCCCCGCTCGCACCCATCCCCTGCCCGCACCCGTCCCCGTCCGCCCCTGGAACACAGCTTGTCCTCGCCCCCCACCCGCCCCCATTCACGCACGCCCACCGCCCGCCCCCCGCGCCCCGCCCGTCCACGCCTGCCCCCGTCCGACCCGCCCCCTCCTCCCCCCACCACGTCCACATACGCCAACTCCCGCCCACCCCGCCTGTCTCCGCTCACCCGCGCCTCACCCATCAACGCCCTCGTTCCCAGCCCACCTCCGCCCACCCGCCGTCTCCGCCCACCCGCTCCCCACCCCGCCGCCCCGCCGCCCACCCCGCCCCCCGCACGCCCCCACGCCCGCACGCCCGCACGCCCGCACGCCCAGCACGCCCAGCACGCCGAGCACGCCCCGCACGCCCGCACGCCCGCACGCCCGTCACCCGCACGCCCGCACGCCGCACGCCCACGCCCAGCACGCCCAGCACGCCCAGCACGCCCAGCACGCCGAGCACGCCCGCACGCCCCGCACGCCCCGCACGCCCCGCACGCCCAGCACGCCCAGCACGCCCAGCACGCCCAGCACGCCCAGCACGCCGAGCACGCCGAGCACGCCCCGCACGCTCCAGCACGCCCAGCACGCCCAGCACGCCCGAGCACGCCCGCACGCCGCACGCCCGCACGCCCCACGCCGCACGCCCGCACGCCCAGCACGCCCAGCACGCCCAGCACGCCCAGCACGCCCAGCACGCCCAGCACGCCCAGCACGCCCGCACGCCCGCACGCCCGCACGCCGCGCCCAGCACGCCCAGCACGCCCAGCACGCCCAGCACGCCGAGCACGCCCCGCACGCCCCGCACGCCCCGCACGCCCAGCACGCCCCGCACGCCCCGCACGCCCGCACGCCCAGCACGCCCAGCACGCCCAGCACGCCCAGCACGCCCAGCACGCCCAGCACGCCCAGCACGCCCGCACGCCCCGCACGCCCCAGCGACGCCCAGCACGCCCAGCACGCCCAGCACGCCCAGCACGCCCAGCACGCCCGCACGCCGCACGCCCAGCACGCCCGCACGCCGCACGCCCAGCACGCCCGCACGCCGCCCAGCACGCCCAGCACGCCGAGCACGCCAGCACGCCCGCACGCCACCCCGCACGCCGCACGCCCCGCACGCCCCGCACGCCCAGCACGCCCAGCACGCCCAGCACGCCCAGCACGCCCAGCACGCCCAGCACGCCCAGCACTCCCGCGCATGCTCATCCCCGCCTGCCCCGTCCACCCCCGCCAGCCGCCTCCCTCTCCCGACCGCCTCTCCAGCCCCTCGCAACCACACCTTCGACCCCTCACGGCTGCTCTCACAACCATCACTCAGCCCAACTGCCCCACTACGTCTCCGCCTCTCTTCCAAACCTTCGCCCTCTAATCCCACCACCCGCCCTTTCTCATCCTCTCCCCCACCATCCCCGTCCCCACCGAGGTCCCCGCCCCTACCGCCACCCTCGTCGGTCTCTCTCGTCATTCTGTGGAGGCGCCGCGGGGCGGGGTGTGCCGGGCCGAAGCGGTCGGGCGAGACGCGGATAAGTCGGGGATTTTAGGCCTTTTGATGATCCCTGGAGACGCGCCCTGGCCCCCGTCACCTTCGCGCCCGCCGCCCCAAGGGCCTGAGCCTCTGCCGCCGGCTCCGGCGCGGCGGCCCGAGATCGAATGTTTCGATTGCTGCTTGATCGAAGGGCAATTTGGGAGGCTCGTTCGAGAGGCCTCCGCGGTGTCTTTGCTCAGACGTCTTGTAGGCACTATGTTGCGGCTTCTTTCGGAGAGGTTCTATTCTGAGAAGTTCGTAAAAGATATTAACTCGTATTTGGATATTGTTGTGTTTTAAAAATTCCTTAACCGTTTTGCACATTCCGCGCTCGGCTATCGAACCGAACGGATTGCTCTTATGGGCGTGAACAGTCATAACCGCGCGACTTTGGAAAAATTGTGAAACAGTAAATCGTGAGATCTGAGGAAATAGTGCTACTAGTGAGTGCATTATGTACAATGGATACTCCCTCGTCAACTGGACCGGAAGCGGTAGCTCAGTGCATCAACTGATGTCACTGCAGCGCCTCGGACCGGGAGGTCCTAGGTTCCAGCCCTGACGGCGGCAGGATTTTCGACACTAGCTTTTCAGCTAGGTCGAATTCAGTTGCTGTCTGGAGGAGAATTCTAGCGGCCGGCTGCTCTGATCGGTAGTTTTCCGTGGTTTCTCCGATCAACACCAGGCGAATGCAGGAGCAGTACCTTACAAAACGGGTCACGGACCGCGCGCGAACTGTCCCTCTTCCTTGTCCTACCCTAACCATTTACCTTATCCTTAGATTCTTAGAGCTTGTCCCGGCTGGGGCGGTGCCCCGCTGATAGGAAAGTCCTGGTTGAGGGAAGCATCTAGCGCGGGAAGATCACCGCAATCTCCCGAGAAAAACATGCCCTAAACTAACGGGACTAATGACCACAGCAGTTGACGCGCCCGGAAACACGAAAAAATCAATCAATCAAACCCGTCAACCGGATAGCTCATCAGTAATGCGCTAATAATTCTAAACAGTGATTATCCCATCCCAGATCTAAACGTATTGATGTTGTACGATGAAGAAAAGGAAACCGTCAGTGACGAAGTTACATCCGTGGAATCTCAACCAAGCCAAACAGCAATGGAACCTCAACCAAATCAGCAAACCTGGATGCTCTACGAGGTAACGCTTCAGGCCAACACGCCGTAGGACCAAATTTAAAGCGTCCTTCTAATGATGATACCTCGACCAACAACACAAAACGGTATAATCTGCTCTCAAAGCAAGACATCATAGACAGTTCAAACCAATATAGATATACGGTCCCAACTGGAAATGGATTTGAGGAACTGAACATAGTACCAGATTCCAGCAATCAAAATAGGTTTGGTTACGTTAATGACACCTCACAATCAGTTAAAATCCCGCCAATTTATGTAGCCAATATTACAAACATCACGAATTTCCAAAAGGAAATCAATACTAAAGTAACAAACAGTTTCACACTTCAGTTCATACAAATTGGAGTAAAAATATAACCAGAAGAAATCAGGGACTTCAGAAACATAATCTAATATCCAAATATCTAATTAACAGTTTCATACATACAACGACACCGGGAAATCTACACTGAATTGAAAGAAAAACACCCATCATTCATTAAAGTTACCGGACTCCGAAAAGGCAGTAACCCAATTCCAGTAATAGCAGCCAAATTCGACGGGGAAGAAAACAGAAAATATTTTAGAACTAAGACAAATTTGTAAACACACTTAAAAAGCTGAAAGGAGAAGACGACCAAAAGGCAATGCATAAGATGTTAAGATTTTGGACATACAAACAATTACTGTAACCATAAAATTGCATGCATTTATTATTCCAAACATTATTATTGTGCAACATGTTTCCATAAAAATGAATCATTCAAATGTTATAACTGTCAAGGAAACCACAGAGCAGACCTAAGAACAGTAGAATTCCCCTATTATAAAAACATCAGCCAAAAACCTAACCTTTACGATCCACAAATTATATCTGAACGTAATTGAAATGATTGAAGACGTTGTCATTGTCAACAATAGTATTTATTTCACAAATAGCAGCTTTCGATGGCTTAGCCATCATCATCATCATGGCTACAATAGTATTTATTTCACAAATAGCAGCTATCGATAGCCATCATCATGATGATGATGATGGCTAAGCCATCGAAAGCTGTTATTTGTGAAATAAATACTATTGTTGACAATGACAACGCCTTCAATCATTTCAATTATGTAAATGTCAACTACACCTCACCACTGAATCAATATATATCTGAACGAATGGGTCGTCAACAGCATCACCTCAAAATAACCAAACTAACTTCCTCAGACTGTCAAACACTCAAAACATCCTAAACTTTACAAACACAAACAACACAATCATTGCACAAAATAACAATATAACATCTCCCAAAATCTATACCCACATGCAAACGAGAATAATTTCTCAATTCCCTGATCAATACAATAGCAACTCACATAATCAATATAATCAACAATTACCCATTCATAAGAAATAACAGTCATTCAAAAAAAAAAAATTTTAATTAATAAAATAATAAAGTTAATAAACTGAAAATTTCTTGCAAGATAAGAAAATTGACTTTGCATGCATAACGGAAACATTTAAACAATAGTGCAAAATTCAGCATACCAGATTATAAAGTAATCTGAGCAGACAGACCAAAATCTAATGAAGGAGTATTGATACTAATAGAGAGCACAGTACCATGGTATGAAATAATACTACCACCAACCCCAGATATCGAAACAGCAGCAATTAAGTTTGTTAATAATAACAATCTAAAACTACATTCATAGTAGCATATACGTCCCACAATGTGAAAATCCAACATACCAACCTCATTGATATTATTGATTACCATACCCCAACAATAGTCATAGGTGATCGTAATGCAAAACATGCACAGTGGGGATGTAAAAACAATAACTCAGCTGGGATACAATTACTACAGTTAATAAACAACAACAAACTAAGTTTCATAACCACCAGTGAACCAATTTACTACCCATCTGATCACTCTAAGAACCCAGACCAGCTAGACATAAGTACAACAAATATACAACACAAGTATTTCTCCACATTACACTATGAAATGGACTCAGACCATCTACCAGTAATAATTACCACACAATATTCACTCCCCACACTCTAACCCATTCTACAACTCAACACACACACACACACACACACACACACACCACACACACAATTAAATTTCACAAATTAAAAAATAATGTTAAAACAACCATCCCAAAGTTCAAAATCTTAAATACCCATCCAGAAATGTATCAAGCAATAACAATACTCAATAACATAGTAATAAGTGAACTACAGAACAATAAATCAAATCAATCACTTACAAATGCACAGAATAAAAAAATGAAGTACACAAAATTATAAGAAATCTAATCCACATAAAGAATAAAACCAGAAGGTTATGGAAGCACACTAGAAGCCCTAATGTTGAAAAGGAAGTAAATCACTTAATATATATTACCAAAAACAACACTTTTCCCATACAAACAGCAACAATACAGTACCATGATTCAAACATTAAGCTCAATAACAATGCACTGTTGCAATTTAAAAATAAAATATTATGCAAAAAATATCATTCCTGCACTTAATACCAGCATAGTGAAAAAATTCTCACCATTTGAAAAAGCCGAAACACTAGCAATTCATCATTTTCTGAAATTATGTTTTATGTCTGTAATGAGTGTCTGTGTACAGCGTCTACTCACTTGTGGTGATGACGCCTCAGAATTGCAAATAGAATACAGCAAATAAATGACATCGATTTTATTAGATTTGCGTACGTACTAAACTAATTAAATTTGCCCTTCAGTGTATCATATTATATGAATATGAAATGTCAACACATTTGTTTTGGTGCCAGTTAATGTACGAGGTCGTGATGCTCCCAACGGACACGTTTAAATTATTGCTAAACTAATTTGATTCGCCGCCCAAATATCATTATGTGTACTTACTTGTTTGAAAATGAAAGTGATGTGAGTAAATTTGGCAGACAAAAGTGACAAGGTTAGTTTATCTGGTGGTCCGATCCATCTCGAGAATAAAATCATCTCTGATTTTCTACAGAGTTTAAATTACCAAATAGTTCAGTTTTATTACACATTCTTCCTAATGTATTTGAAACATTTTTAAGTGTTAAATTTTATTTACATATAAATATATGATAGTTTTTTTCCAGTTATTTGTTTAAAATTATTATTATTGTTATAATAATAATAATAATAATAATTATTATTATTATTATTATTATTATTATGAAAACGCCATTATAAGTAGCAAAATGGAATAAGATCATTCTATTGAAATTTATTGAATATGGTAATAAATGCCATTTATTAATGTTAGTAATGACCTAGGCACATCTAAGTAACATTTTGTATCACAAAGATATTTTTAATCAGATTTTTCATATATAACTGGTATCTGTTAAATAGATGACTTTGCAATAATTTCCTTCAATGTTTTTTAAAAATTTTTTTAAAAAATTTAAAAAATTAAATTTGAAATGAATACTTCGAAGAACAAATTAATTTTTCTAATCATATGATTTAATAAATTGCTGAAGATGTCGCAAGTTACTCAACTCACGTTCGTGAAATATGAAGGAGAAATACTTATAAAATATTAAGCCCCTTTCGTAATTCTCGTATAAAATTTTTAATTACATTTAACTCAAATTATTGAAGTTTTTATTCAAACATTCAGTTTGAATTGCATTCCATGAAGTGCTTTTGAAGTAAGAGATACTAGAATGGTAATCGATATTCGAAACAGAATTGGAATTGAAGATTCTATGTAAATAAAAGAAGCAATGAAAATTAAGGAAATGATTTAATTTCATATTTTTGAAATAAATTGAAAATTTTGAAATTTGTTGAATTCATTTACATTTTCTTCAATTCGCTAACGTATTGATATTTGTAAACGAGAATTAAAACTAATTTATTTCCTATATATATGAATGGCAATGAATTTCTTGCCTTCAGCCAGATGACCTCGCTAAATTTGGCTTCATGTGTAACGTTTTCAATTAGTTCCATTGTTCGCCTTTGAAAGGGTTCTTAAGTGACGTAGAACTTAGGAAAGGTATTTTCTTCCAACTCGCTCACAAGCAAGAAATTCCCAGTTCATTCGGCCTCAGCAACAGCTCCGCCCGATTCCCGTCCCGAAGCCCGATCGGCGCGACTAAACTTACGAAGTCGCATCGCCATCATTTCGCGACGCAAATAACCCCAATTTGGGGGGTCGCCCAGTGAAAAGCAGGAGGGGGGAGTGGAGAGGGGTGACTTTTCAGGCGACGGCGGCGACAGCAGGGGCACCGGGCGGTATCGAACTGTCCTTTATGGCCGAGGCCGGAAATTAGTTTTTGCGGAACTTGGGGGCAAGTCCGTTATTGGCGCGGCGGCGTCGGTCGCGGCCGGGCAGCGGCGGCGGAGGGACAAGGAACGACAGCGGCGGGAAAGGCGACAAGACGTGGGAGCAGGCGGAGGAGCAGTTGCTGGGTACAGGGTACGGCTACGAGGACGCAGGGCGTGGGAAGGCGGATGTGACGTCAATGTGAGGAGAAGAAAATGGCGGTAGCGGTGACAATGAAAGTTTTAATTTTAGTTTTAGTTAATGCCATATTTTACGTGGCGAGACTCGGACCATCACCGTCTCTCTTCCGTCTAACGACGCAAATTTCGATACTCTCCTTTCATCACCTAGCGGAAAAAGGAGGTATTATCTTGGGCGACCAAACTGGCGGATCTCAATTTTGCTCAGAGGCTTCTTTTAGACTTGAGGATCTTTTACATGCAGTATATCTACTACATGGGACAGCCGGCTTTACTTCCCCTCCGAAGGAAGGCGTACGAGGGATTTTTTCGCCATTAAAAATCCACGGCTTCGATCGTGTTTGAACCCGCAAATTCGGGTACAACAGTCCGCTACGCTGGCCGTTATACCACCGAATCCGTGTAGTAGAGCGTTAGAGTTCTGACGCCTGGTTCGAGAAGCTTTTAGGGCAGGACAAGTGTAAAAGACTGGAGGGGGGGCACAGCAACCGATGGCAGAGAGCAAAGAGAGTATACAGGAGAGGCCATAGAGGCAGTCGTAGTGTGTAGTGTGAAGGCGATCACTATGAAGAGGAATGTGACGATAATAAATAGCACATCAAGATATTGTCTGGTTTTGATTAATTCATTATCCATTCCGGGTGGATCAACTGCTAAGAGATCGTTAGTCCCGTGAGTGTAGAGCATGTGTGTTTTCCTCGGGAAGTGGCCATGATCTTCCCCCGCTGGATGGCGAAATCCGGCGCCGACCTATCGTCAGCTATCGGGGTTTCCCTCAATCAGTTATCTCCAACTAAGGGGACACCGCCCCAACTGGAAGAAGCTGTAAGCGCCCGCCCTACCGGTCTACTAGAGATGAAACGTACTTGCCGTAGTTACCTTAAATATCCAAAACAAAGAAGGAGAATGTTGGAAGGTGATTCATGAGAGGAAGCTAGCTCTTTAATATTGTCGAGTCTAGACAATAGTCCGATAAACAATGAATCAGATGGCAACGAAGATGATGTTCAAAAGAATGAAGATGATGCCAACGGAGTCTTTGTAAAAATACCACTAAGAATATGATCAAAGACAAATAAACGAAGAAAGTAACAAAGAAAGGAAGAAGGAGATTAAGACAACGAGGAATTTCACCAAATTATTGACGAAAGTGACCAAGTCGACGAAGAAACTGACCACGTTGTGACATACCAATATGTCACATGAAAATAAACTAACATTTATTTGACTATAGGTGGAACTGCATTAGCAAATATCACGAGAGCAAGGACTTAGCAACGACCGTGAATAAACAATGTAGTTTTTGTTTTCTGTAAATGCATTAAGAGGTGTCTGGATGCCGAAAGTAGAAAATTTGGGATTGGGCGAAGAAGTTTAGACGATCGAAAGGTCAGCTACACCAAAATATAACGAACGTATGGATTGGCTGGGTGAGAGAAGGACGGTCAAATGTTATGAAAAAGAGGAAGATAGTTTAATACGAGCTCTTCGAGGGTGAATCATGCAGGAAGATTTCATTCTGACCGGCATCGCGTTCTGAACTGATCGTAGGTTCGTGAGAGGGAACGAGTATAATACAGATAGTCAGAATCGGGTTATCAGATCGTGAAATTTTAAGGACAGTAAATGATATAGCAGATATTGCATGTGGAAGTAATATTAATGCATAGATTGGGACTTTGTCGGAAGTGGTATCGAGAAGGGACTGATAATTTTGATAGTTTGAGACCAGCTTGGATAGGGGCAGAAGAGGATTTCTTGGGACTTGGGACTACGGCAAGCTCGCAAGATATTTCGACTGAGAAGTCTACGAGGGACATCAACGAAGAATAGATAAGTTAACCGCGGTATAAAATTGTAAATTCAGAGATATCTTGATCAAAGGAATAACATGAATTCACTAAATTGTTTGCTAAAAAGGTAACAATAAACTTTGTTAAATTTTGTTCTTTAGAAAAGAAAGTGATCTTTCATTTAGTCAATCCAAACAGAAATGAACTAGGAATAGAATCATTCTATATCAGATTCCCAGCTGCGCTGTATAGTCAGCGGATCCTATAATCCATTATAAAGGTAATAAATATTATAATATATCGTGACCCATTGACCCAGCAAGCCGGACGCTAAGATCTTTGGCAGATATTAATGTAGAGAAAATTTTGTATATCTCAACGTCAACGGTTGCATGTAAAGCTGCGACTGAGGCGACTACAAAAGTGCGTTAAACGAAAAAGGCGGCGGAGGTAACGAGCAGTCAACGAGCGACAATGTGGGCGGTGACAGTGGCAGAGTGCAGCAGCGTTAGCCAGCGCTTCCAAGCGAGCACGGCGTATGCAGCGGAGGCTACGGGGGCGGCGGCAGCGGCAACGGCGACGGGAGCGATGGAGGCGGTGGAGGTGGCAAAGGCGTCAGAGGCGGCGGGGACGGCGAGGGCGGCGGAGGCGCTGGAGGCGGTGGGGGACGTGGAGGCGGAGGAGGCTGTGGGGGCGGAGGGGGGGGGTGGGGGGGGCGGGGGGAGGGGGCGGGGAGGCGGCGAGGCGGGGGGGGGCGGAGGGGCGGGCGGTGGGGCGGTGGGCGGTGGAGGCGTGGAGGCGGCGGAGGCGGCGGGGGGGCGGAGGAGGCGGTGGGGACGGTGGAGTCGGTGGAGGCAGTGGAGGCGGCGGAGGCGGCGAAGGCGGCGGAGGTGGCGGAGGCGGCGATGGCGGTGGAGGCGGTGGCGGCGGTGGAGGCGGTGGGGGCGGTGGCGGTGGTGGAGGCGGCGGAGGGGGGGGGGGGAAGTGACGGAGGCGGGTGCGGCGGGGGAGCGGGGCGCGGAGCGGCGGGGTGCGGAGACGGCGGGGGCGGCTGAGGCGCGGGCGGAGCCGTGGGCGTGCGCCGCCCGAAGGAACCGCGCGTGGGCGGAGGTCACATCTTGATTGCAAGTTTGTTCCGGGCGATCACGTCGTGGACCTCGGCGCAGCCCCCCTTTCGGCCGGCCTGCGGCGCGCGCCCCCCGCCCCGCCTCTCCCCGCCACACTTCTTCTCGCTCCGCCCCACTCAGTCCCGCCCCACCGCTCCGGCCTACCTCGTTACTCTACGCCCCGCTCCGCCCCTCTCCGCTACCCGCTTCGCCCGTCTCCGCCCCTCTCCGCCCTCCCTCCACCCCGGCCCTCTCCGCCCCTCTCCGCCCCTCTCCACCCCTCTCCGCCCCTCGCTGCCCCTCTACGTCCAACTCCCCGCCGCGCGCCTACCCGCTAATCTTCGCCCCCCCCCCCCCCCCCCCCCTCCCCCCCCCCCCCCGTCCCGCTCCCCCCGCTCCGCCCCGCCCCTCCTCGCTACCTCGTCCAGATCAGGCCCCGAGACGGGTGGCGGGCAGCCGGGGAGGCACCCCCCGCTCCGCCCCGCCCACCCTGCCCCGCCATGCTACGCCCCGCCCCGCCACTCCCCGCCACGCCCTGCCACGCCACGTCCCGCCACGCCCCGCCATGCACCGCCACGACCCGCCACGCCACGCCACGCCACGCCCCACCCTGCCCCGCTATGCCACGCCCCGTCACGCGACGCCACGCCACGCCACGCCACGCCCTGCCACGCCACGTCCCGCCACGCCCCGCCCCACGCCCCCCCTCCCCGCCACGCCACGCCCCGCACCCCCGCCCCCGCCCTGCCCCTCCCCTCCCAGTCCCGCCGCGCCTCGCCCCACCCCGCCCCGCCCCGCCCCCGCCCCGCCCCGCCTAGTTCGGTCCCCGCGGCGGCGGTAGCAGCCGTAGAGGCGAGGAGGCTCGCCCTGCCAGCGACTTCGTGGGAGCGGCGCCGCGTGCTCCGGGGCCGAAGGCAGTTGAAGGCAGCGAAGGCGGCGTGTTATTGGTGGGGACCGCTGGTGCACTCGGCCCGTGGAGGGACCTTCTCGCTAGATGCCCCAGGGGTGGAATATCTATTATGGAGAGGGAAATCTCTTTCATGGTGTAACTTTTCCAGAAATTACTGACTGTACACAAAATTATACTACTCGTGCTACGATTAAAATTCAAAAAATTCACTGAGAGAAATGAAGTTTTACAACCAATACTGTGGTTATGTATGGCACAATTAAATGTATTTTAGTTCTAATTTTATTGAATTATGACAATATTTACCAATCACATTTCGTACTCTCTTTTATTTATATTAATTGGAAATAAAACACGTATTTTGGAGAATGTTTAAATGAGTACACGCCTTCAGTATTATCTAAATGCATGATACAATTCATAGGATCGGACTAATACCAAGTAATGCTGAACAATTGCACGAACTTCCTTGTATTCGCAATTGCGTAAAATTATTATTATTATTATTTTGCAATGTATATATTACTATCTAATCTATCCGACATAGATAGTCGTCGACTTTGTTTAAAATATGCCGTTGTCCATTTTAAAAAAGCGTAAACACTTAACGCTTTTTGCGTCACTTTGCCTAAATACCAGCATTACCTCCTAGTACAATAACATATTAAACGTGTGGTGTAGCGGACCCAATCTCGAGAGATTCGCTCCAAAATCGCCACGTTCTCCATCCAATGCTATCTTTTGTTTTGAAAACACAAAGGGTCCAGTAAGAGGGTTATGCACATGTAAAAACGAGAGAAGTCTAAACTTTCCTCAACAAATTAATATAGTTTTTGGTCATGCTGTCCCTCGAATTTATGTTTTGTCGATAAATCTAACAAAAACTATTGAAATCTGTAGAATATTCCTTAATAAAAACTGAAATGAGTTTACGGTTCAATCTCTGTCTCTACGTTTGTTGAAAAAAATTTCAAAAATATGAACTTATAACGCAATACGATTTGAGTGCACCCCTCGAATTAATAAAAAAAATACTATATACCCAAAAATATTTTCTGGAAATAATGAGTTTGAACATATTTTAATGAACTAGACAGACCGTAAACACTCAATTTCGATGGTTCTCTGAGACTAGATGAAGGCGCCGAGATCCCCATGTCTGTAGTAGTAGTTCCGGCTCTGCCATTATCAACAACGATCATACCTATACTCAGAGCTTCATTTATGGTGAAACACGACGGAACGGCGTTCCAGTACCTCGGGAATAATTATTAAATTATATTATATATAAATAACTATTTCTATTATATTCATAATTAATTTGAGGCGCGTTTCGGGACATAACATTTCAAAATGAAGCCCCGCCTATACTGGTTCTGTTATTTAGATGCACCCTCCGCATCAGCGGACGAAAAGGCAGCAAAGATTAAGGACTGTTGGAGGCGCCACCAGATCTCTCGCCATCGATTGTCGCTTCTATTAAATATCATAGACGCAGTATTTTTCCAATTTTCATACCGGGAGCGGTAGCTCAGTGCACCATCTGATGTCACTGCACCGCCTCTGACCGGGAGGTCCTAGGTTCGAGTCCTGACGCGGCAGGATTTTCGACACTAACTTTTCCGCTAGGTCGAATTCAGTCGCTATCTGGAGGAGAATTCTTGAGGCCGGCTGCTCTGATCGGTAGTTTTCCGTGGTTTCTCCGATCAACACCAAGCGAATGCCGGAGCAGTACCCTACCAAACGGGCCACAGACCGCGCGCGATCTATCCTTCCTCTTCCTTGTAATATCCTCTCCCCTTACACACACACTTACACTAACATGCACTACACTGCCACATATTCCGGGAGACCGGTCGGGAGCTTAGAGCTTGTCCCGGTTGGGGCGGTGCCCCGCTGGTGGAAGAAACCCCACTAGCCGACTAGGGTGAAACCCCACTAGCCGACGGTAGGTCGGCGCCGATTCTCGCCATCTAGTGGGGGAAGATCACCGCCATCTCCCGAGAAAAAAAACATGCACGACACTAACGGGACTAATGACCGAAGCAGTTGACGCGCCCGGAAACACGAAAAAGTCAATCAATCAATCCAATTTTCAATGAAAGGTGTTACTGAGCTAAGTATAAGAACTAGTGTGGTCCACTCTGCGATGAAAACTGAATTCAAATTCAAGTTGTGCATTTGACACTAGCAAGGATGTGATATCTTTTTTTGAATGTGTTTTAATTTATTTTTATTAATGAAACTATTTAAAATTCTGTATTACATTAATTTTGCTTTGTAAGAGAGCTCATGATGATTGTCATAAATTTCACTTTCTTTGTCACGTTCTTTGTTTTATGTTTTTACAAATGGGTATACGAGAAAATAAAATATGAAGTTAATTAGAGGCGATGACTGTTATGAGCAACAAAATACTTATTTTACTCATTAATATTTAATTAATATTTGTATTATGATGAAACTTTTTTAAATATAATGAATTATAAATGTTTTATTATATTACAACCGTAATTAATTATTAATTTTATGTAATTTAATGTTACAGAAATTAATGAAACGTTTGGAGTAAATTTACCAATGTTAGTGATATTTCATAAGGATAGTGATGCTCTGATATAATTTGAGCATTTAAATTACTTTATTAATTGCTTTGTGCTGACCTTCCGTACTGTTGTGTGCAAGGAAATCAAGGTGAAAGACAACAGTTCTTTCATAAACAATTTATTACAGCCAAACTACAATCCAAATATCTAATCCAGAAATTTAGGCAGGTCAAAAATCAAACTTCCAGGAGATGTACCTATTCGAAACAAATTTACAGTCGGCTGGAGAATCACTACCGTAGCACGCACACGTCAACAAGAACTACCAACTCACACTGGACACTCTATCAGCTTCCTAAACAGTCACTGTCTACCGCCCCGGCCCGGGGCCCTTATATACGTCCCGAGACACCCGGGCGAGTCTCTCACTTGCCCCCTTCGTGGCGGGGAATCGAGCGGAGGTGCCCCTTCGGAGACCGCGTTGCCGACGCGGTCCGGTGCCCTCGGGAAAGGGCCGTCGCTCGCACTGCTCCTGGTGGTGTCATTCGGAACTACTCATTCCTACCCTGGTCGCGCCCCGCGGCGCAACCCTGCAGCGGCCACAGTGGGCCGCAACTACCCTGCCTGGCACAGTGTGCCTACCGACCCTCGGAGCACACTTGCTGTGGTACACAGCAAGTACCAATAAAGAAATTGCTGAAAAGTGTTAAATATATGTTTTCATATTTTCAAGTCTATTCTTTAAGTCTCTTTCACAATATCATTGTAAAATGAATGTCTTAAAGAAACGGTTGGATCTTAACAAAGGATTTTAATTTAGAAAGCACCGTAATATGACACACATTGATCGAAAAGAAGTCTAATTATTTTCTTAAAAAACGAAATTACTTTACAAACCTTGGAAATTTGCGTTTTTTGAAAACGACAAGAATTCTACGGAAAGGCTCTACAATTCACTATGTCGTTATTCATTAATGCCATGAAAGAAATTATCTATATGTAGGGAAAGACATTTCACAACTTTTATCTCGGAAGGATATCTACTTAGGTTATTTTTGGAACTTCCCTTCTTAACATATACGTAAACCTTGTTGTAATACAGAGTACAGGTATTTTAAATTATTGAAATTAAAGAAGAGTTTCATATTAATTCTATTGTTTTACGTACCAATTACGTAGTATAGAGAACGTTTTATAATGATGAGGTGAAATCGGCGATATTTCAACACAAAAAGTCCTATTATAGGTCGTCGTGATGTCGTGAATAATTTTAGTTCCAGTATGTAGTAAATTACTTCTCCCAACTCTTAGTCAGAATTCACATATGTGGGGCCGTGAAACCGAAACTAGTTTGTGGCACAATGTCTCTCCGATTGTGAAAAGCAGTAGCAGCTACATAGTGGACAAGATTTTACCAAAATTGTAATTTCTCCATTGATATGATATCGCGAAATTTGAAACGTAAATTATGGTTTGGGAGTTACTTTACAAAAATCCCTAACGACATTTTCAAACTTTTCTAGAAAATGGCTTCAAATTTCTTCTTTTGTTTTGATCGAGACGAAATCCGTATAAAAGTGGTCTAATTTTCGTTGAATTTTGAATTATGAAAATTTGAAATTAAATTCCAATTTCTTTTTCGTCGTCCTTCTACAATTACAGTACTGAGTCAGTTTTACAGAGTCAGTGAGTCAGTTACAATCTTTCTTCTTAATAAAATCTTTTTTGTCAAAATTAGATCTTTAAATAAGGACACAGAAATATTTTCAAAATATGAATAGTTTTCGCGTAATTTTAAGTGGAAAAGGGACTTTTAAAACTAAATTTTCTCATAAACGGCTGCAATTGTTTTTATAAACTTTGGGAAGGGATAGTACTAAAAGTTCCAAACAAGGTATCCACGAAAGAGACAGGAGACGAAATTCCGACTTTTTTTTTCTTTCACCGACCGCAAGAATTAAGCCGCTTTCTACCTGAATTCCTGTTGTAGAAGAAGTAGTAGAGAGAAAATTATGTAATGCTGCGCAAAAAACGGCGAATTTTTCGCAACTCTTATTACAGGGCCCTGGTAACGAATAAGGGAATAAATCCAGTAGTTAAATTCAGAAATAAATCCTCTTACTTTAAAACTATACATTCTAAAAAATTAGGGAAAAAATCTGTGATGTAACCGGAATCAAAGGTTTGTGGGTCCTTGGTTCCGAAAAATCGAATGACTGCAAAACATCTGCCCTTTTTTCGTGTGTCCATCTGTCTGCCTGTCTCTGTCCGTCCGTACGTCTGTGGACAACGCTAGTGGCTAAACCATTCATCCGATGTTCCCCAAAATTGACATTTCCCAATCAATCTCATTGATGTCAAGGCTCCTTGAATTTGAGACCGACATTTTAATTTTGTAGGATACTTTATATGAAGCCTCTGGGACATTTTCCCAATTTTCAAACAAATGGCTTCTGTGTTTTTGATTATTTTATTTTGTTGAATAGTGGGAAGGTGGTTTAAGAGAATGGTGTAGGTCTCATGTTCGTAGAAAATTCTAATTTTTTGAAAATTACAAAGGTTCAAACGGGGTCTTCCTACAACTAAAATATTAACGATAGAGATTTTTTTCTTAATGAAATTTGTTCCTTAAAGAGATTTTTAAATAAGTACAATTATTCGAAAATTTGAGTACTTTTTGCGCTACTTTGCGTAAAAATTACGGACGAAAACGTACGTGCTGTTTAGCACTATTAGTTTACAGATATTTTTGGCTTCGAAGTTTCAAAAATATATTAGTAAAACATATCAAAAATTAACTTACAGTAAACGAAATTATTCTCTTGTCTCTCATCGCCTATGAGTTGTTCATAGGAAGAGACGAACAGCACACAAAATAATAACCAGTTTCCTTCAAAACTACTGTAACCCACATCTACTTCTACAAACACCTATGTTATCGTAATTGTAAGTACTACTAATTATTCAAAGTTCCTACATCGAACAAAATGTTTGTTGTGAAAAAACGAAATTCCTTAATTTTTCTTTCGTCTCCCGCTAGAACCAAACTACATCGAAATAACCTTGTTGATAGAATTATACTTTTGATTCCTGATTAGATTAAAGAGAATGATGTCACATCATTGATATGGTATTGTTAAATAAATCTGCAATCAACATCTCCCAATGAGAGCACCGAATGAGAGCAAAACCATTTCTATTTATTGTAACTACAAATCAATGTCATATAAACCAATATATATATATATATATTTAGTTTTTTAAAGGTATTTATTTTAACGGTATATGTAAAATTTTTTTAATTTTTTTCAGCGTTACTTTAGGTATATATTTTACCATACACTTCCGTCTCCGTTATTGTAAGAACATCTTATTCAAAGTTCATACATGAGAAATTTGTAGCAAGGAAACGAAATTGTGTGTTTTTTCTTTCACCACCCGCTAGAATTAACTTACGTTGAAACAAGCTTGATTCGACTTTTAACTAAAGAATGGTCTCTCATGCATGATCTCACATCATTGATAATAAACGTAAAATCCACGTGAACTAAAACACGAAATAGAAGAAAATCAACTTATGTTTATTGTAATTACAATCCAACGAGGTTATTTCCATGCACACCTACCGCAACACTCATCCTCTTTTACGTACATATTTTGCCGCGTGATTTTAAGTGTTTTATCATATGTACCCACACTTCTGCCTTCGCAATTCGAAGTATATCTTATTCGCAGTTCGTACGTCGGAAAGAAATTTGTTGCTAGAAACGAAATTTCGGCTTTTCTCTCCCGTCGGCAGCCGCCCCCGCCTAACGCGATTGCTCTTCCCATTTGAGTTGGGGATTGTTCTTGCGAGAGGCGGTGCTTCATGGCACACCCCGAAGAAAGCAAGCAACGTCCCCGAGGACGAGCTCTGCCACTCCCCATCCCGCCGCGCTTCTCTCCACCCCGCCGTGCCCCTCCCCTCCGCGCGCCACTCCACTCCTCACCGCCACCCCGCCCCGCCTCCCTGCCCTGCCCCGCCTTCCCCCTGCCCTGCCCCGCTGCCCCGCCCTGCTGCCCGCCCCGCTGCCCCGCCCAGCTGCCCTGCCCTGCCCCACCCTGCCCCGCCCCACCCTGCCCCGCCCCGCACTGCCCCTCCCCGCCCTGCCCCTCTCCGCCCTGCCCCTGCCCGCCCTGCCCCTCCCGCCCTGCCCCGCTCTTCCCCGCCCTGCTCCTCCCCGCCCTGCTTCGCCCCGCCCTGCCCCGCCCTGCCCAGCCCGCCCTGCCCCGCCCTGCCCCGCCCCGCCCTGCCCCGCCTCGCCTCACCCTGCTCGCCCCGCCTCACCGGTAATTGAAATTCAGCGAAGGGAGGAGCCGGGACGGCGCATGCGAAAGAATTTGTCCAATTTGTATTTCATCAGCCGCCGCCAGCGCGGAGGGCAGGATCAACACAGACCGAAATGATTCATCTTTTGCGGACGGCGACTTACGCTTCGTGGAGGTGCGATGTGTTTTGTTTTTTTCTTTTGGTGGTTTTGCGATGTTCATTATTGCTGGCAGGCAGCTGGGGCTTCTTTTAAGGTCACGATTCACGTTCCGTGGGAGTAATTTCATAAAAATAAGGGACGTATTGTGGAATGAACAGATTGATTTTTCATAGTAATTTACAACCCCGTGAAGTCAGTATTCAAATTATTTTGTGTATCTAATTATACGGATTAATGTTATTGTTTTTATTGTATAATATAATAGCGATGCTTACTATATTAATACACACACACACACACACACACAAGGCGGTTTCACTAGTAAAATATCTGATAAACGGCGAAGTAAACTCTGAGTGGGAAAGAACAGGCAATATTCTCACCCAAACAGATTAACCACTGCGTTCGCGCAGTCAGATACAATGTCATCGATCTACATTTTAAAACTCTGCTTCAACAACAATAATTATGTCGTTCTAGCCGTTCAAAAATCGCATCTATCACAGGTATAAAAATATTAATTTTTGTGATTTATCGTTAGGTGCGCTGTTGATTTCATATTGACATCAGTTTTTGACGGAAAGTTATGAATTAATTTCGACTGTGTTAACTTCGAAATTATCAATAATAGTTATAGAAATGAAAATGTAAAGTATTATCATCATAAAATAAATAGAAATGAGAAAACATAAAGGAATAGAATTATAATAAAACTGTAAAAGTTATTGTGTGACCATTCAAATATTCGACAAATATACGAATTCACCGCTGCCGCCGCTGACACCAGCTTCTCCAACAAGAGGGGTGTAGAGGAGATAGGGGGGTCTCTCTACCGTTCGTTGTGACGTCACGGGGCAGGAGGGAGGCGAGAGATTTTGGTCGTTGTTCAGACCTCGTGGAGTAAGGTTAGCTTTAGAAAAGAGGTATTTTTACTGTACATTTTGTTTATACATTATAGGTTCTGATCAGTGCTTCTGTTGATAGAATGTACTGTGTTGGAAAGACACAGCTTCTGTTAAATTGAAACTATAAACATTCAATAGAGATGTTTAAAAGAAGACAGAGTGCAAGAAGCTTATGTCAGTGCTGATGTAATAGTCACTACAATGGAGGCTATTGTTTAATTTTGATAAGCAGATGCTGACACTTACTAACCGAGTTGGCTTGTGCAATGGCACGTAAACAAGGTGATCTGCAACAAAGTGTGCACAGCCTTCCCAATTTGAAAGCTCGGGGTAGGACAGTCTTGTTGGACGAATCGTCGTGCATACCATTTTCTTCCGAACAAAGCAAGGTTATTACAGAATGTTATTATATTTATTAGGTTACTTTAATGTATTGCAAATTATGCATTGATTAAAATTAATAATGTTATGTTATGAGACATTCATATTTATGCTTCATCTTGGCTTGTATCATTCCCTTAAAGTGTACAAGACTAGATGATTCATCATGTTGTACTGATCATGTAGAAGCTTTAGTATGATATAAGAGTCAGAATGTGTTAAATCCCTACACTTATTTCAGCACAACATTTAAACACTTGTAATTTTAAGAATAGGTTCATGTTGATCTCTGAGGTGATAACATGTGTTTGTCATTTGTAGTTTATTTTCTAGTTTAAATGTCTTTGTGGTGTTGACACGGAGACTGAACAGTGTTCTTCAGAGGCAGTCATTTGCTTCATTTTTTGTCCTCAAGGTGAGATGTACTGTAAGGGTCATTTAAGAGAAAAATAACCTGCAATGAATGCTGCACTTAAAAAAATTAAGAATTAAATTTGTGTTTTTAATGCTTTAGCACCAGTTTGATAGTGCAATAAGGTTTTTATTTTTTTTTTTATTTATTATTTTTTAATATTGTACAATGTGTGTTTTTTGTTATGGATGTTTATGGAATGACATTCTGTCTCTTGGTAAATGCTCAAGGAAACGTCCAATTATAAATGTTCTGTGACCACGACTTTGTGTTACTTTTTTACAAAATCTTCAAAAAAGGAGAGCCCCGAATCCATGAACATTTCACACCCAGCCTGAGTAAAGGTCAGGATTGGAACATAGTTGTTTCTGAATATTGCCGTGGTAAAATTATTCATATAAACGAGAGCATAAGACAAGGTGTTTAAAGAAACGCGAACTGCAAAAGTTTCACTTGTTTAAGGAGAGAAACTAGTGGTTCTACAGAATGACACATACTTTCTCGTTCTTTCTCGTGCTAGTTTTATTTCCTTTCTCTTCGGCCTCTAAAAGACTACCTGCGTCTTTTGCGGTGCCTTCCGCTTCTGTGGGGTTTCGCAGCACTTTTGCGCACCAAAACATTGTGGAAGTGATTTATCCGGAATAATTTGTCCGGAATAAGCAAAACTTTTCTGGTGTCAACAGATCTAGTGATCAACTTTTCTTCTCCGTCTCTCAAGAAATGGCGTTGTTTCATTAAATTTAATTTTTTGTTCTTTTATGTCCAAATGTTTTTCTTGTGTTCTTAATATTGTGAATTTGGATCTACTATTATCATGCACAAATGTACAAAAACCGCCGTAATTAAAAACTATTAAAGCTCATTAATGTATTAAGATGAGATCCCCCTTCTACTTTACCCATGTTAAATTCTTAATATTGATGACCCGTTATCTCAGAAACTATAGAAGATACCAATTTATAATTTTTACTGTACATTATCTGTACTATTTGTGTTTTAAAAATAGAAAAACGCTCTTAATTCGTTGTATTATTTTACGTAAAAACAACCTGCTGATATATAGAAGCTGATTGTTCTCCCTTTTCTGGCTCTTTTTGTCATTATCTCAGTTGAGATCTCTCCAGGGAAGGGGGAGGGGTTGACTGGATCAATTCTGGAGTTAATATTTTCATTACTAAACGTATTTTCCGCATTACATAAATAGTTAACGTCAACGATCTTTACGATTGAATTTATTTCCTTTGTTCACAAGCTATTTAAAACACATTTTCTCATTTGAGTTGAACTAACTGAAAACCACAACCTTCGAGAGTCAACAGTTTCAGAACTATGTTTATGTGAAACCATGGAACTTCTGAAACATCAGCCAGTCTGTGCTGATACACATTCAAAATGCAATAAAATAATAAAAACCCACAGTGTTTCAAAGAAAAATATATCAAAATCTTAAGAAGAGTTTAGAGGTAATTTAAAGCTAAAAAAACAAAATTCTCATTTTTCGGGTGGAATCTCACCTTAAAATCAATATAAATCAATTTGTTCCACTTCCATCGAAACATGACCATTTCTTGTGCATAGCACGCAGAAAATGGTACCGTGTGTACTTACCAATTACTTCAGTCTCTTTGAAGCCAAGTGCCACTGACTTTATATCCAGGCGTAGAGCAAAGACTAGACAAACATTTCTTTGCTTCGAGAACCAGAAATCTTATCAACATCGCCGTATAATTTATAAAGGAACTATACGAATTAACTAACTGTATTCGCACTGTATCTTTATTCATAAAAGAAAATATATTTCCTTCAAACTTCCATTTCTTTAAATCTCACATTAATTGAAAAATTTTGGAAACAATGAAATCATCAACTGATTGGTAGATAAAATAGTTAACAAATAAATTCCAATTTTAATTTTGCGAATTATTCCAAATAAAAGTTCATAAATTATATCAAACCCTTATAGAATATTTAACTTTGTTTAAAGATTGCGGTGGTTCATCCTCCTTAACATACTTGCGTATGTATCCCATCGTTTTCGAGTCTATTTGCCGTTTTATTGCAGGGACAATGGCTTCCTGAGAACGAGTCGCTCGCAGCGCAATCTGCCGGGCTGGCTGCCGCAAGAGCCCGTCCGCTTCACGACACGTACTCACTATCGGCGGTGAACGGGAAGTGGGGGCGACGACTTCCGATATAATTGCCACCCCGGCCGTAAAAGGGCGCTGCCAGCGCACGGCGCCACCGCCGCCGCCGCCAAAACGCTTCTCGAATTTCCCGAGGACGACGGCCGCACTTAGCTTCATTTCCTCTCGCGAACGACGCGCCCGCCTGCCCGCCGGCATCACGGCGCCTCCCTGCTGCACGTCCGCCCACTCTTCGCCGCACCTCGCCACCACACGCTTTGCCGATCTGCACTTCGCCGTCGTGCATTTGCCGCCGCCCCTTCACCCCCCACACTTCCCGCCCGATCCTCCCACCTCCACCCCACCTCCTCTCCCTCCCTCCCCCCCTTCGCCACCCTGCACTTCTCTACTCCGGATTCCGCTACCCTACACTTCGCCACTCCATACTTCGCCACCTCGTAGTTCGACGCCCCACACTTCACTACTCTGCACTTTGCAGCGCCACAGTTTGCAACACCGCACTTCACTACCCTGCACTTCGCCACCCTACACTTCCCACTTCCCACTCCACACTTTGCCACCTCGCAATTTGCCACCCCGGACTTCGCGCCCACTTCACCACTTCGCATTTCGCCGTCTCGCAATTCGCCACTCACAATTCACTAGCCTGCACTTGTCTACTAGGCACTTCACTATTCCGCACTTCACCTACCAGTTTATCGGCTCTTACTTCAGTAGCAAGTAACCGCTTGGGTTTTCGCTGTTCCCCACTTCGTCACCTGGCACCTCACCCCTTTGCACGTTCTGCACTTCGTCATCTCGTGCTTCTCCACTGTCGCCACCGCCGTCGCTTTTCTCGTCAGGTCGACGACACTCACCCTATGCTATGAAGCATTTCCGATGCCCTGTTCCCTTACCAAACCGGTTATTGACCCTCTGCTTACCATTGAACATCTACCGATATTTAATCATTTTTATCATCACTTTACTACTTCATCGGATTTCGCTTTAAAAAGCATCCGCAGTTATCACATTTTTCCAACTCTACGCCAGGTGTTATAGCCACACAGGTTCGGTTTCCCACACCACCGTTATCGACACGCTCCATCTCACCATGAAGTCACTTAGCTACACCGGCTCCTCGTTATCCTGCCGCATCACTACCATCACCTCAGCACCCCTATACCTCTTTCCCTCGCCACCTTCTAATTTTACGCTTACATACTTATACATATTGTAATTTCTAAGAACGCATTTAATAAACCATCTAATAAATCTAAGAACCGTTTTCGACACACACTTGTCAGCTAGGTCAAATTCATTCGCTGTCTGGAGGAAAATTTTAGAGGCCGGTTGCCGGGATTCGTAGTTTTCCGTGGTTTCTACGATCAACACCAGGTGAATGTCGGAGCAGTACCCTAAAAAACGTCCACGGACCTCGCGCGATGTTTCCTTCCTCTCCCCTGTCCTAGCCTCAGCCCTTACACACGCACTCTTACGCTAACATGCACTGCACTACCACACATGCAGGGAAACCGGTTGGGCTGGGGCGATGTCCCGCTGGTGGGAGATACCTGGTTGGGGGAACCCCGCTTGCTGACGGTAGGTCGGCCCCGAATCTCGCCAAGCAGCGGGGGAAGATCAACCTCCGCCACCTCCCGATGAAAACGCATGCACTACACTTACGGGATTAATGACCTCAGTAGTTGACGCGCCCAGAATCGCTAACAACCAACCAACCAACCAACCACTCCAACTCAAATTTTTTACCCGGATATTATCTGCTTCCTGCCTTTGTTTCTGTCGCGTTACACTTAAAGAAGCCAAAGGTGAGAGCTTGGAAAACAAGAAACTATCATGTTTACTGCGCGTACTTACAGGTGTCGAGCGAATAAAGGAGTAAGCGTCAATTGTCACCATTGACGAGCGCAAGGTCATAACCTTGAGTTATGTTTCCAACACGAACCAAGCTGTAACAGACAGTTTGATGCCTTCTTAGCCTAACTTCTATTTCATGACCATCCCGCCAGCGTCACCGTCACCGTCACCGCCGTTTCCCCAGTCCTACCCAGTCCTTGCCTCCGCCCCCGGGATTCGAACTCCAGCGCTGAGTTCCTGCAAGTGCCGACGCCGACTGCGGAGCCATCGCACTTTACGGCGGAGATGTTCGCCCAGACGGGGCGTCGCCCCAAGTACTTCCGGCTCGAGCAATGAAGGAAATGGAGAAGAAGTAGAACGTTAGTTTTATGACCTGCATTTCAAAAAAGAGCAACAGGCGTGCGTTCGTATTGCAGCTTAACAGAGAGTCACATACACGTAGCCTATGCCACATAAAACATTATATGATCTGGTAAAAGAATTTCTTGCGTGATGGTTCTCGAAATATTCATTGGTAATGGTATCATTCTGATTTCACATATTTTCATATAATTTTACTATTTTTGAAATCCGGTAGAAACGAAAAAGTGGAATAATTAAGTCAGTATAACGTGACGTATTTAATATAGATACAATTTAAAAGTTTATGAATTTAGGCTTCCAAATCCATTAATTGACAATACTTAAAATGAATAGTTAAATGGATTGCCTTATCGAAATTTCAGTAATCTGTGGAACATCACAGAGTAAATAGTTTGCTTGACACTTATGCTAATATGTGTGATAACCCCCATATGAGAGACATTGTTACTTCCGCGTAGCCGTGCGGGACCAAGGACTCTGAAATCTAATATTCAAAGCGCAGTCAAAAGTCCTATTACGAGTACGAGTTCAAATACTGTATTGCAGAACCATGCTAATCTGAACCCTGCAATTCGGAAATTTAGGATGACAAAATTGGGATGTGGAAAAAATAAGCAAAATAAATAAAATGCTTTTTTGTAGTGTAAAGAAAGGATTTTATAATTACTGTAGAACTGAACAACTAATTATTGAAATACGTCGAAATGAAACGTTTATTGCACAGGTGTAGCTACGGTGTATAGCACATGTTCATTTTCTGTTCGAGGAACTTTCAAAACGGGTAATTTTCTTCTGCCGTAAGGAGTTGAATCTTCTTGATGATGCCATGTAATGATGTGATGATACGATCGATAAGCTACGTTGCCGTTTCCTCATACCGCACGCTACGATGCATTTTGTATTATAATCCTTCAGACGATACGGTACTTTTTTCGGATAATCCGAACATTTCCGATTCCGAACAGACCACATCCCCAATTAGTTCGGAATACCGGGGTTGTACTGTACTTAGTGTCAATACTTAAAGTCAGAAAATTGCACTGTTACATATAAGGTTACTTATGCATACTAAGCATATGATGTTGTCATCATTGAATTACATAAAATTTGAAGTTCTGTGTTTTTCATTAAAAATTGAGCATATATCCGATTAAGTTTTCAATATACTATGGCAGAATTGATTGAGGAGATGTTGCATATTAAAATTCAGTCCATGTCATTCGGACCACTGCCAAAATTGATATTACCTTAAAAATGTTCATGTAACCAATCGATATACTAACAATATATTTTATATAAATAGTTATAAAACAAAAAATATTTATAATAAATATACTTTTTATAGTTACTCACTTTCTTTCCCGAATAAATTTATTAAAATTGATAGGAAAAAATGAAAATGTGTAATAATCCAAAATTCGTCTTTTCAACGTATTTAAGTTGTGTTTACAATATGTTTCACTTCGTTTTGACGATAAATATTATCCGTACTCATATACTAACCGAAAATCTTTTAGTACGTACTATTTCTTAAAGTAAGATCGCTGGCGAACGCAAAATTAGTACATTCGTTAGAAAGCCTTTAACTTCGAACGGAGTTGACTTTATGCAAGATCAAATCTACATTTCCTGTCACTTAATTATGCGTAGTCAACCATATTTTCGTTTCTCCGCCGTCATTGTCCTTCCCCTTCTGTCCGTCCCCTTCGTCACAACAGACGGGGGCGCGCGGTTCAGCTACTTTTTCCGCCCCACGTTCTTCCGCCCTCGCCGCCAACTCCCCACGGAGCAGCCGTCCGCGGCTCTCCCCGCCCGCGGCGCCGCAGTAAGAACAGGGGTGCGAGGGGGCGGGGGGGCGGGGCGGGGGGGGACGGAGCGGGACGGAGCGGGACGGGCGGGGCGGGCGGCGGGGGCGGGGGCGGGCGGGGCGGAGGGGCGGAGCGGCACGGGGCGTGGCGGGGCGGGGCGGCGCGGAGCGGGGGCGGGGGGGGCAGGGGAGCGGGAGGGGGCCGGGTCGTCGCGAGCCCGCAACACGCATTTGGCATTCACGAGCCGCACGAAGCAGCAGTGGTGGCGGCGACGAAGGCAGCGGAGGCGGCAGAGTTGGTAGTGGTGGTGGTGGCGGTCGGTGACTCACACTGTAACCAAATCACGAAAGGCTGGCCAAAATTGAAAATATAAAATGTTAATTAAAGAATTCGACCATGCAGTTGGTAAGTGTGATGTTCAGAAAGTCATATTTAACAGTTAAAGAAGGGTGTCAGCTTATATTTGTTCTTTTGCATCAGTATAAACGTGATACTTGTGTCAATAACATCTTCGCTAAAAAAGTACATCTTTGCTAAAGAAATACATAATTTCTAAGGAAATAATTGCTCCTTCAAACATGTGGTATGTTGTGTAATTATGTTCTGTTTTCGTGATTGATTCGTATCCTAATGGAATGTAGAATTTCTTGTATTTTTGTTTTTAAAGAAAATTTCTATTATTTAATGAGAATAATAATATATTCTGTAAAGTTCTACAAAGAAATATGCGGAGATTGTAGTCTGAAATAATATCCTGCGAATTATTAAAAAACATCTATCATAAAATGTTTCTCTTGTTCTGTTGGTTATGCCAGTTTTTACACCGATAAATGTAAATGTTACTTTTGGATCATCTTTTTCTTCGATCAGCAGTTGGTGCGGTGAATATTGCGCAGAAACAGCCCATAAATTCCTAGAATTTCGGCAGTGTTTCTGCATGTTAAATTCAGTGCACAAACTATTTATTCATGCCAAAGGACGCTTCCATACCTCACCACCCTATTAGATTCACTATTTTCTTTTTTTTCTTTAATTAATTTCAACTTGGAAGTCATCATCGGCAATCTAAAAATTCCTGAGAGGGATACGCCGCGTCCTAGGCACAGGTGCCATTCTGCTACCTTCTTCAGGGCGAAACCGGGAGCGGTATCTCAGTGCATCAACTGATATCACTGCAGCGACCGGGAGGTCCTAGGTTCGAGTGCTGACGGTGGCAGGATTTTGTATCTTCAACGCTGTTGGAGGAGAATTCTAGCGGCCGGCTGCCTGATCGGTAGTTTTCGGTGGTTTCTCCGATCAACACCAGGCGAATGCCGGAGCAGTACCCTACCAAACGGGCCACGGACCGCGCGCGATCTATCCTTCCTCTTCCTTGTCCTATCCTCACCCCTTACACACACACACACACACACTTACACTAACATGAACTACCACGTATTCCTGGAGGCCGGTCGGGAGCTTAGAGCTTGTTCCGACTGGGGTGGTGCCCCGCTGGTGGGGGAGTCCTGGTTAGGGGGAAACCCCACTAGCCGACGGTAGGTCGGCGCCGGATCTCGCCATCCAGCGGGGAAAGATCACCGCGTATCTCCTGAGAAAAAATCATGCACTACACTAACGGGAATAATGAACGAAACAGTAGAAACACGAAAAAATCAAATCAAAACAATTCAGGACAAAATTAATTTCGACAGACGCACGGTCTCCCGGATAACCATCTACTTATATTAGAACATTATGAGATGATGTAATGATGAGAATTAATACACGTGTATGATATTACGTTGCGAGCGAGGTACGAGCGAGTATCGTAGACTTCACACAAGTTGTTTATTACTACGTTACATCCAGTTACAAACAGTATTTTGTTATAACTTTTAAACGTTAAACGTTTACACTTAATCGTTTCATTGCAGTTAACAAGAAGGACTCAGCGAAACATTCACCTAACGGACTAGCACCATATCTGCCGCAAGTGGCTTTGGTTTACCAATCCGCTTGCCAGAGAGAACAAAACTTGCGACAATAAATACATGTTTATCAATTTCGCTTTTTCTCATATTTGTGGAGGTGTTACCTCCCCTTCTGATTCACTAGACATTTTGAGCTAAAGAATTAGACTTTTTTTAAGGATAAACACTCGACAGCAACATATAACGCAATGTAACTGTCCTTTTGATAGTAACGTCAGTCATATGTTCAACTACTGCGCTAGTGAAATAGGATAGAAGTGAAATTACGATCCAATTTATTTTAAATAATCTGCCATGTAAAATTACTGAAAATAAAAGAAATTAACACTGATAAACATGAAATAATATTAAATTAATTTTTAATGTACACAATCAAACAAAATATTTACTTGAACGATTCTCAATGATTAATATAGCGTCAATAATTGGTTTATAAACTTTTCATTGATTGGTCAAGAACCTGTGTCGCAATGAAATCTGTATCATTATGCAACGCGTTGCAGCCATCAAATGACAGAATTACACACTTGAAGTAGACAAAATTATTCTGTACAAACTTCTATACAAATTCAGTCACGTTTTCACATTATGCCCAGGTTTTCAGGTTGCGCCCCCAGTGTGCGGCAGCGCTCCTGGCGAGCGAGGCGCACGCCAGATGCTCGCCAACTTGGGTAATAACCACCACGCCCGCTCCCCCCACAAAACCGCTCCCCTCCCCCTTCCCCTCCGCGTCACGTGACCCTCGCGGTGTCCGCTTCCCTCCGCCCTTATTAGCTCTTCCGCTACAATAACGCGCCCGAAAAAATCCCCGGCACCGCCCCGCTGCGCCGCGCCGCGCCCGGCCGCCCGGGTCAAAAGTTCTGCGGGTCGCCGCACGCCCCTTGTGCCACGAGACGCGCTCTCGCGGGCGGGGGGAGGCGGGCGGGGCGCACTGGGTCCAAATGCGGCGACGGCGGCAGAAATAAGTGCGTATCTATGTATAGGAGGTTCCTTAAGTTTTCGGCGTCACCAACATAATCTATGGAAAAACCTGGGCGGTATATAATACATGACATAAGTTTGCAGCCGACAGCTCATTCAAATTGATTGGTTGTTGGTGATTCAGGCCGCGTCAACTACGAGAGTCGTTAGTCCCGTAAGTGTAGTGCATGTTTATGTATCTATCTACTTATCTATGTGCATGTTTATGTATCTATCACCTCTTACCGGGAGGTTCTAGGTTACACTCCCCACGGCGGCAGGATTTTCGACACTAGTTTTTCAGCTAGGTCTAGTTCAGTCGCTGTCTGGAGGAGAATTCTAGCGGCCGGCTGCACTGATCGGTAGTTTTCCGTGGTTTCTCCTATCAACACCAGGCGAATACCGGGGCAGTACCATACCAAACGGGCCACGGATCGCGCGCGATCTTTCCTTCCTCGTCCTTGTCCTATCCTCTCCCCTTACACACACACTTACACTAACATGCACTACACTACCACATATTCCGGAAGAATGGTCGGGAGCTTAGAGCCTGTTCCGGCTGGGGTGGTGCCCCGCTGGTGGGAGAGTCCTGGTTAGGGGGAAAACCCCACTAGCTGACGGTAGATCGGCGCCGGATCTCCCCATCCAGCAGGGGAAGATCACTGCCATCTCCCGAAAAAAAACATGCACAACACTAACGTGACTAATGACCAAAGTAGTGACGCGCTCGGAAACACGAAAAAATGAATGAATCAATCAATATCTATCTCGGGAGGTGGCCGTGTTCTTTCCCCGCTGGATGGCGAGATCCGGCACCGGTTATCGTCCATCAGCGGGGCACCGCCCCAGCCGGAACAAGATCTAAGTCTTGTCTCGTCTCCCGGCATGTGTGGTAAGTGTAAGTGTGTGTGTAAGGGGAGAGGATAGGACAAGAAAGAGATGGGAAAGATTGCTCGCTCTCAGTGGCCCGTTTGATAGAGTTCTGCTCCGGCATTCCCCTGCCGTTGATTGGAGAAACTGTTGCGGCTGTATAACCACGTTTGAAGGGTGCGCCAAGGTGGCAGCGCTCAGCGGCGACCGAGGAAGTCGGCAGAGGCGGCGAAGCGGAAAAGGCGCCGCCCGAGCTGAGAAGGAAGGCTGGCCGGAGAGCCAGGAGCGGTGCAGCGAGTCTGCGGCGCCGCCCGCTTTAAAAGCGAGACCCGCCAGTCAGAAAGACAGAACGCTAGTAACCGTGTATTGAGTAAACTTGAGTGAGGAGATTGTACCCTGTAGAAGTGAGAGTTGGCAGTAATTTCGGCTCATTCTGGTGTATTTCTTGGTTTGACATAGCTAGTTTTTTGGTACATCTCCCGGACTTTTGGTTTTTGATTTTGGCTTGTGACATGGTATACTCTTGTGGATTCTGGAATTGTGACCAATGTCCTTTCTGTGGTTCATTGTAATAAATCTGTGTTTGTGAAAAGCGTGCAATTATTCTGAACATAACAGAAACCACGGAAAACTACAGACCAGAGCAGTCGGCCTCTAGAATTTCTCCATAGACAGCGACTGAATTTTCTGTAGCTGACAAGCTAGAGTCGAACATTTTGCTACTGTCGGGACTCGAACCGTGAATCTCCCGATCAGAGGCACTGCAGTGACATCAGTTGGAGTCACCGCTCCCGGTCATCTCTTTCAGTTTTGTAGAGAAAGGTATTCGATTTCGATGCGGTTCTTAATATTTCATGATGTTTAGAGTCTTCACGACAACGCTCCTATGCAACTCCTGAGATTGCAAGGAATATTGTGAAGGAGTATGACTTTATGGAGTTGGACCATTCATATTTCAGTGCATATTGGGCACTACAAAACTGGAGAAAAATCTTCGGGGAAGAAGAGTTTCTTATGAGAATGGGGTAAAAGAAGCAGTTTTTACAATTTTACGAACACAAATTTGGAGTACTTTTTCAAAGGACTAGAAATGTTAATATACAGGTGTTAAAAGTAGATTGGAGAATAGGAAGATTAAGTGTGAAAAGTTACGTAATGTTTTTCTTTATTTAAAAAAATAGACGTTATTCAGGTCGTATATCCCGGAATTTTTGTCTCGCTATTTTTAGTTTGCCAAAGTCTCGTTTTAAATTATTTCCTTTTCATAGTAAAAATAATTAGTAAATATATATTTTTATATCGATGTATTGAGATATACCAAAATTTTCCTCTCTCTCTACATTTATATCTGCTAAAGATCTTAGCGTCCGGCTTGCGGGGTCAATGGGTCACGATATATTATAATCCTTATTACCTCTATAATGGATTATAGGATCCGCCGACTATACAGCGCAGCTGGGAATCTGAAATAGAATGATTCTATTCCTAGTTCATTTCTGTTTGGATTGACTAAATGAAAGATCACTTTCTTTTCTAAAGAACAAAATTCAACAAAGTTTATTTTTGCCCTTTTTAGCAAACAATTTAGAGATTTTACAATTTTTTTTAGGCCTTTGATCAAGATCTCTTTCAATTTACAATTTATACCGCGGTTAACTTATCTTTTCTTCGTTGATGTCCCTCGTAGACTTCTCAGTCGAAATATCTTGCGATCTTGCCGTAGTCCAAAGTTCCAAGAAATCCTCTCCTGCCCCTATCCAAGCTGGTCTCCAACTATCAAAATTATCAGTCCCGATTACGTCCTATGACATAGTCCCGAACTCGATTACCACTCCCGACAAAGTTCCAATTTATACACCAATATTGCTTCCACATCAAAATATCTGCAATATCATTCACTTCCTTAAAATTTCACTGATAACCCAATTCTATCTCGATTGTACTCGTTCCCTCTCACGAACATACGATCAGTTCAGAAGCGCGTTTCAGAGCAGAATGAAATCTTTCTGCATGATTCATCCCTCGAAGACTTCGTATTAAAACTACCTTCATTTTTTTCATAACATTTGACCGTCCTTCTCTCACCCAGCCAATCCATACGTTCGTTATATTTTGGTGTAGCTGACACTTTGATCGTCTAAACTTCTTCGCCCAATCCCAAATTTTCTACTTTCGGCATCCAAATCTCTTAATGCATTTAGAAAAAACAAAAACTACATTGTTTATTCACGGTCGTTGCTAAGCTCTAGCTCTCGTGATATTTCGTAATGCATGTTCCACCATATTGTCTACAAAATAAATGTTAGTTGATTTTAACGTGACATATCGGTATGTCACAGTATGATTATACATATACACCAGAACTAGTATAACTCTAGGACGGTTTTTGTGATATTCTGAGAGTGCAACATTCTGTCTTCTTGCTTCACATAAATTAAGTTTCTAGTTCTGTTCATTGGTTGACTTTTTGGGTGAGGTCCTTTAGTGATTTATTACCGAGAAAAAACTTTTCAACTAAAAAGATATGTACAATTTCCTCCAAAAACTAAAAACAAAATGAATGCCATGTATGTGAAAGAAATGTGTTAAATAACAATCTGCTCAGAGTGTGTACATTAAAAGAAAGTCTGGCAAACACAGACTAGTTTCCTGTTAAGCAAAGAGTTCTTTACGTACTAATTAGGTATTAGACAAACTTATTAAAACTTATTTCGTTAATTACATTTCCAGTGCTAACAGTAAAACACGTCGAAAATACCAAACGATAAAAATTTATAACCGCACAGTTTCATTTTGCAAGTAGAATACCTTACCCAAATTTATCAAAACTTAAATATTTTTCTGCGATCCAACCGGCCTCAAGTTGTATGACTCTGGGCTGTCCGAGACGGACGAAACATCAATTCGATCGACGGAAACGCGGATCATCCCAGACAGCCAAGAATCAAATGACTTCAGCCGGGAAGCATACGAATCCATCTTGGGCGTTGTATACCAAAAAGTAAGCGTATGTACGTATAGTTAGTTTTTACGTATAGTAGCGCGTATACTTACGTATAGAATATTATGTACGTATAGTTAGCGCACAAAATATCCCTTTTCCTCCTAGGCAATACTTCATATTATGTATCGAATGAAAATAAACAGCCTCCTAAAATAATTCAGGGATGCTGTATGTTCCTCATCCAGGGACACTTGAAGACAAATGAACCATAGCAGTCAACGAAATCCAAAACCTAAAACAGTGAGCAAGCCGTTCTTCTTTGACTGAAATTTCTAATAGAATAAGCCACAGCCGAATTATAAATGAATAAATCACTAAAAGTGTAACTTGTTAGAAATCTGAGGTGAAGCAATTGATGTAAAATATTTAATGGTGTCGATCATTAAAGTTTGAAATGAATGAGGAAAATTTGTAATTACAAATTAATTGAGTGAATTGTAACATGATGAAAACAAATATGTTTAAGGAATCACGCATTCGTGAACCTAGATGAAAAAAGGCACAATACAACCTGAAATAAATACTTGATATTTTTGCACTGAGGAAGAAAGAGATAGCTACAATGTCATTTACTCGTTTATAAGAAAACTAGTGGAGCTACAACAGTACAAACTTTCTGGCAATATTTCTAAGTGCTACGCTATATTATACTGCCACATAACACTGAGAAACTGTTTTATTAAAGAAATGTCTGTTAAAAACACATTTCATTAAGAAAAACAATTATCTTTAATGTAATTGTAGGAAGGCGACTACTCAAAAGTTGCTCTTTTGCAATTTTCAAAAAATCTCGTATTTCAACGAACATGAAGACCTACACCATTCACTTAAGCGGTCAATAGGCGGAGAAAGAATAAAAAAAATGGGAACCATTATTGAGAAAACTTTGAAAATGCTTGTGAGGCTTCATGTAAAGTACCCGCAAATATCAAAATATATGCTTCAGTTCGTGCAGAATGGTCCGTGAATTTCAATTTTGGGGAAAATCGGCTGAACGTTTAAGGCGCCAGTGTTGACCCCAACCAAACAGAGAGACTGACGGAGAGAGACGGATATGCAGATGTTTGTTGTCAATCGACGACGTTCAAACATGGATTCTGGTTACACCACCTGTTAAAGGAAGTAATGTACCAGATATAGCACTAGTATTTATCCACTGTTTCTTTACAACGGCCCGACAATAAGTATTTGTAGCCACACATTTCCGTTTTCTGTACGATTACATAACTTACTCTTCTTAAGAAACAAAAGCGAGAAAATAAAAAAAATATAGCAAAAAACTTCATAATTATTTCTTATCAGATACTTACTAACTAATATAGAAGTCTTTGATGTAAAATATTTTCTTCCAACTAAGCGAGGGTTTGACGTCTTCAAGAGAAGATCCGAAACATGCATTTCTGTGAATTTGATAATTATTAATTAAATCGATCTCATTGAATGGAACTACTGTATCTTTGAAATGATTTACAATGAGCGTAATGACAGCCATTGATTCACGTCGCTATTTTGCGGTGAAATAAATAATTTATTTAGTTATGTAGACTTGACCACCATGCGGTTTGCGTCCCGTCTAGTAACAATGAATGAGTGTTGGAAAATGACATTTGGTTGGTTAGTGATTCCAGGCGCGTTAACTACTGAGGTCATTACTTCCGTAAGTGCAGTGCGTGTTTTTTCATCGGGAGGTGGTGATCTTCTCCCACTAGATGGCGAGATCCGGCGCCGACCTGCGGTCGGCTAGCGGGATTTCCCCCTAACCAGGACTCTCCCACCAGAAATGCACCGCCCCAGCCGGAACTAGCTCTAAGCTCCCGACCTGTCTCCCAGAATGCGTGGTAGTGTAGTGTATGTTAGTGTAAGTGTGCGTGGGGAGGGTGAGGATAGGCAATGAAAGGGAAGGAAAGATATCGCGCGGTCCAAGGCTCGTTTGTTAGGGCACTGCTCTGGCATTCGCCTAGTGTTGGTGGGAAAAAACACAGAAAACTATCGATCAGAGCAGCCGGCCGCTATATTTCTCATCCAGACAGCGACTGAATTCGACCTACCTGACAAGCTAGTGTCGAAAAGCTTGCCACTGACTGGACTCGAACCTAGCACCTGCCTGTTAGAGGCAGTGCAGTGATATCAGTTGATGCACTGAACCACATTTTCCTGTGAAAATGTTTTACACTTTTTTATTTTTCGTGTTCAGATTTTTATTGTTGCTAATCTCAATAAATGAATAATATGTATACTCTTGCGAACACTCTTCGCTGTGTAAATCAATCTTTTAAACTTTAAAACACTGATGGTTGAATTCAACTTCAAACTTCTCTGTCAATACCTGTGTGAAGTAGAGTAACTTCCCAATGTGTAAAAGAAAGTCCAAAATAATCTCATTTTGCAGATTAAGGAACACAAGCATAACTTGTGTCCCTTCTGGGAAACAAAAACCTTCTAATGGGGGCCCTTTTTCTGTGATACGCACAGTATTATTGGATGAATTTAGCTTCGAGTGAGCATTGCCGTTATCTTTACGGCATGTCTGACCGGAAAGTCCATTGGTTCAAGTCCACGGGTTTTCGAATGTAGATACATAGCTAGGTTGAATTCAGCCGCTGTCCGGAGGAGACTTCTAGCGGCCGGCTGCTCTGATCGGGAGTTTTCCGTGGTGTCTCCAATCATCACCAGGCGAATGCCGCAGCAGTACCCTAACAAACGGGCCACGGATCGCGCGTGATCTTTCCTTCCCCTTCCTTGTCCTATCCTCACCCTTACACACAAACTTACACTAACGTGCACTGCCGGACATTCCACGAGACCGGTCGGGTGGTTAGAGCTTGACCCGGCTGAGGCGGTGCCTTGCTGGTGGAGGATATCTAGTTGGGGCAAAATCCTCAAGCCGACTTGTAGGTCCGTGCCGGATCTCACCATCCTGCAGTGAAGAACACCGCCACCTCCCGAGAGGAAAAATCATGCACTATGCTTATTGGACTAATGGCTATAACAGCTGCTGTGCCGGAAAACTTCAATCAGTCAGTCAATCATTCACGGTATGAAAGTGTGTTGCACATTAAGGTGTTCTCCGGATTACATACGCACCTGGTTCTCCCATATTCGTTATTTGCAAACTACTATTAAATTGTTTGTCTTTAATATGTAGGATTGTGGAGCAATTTCCTACCCAACAGCAGAATGCGTGCTTGGTTTTGTGGAGGTGGTTTCTTGTGAATCATATTGCGCGTTTCGGTTGTGGTTTCGGCCCACTGCCCGCGCCCCGCGTTGGTGGGAGGGTGGAGAGGGGGGCGCTCCAAGCATGTGTTGCGGGTCGTAGCCGAAAGAGGGAGCCGTTGTGAACTGAGCCGGGGAATATCACCGTCGCACCTGAGGTCGCGTCGTGTTTGTTCCCGTTTCGTTGCCAGTGCAGATGTGAGTACCACTTTAAAGTTGGTGATTTCGTCGGGTCATACAGGTGGGAAGGTTGCACCTGACTAGGAAGAGCGGACAATGAGCCAACAAAGTTGTGGCATTCCAGTGGTCATCTTCCTTGGATTTGGTGAGAATACATTTCGAGTGGAGTTGCTTGTTTAGAAGTTGTTGCGAAGATGTGAATACATAAATGGAAGTCAAATTGTTCAATGTCTAATGCATAACAAGGAGCTTGCAGCTGCTTATAATTCGTATTTATCTAGATAGTGACCTTGTAAATATTTCAAGTATTACACAAATTTGTTGGACTTTTGACTCCCGAGCATTGATTTTTTTTTCTTTAACCAATGGTAATTTAAACTAACAGATACTGACACTACAATTTAAAATCAAATTCACATTAGCTGCATCCGCCTGTTTTGAGGTATTAAACGATGTTATATTAAAACTTATTACTTGCTAAAGTTGACGATATTTTATTAAAACTTATTACTTGCTAAAGTTGCCATCGTGAGAAAGGTTTAAGTAATTAATCTAACTTACTGGTTCTCTTCGACGCAGTTCCCTTGTGTTGCAAGTGAATAGTGGCATAATGATGGAAACAAGGGTGATTTTAAAAAAATGTTCATGACTAATATGCTAATATTTATGTTCTTGAAAAGTTATCACGAGAAGAAACCATAATTGAATTTTTCTATTGTTTCAGGTAACTGAATATTTGAAGAGCGTAGATACCAAGCTGAAAATACTATTCATTAGTTGAACATATCAAGAGTAATTCATGAATACAGGAGCAAGTAAGTTGTAAAAATATGTGAAAATAAAATTTCAATGCTTTTGGTAGCATTTGCATAGTATTAATATCTTTGACTATTTTATAGTCACGTGTGTTATGCACAGATTGAAGGTTAAGTAAAATACTGCTTAAAATTTATAATTTTTTTTTTCGTGTACAACCAGTAGACCTATCAAAAGAGTGTCACGTATCAAATCTTTGAGCTGAATCATATTTCTTCATCGAAACACTCTCCAAAAGAAAGTACGGCAAACATAAACATTAATGATTTGAAAATATTACTTGTTTCTCCGTTGGAGACGAATGAACAAATATTTTGAACGAATCCTGAGTTGACTTGGTTTCCGAAAGACATTATTTAGATTTTCTATTACGTTGTTTACTCTTGAAGAACGGAATCGTCTTCGGCAAGCTCTGTAAAAAAGGTAGAGGAAAACGCGCCCAGCCTATAAGAAATATATAAACATCCTTTTGGAATGCTCCGCACACCTCAAAGATAGAAGGAAGTGCCTAGGAAATGAAAATTTCAATGTAATCTTATCATCGCCAAGTTTCCAAGAAAAAGTGTTACAATTTTGTAGAACTATCGATATTTTCTCAGAATTGTAATTCTAATACTGTACTAGTCGCTCATGGCATAGGTAGTTTATGCAACTTAAAATAATGAAAAAAAAAGAAATATCAATAAATGAATGTTTTTTGATACTTTAAATGAATAAATGAATAAATTTTGTATATCAAAAAGGTTCGTAATGTCGTGAATTGGTAAATATTTTTCTAAGATAATAGTTTCTACGTTTATAGGTGTTCCCTGGAGTAGCTTGTTGAATAATATCGTCGATTTCTGTCTTTGAAGCATCACTAAATCTTTTCGTTATTTCCTTTAATTAACAACCTTTTGAAACAGAGATTGGAAAACGTGCTTTATTGCATTTATTGCACATCGATACAGTGGTCAATACATACTACCTCCTAAGGTGAATGAATCTCCTCCTCGGATAGATGAATTGCATTTTATGATTGGGCACTGATGAGGATGTGATAATAAAAAATAGATAAACCAAACATACATATTTGTGAATCACTGCTCTAGTTTGTTAATAACGCGCACTACACACCACATATTCGGGGAGATCGGTCGCGAGCTTAGAACTTGTCCCAGTTGGGGCAGTGCCCCGCAAGTCGGAGTCCTGGTTAGGGGGAAACCCCACTAGCCGACTGTAGGTCGGCGCCGGATCTCACCATCTAGCGGGGAAAGATCACCGACACCTCCCGAGAAAAAACATGCACTACACTAAGAGGACTAATGACTAAAGCGATTGATGTGCCCGGAAACACGAAAAAATCAATCAATCCATCAATAATTTGTTAATAACGAACGCATTCTTAAACACTATTTGTCTTAATTTCATGATTGAAATAGTATTTTTAAATAACTGTACGAACACAGTTGTGAAGTGTTGAATAATACGCAGCACAAATGTTTCGAACATTTTCGAATTAAACAAATGAGATTGGAAAGTCGTAAATTGTTCAGAATGGGGGAGGGCAAATAACACAATCTCCATCTCATTGGCAGGTCGCCTGCAGTTTTGCAAAGCCCTGAGCGTGGCATTTCACCTGGACAGCCTTGGTCTGTTGCGACGACAATTCCTTCTTCCTTTCCTCCGCAGGGCCCAGCGCCTACGACACCGCAACAGCGTGTTATGCTATTAAGTCCCTCCAGCGCCGCGCGAGATCAAAAGGCTTCCTTGGGGCGGCCTGGGGCGCGATCAGGGCGCTGGTGGGAACGTCCGGCACCCAGCCCGCCCCCGCTCCGCGCCGCCCCCGACCTGCGGCCAAGGCGCCCTCCCCCTACCACCCACCCACGCCCCTCTCCCCTCCCCCTCTCATATCCTTCCCCCTATTCCCTCCTCACCCCTCTCCCCTCCCCCACCTTTACTCTTACCTTATCAACTCCCCCGCAATATCACCTCCCATATCCCCTCCCCAGCCCTCTCCCCCTCTCGTATCCCTTCCCCTCCAATATCCCCTCTCCCCCTTCCCTCACACCCCTTCCTTATCTCTTCCCCCTCCCATATCACTTCCCCTCCAATATACCCTCCCCATATCTAGTCCTTCCACACCCATATCCCCCTCACGTGTCTATCTCCTCCCATATCATATCCCCTCCTCCTCCACAGCCTCATCCCTCCCGTATCCCTCTACCCCCCCCCCCCCCTTCTCCCCGCCCCCCCCCCCCACCCGGCCTCCTCCCGCGTGATTACCCTTCTCCATGTTTCCTTACTGACCTCCATGGCTTCCCCGCCCCTCCACGTTTTCTCTTGGCCTTTTTTATTGTATCTACTTGACCTCCTTATCCTTTGCATCTTCCTATTATCCTACACTGTTCATTTCCACCTTCTTTGTACCCCCCCCTTCCTTTCCCTTCCCTCCCCTCCCCCTTTTTCCCTTTCGACCCCGCAGCCTCCGGTCTATCTCGCATCTCCCCGGCCTTTTCCTTGTGTCGCCCTTCCGCTTTTCCCTAACCATCCTGTTTGCACTCCTTTCCCCTTGCGGTTGCCACCCCGCTCTGCCTCCGTGTCCTCACCAAGCGGAGGTCCACCGGCGTCACGGCGTCTCCCCCCCCCCGCGCCTCCCCCCCGCCGCCACTCTTTGTATCACGGCTTAATGGCGGCCCTTTGTAATTAGGAATGTTTTCGCGCGCGCAAAAGGCCACCTTAATTGCGCCCCGCACGAGCGCCCGCCGGCAACGGTAATTTCCACGGCCGCCTTGTTGCGAGGCGGAGTTTGCGCCGCCATTTGTCGCCGCCACGCCCCCTCGCCCCCCCCTGCCCCCTGCGCCGGCGGCGGGCGGCGGCGGCGGCGCCTCCTGGCGGGCGACCGCGGAGGTGCTGCGCAGGCAAGAAGCTGCGCCCTCGGCGGCCGCTTAATGCTGTCGGGTTAGCGGCGGCGGAGCTCTGGGGGATGTAGTGGTGACTAAACACTCTGCAAATGGTGACTAAACACTCCGGATGCACGAAACTTGGCCATTGTATTCAACTTACATAATAATCTCATAAAATAATAAAATTAAATACTATCCACCCCGAAACTAATGAAACGATTGCAATTGAAATATTTCGAATGAATGTCAGGAAAGTTAACATAAAATGTAAAAAAATACAACTAAACGGCCAGTAAACATCCCGGATGCACGAAACTTGGTCATTGTATTCAACTTACATAATAATCTCATAAAATAATACAATTTATTACTATGGATCTAGACTTCGAGTCCGGGCTGCGGAACATCTTGGACAGTAGGACTCGTCCCGCGGATACTTTAATTTTGACAATGTTTATCTGTGCTTTGCAATTTCATATTAAAAAGGAATTTTAAACCCGATAGAGCCGCCCGGCTCGTCTATCCTAAGAAACAAGGTTTTGTTTTTTTTTCTGTTTCCGAGCGCGTCAACTGCTTTGGTCATTCGTCCCGTTAGTGTAGTGTATGTTTTTTCTCGGGAGATGGTGGTGATCTTCCCCCGCTGGAAGGCGAGATCCGGCGCCGACCTACCGTCGGTTAGTGGGGTTATATTCCGGGAGACCGGTCGGGAGCTTAGAGCTTGTCCCGGCTGGGGCGGTGCCCCGCTGGTGGGAGAGTCCTGGTTAGGGGGAATCCTCAGTAGCCGACGGTAGGTCGGCGCCGTATCTCGCCATCCAGCAAAGGAAAATCACCGCCATCTCCCGAAAAAACATGCACTATACGGGACTAACGACCAAGGCAGTTGACGCGCCCGGAAACACGAAAAAAATCAATCAATCAATCGAACAAACGGGCCACATACCTCGGGCAAATTTTCCGTCTTCTTCCGTTACCTATACTCTCCACTTCAACACACATACAAACACAAACACTTTCACTTGCACGCACTACCTTCGCACACATCTGGAGATGTCGGGACCTGGATGTTCCCGACCCTGAACATGGATGTTTTGGCTGACACGGTGCCGGGACGATGTCGGGAGATGCCAGGACTTTAGAGCTTGTCCGGGCTGACACGGTGTCTCCGGTGAAATAGATTCCCGGAAAGAAAACCCCCATACGCCGGCCTGTAGTTCGTCGCCGGATGTTTCCATCCAGTAGAAGGGGGTATACCGACACCCCCCCTTCATAACACATTTCTTACACACGTGGGCCTAGTGGCGATAGCTGTTGATTTGCACAGAAACAATTAGCCAATCAATATTTCTTCTTGTAATGGGATAGCAGCAATGGGATAGCAGTTCCCTCAATAAGCACCTGATGATGTAACAAAACTAGTTACGAAACGTTGTGCAATTGCTGAAATAAATGATTGTCATAAAAGACTTTGGATACTTTTTATTTGCAATTAGCCAATCAATCAACCTATTGGGGGCAGCTGTCGGGTATAACTTCAGTATTTGAAATTTCGCACCTCATATTCATTGCCAAACGTGATTAAATCTGATCCATCTACTTGCCATAAATGATTGTGAGAGATATATTCTGATATATTATATGTGACATATATACCTTGAAACAGTATTATGTTCCAAGACATATGTTATATAGGAAATTGCTACTTATTGAATAGAAAAAAATTGGAATCTTGAATGTGCTCGCAAACATTTTATGGTTTTCAATATAAAAAAATTGCGGCACAGTTTAAAGAGTTTTCAGGGAATTTGAAAATTATATTTTAAATAAAACAATTCGTAAATATAATAACAGGGACTAGTGACAAATCAAACTATAATAATAATAATATAAGTATAATACTATAAAATTATAATATGAATACACGACATTAGTAATTAGAGTACGTGCCCTAATGCTCCTACTAAATCATCCAATTTATCGTCCGCTCTTTTTCACCTTCTGATCCTTTCTCTACTTCTACATTAATTATGATGACTTGTTCATTCGTTTTTGTTTCTTTTAATTGTGCTTTCTACGCCTTATCATACATTTTGCTTCAATATTTTTCTTATCTTTAATTTATCTTTTTAATGCAGTTTTATTATTTTTTTCCTTACAATGACTTCGCTTTTCTCTCACCTCGCGTTTCCTTCTCTGCGTTCTCCTTTTCCATCTTCTATTTTTTTTTTTTCCAATTTGTCTTTTCTTCACGGTTTCCTTTATTTGTTCTCTTCAATTCTTTTTTTTCCCAAGGTTTCCCTTGCTTTCTCAAGCCTTTCTCTTGACCTTGTTCCGGAGCGGAGTTTATGCGTCCATTTGTCGCGGAGCGCCCCTGGCAGTAGCCCCGCCCTCTGCTCTCGGAGCAGCCGTGGCACTCGCAGCCAAGGTGCTCCCCCCTCTCAATCCCCACCCCCTCCCAATCCTCATCCTCCCGCCTGCTGCAAGAAAGCGACGTCGTCTGCAAGGTCAGTTTACGCTGTCTCCTCCCAGGGACCCTTGCGTTGCCAAGCCGCATTTTCTCGCATGCAAATAGTACGCATTTTGAAGTAAATTTACGAGAAGAATAATAATTTACTCGCACTTTCCTCCTTGTTAAATTTACATTCGGAAAGGTTCTTGAGAGTAGATCGTCATACAGGTAATTTGTTTTTTAAATTTCTTTCTTTTTATTAAGACTCTGAGATTTGTGTATTTCATTCACGTCATTTGCAAACGACGAGTACGCTGCAATTCTTACGGCCGACTGTCTGGTTAAGGTTTTGACGAATCTTTATATTTCAAAATGGATGTTGGAATGTGCTAGAGTGGTGAACTCATACACCGTGAACCAGCAACCTAGAGTGGTGAACTCAAACCGATCTCCATGAAGTCGGCACATCTTCGCCTTTTTCACGGAGAAGGTTTTATTGCTGGGTCATTTTGTTGTAAATCCACGAGATAGCGCAGAAGAACAAGATGACGCTTGAGATAAAAGAAATTCACAATCCACCTAGCATTCATTGTTGCTGGTCGTTGCCAAGTGACGTGGGACGAGGTTGAGGAGGACAGGAAGGAAAACCAGAGAGAGAGAGAGAGAGAGAGAGACAGACAGAGAGAGATATGGAAAACGGGAGTGAGAGATGTAGAACGAGAGATGAAAAACTAGACAGAAAGAGAGAGGGGTTAAAAACGAGACAGGAAGAGAGACAGAGAGAGAGAGAGAAAGAAGTAAAAATGATAGAGGAAGGGAGAGAGAGAAAAACGAGAGAGAAAGGGAGATGAAAAAGAGAGAGAGAGAGAGGGAGAGAAGAGAGGTTCTACTAGTTTCCTATGCACAGACAAGTGTGGGTTTAGTATCGCCTGCGAGAAAGCTGTCTCGGACGTCATGATTCGGATTGCAAACTTGGGCTTATTATCCGAGTAGGCGGGTAAACCTCAAATGGCATTAGGTTAAATACAAAAATTCTGAATATTTTCCAACGATAATTAAATTGACGCGTTCAAATATTGATCAGTTTTTTCTTAGTATAAATTTGTAATGAAAAACTGATCCCGATGTTTGTTGAATGTTACTGGAATTATTATTAAATTAACCTCTTTCCAAAGAAAGGAATAAAGAAAGAGAGGAAAGAAAGAAAGAATGAAAGAGTGAAAGAAACAAAGAAAAAAGTAATAATCTAATCTACTTTTTAAGTTTTTCCGTTTTTAAACGCAATTGACATTTATTACTATCATGTGTGCCTCAGTTGAAAACACTAATTTTCTTCCTGGCTCTCATGTACTAGATATAATGATTTATTCTTTGATCCTAGCCAGCTGTCCGTCTTATCACGTCACCACTGCAAGTTCTCTTCCCGTAACTCTATCTTCCCCGTTGTTTCCCAGAATATTCATGGGATTCTCCTTCCCAGATTCCAATGCCTCCTCCATTTTCTGCTCGTTTCCTGTCAGCTCGCCACAATGTCGTCCAGCTGCTACCTCCGTTCGTTCAGCCAACACAACTTCATTGCCCGAACCGCAACGAAGCAGTATATGAGCGAGCATATCCCGGGCCATAACAGGCACCGACGTCGAGACAGTCGTATAAATAGCCAGCAGACGGCGCTACTCCCTGCGGCGTCCGGTCCGTCCATCTCCCCGACGGACGACCGCGTGTCCGGTTGTCTGCGACTGGACGAGGGAAGGGGCTGTAGTTCCGAGAAGTGTTTGCCCTTTGGAGGAGCAATGAAACCTGACAGTGCACGACGTGCTCTCTGGGAAGGTGATGAAAGGTGGATTGGTTGGTTGGTTGGCTGTTAGTGATTCCGGGCGCGTCAAGAACTTAGGACATAGTGTATTTTAAGTGTAGTGTATCTTTTTCCTCTGGAAGTGGCGGTGATCTTCCCCTGCTGGATGGCGAGATTCGGTGCCGATCTACCGTCGGAAAGCGAGGTTTCCTCTTTCCACGACTCTCCCAACAGCGGGGCACCGCCCCAGCCGGGACTAGTTCCCGGACCGGTCTCCCGGAATATGTGTTAGTATAGTGCATATTAGTGTAAGTATGTGTGTGTGTGTGTGTGTGTGTGTGTGCGTGCGTGCGTGCGTAAGGGGAGAGGATAGGACAAGGAAGAGGTAGCAAAGATTTCACGCGGTCCGTGGCCCGTTTGATAGGGTACTGCTCCGGCATTCGCCTGGTGTTGATTGGAAAAAACACGGAAAACTACCGATCAGAGCAGCCGGCCGCGAGAATTCTCCTCCAGACAGCGACTGAATTCGACCTAGCTGGAAAGCTAGTGTGGAAAATCCTGCCGCCGTCAGGACTCGAACCTAGGACCTCCCGGTCAGAGGCGCTGCAGCGACATCAGTTGATGCACTGGGCTACCGCTCCCGGTCATATATTATATATTTACTTATATAATGTATATAAGATAACCAATCGAATTTCTTGACACAGCAGCTGGTTTGTCATGGCACATCAACAGGATTGTTGGCTTATGTAATAGAGTCACCCAATAACATTCGGGCAGGAGCAAGTCAAACATTCGGAGGCCGGAGTCTCTCACTATCGCAGCGCGTGCTTCCGATGTTGAGCCACGCGACTCGCAAACAGCGATCGGCGACTGTTATTTAGCTAACGCGCCCAACCGTCCGCGTTTCGCGCACGCGCGCCGGTGCTGCCATCTGCAATTCCCGGCGCGGCGTTTGGGGCCTGAGCATTCTAATTATATTAGCAATTAATTAAAGCGAGAGAGCAGAGCGACGACTGAAAGTTAATCCAATTATTTCATCGCTCCGTCCAATTTGCCAGTCGCGAAGCGCCCCTCCCGTCAACATGCGGAACCGTGCCACACCGTCACGCTAGGCACGCCTCTGGTGGGGGACTCAGGTACTACGCGGGATGCGCGGAAAGAGAGGGTCAGTGGGTTTACCTAATAGCGTACGCCAGAGAGTGGAATTGCAATGCGGAAATGTGATGCCCAGGATAGTATTTCGCAATATTTTTGTTCTGTAGTTTGCTGCTCATTATTACGTATATTTGCTACTTGAAATGAACTTTGCTTCTTTTTGCTTTGCTGTTAAATTTTATCAATTCATTTCATTGGTGTGCTTATCATTTTATGTTCTATCTCCATTGATGAAAATGTTTGTAGTTTATGTTTGCTTTATTTAAGTTTTTTTATAGATATAAATTCGACAAGTGTACGATTCCTCCTCATAAGAATGCATTACCTTGTTTTGTGTACATTAACTGGCAATAGTTTCTAATAAACGAGTGTCCTACTAACATAAAATTTCTCTTCTTTACTTTCCCTATCTTCTCTTCATTCATTTCATAATCACAGGGTCATAAGAGTAAAAAATTAACCTTCATTAATTTACGTGTGTTGCTCAATCATCGCTATCAAGTCCTGGAAGAAAAAATGGTATTATTTTGGTAATAGCTATAACCCAAAGGGTGTTGAATTGTGAACAGTTTATTCTCGTACTGAGATAAAAATGGTTGCATAACACCTAGATATCCGTGAAAGATATATGTTGTGATTAAATATTTCCCGTTTAATGGCATTCAATATTCAAAGATATTGCAGCAATATCGAGTATATGAAATCATCTTGATGCCAAAGACCTTCCAACGAGCGTTCTATCCGACGTCTAATGCCAGGTAGTACACCACGATACGCTCTTGTCTCTATTACTGCTATTACTCTTTGGGCCCATGCTTCAACAAAAGGCCTTGGGACCGGGAGCGGTAGCTCAGTGCATCAACTGATGTCACTGCAGCGCCTCTGACCGGGAGGTCCTAGGTTCCCACTCCCCACGGCGGCAGGATTTCCGACACTAGCTTTTCAGCTAGGTCGAATTCAGTCGATGTCTGGAAGAGAATTCTCGCGGCCGGCTGCTCTGATCGGTAGTTTACCGTGGTTTCTCCGATCAACACCAGGCGATTGCCGGAGCAGTACCCTACCAAACGGGCAACGGACCGCGCGCGATCTGTCCTTTCTCTTCCTTGTCCTATCCGCTCCCCGCTGGTGGGAGAGTCCTGGTTAGGGGGAAACCCCACTAGCAAACGGTAGGTCGGCGCCGGATCTCGCCATCCAGCGCGAGAATATCACCGCCATCTCCCGAGAAAAAAACATGCACAACACTGACGGGACTAATGACCAAAGCAGTTAACGCGCCAGGAAACACGAAAAAATCAATCAAAAAGGGCCTTGGGTGCTGCAACCAGTAGGTGGGGGAAGGGGGAAGGGTGGGGGTGGGGGTCTGGTCACCGAGTGAGACGCGGCATCAGCAGGTATACCAATTTGCTTTCTTTGACACTAGCTGCTATTCAACTATATGAATTTGGCATGTTATTGAAATTACACGATTTCAATCAATTTTTGGCGCTATTTAAATCATTATTTATGATGTGCGAAGAATTTATTTTAATCTGATGATAGGTTTATTGATTCTGAGTATACATTTGATGAGTTCTTTTGTAAATAGTTTGTCATTCTCAAAGAAAGGTCCTTTCAGTCTCTCACGATGTGTGAATCGTTCCAACAGAAGTCACAGTCTGCGAGCGTTGTGTGGATTATTGCAATTTTTGCAATATATACTAGAGTAGGGAAATTTTCAAGATAAATAAATATATTTGTGTAAAACGTGTCCAAACAATAGTGCGTTTTGCAAACTGCTGGAGTGCGATCACCGTATTTAAGAAATCAAGCTCTTTTTCTTGTTTAGTATGAATGTCATTACAGTCAATTCTCTAGGTGTATAATTAACACAAAATGTTGAAGTGCCCATTGGGAATCAAAAAAACAGAACCACCTGTGAAAAAGGTGAGTAAACCTGACACTGACAGTACCCATAATATATTACATATGAATAAGTAATATAGACTTTTATTGAACTTATTTTTAATTAAGTTTCATGAATTGCTTACGTTATATTATATTTTCGTGTTCTGAATTTTGGAAATTACATTTTCATCACTAGATGGAGTACAACCTCCAGTTTATTGGGGCGACTGTCGCAACTGACTTTGAAAATAATTTTTACCCGTTTCTGGAACATCAAATAATGTAATTCTAAACAAATATATGTTTTTATATTTATCATCCATAAAAAAATATCAATTGTTTTAAAAAAAAAATTGCTGCAACTAGTAAATTACTTTCTCTCATTTAAAAAATTGAAGTTTGTATTATTAAATATTTTATCCAACGTGTTCACTATAACGACATGTACATCTGGCAAGGATAACACTAATGAATATTCAATTCAATCCAATTTTATCAGTAATTTGCTTACAGGATTATCCTATTACAAATTGCCGAATACATGATTAGAATGGAAACTGGCTCAACTAAAATAGAATCAGAAGTAATTACAAGATCACTGACTTACATGACAAAATTGTTATCTATGGTGCCTTGTCGATACCTACGTATAATTTTGTACAAACTTTTGGAAACAAAAAATGCATATCCTAATTCTAGTAAATACCACTAGGTGTCCGTTCTAGACGGGTTGATGAATGAGCTTTCATAAATTAATTACGCAGCAACAAAATCCGATTGTAATCAGTGATAGTATTCCCCCGATTGTTGTATCAATTGTAAATAAAATCTTCATGGACGATACACGTACAATCTTGAATTCATCATTCAGTTCAATATATCGAAAAATAGGTAATCTCCAATCTACAGAAACAGAGAAATATCAAACTTTGAATCTCCCCACTTCTATTACTAGAGTAGTCACTCAAATCAGAGGTCCAGTGACAAAGAAATGAACATCAGTAGTAGAAATATTGGCACAATATACACTCAAATGAGCACTAATAAATATTCTCTACCAATATATTCAATCTCGTAATTTGTTTGAGATAAACAATAATTATTTACAATTATATTATTAGACAGATCCCCCATCCTGACTTGCTAAATTGATAATACATTTACCCAGGGTCACAATTAAGCCCCAAGAATATTGCTGTAAATATTATGTCTACACTTCGGCCATTTACACTTTTAAAGAAAACCTCTATGATGTTTGTAAGACTGCTAAATGAAAATAAGCCTTAACAAATATCAGTCTAACACTGAGTGCCAAAAGTGAGAGATACAAATAAACTACAAATTATATTATTCTATAGCAATACACTTATAATTATTACATGCGAAATAATCTAAGTATGCATAATCTAAGTATGTATACTATGCGCAAATATAATAATCATGACAATAATAATATACCTCGTATTTTATAAAATGGAATATATTTTTATGAATGAATGCGTGTATGAATGTATGTATGTTTGTTTGTTTATTTACGCGTGTGTGTACGTACTTCCCTGCATTGTAACAGATTGCAGTATGATAATTAAAAGGAAGAACTTTATTTATAAAAATTGTGAAAACATGAAAAATGTGTATGGACATTATTGCAAAGCATTGGTTCCGGGGCGACTGAGGTAACAAGTGAAGACCTAGCCGAGAACGCGGAGGAAATATAGAAGACGAAGACGGAAACATAAGATGTCAGATGTAAAACATACGTCAATGGATATCCGGAAGGTTTTCATGTCAAATGTATTGCTTTTTGGATGTGGTCATGCAATTAGTGCAAAAAGTCTCTCGTTCACGATGCACATCGGAGATCGAGAGGTCAGACAGTAAGCAGACCATGTTATAGACGCAAAATAAAACAACGTTAGGACCTTTAATAAGTTTAAGTTTAATAAATTATTAATAGAATAAATGGAAGAAATGACAAAGAAATAATATTATCAAGAACAATATTGCAATTTCGAATACTCACTATAAGTGCTTTGAGTACTAAGGTGATGTCAAGTTTTTGTTTTTCTTTTTATTATTCGAATGTGCCCATAAGCAAAAATTGACGTTTAATGTTTATCGAGGAAGTTGTGAATCGAAATTATTGGGTTAGTACATTAGGTTAATTGTTCCGTTAAGAAAATTAAATGTTTATTCAGTTTAAACACGTAAATTGGTTTTTAATTATTTCTGAGTGTGTCTTATCGTTGTTTTAATTTTTTGAAGTTATAATAAATTATTGTTCTTTTGAAGTTCCATGTGTGGTTTTCCTGTAGCAAAAGTTACTTGCAGAGATTTCCTGGAGAACACCATTAGCGTGTGCTGTGATAATCACCGAACTTCATATTTCCCTTTAACTTGTGACGACGTAAACGATTTGCTCGTACAGTATATTCCACAAAATCTATTGGATCACTAGTGTGATTGCCCCCACTTTTTGGAAGAATACTTTTGAGCGACCGAGGAATAAATGAGAGAGGACGTATAGGATATTACCCATACAGGTTTTTTAACAAAATGTAGTTTCTTGGATTTCTCAACGCCTCTTACATTGCTTATGCAATTCCAAGAACGCTGAAATGAAATTGTATAATTTTCCTTGGAAAATTTCTATTTATATGTCAATATGACCTAACATTCTACTTTATTACTGACACGTTTGGAAAAGAGGATGCAAAATGTTAAAAGAAAAAGAGATAATTGTAGAAGTATCGGCGTATTTGAAACTTGAGATTGAATGAACTCAAGACAGGGTAGAAACAATTGACGTTTCGCGTGCTGATATAGTGTTAGGATTAAATGCAAGTATTCATATGGCGAGTTGGATAATTTGTGGAAGATACAATGGAGATAAGACGCTTCCAGATGCGAACGAGGGGACCGCCTTGCGCAGACCGCCATCTTAAGTCGTCGATGGTGTAACGGTTAGCGTATCAGACTGTTACACGTAAGTTCGAGAAATCAATGATCGATCGAAGCCGTGGTTTTATTAAGGACGAAAAAATCCTTCGTACGCCTTCCTTCGGAGGGGAAGTAATGTTGGCTGTCCCATGGAGGTAGATTTACTGCATGGAGAAGATCCTCAAGACTAAATGTAGTCTCTGAGCTAAAGTCAAATTGCCTGTTCCGTCGCCCAAGTAATGCCTTCTTTCTCCCCTAGTTGTGAAAGAAGCGTAGCGAAATTTGCGTGGTCAGAGGGTAGAGCAGGCCTCATGGCCTGCGTCTCGCCACGTAAAATAAGGCATCAATTCAATTCAATTCAATTCAATTCAAAATTGCAAAAAATAAGCATCAAAAGGAACGTTTGAACTTCGACAAAAATGGAATTTATAAGAAGAAAAAAGCTATGAAAATTAATAATTTAAGTCTATTATTGATGCATCGGATTCTGTTAAGAGAGCATGTGTGATTACGTTTTATTGCTTTTGCTGCAAAAACGTAATTTTGAAAACCATAATGCACAACAAAAATAAAACTCAAGTGTTGTCTTCAATTTCGGTGTAAAAGAGGAAACTCGTGCAGTATTATTTCACTACTTTAAGACGTTTCATTGTAATGCTTTAAGTTATTTTTTTAATACAAATTACCGAGTTGACGGATATGTTCGCCCAGGTGCCACATTCGTAATAAAAGATGACATTACTAGTAGTCGTCTTGAACTAACTTCAAGAGACCAAATTAGTAATAGTAATGAAGCTGAGTAATCAGCTCTTCTGTTTGGTAGTTTTCCGCACTTTCTCCGATCATTACCAGATGAAGGCAGGAGAATGCTTTAGCAAATGGGCCACTGACCGCGCGCGAGCTTTCCTTTCTCTTCCTCAGACTTCCAAGTCATTTTTCAATCATACTGATTCATGCGTTTTCTGCATAATTTTATTCAACCTCATATACCGTGCGGCCCACCTAAGATGTTCCCTTCAATTTTCTCCTGAACCGTTGCAGATACTGAGATGCGGTTTTCGCTAAAACTACTATATGCAAGGGGCACATATGGCCATGCATAATATTATTATATTGCATATTTTATTGCAGAGATATTGACCCAACTTTGATTTTTTAAACAGAACCCTACAGTTTTTTTAGCTCATCGTAACAAGCGTGAAGAGACGAGTTCATAAATATGCATATCGCCATATGTTACATACAAAAATTTCGAGAAATTACGAGTTTTAAAGACGCACGCCGACTGCTAGTTTCCCTAATCTGAACGAGACATTCAGGGTGATATGCGGCGAGACCATTCCTTTCCGTTGCGTCGACCCCGACGTTCTGTCAATGTAGGATGTATTCATCATTACAGAAAAACAGCTGCTTGCTTAGGGCATAGGTGAAATAATTGCTACTGGATTATATTAAGATGAAGAATATAATTAGTGATCTGTGATATAATGATTACTTATATTTTTATATTATACTCATTACACCATACCGCTAATAATATGGATTAGTGTGTACTATAGTAATAATTTTTTTAAAGTCACTTTTCGACATCTTTCGTCATATGTGTCATCTTTGTATCACTGTGAGTTTTGAACTGTAGGGGGAACTGAAGGAAGAACACGTATGGACAACACAAACACTCAGAAACATCCATGCCCTACGCGGGATTCGAACCCGCGACCCTTTGATCCGAGGACCTTCAGCCTTGACCGATCCAATGACCTCGGCTAGCAACGCCGGCGCGTAATAATTTTAATCACCATATTTATCACGAATTTCATCTATGTGTTATCACCAGTTCCAGCTTTTCTATGACCAGATTTGTAGCATCATATATTCATGTTCATGCGTAATGGCGTTTCGAAAAATATTGGTCAACAGTTGAATGTCATAACAAAGAATTATCAGTTCTCAATATTCGCTCTAGAGTCAGACGTATGCGGGAGACTAGTAGTTGAACGAAGCATCTGTTCCCGCTTTAACGAACACCCTATACTTTCGCATCCCGCGTGAAAACGAGCCCGTGACGCGGGATAGGCCGTCACAGTTCGACGCACTCGCCACGCACACGTCCCCTCCCCGCCCATCACCATACCCAGCCCCGCCCTTCCCGATCCTGCTCCGGGAGCCGTTCCGGTTCTTTATGCTAATCTCCCGCTCTCTCACACACAGGCATTGTCGCGTCGCGTCAAGCCATTTTGTTTTTTTTTTCGCGTTTCCTCCGTGCACACCCCATCCCTTCCCTTCCCGCCCCTTCCCCGCACCCCGGCCATAGCCCGTTCGCAACCCGCCACCCCGCATTGCGATGACGCATAGCAGTATCGGGAAACATAGTTATCGATCTGGCCGGCGGGGGCGGTGGCGGCGCTGCCAGCGAAACATAGCGCTCCCGCGGTGTTTGCGTTGGAATGCGAGATTCGCGGCGCCGTCGGTAGGGGCGGTAATGCACCTTCCCCCTCCCCGCGCGCTCTCAGCCTACGCGATTCCCCGCCTCTCGCGACCCGCGATTGTGTGAATCCGCGCGATTGATACGAAATTATTTAACAACACGGGGGCGCGGAGCCGCAACGAGCAGCAAATTACCCAATTACCGCGCCCAGAACGGCATCGTGGAAGAATGATAACGGCGGCGGTCAGTGGTCGGGTTGTGGATGTTGGATGTGGATGTGAAGTGGAAGTGGATGTGGATGTGGATGTGGATGTTGGCTGTGATGTTGGCTGTGTATGTTGGCTGTGGATGTTGGCTGTGTATGTTGGATGTGGATGTGGGATGTGACGTGATGTGATGTGGACGTGGACGTTGGCTGTGGATGTTGGCTGTGGATGTTGGCTGTGGATGTTGGATGTGGATGTGGGCTGTGGATGTGGGCTGTGGATGTTGGCTGTGGATGTTGGCTGTGTATGTTGGATGTGGATGTGGATGTGGATGGTGGATGTAGATGTGGATGTAGATGTGGATGTGGATGTGGATGTGGATGTGGATGTGGATGTGGATGTAGAGGTCGGAGCCCGTTGTGGGTGTGGATGTCGGAGGTAGGGCATTTCGTAGTTACACACGTTGTTGCCGAGCGTGAGGAAACGGGACGAAACCACAAACGGTCTTAGTAAAAACAAAAAAAATAATGCCTTGTCGTAATTCAAATTTCAAAATAGCAGCATTTTTTTAGCATCCCTTCCAAAAGGGAGACTGAAACTTAGATGACTATCTTTTCAGGACATTTGTCAATCCAATGTCTTTTCATGATTAGCATGTACAGAACAAATTTTTTTGCGCTTTAAACGTTTATAAGTCATGTGGGTTATCAACAGTATGTTAGTATGAAATAAAAATGAAATAATGGAACTAATTTTTGTCAACATATATTTATTAACCTTTGCTTTGTTAAATTAAAATAAATGGAAATTTTTTAATTTTAAAAAATTTTTTTTTTTTTTTTTTTTTTTAGATAATATTTATTTATTTATTTATTTATTTATTTATTTATTTATTTATTTATTTAGTTATTATTTTTTACGTAAAAAAACAGTTAAAAACTGCTTATGACGTGCTATGGGAAAAAGTGCATTGGGTGCACATTTTCAAAATTCTGTGATCCCTACACTAAGTCATATACTACTTAAATTTTGGGAAAAATCTTAAATCTTAAATAATAAAAAAAAATCTTAAAAAAAATAAAAATGAATATAATAGAAATAATATAATTAACGTAAACAATTAAATTAATATAAGGACATTTCAAAAATGTTTTTCAAAATAAAAAAGAAGATTATACAAATAATGAAATTAATATAGATACATTTTTAAAAATAATATCAAATACATTTTCAAAAAGTACAACAGTTTACCTCTATTTGTGGCGTTGGTCGTGAGACAACTGCTCTCATTTTCATTCCTACAAATATAATATTAACTTTTCTTTTAGAGTTTTACGATTATAAATAAGCAAAATCTTGTTTGAGTGTCCGTACCAACAGATTTAAGTACTTTTTATTTACCCAATCTGGTACATAAATTCTATTTTGTTTGAAACACTTCAGTTTTATTCATATTTCTGATTTTTAATTGCAAAATCTGCGGATTTATGTGTAAACACACAATAAAGGGATTACAAGATTATTCACAAAAACGTTTATACGGAGTGGTTTCTGTGAGGCAGAAGCACAGTTAATTAAACATTGTTTCTTTATTTTAAATTGAGAATAAAACGTAAAATATATTTTCAGTGAATACAATTTGTTTCAGAAATGTTATTTCTATAGGAAACATAATTAGAACATTTTTACTTCAAAACAGGTTAAAAATCAGGTTAACAAGTTTTAAAGTAGTGAAAGCCAAACATTGTCATTTTAACAGATGATTTTCTACATAAACTTAATAAAAGGATTATACTACATACAGAACAAATTTAATATAAATATATTTAATCAGAATGCTTTGATATTACGACATGTAAGAAATAGAAGCATACGTCTTGTTTACCGCCATTTGTATTTATGAAGCTTTCTAATTTCAAAACTGAGCTCCAGATCGACATTTGTGCATTCGTTATGTTTAAGCAATGCACATAAGTGCATAATATTGGTCATGAGAGGAAAACGAGTTTTTTATTTCGTTCTGTGTGAGAAAAACTTGGGCGGATCCTTAGATGTCGATTTATTGTATAATTGAAAACAAATGGAAACGTATTTACTCAAGAAACTTTTAAATATACACTGAGTATATGAGTGGATCTATAATAATTCAAATAAAAAGACAACTTCAGCAAAATAATTACGAAGAAATAAAAGAGGTCATCTTCGTCCACATATTAATTGTTGATTAATTATTGATATAATTAATATGTTGACGAAGATGACCTCTTTTATTTCTTCTTATAAGAATGTCAACAACACCAAATCAGAATTCCCACAAAAATAATTACTCCAGATATAAATATTTTTAATATTACATTTACTTCATAATTTTCAAAAACATTTAAAAACTTGTAGTACAAAAAATACCTTAATAGAAATATATAAAACAGGGAAAGTGTTTTAATCCCTGTTCGTTATGAATTTTTGTATCTAATGAATTTTCACTCTACGATGACTCATTTTCCTAAACGACTATGCAGGTTAATTTTTTCAGTACATTGAAGTGTGAATTTCACACACCGCCAAGCGATCATTTATCTTCTACCCAACTGTAATAAATTATCTTCAGCACCTACATATTACCACGCTCCAGAACATGATTGCGGCCTTTGGGTTTTATTAATCTCCATCACATGTTTTCGATCGCTGTTTGTGACCTCCATTGAGCCTGGATGCGGGCTATGAAATCAATTAAGTCTCCGGGGAAGGGCTTGCATCGAGGGTCAGGGGTCGCGGCTGAGGTGTCAAGGGATGGCCTACATGAAGCGCAAACACACTGCTTTGCTACTCAGCCAGTTGTACTGTTACTGTTCACTTTGCATTTGCGGATGAGAACGATATCTGTCTGGTTCTGCATCCTCATGTACAGTTCCCCTTCTGTACGTACTAATTGCATCCATTTTCTTGACCTCTGAACCGGAAGTGGTGGCTCAGGTCTTCAACTGTAGTTACTGCGGTACCTTTGACCGGAAGGTGCTAAGTTTCAATCCCGTCAGTGGCAGGTTTTCGGCACTAGCTAAATAGCTACTTAGACAGAGTACAGTCGTTGTCTGGAGGAGAATTCTAGCGGCCGGCTGCTCTGATCGGAAGTTTTCTATGGTTTCTCTGATCAATGTCAGGCGAATACCGCAGCAGTACCGTAACAAACGGGTCAGGACCGCGTGCGATCTCTCCTTCCTGTACATAATAGTTGCATCCATTTTCTTGACCCCTGGACCGGAAGATGTGGTTTAGGTCATCAACTGAAGTCGCTGCACTGCCTTTGACCGGAAGGTGCTAGGCTTCAATCCCGTCGGTGGCAGGTGTCTTTCACTAGCTAAATAGCTACTTAGATTCGCGTTCATTCGCTCTCTGGAGGAGAATTCTAGCGACTGGCTGCTCTGATCAGTAGTTCTCCGTGGTTTATCCGATCAACACCAGGCGAATGCCGGAGCAGTACCCTATCAAACGGGCCACGGACCGCGCGCGATCCGTCTTTCCTCTTTCTTGTCCTATCCTCACCCCTTGTGCACACACACACACACACTAACATGCACTACACTACCACATATTCCGGGAGACCGGTCGGGAGCTTAGAGCTTATCCCGGCTGGGGCGGTGCCCCACTGGTGAGAGAGTCCTGGTGAGGGGGAAACCCCACTAGCCGACGGTAGGTCGGCGCCGGATCTCGCCAACCAGCGGGGAAAGATCACCGCCATCTCCCGAGAAAAAACATGCTCTACACTAACGGGAGTAATGACCAAAGCAGTTGACGTGCCCGGAAATACGAAAAAATCCTTTCCTTTCTGCACATACAAATTTCATCCATGTTCTTTACCTCTGAATCCGAAGAGGTAGCTCAGGTCATCAATTGATATCACTGCAGTGCCTTTGTCCGGAAGGTGCTAAGTTCGAGCCTCGGTAGAGGCAAGATTTTCGACACATGTCAGCGAGGTGGAATTCAGTCGTTTTTTGAAGGAGGCGTCTAGCGGCCGGCTGCACTGGTCGATAGGTTTCCGTGTTTTTTCCGATCAACACCTGCCGAATGCCGGAGCAGTACCATAACAAAAGGATAGCGAGCGGTCTTTCCTTCCTCTTCCTTGTTCTATCCTCACCCTTTACTTACGAACATTTACCCTTACAACCACAATGCTATCACACATGCCGAGGGGTCGATCTGGAGTTTAGAGCTTATTGTCACTGCGGTAGAGCCCCGATTGTGGGAGATACCTGGTTAGAGAATACCTTAGAGCTTCTCTCATTTGAGGCGGTGCCCGCTCGCTGGTGAGAGAGTCCTGGTTAGCGGGTAACCCCGCTAGCCGACGGTAGATCGGCGTCGGATCTCGCCATCTAGCGGGAAAAGATCACCGTCATCTCCCGAGAAAGAAAACATGCACTACACTAACGGGACTGGTAACGTAAGCTGTTGACGTGCCCGGAATCACTAACCACCAAACATCAAATCACCTAACCACCAAACAATCAATCACGTGAGATCTACAATCGTGAATGCTGCCCAGTGCAGAAAGATGCGATGTGGTTACGGAAACGCACATGGACGTTGGGTAGAAGGAAAAAAAAAAAAAGAGTTGAGGTAATTGAAATACTTTTTCAAAAAATTATTTTATCCTTGTTCGATTACAGACAGAATCTTTCAAGGTATTGAATACATTAATATACCTAATTCAAATAATAACCAATTGATATGTACATTAACTAAAGGTTACAATTTAACTTATGTACATAAATACTGAGGGATACCCTTAAAAGAAATACTGAAACATCTTATCTTAAGATTCTTTCTAAATTGGAGACTTAAAATAAGATAACAGTATCCTTTCAAGGATTAACTTCTACCCCCTCTGGTTTACCGTTTATAGTAAAATTATGAATGTAAGATAGCAATGAACGTTGTTACCAACATCTGATAGTCAGAAATGTCCACATATTTATAATTTGTAATTGGTTTTACGGCACAGGACCTACAAATTTGATTTTATAAACCGTCGACAAATCACTAAACATCCATTTTCTTGCATTTCTGACTAGTATCGTTATCCTACCACGTCCAACTCTAATGTAAAGTGTACTTTAACTCTCAAGCATCCGACCAACTGTGATAGGTCAGTGGCAACACTGACCTTATATTTGCCGCATTCCTGACATGGAGGTCTTAATGGCCGAATATTCGACACTAACAATAGTACCTGATTTTCAGCAATAGTAGCTAGACAACTGGGTAGAAGTTATCCACTGTCTGGAAAATTCTGCAAGGAAAATTCTAGCGACCAGCTGCTCCGAACAGTGGTTTATCATGGTTGCTTCGATCAATACCAATCAGATGTAACAATGCACTAACAATTGGGCCACAGTCCGTGATCGATTATTCTCATTCTTGTCCTCTTCTTTCTCTACTTTCACAAACTGAATTTCCATACAGAAAGTCGCACCGGAAAAATCTAGATTGAATACAGAGGAAAGTGATTAAGTTTACCTATAGAACTAACGCAATAAAAAGTCATGGGAACCCCTAGAAACGAGAAGGACAAGGGCGAGGCTTTGCGCTCTTTATAAATCGTACGTAGGTCAACACGCTTGGAAGGAAATTCAGGTTAGACTATAAAAACCAAATTATTTCAGCCGAGGCGATCACACCCCTATAATTCGAACAAGGAAACAAAATTCAGATCTTGGGAAATTTTCCTTTTTTAACAGAACAATTAGAGATTGGAACAGTTTACCCGCAGCAATTTGCAAAGACAAGCCTTTCATCTAAGTGTCCGAAGTTTTAGAAATAAGTTAGAACAAGATGAGAGTAATAGATATTAAATGAGTAAGTGCTGTGAAGTGCTGGTCAGTATAATTCAAAGCAAAACAGTGTAGTGTAGTGCAATGAAGTAGTGAACGCAATCAATGAATTTAAAATAAATCTAATTTTTAAATTTTGTCATCAACATATAATCAAATAATTGTTATAATACTTCATATTAGTGATAGTATGATTATTGCATCCTCGGCTTGTACTGTACTCTATTATTATTATTATTATTATTATTATTATTATTATTATTATTATTATTACTGGTATTATCATTGTAATTATTGTTATTTAACTGCCACTGGGTCATGCCCAATTGCAGTTCAAATAAATGTAAACACGGACAATTACATGCAATGCACCACCGCCATCTTGGAAGACCAGTCGGAGGCTTAGTTTGTCCCGGCTGGGACGGTGCCCTATTGAGGAAAATATTTGAAAGGTAAACCTTGCAAGTCTACGTGTAGTTCAGCAGCATATCTCACGTTCATTTGGTGAAAGAAACAGTGGCATCGTCAGGTATACAGGATGTCCTTCAATATATCAGAATGTTTCTGGTTCTTTATTTTAAAGACATAATTTTTTTTAGGAAAATTATTTTCCGATACGTTGTTGTATATCACACACACACACACACACACACACACACACACACACACAATATATATATATATATATATATATATATATATATATCAGTTACCCTAAAAAATGTTCTGTCTCTAAAATAAAGCACCAAAAACATTCTGATATATTGAAAAATATATAGAAGCACGCAAGTACTATGCTGTAGAAATATTGTTTGAAATATTTTTATTTTTGAGAAATTTCATCATCTTCCATTTTTAATTAGAGCTTTTGTTTTCGCCAGCAATTGATAGATCATAAAAAGGGGAATACATTGATGTATTATATGTTAAAATTTTGATAGTAATTTGAGTGTAAAATTAGACTTTGTGACGTGTGATTTTATATTAGTCAATATTTCCTGTGATAGCCCTTGCAACCAGGGACCGAATACCGAAATAATAGCGGTAAAGGTATTTATACCGGTATAGAAATACCTTTATTATTAGAAATACCTCTATTATACCTTTATTCAAAATACCTTTAAAAATACCGGTATAAGACGTCAAATACCGGTATTTTTAGAGGTATTTTACCTTTATCCGACGTCTATACCGGTAAAATACCTCTATTTAAAGGTATTATACCGGTATTCTCTCATCAAAATACCGGTATTTTCATAAGAAAATACCGGTATTTCAGTAGAATCATACATGTATTTGGGGGAAATTCATTGTGATTTTTTCCGCTGAGATGGCTCAGAGGAAACAACTATTTACACGGCAGAGTTTCTGACCGGGAGGTTCTAGGGTTCGAGTCCCGAGGGTGGCGGATTTTCGACACATATTCTAGCTAGGTCGAGTTCTGCCGTTGACTGGGAAGTCAAGTTCTGTCGTCAGACGGAGGACCAGCCAACGGTCTTTCGCAGACATCAACACGAGCTCGTTCGCTGACCTTGGAAAAGTAAAGGAGAAGTGGTTTTATCCAAAATGAGTCTTCCCACGCGCGCCAAACTTCCGTCTCGCACGACTGTGTTTATCACTAAATACGATTATTTGCTTAAATTTGATCGTATCACTAACATTCCCAAAAATATTTTTTTCAGTTGGCCCAGTTTCCTTATTCTGCACCGTAATTATAACTAAAACAATATTAAAAATTGATATTGAACGCTAATAGACATATTAACTATTCTTACGCGAGGAAACAGAAGCGTTATGTTTAATTCAAAATTAATGATTGAAACATGTTTATTTTACACCCATGTATTATTTAAGAAATTTCATTAAGAAAAATATTAATAGTACTATATAATATTAATTAATTTTAATAATTTTTTAAAATATTAATACTAATGAAATTTTAAATGTTTGCATTAAATTTGTGTAAATTAATTTATTATTTTGTTTGTTAATTTATACATTTATTTAAATTAATTGTTAATTTTAATTAAAATGTAAAAATGTTAATATTAATAAACTCTTTTATATTAATTAATAATGTTAATATATATTTCTTATTATTAAGGAAGAAACACTCTTCTCGAAGTGGGCTCCTCCAGATGCATTTTACAATGTAAGCTACCCCGTAGAAGGGACCCTTGCCCACATGCAATGTTAATAGCCAATAATAATAATAATAATAATAATAATAGTAATAATAATAATAACATAATAATTTACTTTTATTACAAATTTTCTCAATATTTGCAGTTAATGTCAAAATATATTAAACCTAAATATAAACTAGGAAAATAACTGTTTATTTTAGCCCTATTTATTAATGTATAATTAAGATTTAATTGTGAAATGAAGTAAAAGGAAATCATTTGTTAACAAGAACAAAACTGGGCCTGAAAGCCTCAGCGTTCGTGATTATCTCAAGGTGTCAAAGTATCTCAGCTCGCGAAAGGAGGGGTCGGGGAGGGAAGAAACGGTCCTACGCCTACGGCACGGCGCATACGTTGACAGCCTCTCCATGTGCGAAATACAAAGACAGGCTTAGGTCATCTCTCAGGTCAGATGGGAGATAGCTCGATGAAGGACACTAACAAGGGAATGGTAACCTTTGTCATGTGGAAAGCACACCTGATTTTTTTTCACTTCAAGTAAATATTATTTAAAAGCTGTTCATAAATTTTTAGCTGCCAAATTTGTCTAGAAGCATTTTTAAAAAAATATGAAAACTGATGATTTTTCGTATGGCACACCAGTCAAAATACTGGGCAACCCTTGGGACGGATGCGTCAGCGCTGTGTGAAACAACGGCCTTCGCACCGCGCCTCGCCTCGGCTGCGCTCGCCACCGTGGGCCGAGGGTCGGGGTCGAGTCCCTCCTCTTTGCGGACGACTGAAATGCGATCGCCAGTATAGCGCGAAATACCCAAATGCAGAAGTGATTGGGAGACTTTTCTTTCGAACGGCCGCAGTGAGTGTCTTATTAACTTCAGTGCTATGTGGAACCCTGTGAACGTTTTGCGTCTTGCCTTGCAAGTGTATGAAGATAGGAAATTGCCTGCTTCATCAATTAGTCGTGAAGATTACTTAATGTGCGACACCATTGTGAATATTTTGGATAAACATTCAAGGGAAGAAACTGTTGCAGTAGAAACAATTGATACCCTCGACTTTATCGAAAATGAAAATATGTGCGGTGATGAAACTATTCAAAACGAAATGACGAATGAAAGTGGTGAAAGTGGTTGGAGTATCATCCATCTCCGAAGAAGCCGAATGTCGCAATTTCTTTTGCGAAGAGGAAGGAAGCAGTTGCCTACTGGATGAACGAAGGCGGAAAGAAACGCCGTAGTTTAAGTTCTGTACAAAAGAACTTTCGCTTTGTTAAATCAGAACGGGAATTATACAGATGGAAAAATGAAGTAACTGAAAATCAAAACGAAAAAATAAGTTCGTTGAGTAGCAAACTCCTGAACTGTTTTACTGAAGCCAGAGAGAATGGGTTCAGTATAAGCGACAACCAGCTGCGATCATGGGCAATTGACTTCGCTTCTGAAATGGGACTAACAAAGTTCAATGCATCTGCAAGTTGGATTACCGGTTTTAAACAAACTAATAGAATTGGATCTAGAAAAATTACGAAATTCACTTCTAAGAAACATCTGGAGAGAGAAATTACTTCCCAAAAAACTATTACGGACTTTCTGACTGCGGCAAAAATTAAGATATTAGAGTATCCTGAAATAGCTGTTTACAATGCCGATCAATCTGGATTTGAAAAAGAAATGCGTGCAAAACGAACGCTGTCTTTCGTAGGTGAAAAACACACGGAATCACTCGCGCAATCTCTATCTGCTTTAACCCATTCTTACACAATAATGCCTGTGGTAAGTTTGGCTGGAACACTTCTGTCACCCCTGTATGTATGTCTGCAGGAAGCAAACGGAGAATTCGGGCCGCGAGTGAGAAGCTCAATGTTCAACGCCGAAAATCTCGCAATAGACTGTTCCGCATCCGGGAAAATGGGAAAAGAAATGTCACGTTTTTATCAATAATGTTGTTTTCCCTTCATGCGAGAAAAATCTCTTCTTTGTTAGACTCGTGGTCTGGCCACAGTAATATTGAAAGTTTGGATGCTCACAATCAAATTGCAACGGATATACAAATTCTGAAAATTCCGGCTGGAACTACAAGTCTAATACAACCTTTGGACAAAGAGTTCTTCCGACAATGGAAATCCCTTTATCGCAAAATTACAGAGAAAATAATCGTTTCACGGCGAGCAGATTTTCACGTCTACCAAAGGGATAGTATCTTAAAATTACAATCATTCATCCATTACCAATTTTCATCCCCAAGATTTAGGAACCTCATTAAATATGCATGGTACGCCGCTCAATATGTCGATGAAAGACCTGCATCCTTTGTGACACCTTCACAATACTGTTTCCACATCACAGAACCATTATGTGCAATTGATTTATGCGAATCACCTTCATTTATTATATGTGCGTGGTGCAAGAAAAATATATGTTTAAATCACTGCATTATTCAGTCACATTTTTGTGAAACATACAATGAATGAAATTTTAATTTTCAAATGAATGTGATGTGGACAATACTGTCGTGTTCATTCGCAAGACACCACCGCAAGCATCTGCAAACGTTGGGGCTGAGGCGACGAAAGCACTCGTTTCCTGCTCTCGGAGCGAGACACGTGGCGGCTGGGGTGAGGCACTACCGCGCGGCCGACCTTGAGACGTATCGTGTTCCAGGGATGTACACTGGCCTATTTGGAGAGGAAAAACATGGCCAAAACACGTAAGTTTATTATTTTTTTTAAATGCTTCCAGAAAACTTTGGCAGCTAAAATCTTGCATCTACCCATCTTTTAACCAGAATTTTAAGTAAAAAAATAATGAGGTACGGTTTCGACATGACAAAGTTAAGCATTCCCTTGTAAGAAAAGGTTCTCTTCAATGGAACCAATAATTATTATTTCATATTTCAACTTTTCCGAAGTTTAAATTATGGAAGGTTTTCAATACATACAACGTATGCAAAACGTGAACGCCCGAACACAAAACATTTACAATAATAAGAATAGAATTTAATACAGTTGTTTAATATATATATATATATATATATATATATATATATATATATATATATATACAAATAATAATTTGAACAATAAATATCAATTATGAAATTATATTTGATTAATAAACATTTTTTGAGATATTATGAACTAATGCAACCTATTCTGTCAACATGTATGGATGGTAAGCTACATTTCTTCATTGAAAATACCGGTATAACCTTTATGGACGTCCATACCGGTATAGACGTCACATAGAGGTATTTTACCGGTATAAATGAATAAAGGTATTTGAAAAAGGTATGGAAAAATACCGGTATTATACCGGTATTTTTACCGATATTCAATACCTTTTCGGTCCCTGCTTGCAACTGCACCTTTAGAGACGGTGGCCTTCACCACTCCGACACTGTGTCGAGGAGAGGGGAGAGGTCGTAAAGGCCACATTCCCCCAAAGCGAGAGTTGTAAGAGCTGATAGAAAAATAATACTTGTTTGATTTAAAATCACCTGTCAGAAAGTGTAATTTTATGCTCAAAATACTATCAAAACATTAACATATGTTACAGTATTGCATTCCCCTTTTTATGATTTATCTATTGCTAGTGAGAAAAGTATACCATTTCTTTTTCCAAAACTAAAAATATTTCAAACAATATTTCTACAGCATAGTACTTTTTCTTTGATTACACATTGTTGAGCGAAAACTGCATTTCGATATCGTGAAATATGTTCGAGAGTGGTTTAAACGTATGTACTAAAAAATTGATGGATTCTTTTGAAGGAACTTCCCCGTCTGTTGAGGAGGACATGAACGAGATGCTTAAACCTCAAGCCAATTTCTCAGTTAAAATATTTTTTCAGAGCGATGCCTTAAAAATGGCAGGTAAGTACTATTTAGATAAAACATATTTTATCGGATATATTGATGAATCAGTAAGACTTTAATACTAGAAAAGTCGATAAAATATAGGTAGGTAAATTGCGAGTTAGTCTGATGTATGTATGGATGGATGTATAAATGTATATAGTATGTATGAGTCGAAGGAATGACTAAAAGGATGGAGAGATGCACGGATGGATTAACCACGCATATTGCGAGCGTGTCATATGTTTTCGAGTTCTAACTTGACATTTATAATTCTGACAAAGACGCCCAGTTATCACGTAAGCGGTACGAAACGCCTGCCCAAACCGGCATGATGTCACCAGGAGTGCCATTGAGCTCGGAGTGCAACTCGAGAAACCAAAGAGTTTAGGAAATACGTCAGCGAGCAGCCCAGCTAGGCATTCTGCTGGCAGTGACTCGGAAGCTCGTAAAAGGGCCGGCGTGCAACGAAATAATTCATTCGCAGACGAGTTTTCGTAACATAAGCTTCTCCATGAACGCCGCGAGCAGGTGATCTTTTCCGCGTGGCAGATTAAACAGTTCGACAAATGGCGGAAGATCCACAGTTGCATGAGCTTACCACGAATTGAACGAATTCATAAGAATATGTTGTCATAATTGAATGAATTGAGTGCAACAAGAGTGAAGACCAGTAAAATTTTATCTTCCACGTTTCAAGTGATAAAATCTAATTAGTACGTGGTAACATAGCAGTGAAGTACCGGTGCGCAGAGACTGTAATACGAATAAGACTAAATAATTCTCTAACCAACGCAACAAGCTTGCGTAGCGAATAAATGCGAAATTGTAAACGAGCATCAAAAAACGGACGCAGCGAGAGCCGAAAACCGTCAGTTACCAACCCGACCTCCAGTCAGCGCTAGTCATCGGGGAGGGGACGCTCATCAAGGTCATTGTGACGTCCGTCTAAGAGGCGAGGAGCTCCAGTAATTCCGTGTTGGTGCGTCATTTTGTACGGTAAGTGTTGCTTTCCCAAGTATATGATGATATTCCATTGTATTTTTTTTGGTGAATATAACATACGAAACCAAGAGGCCTTGCAAGTAGTAAGGTACTTTTTATCAATTAATCCAATTGGTGAGAATGTGGAACTAAAATTTTATCACGAAGTGTAGGAGTGCTTAAGAAAATTTGCACACAATTTATAATAATCAGCAATACCTTGTTATCGATATCTATGTGGTTAATTGGCAGATTTTACTCATCTCTAATTATTTTGATTTTCCGGTGATCTCATGTCATTTGGCGAGTTTTTATATAAATTAAATGTTCAGTTTATACTTCATTTATACTTCATTCTGCATCTATGAGTATCACTGTGTTTTCTATTACACGTTGTTGAATACTGCAATTACACTGCAATCAAAGATAATTAGAGCTAACTTTTAGACGTAGGGAAGCACTGGCATCTCGGAAATATCTTCTCTTTAATTCGTTCTAATTCCCACCATTTCATATTCATCATCCCATCACCATCGCCACGAATAAAATAACAAGCATATTAAAATAACTAATTTAGAGGTTGCTATAAGGATTTATTTAAGAAATTTATTACCGTAAATAATTGGATAATTATTTTTTGTTTCATTCATAACACTGTTATTACTCTGTAAAATTCCATGGAAAATAATTTTCATTATGTTGGCGTGCAATTCACTGATAGACTTAATAAGTCAAACGAGGATTAATAACTTTTTTAACACCAATTAACATCCTAATCGCACAACTCTACCAGTCCCCTACGCCTACCAAAGTTGTCATCGAGTGATCCGGGCGAGATAACTTTATCAGTTATTGCTCATCCCCCCCCCCCCATTGATATTTGCCGTCATTCTCCCGTCTCCATGACCCGTCTCACAGCGAACGTAGCTTTTCGGGAAATTCCTGACGTGACAAATCCCCTTCTGACGCGTTATTTAATTAATGACAGCGGATCCCTCGTAATGAAACTGCCGCCGCCCCCCCCCCCTGCCGCCTCTACCGCTTCCGCCGAGGCGACGTAATGACGAAAAATTTTCTCAGGCGCACCCTTGCATTTCCGACCCTAATTGTTCTTAATCGCGTCTTCTCTGAGCTTCTTCATTCTTTTTTGTTTAAGTTCTGAAAAAAAACGAGCACCTAATATTCTTATTCTCAGGACTCTAACGAAAATCTTGCCATTTATTATATGTCTATTTCAGTATGAAAGATAACATTATAGTAGTTTTTGCAATTAGTTTATAATGTTTAGCTTTATTGGATGAATACACGTTTTGAACACGAGCAATGTTAGGAGCGAGTTTTCAAATTTGTACGACTGCAATAAAACAACATTATAAACGAGTTGTATACGCTAATTTTTTGTATAACAGCATTATAGTTTTTTTCAGTGAATCAAACTTAATGTTTCGAAACAACTTTCTTGTGGCGTCTCTGGTATTTGATATCTGTACGAGAAAACGGTGGACGGCTGTTCCGTTTAACTCTACCTCCCCCCGATTCTCTCGCTGCGATTCGCTGAATGTGTGATGACGCAATCATACGTGCAGTAAAATCTAATACGTCATCATTTGTGCCGTAAAAAGGACCTACGAACGATTTCTTGCTACAGAAAATGTCGTTTATAACGCTGATATGTAAAAAAGTGTATTTACATACGGGGAATTGACATTCCCTTCTCATCACATTGGAATGGTATCTTCTTTTTCCTAAACTCACATGAAAATATAATTTTATTCTCAAAATACTCTCAAAATATTAACACATGTTACATCATTGCATTTTTTTTAGGATCTATCTACAGATGTCCCACCAAGTATTAGGGGCACCCCCATTACTTCTAAACGGTTCATGATATCGAAATGCAGTTTTAACTCAACAATGCAGAATCGTGAGGCAAGTGATTGGCTGTACAGATATTGTTCTTAATATGTTTCGTTTTTGAGAAATTTAACCATCTTTGATTGTTTAAATGGAACCGCCTATTTTTCTTACTAGCTATGGATAGGTCACAAAAAGAAGAATGCAACGATGTACCACATGTTAATATTTTGATACAAATTCGAGTACAAAAATGGACTTTTTGGCGTATGATTTTAATTTAAGCGCACAATATTTGTGCTATAAGTTGTGTCTGACCTGTTCAGATTTTGGAGATGTCTCTTATTTTCTAATAAATGTCGAACTTGTAATAAGTTTGCAAAATCTCGGCGTAGTTTTGTGTAGATAGCTAGGAGGTAGCCAAAGTCTCGCCAGACTTTGTTTCAATAATGAGTTAGTTATTCATTATCATGTTTGTAGATATCTTGATGGATGATTATTGAATACCCTCACAGTTGTTCAAAGCTTCAAGGTTGGCAATCTCATTCACGAAGGTTTCGTTTAATTTCATCTGAAAGTATCCATGCAAATACGGATTCCTTTCCTTATTCATAGATGCGTTACATTGAGTTTGAAGAATATGATTTATTCCACGTTGTTCTACCTTTGTTTATATATTACATAGCTGATAGTGAATCAATAAATACAATATGATTTACAGTACTTTGAGTCCTAGAGTCGGCAATTTATCTTGTGGTTGTTAATTTGGAGGGTTACTTAACAGAAGTGTTCACAACCCCGTCCTTGATACTGAAAAACCGATTGACGGCAAAATGTCTGTTTCGCCATCTCTCCGTCTACCTATGGCTCAACGTTAGTCAACGCTAGCGTCTAAACCGTTCAGCCGATTTTCTCCAAAATTGATATACCCCAATTGATCTGAACGAATCCTAGGCTTTGGGACATTCAAATGGATAGGGTACTTTACATGATAAAGCAAAACTTAATTCTCAAAAATGGATCCAATTTTTTTATTAAACTTAGTATTCGGGTAGCGTAAGTGAGTGGCTTATGAGAACTGTGGAGGTCTCATGTTTGTTGGTTGGTTGGTTTTTTCGTGTTTCCGGGCGCGTAAACGGCTTCAGTCATTAGTCCCGTAAGAGTAGTGCATGTTGGTTCTCGGGAGATGGCGGTGATCTTTCCCCGCTGGATGGCGAGATCCGGTGCCGACCTACCGTCGGCTAGTGGGGTTTTCCCCTAACCAGGACTCGCCCACCAGCGGGGCACCGCCCCAGCCGGGACAAGCTCTAAGCTCGCGACCGGTCTCCTGGAATATCTGGTAGTGTAGTGCATGTTAGTGTAAGTAAGTGTGTAAGGGGTGAGGAGAGAGCAAGGAAGAGGAAGGAATGATCGCGCGCGGTCCGTGGCCCCTTTGGGAGAGTACTGCTCCGGCATTCGCCTGGTGTTGATCGGAGAAACCACGGAAAGCTACCGATCAGAGCAGCCGGCCGCTAGAATTCTCCTCCAGATAGCGACTGAATTTGACCTAGTTGTAAACTTGTGTCGAAAATCCTGGCGCCGTCGGGACTCGAACCTAGGACCTCCCGGCCAGAGGCGCTGCAGTGTCATGTTTGTGGAAATACACAATTTTCCTAAAATTGCAAAATTATTTGGGGGACGTCATCCACCAACTACAATATTTTAGATGGAGATTTTTACATTAATGAAATATGTCCTTTAAAGAGAGATATTGAAATAAAAGTCACGTACAATTGTTCGAAAATATGACTAATTTTGTGAAATTGTGCTAGAAATGTAGACAATTTGAATTTTTTAAAAACATTTTTTCTCAAAAAACGCTCGAAACGTTTTCTTTACATGTTTACCTTGTGTGTATTAATGAACGTGGAAAATATGGTGCTAGTCCCATTTTCAACGAACTCTCCGTGTTTTCGAAAATTGCAACAAATGGGAACATTTCAAAACTACGAAATTAAAGATAGAGATTTTTGTCTTAGGCAAAGTCTGTTTAAAAAAATCAAATCTTTAAAAAGATCATGAATAAATGTTTTAAAAAACGATTAGTATTTGCATAATATGGACATGAAATTAATGCAATTAAAAAAACGCATTTTCTCAAAAACAGCTGAAAATGTTCTCTTCATATTTATTCCACGGATTGAAGAGGGGACGCTGAAAAGAATGGTGAGCGCCTTGTTCTCGTTAAACTACATGAGTTTTTGACAGTTGCAAATTTAGAAATAATGAGAAGTGCTGTGGTAAGAACACTAGTTATTGTATTTGTTGCATGCATCTGGGTTGGATCGTTTAAAGGCCTACGGAGCACGTTACATTCTTACAGTTGTATAATCAGTTCTAAAGTATAAACTTAGATGTAAATATATTCCATTATAATAATATTTTAATATAAACATGTTGTATAATTTACAGGAGTCCATTCTTGCCTTCCTAAGATGGAAAATTGGATGATCCCGTTCAAAGAATACATGCTACTATTGACCGTGGTCGTAAAATTTTTACGAAGCCCTTTTGTGGAAGAGAATGTAGTATAATGGACTGAGTTTAATATGCGGAATTCTAATATGCGGCAAGATTTTATGGCGTAGGGTACATTGTTTGGTAGCTTAACACACCGGGATGAAACGTAGAAGAAACCCTTTTTTACCCACTGCAAAGAAGAATATAGTGAGAGAAAAGAAACTCCAAGGAATAGAGGAAACTAAAGATATGAGAGTTGGCGTTTAGTACCATATATTTGTGATTTCAGCTTTATTTTCATAAAAGCATATCAGAAAAAATAATAAAGAAATAATAATAATGGATGTAAGAAAGAAGAAAAGAAGACAAAATAAAAAAGTAAATAATCAAGAATTTAATAAAAATGGAGAGTAAAAATTACAGTTGAAGGCAGCTTTGATACACGGTTGTTATTATTTATAAAAAGGAGAAAGAAACTTCAACTTTGGGACAAACACATGAATATAAAAATAATTAAAAATAATATTAACTGGTCCATGTTGAAACCGTCTGCAGCGGTAGGCTGCTTCTAGCAGCCTCTCGCTTATGGTAACACGCGTATGGTAGCTTCTAACACTCGCATAATAGAATTAAAAATAATCGAAAGAAAGAACCGCTTATGGTAATATAATCATATTTTAATTCATATCATAAATTAATTCATTTATGAATAGAATGTCTCCGATACAACGCCCCCGACTAAGGCGTACCACAACTTTCTCGGTTAAACAAGAGGTATATGACGTACCCAATAATTATCAACGATTCAATTTAACTTCAATTTCCTAGTACACTCGTGAAATTTACTGAAACAAAGGATAGTAGTGATGGTAACCACAAGCTTGGTCATTATAAAGTTTAAACTCGTGTTAGAAAACCCTTTGGTTGAATTGCAGTTGACAGTTGAAGTTCTTTTTTCTCCCTCTTTAGAACGATTTTCAGCCATTTTTTATGCAACAAACACACTTAAGACAGCTTGAACTAATTTAAACACTATTGTTAGTTTGAGAGTTGTTTGTAGCTATGCTGAGATCATTTCTTCTACAAATCGAGCTTCTATACCTCTACCGTCACTCGTGGAAACGAGATAACCTCAGAGTTTGCTTGTAGAAAAAGTTGCTGTTTCCATAACTCAGTGATTTTGCACGACTTGCACAGTGTGGCGTAATAGTCCTGGAAAAGTTTCAACACTCGAATAATAGAATTAAAAATAATCGAATGTGAACAAACTGGGTCTGTTCTGGGATAAACTATGGAATACACAGAAGGTTAAAAAAATGTATACGCTCGTTGAGCAGATCAGCGGTATCGACGTTCTTTAGCTGCTAATGGGGATCACATTGAACACACGTAATTATAAGAAAATATAACAAAACATACAACAGAAATAGCAAGCAAGAATGACAGCCGTATGTCTTCAGTTCCAAAAATATTCCCAGTCAAAGAGTGTATACATTTTTTGGACTCAAGTAAAGCAACATTTAACAAATGTTAAAAAAATGAAAAATTATTTCACATGACTTCAGGTCCAATATCCTCATTCTTGATATTTCCAATTGTGTTAAGTATGCAGTCAAGTTTATATTTTCTGCTCTACTTTGTTTATGATAACACATTAAAATTGCGAAGCAGGAAATCAACTTGCTGATTGTAGTGGTTACATTAATATCGAGGCGAAAAGGTATAATGACGCCGTACGTCCTTCAAATAGAGGCAACTCTCTTGAATGGAACTAATCATATGAGCAACAGTGGGCCGAACTTCTCCGAAATGATGGGACTAAAACATGATAAAACAATTTGATGTGAAAAGTAAGTAGTGAACAAGATATATGAATGAGTGGACACATACTGTGAGCATACTCAAACATAATAAGTTAATGACGGAGAGCCTTATACGAGATTTCCTTAGTTGGTAAGCATTGGTGCAAAAGATAATGAATTAACATATAAAATATAATTTTAATAAATAATCGAATAAACATAAATTAAACAATAAAATAAAACAACATTGAAGTTAATAAATGAATAAAATGGACAATATTAAGATAGTAATCTAGTCATAATAGGAATAACATTCATCTATGAACCATATGAATAAGAAAAATATATTTATCACACTAGGTTAACATAAAGTTTAAATTATGTTTAATACAAATCACTTAATACACAGATATTTAAAATTTTGTATTAAAAATTTAAAAACTTAATATTAGCAAACAATATACAATTAAAAACATATGGCTTAAGATAAATTTTCTCTGTGACAAATACTATCACTGTGACGAATACAGTTACTACGGGGCGGGTTGCCTTTGCTTGGAGTTGACTGTATTATTGGTTGTTGAACGTAGGTAGGCAATCCACTCAGTCCCTTTCGACGCTCGTTAGGAATTTTGTAATAATGTGGGTTATCATGGAAACACACTTCTCACTTTGCAGAATGATGTTTAATTACCTTTGAGTTGTCACAATTGTTCTTTACAATAAAAATACACTAAGTTATTATTCTCAGTGTGAGAATACAGGAATCTTCCATCTTGAACCACGAAGCGCGAGAACATGTGCTCGCCTGGCAACTTACTTGCAACTTCGTGTGAAATACATTGATTAGTTCAGCATTGCTCATACACTTAATACACAGATATTTAAAATTTTGTATTAAAAATTTAAAAACTGAATATTAGCAAACAATATACAATTAAAAACATATGGCTCAAGATAAATTTTCTCTGTGACAAATACTATGACTGTGACGAATACAGTTACATGGCAGAGTATAAATAACTAATATTGAAAGATATAAAATGGGTTTCATATAGAGCAGTTGAAATATGACAAAGAATGCTCATACACAATGCAATACTATTTGCGTGAAATAAACAGGCTCTTCAGTTCTACTATTGACAAGTTGTTAAAAGGCTGCCGGACGCATATAAAATGTGTGCCGTACGCGATAATGTACAAATGACGACGAAATGCTTCTTAAATAAACTTTTTAAGAGATACCAGAAAGTGGCACTCCCGACAAGTGCAATTGCCACAACAGGCTGATTTGACTGAGGTCATGAAATGATATCACTACACTGTCTCGGTTCAGGTCCTACGGTTCGGCTCCCGATAGTAGCAGAATTTTCGACACTAGCAAGCCATCTATATTTGGGTTTTTCTAACCTGGCCGATGATCATTTATCAGCTGTTACGATGTCAACCAATCGAGTGCTAAAACGTAATCACGGTGACGTCACTCTGGTGAGGTTTAAGCTCTCGATTGGATGAAACCGTAACAGCTGATGAGCTGACATCAGCCAGGTTACAGGAACCAAAGTATTAGTTATAGTATTACTCATAGCACGACATACGCATTTTTTAACTGCTTTTTTGGCGTAAAATAAATAAAGTAAATAAATAGTCGAATTCAGTCGCTGTCTGGAGGAGAATTCTAGCGGTCGGCTGCTCTAATCGGTAGTTTTCCGTGTTTTCTCCGATCAACACCAGCCGAATGCCGGAGCAGTACCCTACCAAACGGGCCACGATGTTTCCTCTTCTCTTTCCTTGCCCTATCTTCTCCCGTCACACGCACACACACACACACACACACACACACTTACACTAACATGCACTACACAACATATTCCGGGAGACCGGTCGGGAGCTTAGAGCTTGTCCCGGCAGGGGCGGTGCCCCGCTGGTTGGAGAGCCCTCGTTTGAGGGAAAGCCCGGATCTCGCCATCCAGCGGGGGGAGATCATCGCCATCTCCTAAGAAAAAAACATGCACTACAATTACGGGACTAATGACCACAGCCGTTGACGCGCCCGGAAACACGAAAAACTCAATCAATTGATGTAACGCTATTCCACTAGACACCAATATCCTTGGGGGCCCCTGTCATCTGGGATCTGCAAAACGCCAGGCCCTCCGCGACAACACATACATGAGAGACAAGGGAGAGACAGTCATAACCAAGGCGGAACTTGAAACTGCGACTTTTCCGAGGAACTCTCGGAGATTCGCAGGGGTGCTACAGAATGGCACAGACTTTCTCGTAGCAAAATTTTCTAAATTACTTCGTGTAGATTGGCTTTACGGTCTTTCCACATCCTCTTGCCAGCTGCCATCTATCGCCGCCCAAAAGACATTTCTTAAAATTCTCTCGCCTTTTCGGTTTTCTAATATTAGAAACGAAATATTCTTTAAGAATATTTTTATTTTTTATTTATTTTACGTCAAAAACAGTTAAAAACTGTGTGGAGTCCTATGGAGAGAAGTGAATATTAAGGAAAAATAAAACTTGGTTCTATACGGAATTTTTTGTTGAAAATGTAGAGTCATTTGAAGAAAATGTTTAAGCTTTATTGTAAATGCGAACTTTGAAGCTCATTTTCACAGGAATATATTGAATTTTCAAGGAACGTCATTTGAAGTCATAGATTGATTGATTTTTTCGTGTCAGAGGCGCTGCAGTAACATCAGTTGATGCACTGAGCTGCCGCGCCCGGTTTGAAGTCATTTGAAGCACTTTCACTCACAAATGGAATAATGTATACAAATCCCTGGAAATGTGCATATTAACGACGTGAGAGATATTTAAAAAAAATACATTCGAGTAATTTTCGAAAAAAAAAACAAAGAAATTGCATCGAAACATACAATTCTGTTGATTGTCCTCCCAGATTTCGTTCAGCACCCACCGCGCCGAGCGACCTGCCACCTGGCGGCGGACGGCGGCGGCGTGGCAACGAGCGGCGCCGAGGCGACGCCAAACGAGCCGTATTCAACCGGCGCGCTCATTAACAGCCGCTTGTATTCTTTAATTCCTCCGCTGGCGGCGCTGCCGCCGACCATATTTACAGAGTTGCGACCCACTGATTAAGTTCGAGTGCCTTCGTGCGCGTGGGGACAGGAAAACCCGAGCAGCGTTCCGCGAACTGGCGGCGACGGAACGGAGAGAGAATAGCTCTGTGCTGCGCGAGCACCGGCCAAGTGGAGCAGTTACCGCAGCCGAATGTAAAGGGGTTCTAGGAAGAGTTGAGGACCTGGCCAACGCGCGGAATGGACAAAGATCTCGGTGACGCGACACATTTTCTCTGCGTGTCTGCTCTCTCTAAAATCTCTGTGGCGTGATGTGATTTATTAAAGAAAGGTTCTTTAAAAATGAGTTTTCTGTAATCTCCGAGACAAAGATATTTTCGTATTAATAATTTCTCGTGTTAACGTGTACGAGATTTGTATTAATTTATTTTTTCTTAAAAATAAACATTATGATCATTCAAAGTACTTATTCAAAGGTGTGAGAAAATCTATATTTTATTTTCATTCTTTTTTTTTTCGCCACTGTTTTTAATGATTAATGAAATATTTCAATTAAAAGACTTGTTTCGTTGGAATTACTAATTGCTCCTTGGATGTCTTTGGCAACTCATCAAAATGGCGGGATGAAAATTCAGAGCAACTAATTTCAATGTGATTGTCATGCAGGAAGGAATAAAATGAGTGATTGTAAATAAGATTCAATGTATGCACTTTCAAGATGTTTAATGAACAAAATACCATTAGTATCGTTGAACTTGTTACATACAATGATGAAATATGCACGTTTCGGCATTGTTGAAAATTACGTGCTTTATTGGGGAATTAAAGTTAGTCATTCAAGTCATGAATTACTAACAGAAAAATGAAGCTTCAGTTTAAATACAATGGTACGAAATGTGTTGTTCATTACCACCTGATATTTTACTTACTCACACTAAGAATGTGAAAGTTGTAGGAGAAATTTTTTTTTACTGTAGCTTACAAATTCCACTCGTGCATTCTCAGATTTTGTATACACCACCTGGTTTTTGGCGCGTATTTTGGAAGACTTCACTAATTGTAGAGGTTTGAAAATGATATTCGCTTGGCACCGTAAGTTCTTGTAAGACGAAAAGGAACCATACTTGTTTTTGAGTTGAATGCGCCTTTCCACGTTAATGAATGTTTGGATACATAAATTAAATAGCACCGAGTCTTGGTAACTTCGTATTGTGTGATGTGGCACCGACTATCTCGACCGGGAAGGAGAGAAAACAAAACTATTGTTGCTGGGCGCATAACCACGTGTACGAGAGCATACAGTCGCTGTCTGGAGAAGAATTCTAGCGGCCGGCTGTACTGATCGGTAGTTTTTCTTGGTTAATCCGATCAACACCAGGCGAATGCCGAAGCAGTACCTAACAAACTGGCCACGGACCGCGCGCGATCTGTCTCCTTCCTCTCCCCTTACACACACTTACACTAACATGCACTACACTACCACATATTCCGGGAGACCGGTCGGGAGCTTAGAGCTTGTCCCGGCTGGGGCGGTGCCCCGCTGGTGGGAGAGTCCTGGTTAGGGGGAAACCCCACTAGCCAATGTACCCCGGTAAGTCGGCACCGGATCTCGCCATCCAGCGGGGGGAGATAACCGGAATCTCACAAGGAAAACATGCACTATACTTACGGGACACGTGATCCAAGCTGTTGACGCGCCCGAAATCACTAACCAACCAACGAGAGCATAGAGCCCAAATGATTGACGCACAACAGCTGTTACAAAGCATTGCTGCCCCCGCCTCCAGCAGTGCCCCGCAATGTTGTATCCCCGTTGCAATGTAGTCAGCCTAAATCTCTTGCGATCGAAAAGGCGTTTTGTAACAAAGACATTCGACATTCTTTTGTCGAATATAACTACCTTCCGGCCATAACTTTGTCGCAAATGAAATTGAAATCAGTTCAATTTTCGACAGTACTCAGCAGTAGCAAGATGATTTTGAAGGAAAGGAAATGTGATCCCACTATATAGCTCATTAGTAATTATTCATCAGTTATTATTTTAACTGTTTTAGAAGTTTGAAGAAATGCTTGTCTTATAATAAAGGTCATGAGACTAGATCATATTTACCTAATTATGAGTGAGGTGGTGTGTTTCTGTTTTAAAAGATTACAGTCGCTCGGGGTGAATACCAGGCTGCCGCGTAGCGCGCAAACATTTGGAGTAATGTTATTCAATTCAAATTGTTTTTAATTTCCGTCCATGAATTTATAATTCTTTAAACAAAATTAACAACATTTCTGTGTATATTCAAACCTTTTATATTATATTTTTATAAGTCTTTTTAAAAATTTTTGAATTACTCTTTGTATACATCTGACATGTTTGGGGGCCAAAAATTATTATTATTATTATTATTATTATTATTATTATTATTATTATTATTATTATTATTATTATTTCACATTTCTAACGCCGTTCCCTAATATCAGTCAAAGATGTACAGATTTATTTTTTACTTATTTTCGTTCTCATTTTTTCTTCCTTTCTGTCATTTCATTTATCGAGTCTCTCATACAATTAATAAACATCACAATACATTCCAAGCGCTGTCAAAACCCGACAGCGATACTGGGAACGGATGGTAGTATCTGATTTATACGCGCCGAAACTCGATATTGGAATCCCAGGCGCGCCGCCGAACTGTCGAAGAAGCGCTCCGAGGCAACATCGCGAAGCGTCCAGGAGGCGTTGAATTTCTTTAAGAGCGGCTTCCCGCTTTGAACGTCTCTGTGACTTTGCTTTTCTTATTCCGCCGTTCGACTGTTTGCTCGGACGGCAGTTGGTTGTGGACACAGCGCGAGGCGGCGACGGCGGCGGCGGCAGTGACGCTAGTGGCAAGAGCCGGAGGCGCCAAGCCGACGAGAAGGCATTTGATGTCGAGTCGATGAAAAGAGGGAGGTTTCCTTCCGAAATGAAGCAACTATCTCGCACCCTTATCGACTAACATTAATGAATATTAATTAGATATTTACGGTCCTGGGGAAACCGGCGGCCCTCCTCGACAAGCGAAAACTCACAGCCAAGTTTTGATGAAGGTACAGAAAACTTGGTGCAACTTGGGATGGTATGACATGTCATTAATTAAACACGGACTCATCCTATTGCGCCGCCTGAATCGAGAAAGGCTAAGCTTTTCAGAAGTAAGAGGAGGGGGTAGTGGTCACGTAGAATTGTTGGCCGTTTCATAAGAGAAGGGAGATGAATATTGATATAAAAATGCGCCTGAAAGATTTTTTTTCACTGACAGTGTTGACTGGGAAACTTGGTGTAATACACATCTTCCTTGAACATTGATAAATTAATGAATGATGAAACAAAATACCAAACGGTGTCCAAATACCTGATTCAAATATAATAAGAAAATGGATTTCATTCAACAGCTCTACTAGTTCGATCATTATAAATATAAGGAAAATACTAAATTATTTCTTATTTACATTTTTTATACTGATTTATATTTAAAAATTACAATTCTACAGATTTTTTTCTTTCCTTTTATTTTCACAACTGCTTGATTTTGTTTGCTTTTATGTGCGGCGAATATGAAGAGTTTCGTTGCTTAGTGCCCTACAAGCGCGGTCAGCGAACGAGAGCAGGAAGCAGGTCTGTCAAAGTGGCAGGCTTGCGCCATTGGCAGTGGACGAGTCGAAGGGCCAGACCGGCAGCGGTAGCTCAGTGCATCAACTGATGTCACTGCATCGCCTCTGACCGGGAGGTCCTAGGTTCCCACTCCCCACGGCGGCATGATTTGCGACACTAGCTTTTCAACTAGGTCGAATTCAGTCGCTGCCTGGAGGAGAATTCGAGCGGCCGGCTGCCCAGATCGGTAGTTTTCCGTGGTTTCTCCGATCAACACCAGGCGAATGCTGGAGCAGTACCCTACCAAACGGGCCACGGACCGCGCGTGTTCTTTCCTTCCTCTTCCTTGTCCTATCCTTTCCCCTTACACTCACACTTACACTAACATGCACTACACTACCACATATTCCGGGAGACCGGTCAGGAGCTTAGAGCTTGTCCCGGCTGGGGCGGTGCCCCGCTGGTGGGAGAGTCCTGGTTAGGGGGAAACCCCACTAGGCGACGGTAGGTCGGCGCCGGATCTCGCCATCCAGCGGGGAAAGATCACCACCATCTTCCGAGAAATAAACATGCACTACACTAACGGGACTAATGACCAAAGCAGTTGACGCACTTGGAAACACGAAAAAACTAAACTAAACCAAACCAAACCAGAATTCAGTCAAAGCTAGCTGTCATAGAAAAGAGGAGCGGTGCCTTCCGGGAATCGTGCGAGAGTTGAGTGGGGTTGGTTTCGCCCCGCGAACGAGCCAAACGCCGAACGAAGGCCACGAGGGAAGCGTTGGGTGGCGCCGATGGCCGGGGCCTTTGCGTAAGAAGTGAAACGCTGCGTAATTGGCGCGCCTCAAAGGCGACGCTGCGGGCGCGAGGCAAAGCGAGGTGGCCGCGGGGCGGGAAGTGACGCACGGTGCGCGGTGTGTGTGTGGGAGGGGGCGGAGACCACTTGCCTGCAAGAGGGAGCAGGATTGGTTTGGTTTGGTTTGGTTTTTTCGTGTTTCCGGGCGCGTCAACTGCTTTGGTCATTAGTCCCGTTAATGTACTGCATGTTTGTTTCTCGGGAGATGGCGGTGGTCTGTCCCAGCTGGATGGCGACATCCGGGACAAGCTCTAAGCTCCCGTCCGGTCTCCCGGAATATGTCGTACTGTAGTGCATGATAGTGTAAGTGTGTGTGTAAGGGGAGAGGATAGGACAGGGAAGAGGAAGGACAGATCGTGCGCGGTCCGTGGCCCGTTTGATAGGGTACTGCTCCGGCATTCGCCTGGTATTGATCGGACAAAACACGGAAAAATACCGATTAGAGCAGTCTGCCGCTAGAATTCTCCTCAGCTGGAAAGCTAGTGTCGGAAATCCTGCCGCTGTCAGGACTCGAACCTAGGACTTCCCGGTCAGAGGCGCTGCTGTGACATCAGTTGATGCACTGAGCTACCGCTCCGGGTAGGGATCAGGACATTCGTAAAACAATTACCTGAAGATGAACATAGAAGAGACGATACGAAGTCAAAGAACTCTAGCATTTTGAAGAAATAAAAATGAACCAATCAGTGATTAATTAAAGAAAGCGGAACTACTGCAGTAATTAGTTGTTATCAATAATTGTAGCCTCTGAAACGCGGAGATAAAATCACGTCTTATTAATAACGTAATAATCACGTTTATTATTAAAACTAACATAAAAAATTACTTAAAAATTTATTTAATAGATATGTATAAATGAAAGTAGATTTTTAATAAGTATTCTACTAACGTTTAAATATGTAGACATTTTATACTGTAATATACTGTCTCGTTTCTTGATAAATTTGTTAATCTCAAAGTAAGTTAATTTTGCTCAAAACAAAGATTTAAAAATAAAATATTAAGAAATGTGTCATGAGAAAGCGTGAAACCATTAATAACACCATCAAATTATTTTTGTCACTCTTATTTTCGAGTTCACCTCACATTTTGAATCAATGCATCGTATGCAGTACCTCCAGTACCTGAGTTCCATGGGAAGGAGAACTCTACCACTTCCAAGAATCCTGTGCTTCCGAGTCTGCGATCTCCGAAGCCCGCTTTTTCCGCGAACTCGTCTCTCTCACTGCCCTTTCAGAGCAGCTGAATTCGACTTCGTCTGCCTGTAAGTTTCTGCAGCGTGCAACAGCTCTTACTTCAAGTCAGTCCGTTCGTCAACTTGCTTCCGCCAACTCGCACCGTCACGTTCAAACTACCATCTCGTCAGCAGAGCAGTGTCGTGAAGAGGAACAGTTTCCAAAACTGTCACACTGGGTGCGTCGTATCATTTCAGAAGTTTGTTTTTCTGGAAAACGTATATACATCTTTTGTAAAACAGGAGATTTTGATGAAAATAAGTAATATTAAAATAGATAAGTGTTCGATAAAACGTGATTAATATACCTTTCATCAAAATCATCTTCGACGGTGCGTCGTGTATGCACGTCTTTCATTCTTTGCTCCACCCCATTCGCTCCCGATTCCAGTTGAGGATAAAGGCAAGTTGGAACTCGTTTGTTGGATGAAAGCCCTAGTTGCTGTGCAGTGACACGAGAGTGCAGCTCAGGCGAGTTGAATGCGTGTGCATGTTTTTATGTTACAAAATTCTTTACAAAATACATTACATTCACAGCTGTTGTCGAGAATAGTTATAATCTAGCTGCATTAGCTACAGAATAAGAATAGATATGCCTGCAGCAACTGCATTTCATTTTTGATGGGGTAAAATTGGCAAAAACATCCAGTTTCAATTACATCTAAATGATATTTGACTGATTGCCACCCCGTGGTATTGATCGAAACCAAAAACCAGCAGCAGACGATAAGAATATAATTTTACAAAAATTTTACAGTAACATTTTAATGTATGCTTTTTCATGTTCATATGAATCAATATTTGTGCTCCGTTATAAATGCGTATTTCGATTCCTCCTTCCATGTGCATAATCACCGTAATTTCAAGTACACTTGCAATGTCTTTCAGAATGTACTACCAGTAGGCTGCAAATAACTATTAAATACTTGTCTCGCTAAAAATGTGTTATTTGACTACTTATCCCTCAGTTTCCAAAAAATGACAGTCGCCTTACAGCTACCAGCCATGCCAAACCATTTCTTGGCTACCGCTGCTCACCCTGTTGTTGAGTTAAGAATGAATATTGCAATGCATGAAGCATCCAGATATCGTCGACAAAGTATCACAAAGTGTTAACTGTACCGGAAAACGAAAAGGGCTGCAACGGGAAACGTATAAAATAAACCGAAATAATTTCATTTCAGTATTCCTGTCTTGTTTGTATAAGCTTACTAACCCACCAAAATGGTGGCATATATCCATTGGACAAATGATCGAGATGAAAGTGCTTGATGTTTAATATCAAATTACTCCATATTAAATGTTTAATACGAACGAAAAATTAGGGAAAATTAGTTAATTTCAACAGGAATATTCAGGACAATCGTCTTAGCACAGTTTTAGCATAAGCGAACCAAAAGAGATATTTAATTTCTTATATCAATAATATAAAAGATTTTTTTAATGAAAATACAATCTCAGAGAATTCACAAAAGAGTAACACAGTAAACCTTCATTAGTAAGAAACCACTTAACGCGAATTTCGCCGTAACACGAACAAAACGTCGGTCCCGGTAAGATATTACGGTAATTGGACATTTATAATAATCTGATAACACGAATTTTTATAACACGAACTCCGATTATTTCGGTCCTTGGAATTCGTGTTAATGAGGGCTGTAACAACAACAACAATAATAATAATAATAATAATAATAATAATAATAATAATAATAATAATAAAGTAGTAAATGTATAATATTCCGAGTATCATATTCCTTTGTAATATATTAAAGAATTTTGATTTTTGTATAAAGTTGCACAATACAATTTTTGAAGCATCATAGGCATTTTACAATCGCATATCTAATTTTCCGTGAGGATGTGAAGTTTTATCTGATTAAAATGAAACTGTACTGTCATCCCTTATTTTTTAATTAAAGTTCTTCATACATTCCATGCCCAAACAACGGAAAAACGCATGTAATCTTTTCTTGAGAACGAAAACGTTATTACTGCTTAAACAAAGAATCATATTGTAGAAAAACTAATAACACTTTAAAGCACCAAAAAACATACAACACTATTATTTTAGTCTATAATATGTTATTGCCCAATTAGCTCTAGAAGTTGCTGCGCTGGAGTCAATACCGTGAATTTGTGTAAATGAATATTTAAATGAAGACAAGAAGCAGCTTATTTGGTACTACTGTTAGAACCCTCTCAGGTCTTAATTCCGCCAGGTCAGCAGCCTACCTGAGCGCGCAGAAGCAACAGAAGCTCTCCTAACATAAACTTTCCAACCCCACTTTGGACTTCCCCATCGGATCTTCCCGGGCGCACCCTTATACTACCTACCTATTGGATGCACCCTCCGTTGCCTTAACCCCCCACGCCCCCCCCTTCACCCCCCTCCCCCGGCGGCTTCCGAACGCCGCGTTCGCCCTTCACCCTCGGCCATCGCGCGCCCGGCGGCGCCGCCAAGATTTACGCAGTTAATTTCCAGGGCGCAGTGGCGCTGGCGGCGGCGACGGGGCGAATTACACTTGTAGATGACGCGGAACGGCGACAAATGCGTTATTGCGAAACAAATTGCGACCGCCAGGACGGCGACGCACCCGTCCTAGACCTTAGTGCCCGGCTGCTCACGTGCCCTTCCGGGCTCCGGCTTCACTCCCTTTCCCCTCGCCCTTCGCTCAGAGGCCCTTGCCGCCCCTGCTGCCTTCCACGTCGTTGGAGCCAATCCTCGCTGGATGCCGCGGCTGCGAACTTCCGTCTCGGCGTTAGTGTTGCTAGGGTGTCCCGCCATCTTGCCACCGTGGTATTGCCTATACCGATATGCTCTCTTTCCTTCTTTGGCACCCGGCCACTGCCACTACGTCTCTGCCACCCGTCGAGTTACCACCCCGTCAAATGTTTACTGTCACTTTGCCACTTCGTCAAGTTGGCACTCCGTCACCTTGCTACCCCGTCACTTTGCCCCCGTCACTTTGCCCCCGTCACTTTGCCCCGTCACTTTGCCCCGTCACTTTGCCCCCGTCACTTTGCCCCCCGTCACTTTGCCCCCCGTCACTTTGCCCCCCGTCACTTTGCCCCCCGTCACTTTGCCCCCCGTCACTTTGCCCCCCGTCACTTTGCCCCCCGTCACTTTGCCCCCCGTCACTTTGCCCCCGTCACTTTTCCACCTTTATCACCATGCCATCCCGTCATGTCGTTGACCCTTTTCCCGACCTTGCCACAGGATATTCTGCGACACCGCGATTCACCACTACCTCTCTCATCCATCCTACGCCATCCCCCGCACCTCCCTCTCGCTTCGACTGCTGCTTTGCTTCGGCCTCCCCAGATGCTCCGCACCCTCGCGTCAATGCCCCTCGCCCGTTGCCCTTCCTCTCGCCCCCCCCCCGCCCCCGCTCCGCCACAGCCTCCGTCCGAGGGGGAAGAACCTTGCGGAGCGAGCGCCCGCCCTCATCGCCCCCTGCAGGTTGTTTCGCGTCGGCCTTGTCTTTATTCCGTGCTTTTCTCGCGCGCAGCCCGCGGCCCGCGGCTACCGCTCTCCTCGCTTCGACGTCTCATAAAAGTAAGACGTCTTATTTTTATGGAAATGACGCCGGATCGGATAGAGAAGAATGCTGTGTTTCGTTTTGTGTGATTTACTGAGCTGAATTGCTCCAATTTTCTTTTCTTGTGGGCTGTACCCCCGGAAAATTGCTGTCAGTTTCGTAATCAATTGCAGTGTGTGTGAATTATGTGTGGACTGTCGTTCTTTATTTCTCCCTGTTGCAGTCTTTTTGAACAGTAACTTTATGATATACATTGATGCCAGTCTTGTCGACAAAAAGTAACGTAGATTTTTGCAATTACGAGGTACATACACGTTTTTTAATTCAATGCGGAGATGGTGCAAAACAATGATATTCTTTCCTTTCGTGTGAGATTTTCAATATCATCGCTTTGTCAAAGTGTTTTTTGCAATTCTATCGGCTCGAGCTTAATATGAAAGTTATTAAAATTATGCTTTTAGATGCAAAATTCTGTGAAAGAAAAATTGAAATTTGTTTTATTTGTATGAAATGGATGTTTCTGCCATATACTTAATTTATTGAAGGTTTTTTCTCATGCGTTGAAAAGTAAAATAAATCCATGTACGATTTTAATAATACTGTGAGAAAATCTTGTAACACATCTTTCTCTTGTTGTCTATTACGCAGACAATGTGGTTGATTATTTACAAAATTGGGTAGTGAAGGTGGCAACGTGTTATTTACATTACTCACGCGCGGTGAGAAATTATAAATATTCAAAAACATTTTTATCAATATTAGAGAAGAATATCACATCGTTACACATGAAGTTTAAGTACGCTCTTAAAAATTAACATCTTTACAGTATTTTTTGTCGTAAAAATGAAAGAAGCTGACTGATGCAGCATGTTTTAATAGTTAGATGCATAATGTCAATAATACATTATTGTTTAACGGTAAATAAATGTAATTTTATCAAAAATATTTATAGAAAATAAGAGTATATCAATGGTACGTTGTAACGTTTCACCCTGAATTGCTCGGGTCTTATTTAATTTACAGATTTTGAAGATAAAAATGAGTTGTATATACTGAAAACGCAACAATATTCAATGCAATTAAATTAAAGTTTCCTAATGATTTTTTCGTAATTACTTTAATAATAGAAATATAGTCCGATATACTTATTGTTGGATTTACTTATATCTTGTTGTGAGCAACATAGTGAATGTCTTATTAGTTATTACACATACGTTGTTAAATGTCTTCCAATATTTGAGAAAGCGTAGCTAGAGAAAATAAATAGCGACACCATTTTGTTGAGATTACTGCGTTAATTAGAAAATCTGCAGATGAGATTAAATAAATTGCGCGTCGGAAATCATTCGTATTAATCCCAGCAGGAACGCTCGGTGCCTTTGAACGAACTTTGAACGTTCGCTCGCATCGCGGTAGCCGAGCCGGCGAGTTTCGCCTTGCCTTCAGTCCCGGAGTCTGCCACGGCGATGGGGGCGGCAGAGGCCCCTGGAAACGCGGAGCAAAACGCACGCAAAAATCTAGGCGGCCTTTTCATTTCGGGAATCGGACGGCGGGGGGCGCGGGCGGTGCTGCTATTAACTCCGCAACTCAGCGCGAGGAGCGCGTCGGTCGCCCCAAGCCTCCTGCCTCGGATGGACTGGCGATAATTTCCAGAAGGCGCTGTGGCGGGTCTGAGGCAAGCCCAGAGGCGAGGTTTTAGAGGGAAAGAAAAGGGAGTAAGCACGTTTTCAACGGATGTGTCATTATGAATTAGAGCATTTTCGAAAAGCGTTGATGTAGGGAAAATGATGGGAGGCAGAAGAGAAAAGCAAACCGGTACGATTTTTGTTGGTTGGTTCCGAGCTCGTCAACTACGGAGGTCGTTAGTGCCGAAAGTGTAGTGCATGTTTTTTCTTCGGGAAATATCGGTGATCTTCCCCCGCTGAAAGGAGAAATCCGGCACCGACCTACAATCGGCTAGCGGGGTTTCCCCCTAACCAGGACTCTCCCCAAAGCGGGGCACCGCCCCCTCTAAGCTCCATGGAATCGCGACTATCCACGGAATGGCATCATAATAATTAAGGGGGTCCCGCCCGGGTCACCTAGGTTGATGTAGATTTTTACTAGCGTGGCATTCAGGCTCTTGTTCACCGGTGGAGAAAATGCATAGAAACAAGGGGGGGCTAATTTGGAAAATAGTTTTTTTTTCAAAAACCTTTATTCTATCATATTTTTATAAGATTATTTTTATTTACTGTAGTTGTCATACAAATACATTTTGTATTTAGTGATGTAAGTCTTTCTGTATTATATGTTGCTGCCATGTAGTACCAACCAATTCTTTAGTTTAAAATGTATAGTGAATCAGAGGTTGAGTTATTCTCCCCAGAAAGAAGAGAAAAACCGAAAATTTTGACTCCACAATTATTGCCGCAACTTGTGTAATCCATCGCAAGCGATTTGGCAAAACAAAGACACTTAGAATCCTCCACTTAGATAGGGTTGGGAGATGGCTGCTAGGTGGCCTTGGCTGAATTCTGCATGTCAACTGCCAAGAAACGATTCACTTTACAAGTTTAACAAAAAAAGTCTTAGTAAATATACCGTATGAAAGTCGATGTAATAGGTATTAATACACCCGTGTGTAGTGTATGATGCTCGTTCCTCAATACCACACTCGTGTATTTATACCCGTCATTACATCATCGTTTCATAATGTACTATTGTGTGTTGACACCTTAGTAAGTTAATGGCTGATTTAGGGAGCTCATAAGAAAAACTCTTCCACGTGCGAGGTGCAAGGTCGTGCTATTAGTGAATAGGGCGAGGAACGGGCGGTTCTAGAAGCAGTAGTAAACGCGGGGAGGGGAACGCCAGCTGTGCAGGCCGACGAGCACGCGGCGCCCTCCGTTGCCGAGGGAGCAACTTTCTTCTTCTGCAAATCGCCGACTTCCTCATTACTACGAGTGGCGCGGCCTCACTCCTCGCTCCTTATCGCTCATCTCTGGCCGCTTGCATCTCACCATACACCCGGCGCACCCTCCAGGCCTCTTGCACTTCCCTCGTCTGGCTCCAGGCCCCGCCCCCCCCTCGCTACTTGGCGTTCGTTTCCATCCCCATTGCGCCCACTGCCCTGCCCGCTCCTTCCCTCACTATTTGGTTCCCGCCCCTCTGCCCTTCCTCCCTCCCGCGCTCCTCTATTGGCACCCAACCTGTCGTCCTCAGCTTCCTTCCTCTCGCGCCGTATCTTCGTCTCTCACCCTCACGATTCGCTTATTACCTCCGGTCGCCCCAAGAATTTTCCCCTTTGCCGCCTCCCCCCGTTACACAAGACTTCCCTTCCTCTCGGTCTCTCTCCGCTCCTCATTCTGTCTGTCCGTCCGTCTATCTTTTGATCTTTTTTTCTTTCTTTCTCTCTCTTTTTCTCTATTTTCTCTCTGTTTTTTCTCTGTTTTTTCTGTTTTCTCTCTGGTTTCTCTTTTTATCGCTGTCTCCTTTCTCTCTTTTTCTATTTTCTCTCTCTTTTTCTATTTTCTTTCTCTTTTTCTATTTTCTCTCTTTTTCTATTTTCTCTCTCTTTTCTATTTTCTCTCTTTTTTCTCTTTTTCTATTTCTTTCTCTCTGTTTTTTTTCTCTTTTTCTTTTTCTCTCTTTTCTCTTTTTCTTTCCTTTCTTTTTCTCTTTTTCTTTTTCTTTTCTCTCTTTTTCTTTTTCTCTTTTTCTCTTTTTCTCTTTTTCTTTTTTATCTTTTTCTTTTCCCTTTCTCTCGCTATTTCTCTCTCTCCCCTCGATAGCTGTCCTCTAAGAGCCTTTGCTCTTGTCAGAGTTTCGCCCAGTTTTTTGAACCTCTGTGGCTATCTCTCACTACCCTTTGGGCTGGTGGCACTTTTTTCGTGCAAAATAATGAGGTGTAACTCCAATTTCGGAAGCGTTGCACTGGCTCATTATGCTTTTATTGATTCATGGATTAAACAAAAAGCAAACAGAGCCGCATCTGAAGACCTCTTGTTTGTCATTAAAAATGTGTTAGTTTTATTTTGAGATGCGGCAAAAACTAGTTTCAAATTAAATGCAACTTTCCTTTTGTGATTTGAGATTTTTACGCAAAGAAAGATAACTTGAAATAGAGAAACGTAATTAAATGACAATCGAACATTTGTGTTTTTCCTTTTCACAGTTCTTTTTCCCTTAGCTTGAATGCTCGTTACGGAAATGCAATTACTAAAATCTTTTCCGCCACATTCCTTCTCTTTTTCATTAACAGAAACATTTCCGGCATCATTCAAAAATAGATTTCCGGCGTTGTTCACTTTCAAATCAACCTCGCCCCTTTTCCGCTTTGAAATTTTCGTCGATCTCCTCCGACGAAACCATTATGCATTCTGCGCGTATTTCGATACTCCGTCCCAATGTAATTTCGCGTCATTTCGATCCCATCTGTCGTTCCCCGTGCGTATTATTATGCTGACATATCTCGTCCGCTCGTTGGCGGCAACAGTAGGTGTCGCGGGGCGCGTTCATTACAGTCATTTCTTCCTTCGCGGGCTGTCTCCCCGCGGCTCCACGCGACCCGTCACCCGTCACACTGAGCACATTGTCATGGGATCGCGCACGTGGCTCGCCACCGCCACAGGGACTTCTTCCACCGCCGCAGGGCTACTGGGCCTACCCAAACCGCCAGGGCGACCGCCTGCACCGCTATCCGTAACGCCACAGACACCAGAGTCCTTCCAGCTGCCGCTCGCAGCACTGCCTCTGACGGACACGCACCAGTACAATGCCTTGCATTCATTGTCACCACCACTACCTCTGCTTTCGCCGGTGGCATGTCCTCGCCACATTCGTCCCGAATATTACTTCCCCAACGCCTTCAACACCGTTCTTACAATCCTCCCCACCACCGTCCCCTCCACCGACCCATCTACCGTCCCATCTACCGTCCCCATCTACCGTCTCCTCCCATCTACCGTCCCATCTACCGTCCCATCTACCGTCCCATCTACCGTCTCATCTACCGTCCCATCTACCGTCCCATCTACCGTCCATCTACGTCCATCTACCGTCCCATCTACCGTCCCATCTACCGTCCCATCTACCGTCCCATCTACCGTCCCATCTACCGTCCCATCTACCGTCCCATCTACCGTCCCCTCTACCGTCCCATCTACCGTCCCATCTACCGTCCCATCTACCGTCCCATCTACCTCGTCCCCCTCTCCGTCCCCTCTACCGTCCCTCTACCGTCCCCTCTACCGTCCCCTCTACCGTCCCCTCGACCGTCCCCTCGACCGTCCCCTCGACCGTCCCCTCGACCGTCCCCTCGACCGTCCCCTCGACCGTCCCCTCCCGTCCCCTCTACCGTCCCCTCGACCGTCCTCTCGACCGTCCCCTCGACCGTCCCCTCGACCGTCCCCTCGACCGTCCCCTCGACCGTCCCTCGACCGTCCCCTCGACCGTCCCTCGACCGTCCCCTCGACCGTCCCTCGACCGTCCCTCGACCGTCCCTCGACCGTCCCCTCGACCGTCCCCTCGACCGTCCCCTCGACCGTCCCTCGACCGTCCCTCGACCGTCCCCTCGACCGTCCCTCGACCGTCCCCTCGACCGTCCCCTCGACCGTCCCCTCGACCGTCCCCTCGACCGTCCCCTCGACCGTCCCCTCGACCGTCCCCTCGACCGTCCCCACCATCGACTTCCCCTCTACCTCTCCCTCCAAAAACGACACCGCCGACGATGGCGCACCGCGCCGTCGCCCTTCGGCAGCGCCCTTGTCGACACGCTTCTCCCTCCATTGCTGCGACCTGCTGCTCCTCCCGGCCCCAATCTCGCGAATCTGTCTCGTGTATTTTCACCCAAGTTGGCTTTCTATTTGAACTCGATCGGAATGTTGCATCGCATGTAGAAGAGATAAATAATAAAAGAATATACGTTTTGTTTGGAATATTGTTTAACCCAATTTTAATAAATTGACGGATGGAACAAATATTCGGGATCCTAAATATTTATTAGTCAATATTCATTTAATGCTTTGAATAATCTTGCTTTATGTAATCGTTTAGGAATGCAACGTATTGCCTTGGAAAGCATTTTATGAAGAGTAATAGAATAAAAACTCGTATCATATATTTGAAATATTAAATGTCCTATTAAATATAAGAGGAGTAATGGAGACCTAATGAGACCAAACAAAAGTGCACCTGAAAGATTTTATATGTAGTGGGTTGAAAATTTCTTGTTAAAACAAATTATTTGGTATTATGAAATGCTTTGGGACGATATCTAGTACATAGACCTGCCTCCTCTTATCTAAAGCTTGACTGACATCATACGTGCACGTATTGCGTGCCAAATGCCTCCAAGGAATGCAGTATTCTCGTCTGCTATTTTGAAATTAAAAGAGCAGACTTGCGTGGGTCTAATATTTTTAGAATACCTTTTATTTCTTTTTATTGTTACATCAATGGTTACATTTTATTTTTGACTTTGGGGTTATTTGAAACAAAATTTAAAAATCAATTTTAATTCATGAATGAAATTTGAATAATTAAAATATACATTAAAGAGTGATGAATTATATTAAATGGTAGTGTCAGATGTGTAGCTAATACAAACGTATTGATATTGAAAGAAAACATGCAGCTTCGTGCACGTGAGAGATGTCTAGGTGTTGATAGATACTACCCAGGAACTCGAAAATATTCCACAAACATCAATATCACTGATTTTCAATGAACGCAGAAACTAAAAGAAAATTATGCAGTCTCCGTGTCTTTTCAGAGGGTGTCATTAGATATCCGGTAATTCGGGAAAATAAAAATACGATGAGTTCCAATTTTGAGTAAAAATTCCAAATTGTATTTGATTGTATTTTTCTGCATATTCTCGTACTGTGCATCGCCATTGAATTCTCATACTCAAGAGAGTGTCTGTTTGCAACTCAGGCGAATCATGCGAATACAAGGCTCCAGGAACAGGCCACCCATCATTAAATATTTGCTATGTACGTGTTGCGTCATGAAACATATTTTTTAATATTTTTTTAATGCAAAGAACTGTTCTCCTGTGTGTTTCTCTATATTTTACAATGTTACTGCAGAATTAGTGAAGACTGTTCTTATTAAAATATTTAATTTATTTTGTTGTGATACGAGAGTATTTTATATTCTCTATATTTATTATTCTATATTTGCATCTAACAATAATTCTTCTTTATATTATCATTCTCCGGTACAAATTTTTTTCCACGTGAGCTATTATTTCATATTATTTTACTCAATATTTCGCTTCAGATATCTGGGTATATCTCAATTTGGATATATAATGTCTGCCTTTACAACCGGGAGCGGTAGCTCAGCCCATCAACTGATGTCACTGCAGAGCCTCTGACCTGGCGGTCCTAGGTTCGAGTCCTCACGGCGGCAGAATTTTCGACACTAGCTTTTCAGCTGGGTTGAATTCAGTCGCTGTCTGGGGAAGAATTCTAGCGGCCAGCTGCTCTGATCGGTAGTGTGACGTACTGGGATAAAAAACACAGACGACTGTTCTGATTGATATTTACAATATATTTACAGTATATTTACAATTAATGTACAAAGATTACAATACAAAAATCTAACCCCTTGGCAACCTTTCAGTTCTCTTAGCCGCGAAACCCCGCGACCGTCCCTAGGCCTCGCCCAGAACCACTGCTTTGAAAGCAGCAAAAAGCAACGCGAGGTGCGAAGCTGTCGGACATAGAGTCCCGTAACTATACCAGTTACATGGCCTGTCGCCAAACCGATCTTCGACCCGAAGATCACGTGCAATGAATGCACTGGAGATACCTCTTGTCTTTCGACACCCAGCGTATCCCGTCAGGCGCCTCTCGGCGCGGCCTTAAATATCCGTTGGCTCGCCCCCACCCTTCAAGCAGCGGGCGTCATACGGCTCGCTGGCCAGCCCTTCCAGGGCTGCAACCGACATCTCATAGCCTCGCATCCGCGCGCGTCCCTTTCAGGGAATTTCCAGCCTGGATTCCTACGGGTTTTCCAGCCGGCGCAGCGACGCGCCGTGGCTTCCACCCCCATTGAGCATCCGGCTTAGCGCGGGTTTCCCCGAAGCGGCCCGGCGCGGCCGCGCGGCCGGCGCGGCCCGACGCCGCGGCGCCGACCCACGCGACGCTACAGACCCTCCCATGCCGGGGGGTGAGAATTTTTTTTCGCAGCAAAATATGCCCAGGAAAAAAATTCTGCTAGAGTTACCTGGTCGTGAGACCTTTACATCCAAATTTTTCATGAACATGAACATAATTATACCAGAATATTAAACCCTATTTAATCGAAATGTGTGAAATAACTCTCTGGGCTGTCCCCCCTCCCTTTTCACCTAAGCTATGTTGCCATTTACATTTAAACCTTACTCCTATATACATACATAAGTATTCTTGACGCATATAAATAACAGCAATAAAACATTTATTTACAAAATTATTTACATAGAATTTCACCGACATTTATACATGTCTTGAACGTGCGTGTTCCCTATTCTCGCCGGTGGATCAATTCACATCATCAAACATGCGACTAAGCGCATCTGCATTAACATTTTCTGAGCCCTTTTTGTGCCTGATGCGTAAATCGAGGTGCTGAATTAAAAGAGACCAGCGTAATAATCTGGGGTTTTGCCGGCCGTATTACGCACCAGACCAACGGATTGTGGTCGGTTTCGACCTTTCTTGTGGCCTGCCCGTCGAGATAAATCTTAAGTTTATCCAACCCCCAAATCAGCGCTAAACACTCTAGTTCTGTGGTGCCATAATTAATTTCGGCATCATTTAATTTACGGCTTAGAAAAACGACTGGTTGTTCTACTCCCTCGTCATTTACTTGGTAGAGAACCACGCCTAAGCCTCTCCGAGAAGCATCTGCCTGAACTCGAAATTCCTTGGTATAATCAGGTGCATATACCGCTGTTTTCTCACTGAGAGCTTGTCGCAGCTCATTGTAAGATTTTTCCCATGCCTCTGTCAGACGATTTTACCTTGGCGCTCGCGTCCTCGCAGCGATCAGTAAGCGCTGCCGCTTTCTCCGCAAACCCTGGTATCAAACGTCGATAGTATCCTACCAGACCGAGCAAAGAACGCACTTGTTTCTTTGACTCTGGTCTGGGAAAGTTCTGGATTGCTTGTATCTTGGCTTCGGCCGGCCGCAATTTCCCGTTACCGACTACGTACCCAAGATATTTTACGTTAGCCCGCGCAAAGAAGCACTTGCGCGGCTGCACTGTCAATTTGGCGGATTTTAATATACGAAAGACCGTATCGAGGTGTCGAATGTGTTCTTGCCAAGTGTTACTGAAAACCGCGATGTCATCAAGGTACGGTACCGCGAATTCTTGGCATTTATTCAATAAGGTGCCCATAATACGACAACATTGATAGGGACCGTTCTTTTTTCCCGAAAGGTAATCTAAGCGGCCGGTACGTGCGGAAGCTAGTCACGAACGCCGAATACCTTTGCGCCCTTTCCGTAAGACCGATCTGCCAAAAACATTTGCAAGGTCCAGTACATTATAATTTTGCTGCAGCTACCTGTTCTATCCGTTCTTCGAGATTGGGTAACGGAAAGTATTCGGTCTTAATAATTTCGTTGAGGCGCCTATAATCGATACAGGGCCGTGGTTTCTTGCCCGGTGCTTCAACCAATATCATGGGAGATGTATAATCACTCTCCGCCTCCACAATGATGTTGTCGCGAAGCATTCTATCGATTTCTTCCCGTAATATCTTAGCCTGCCTCGGCGATGTACGGTAGGGTACGCTTCGAACCACTTTGCTGGTATCAGTTAACTCGATATCCATGGTAGTAATATCTGTCAATCCGGGTTTTTCACTAAATATAGAACTGTACTTACAAATGACCGTTTTCAGAGCGTTGCGAAACTCAGGTTCGACCTCAGTCCCGCTCAGCATTTCTTCCGCGTCAAAGTCGCAACAATCCAATTTAAGCGCATAGCGATCTAGCGCGTCTTTGTCACCTGCGTCTGTCACAGACATAGAACTAAGCACATTCAAGTACTCTGTCCGCTGGTGGTATCTTTTAAGCATATTGATGTGATAGACGCGAGGTTCCTTCCGCCCTGGCATCTGGACCACATAGTTATGCTCCGAAATTTTCTCGCGAATCTCGCCCGGCCCTATCCACTGAACCGCGAGCTTCCGCGTCCTGTTAGGTGCGAGAACCAACACCTTAGCGCCTACCTCGAAAGTACGTGAGACCGCCTTCCGGTCATACCACACTTTACGTTTCTGCTGTTCTTCAGCCATTCTATTGTGAGCTAGGTCACGGGAGCGTTTCAAACGATTGATTAATTTGAATACATGCTCAACTACAGAACTTTCTTCACCTTCCGCAGTTCCCGCAAGCCTTTCATAAAGAAGTGTCATGGGGGTACGGAGATTCTTCCCGTACACCAATTCGGCAGGAGAAAAACCTAATGATTCGTGACACTCGTGCGCAACGCGACATAATAGCGGGAAGATGGCATTCCCAATCCGTCCCTGCCTCCAAACACAGAACCTTCATAAGCCGGTTCATAGTTCGATGCATTCTTTCGACTGCGTTTGATTGAGGTGATACGGCGAACTTCTCACCAGTTTAATGCCAAACCGCTCGGCGAATTCCGCTGTCAAAGCACTTGTGAAGCAGGTGCCCTGGTCGTTTGCAATTCGCGTGGAAATCCTATTCTACTGAATAATTCTAATAATGCTTCAATTACAGTGACCGAAGTTAGGTCCCGTATCGGAATAGCCTCGGGATACTTCGTGGCTAAACACATCGCCGTTAAAATAAACTTGTTTCCGGTGACCGATTCTGGAAATGGGCCACACGCGTCGACATTCACTTTCTCGAATGCCTCGCCCGTTATAGGAACAATTTTTAAAGGCGCGCGAAGTTTTCGCCGCCGTTTCCTACTCGCTGGCAACTGTCGCTTCGCACATAGTTTTCAATATCCTTATTACAATTCGGCCAGAAGAAATATTTGGCCATGGCATCTTTGCTTTTTGTGACTCCCAAATGGCCGTGAGCAACTTCGTGACAAAGTTTTAAGATCGTGCCACGATACACCCGCGGTATTACTAACATAGAGAACTGCTCTCCGCGCTTACTATGCCGGACACGCTTACTATGCCGGACACGAAACAATGGCCGTTTTTCGCAACATAATCGTGCCGATCCGTCTCGGGTCCTTCCGCACGCTCAATCAACGGCGCGAGCTCCTTGTCTTGTCTCTGAGCTGTTTTAAATTCGGTGGGGTCCAAACGAGCCAAAGCAATGCTACCGAAATCTAATTCAGATTCCTGATCGTCTGATTCCGAGTTGCCCGGGGCGTCGACCTCGCCCTGACCAACTCTATTTTCATCCTCGGTTTCCTTGGAAACGCTTACCTGGAACGCGTCCGGCCCGCGGTCGGTTCCCTTACTCTCGTCTATTGTCTGAGGCGCTTCGTCTGCCGCATTGTTCGCACCCCGGGGCCCCTCCGCCCTTTCGCGCTCAGCAACTGCTTGCGCCCTAGTCCGTACAGCGCAGATAGGCTGTGGTTCTAGAAACCTTGCTTTATCTCCTTCAAAATCGTAGCAGAACGATTACTAAAAATGTAATAAGGCAAGTCGCAGTTCTTGGCGACTGCGGCTTCTGTAACAAGAGTACCGAATGGCCCTACTATCTCTACCTTGGCTACCGGTAGATTTTTCGGCGCGTCGTCCAGGGGCTGCTGAACCCATACGGACTCGCCGGTGTATTGTGTCGGCGTGACGTGCTTTGCATTGATGACGTCAATCGTCGCACCCGTATCACGGAGACAGGTGACTGTTTCGCCGCAAATTTTGGCAAGAAATGTGTGTGGAGACAATAACTCTGGCGCACTAGCGTCGGCCACGTGACATCTTCTCGCTAGGTTTATTGTTATATTGAGGACAATATCTTTTTATGTGACCTGGTTTTTACACAGTAACACGTCCGTTCTTGCGGCTTTTCGAACTCCGCGTTACTAGCTACCTTCGGCACTGCAGTTTTGGAAGTGGTCGGCGCGCTTTCCGTCACCTTCGGCCATTTCCGTTCGCCTGCCTGCTCTTTATTGCTGAACCGCGAGAATTCCTTCTTATATCCGCTAGCCGGTTGTTTTCGTAGGTGTCCCGCCTTCGTGCCAAATCTTGGGACGCAGAAACCTCACACACATCAATGAAATGGTCACGCATAACCGCCGGCACCTTCCGCTTCATCTGGTCTGTTACAATGAGATCTAGCAATTGCTCAAATGTTTCTACCTTTAAACCTGAGATCCATTTTTTACAATAACTAGCTAATTCACGTGCATAGACGTTCAAGTGGTCTTTGCACCTTTTACGTGACTACAAAACATCTGACGGCACTTTTCCGCCGTAAACTTGAACATATCTAATAGTTGTTCTTTAATTAGGTCATAATCTTGATCCGGTGTATCGGATCCTACTACGAGCCAGTTGTTCACCTCATTAGGAAGTAAACCCATTAAATGCTTACCCATTCGACCGGCGCAATGCCAAGCTGGCGAGCATGCGCTTCGAAAACACTTAAAAACAACGTAATATCGTCGCCTTCGCCTTTGAATTTGTCCATGACTTGGCTGATGCGAATTAGTTCGATTTCCGTGTCGCTACTACCTTGGATCACGCGTGGAGCCTGATTCGTTAGTTTAAGCTTTTCAAGTTCAAATTGCCGTTCTTCGCGTATTCTTTCCTGCTCTCTCTCTTCGCGTATTCTTTCCTGCTCTCTCTCTCTCTCTTCACGTGTTCTTTCCTGCTCGCGTATTTCTGCGACCTGTTCTTTTTCTTGGTCAGCGAGTTGTTTCACGAATGATTCCTCGTACTGCTCGCTTTCCGTAATGATCGATTTAAGTTTAACCACGGTCTCGTTCCCTTCTAATGTTTCCCCCATCTCCATCGCGACCCTAACAAGCACCTCTTTCATAACCCGCTAAGAAAGCCATTTTGCCTGAATTGATCCCCAGCCAGAACAAAAACACACTTACGTTCAGTTGACCTCAGTGTCGCGTCAGCTGCCTGGATCAGTTTTCTGGCCTCCTTCCTTCCTCTCGTCCGGGATGTCTCCTTCCAGTGGTACCAATATCAGCTCGTTCCAGTACCAATATCAGCTGCTCCAGTTCCAGTACCAATATCAGCTCGTTCCAGTACCAGTTCCAAGTTTTAGAAAAGAAAGGTTCCGAGTCGGATTGTACCGCCCCGAAACTACCGTACCGAAACACCGCACTTTCGGTTTCTCGTGGCGTGCGCGACGCTGCCGGCGCCACGTATTTACGACGCGTGTGCACGTTTAACTGCGTACACTGTCTTTACGCGTGCTGTTCTGATTAATCAGCGCGCACCGATGACTCTGATGCCGCACTGATGTCCCCGCGGACTGCTGCAGACTTCCGCGTTCCCCGTTCGTTGCGAACGTAGTAACTGCTTCCACTAAGCTGATTGATAGACGTGAGTCTTTGATCTGTTGTAACCAATTATTAACTGCAATTGGCACAACCACCCGGTGTGAGTTCTAAACACCACTGCAACCAATTTTGAACACAATTGCAACAATTGGCGCAGGCACTCCGGCGTGAATTTAAACCGTCCACCGTTTTAAAAAAAAATGGAGGAATTGGTGCGGGCACGACGTGAGTTTTCGATAACCGCTGCCACCAGTTTTAGAAAAGAAAATGGCAGGAATTGGTGCGGGCACCCCGACGTGAGTTTTCAATAACCGCTGCCACCAGTTTTAGAAAACAACAATGGCAGAATTGATGCGGGCGCCCCGACGTGAGTTTTCAATAACCGCTGCCACCAGTTTTAGAAAAGAAAGGTTCCGAGTCTGTGACGTACTGGGATGAAAAACACAGACGACTGTTCTGATTGATATTTACAATATATTTACAGTATATTTACAATTAATGTACAAAGATTACAATACAAAAATCTAACCCCTTGGCAACCTTTCAGTTCTCTTAGCCGCGAAACCCCGCGACCGTCCCTAGGCCTCGCCCAGAACCACTGCTTTGAAAGCAGCAAAAAGCAACGCGAGGTGCGAAGCTGTCGGACATAGAGTCCCGTAACTATACCAGTTACATGGCCTGTCGCCAAACCGATCTTCGACCCGAAGATCACGTGCAATGAATGCACTGGAGATACCTCTTGTCTTTCGACACCCAGCGTATCCCGTCAGGCGCCTGTCGGCGCGGCCTTAAATATCCGTTGGCTCGCCCCCACCCTACAAGCAGCGGGCGTCATACGGCTCGCTGGCCAGCCCTTCCAGGGCTGCAACCGACATCTCATAGCCTCGCATCCGCGCGTCCCTTTCAGGGAATTTCCAGCCTGGATTCCTACGGTTTTCCAGCCGGCGCAGCGAGGCGCCGTGCTTCCACCCCATTGAGCATCCGGCTAGCGCGGGTTTCCCGAAGCGGCCCGGCGCGGCCCAGCGCGGCCCGGCGCGGCCCGGCGCGGCCCGACGCCGCGGCGCCGACCCACGCGACGCTACAATTCTATATTTGCATCTAACAATTCAATGTTAAACACGGCTACCCAATGTCCTCTTCGTAAATGTAACATACTTCTTCTTTATATTATCATTCTCCGGTACAAATTTTTTTCCACGTGAGCTATTATTTCATATTATTTTACTCAATATTTCGCTTCAGATATCTGGGTATATCTCAATTTGGATATATAATGTCTGCCTTTACAACCGGGAGCGGTAGCTCAGCCCATCAACTGATGTCACTGCAGAGCCTCTGACCGGGCGGTCCTAGGTTCGAGTCCTCACGGCGGCAGAATTTTCGACACTAGCTTTTCAGCTGGGTTGAATTCAGTCGCTGTCTGGGGAAGAATTCTAGCGGCCAGCTGCTCTGATCGGTAGTTTTGCGTGGTTTCTCCGATCAACACCAGGCGAATGCCGGAGCAGTACCCTACGAAACGGGCTACGGACCGCGCGCCATCTGTTCTTCCTGTTCCTTGTCCTATCCTTTCCTCTTACACACACACTTACACTAACATGCACTACACTACCACATATTCCGGGAGACCGGTCGGTAGCTTAGAGATTGTCTGGGGCGATGCCCCGCTGGTGGGAGAGTCCTGGTTAGGGGGAAACCCCACTAGCCGACGGTAGGTCGGTGCCGGATTTCGCCATCCAGCGGGGGAAGATCACCGCCATCTCCCGAGAAGAAACAAGCACTATACTAACGGGACTAATGACCAAAGCAGTTGACGCGCCGGAAAACACAAAAAAATCAATCAATCAATCAATCCAACAATCTGTCTTTACATATCAAAATTGAGATATTCCCAGATATCTGAAGGGAAATTATTCATGACAAAAATAATGTTGGAAAATCATTAATAATGATCAAATAATGTTGCTAATCATTCATGATAAAAAGTAATGTTGGAAATACAATCTAGAATAAGGATGAAGTCCAACATGTAGCTAAGAAAACGCAATGAATGAGACAAGTGCAATATTTCGATGGATACAGAAATGACCGGGGGAAACGTTGATTTATTATTATTATTATTATTATTATTATTATTATTATTATTATTATTATTATTGATGGCTTACATTCTAAATTTCCTAAAATTAAACTGAAAACTAATTCGGGTGAGGAAATCTTGTCCAGACACCTCTAAAATCAATCTCTTTCGGCAAATTTGGTTAGGAATGCCTGGTACGGATATCTATTTTTTAATCTGGTTCTATGAGAAGTTTCCCGGAGTCTGAAATTGTCTAGGTGTGAAATTTGAGGTATAGAGTGATAGAGCTGGATTGAGAGATATGTCATATGGTGTTGTATAGAGTCAATTTAAAATTCTTTGCCGAGTTGTGAGTTTGAGACAAACCAAGGAGCATTGGTGATAGTTCTAAGAAACTGATTTTGGACTATTTGGAGCTTGTTTAGGTTTGTTCTTGCAGCGGAGATCCAAACTAGACAGGCGTAAAGGAGGAGTGGACTAATGATACTTTTATAGACGAATATGGCGGTTGGGGGAGGGGAAACGTTGAGACGAACGACATCCGCGTCGACCGGCGGCCGCCATCTTTTTGCTCGCGCAACCGACCGGTGGCAGTGGGCTGAAGGGGCGCGAAGCGTCCGCCGCGGGCAGCGAGGCGAGAAAAGGGGGCGGGGCGATAAGGCTGGCGGAGAGGGCGCCCAGGGAGTCGGGCAGCGGCTAATTCCTCCCTCGCGTGCCGAGCGAAGGGCCCCAGGGAGCGCCGTTGGCCGGTTCCCACGCCCGCGGCCCATTGACCGAAATTCTACCTCCGCCATTAAGGGCCGGCGGATGAGCAGCGCTCTCCACGGCGATGAGAAAACCCTTCTGGCAGAATGGCTTAGAAATACGTACATGAAGTGTTAGTCCTACTTCTGAAATTAAATGCTGTTAATAATAATAATAACAATAATAATAATAATAATAATAATAACTGCAACAACAACATTTGGAAGTTGCATGAAATCTCCCATTTCCCCATGGTTATATCCGTTGAAGGAGTCGTCATCAGGAACTTTAAAAGAAATGTGGAGAATTTAGATATCAAAAATATGTTTGATGAAGCCCAAAAAGCCTATTCAAACTTGTCAACCTTCTTCAAAAATGTCATATTGTCAGGAAATTCCTAAATGCGTGACATTCATGTAGGTCAGGATGAATTTCCTTCCTGCGCAGTCCGAGCCTAGTCATATAACATCAATTGGACAGGTGATAGATTTCCCTGCTAAAGCAGAGAAAATGTGAATGGTATTAATAATAATAATAATAATAATAATAATAATAATAATAATAATAATAATAATAATTAAAAATTAATAAATCCAGGAAGGATATCAGCCATCTGTCAGCGGACTTCGCAGGGGAAGGAAAAGTACCTAAGAAAGTTATAAATGGGATACGGTTAATTGTTAAAAGAATGAAATTGCGAATGAACCTTAAGGATCTGGATAAGAGACTGAAAGATGAGAGGAACGTCTGAAACAGAGAATAGCTGCACTCGGCGCAAGAATTAGGCGTTATGATGAAGCAGCAAAGAGACGCCATCAACAGTCAATGAAAAACAACACTGGGGAATCTGTTCCCATAATGACAGTAAAACGACAAACCCTTTTAAAAAGAAGCCCTTCAACCCCAAATGTCTTTTTTGGTTGCGAAATAGTGGAGCGGGGTTTGGGTTGAGAAAAGCGACGATATATAGCAAACCAAACATTTTTCAAAAAGTTTTCGAAATTTCAAACCCCGGCATTTTTCCCAGGCTGAACAACCGCCTTTTTCTCAGCGGTTTTGGAAACCCGGCCTTTCAGGCTCCATTTGAAAATTGATGCAAAATTACGTATGCAACCATCATCATATTAAAAAAACTACTCAATTGAACTTAATGCCTCGAAAATTTTAAGGGCGAAAAGGGAATTGGTTGGTAATAAAAATTCGCTAAACAGAAATACGACTGGGTGACCAGTTTGCAACTGAATAAAATGCCCCAAACCCTTGTGGTTTCCCCAAGACCGGGCCCAAAAACATGGCAATTTCTGGATAGATGGAGTATCAAGAGGCAATTCTCACAAAGTTAATGGTTTTTTCCAATACAACCCCGTGTAAAAGAAATGAAAATTCAAAACAATTTGAGCGTTATCTTCCAATTTTTCCTGTTTTTTACAAAAACCCCCAAGACCTTATTGGAAACATAAAAAAATCAACAGTTTCTTAACGAAAATTATCAATTAAATGGATTTTTCCTTTTTAAAATCAAATCAACCCTAATATAGTTACTAAACGCTTTTTAAACCTTTTCAAGTTATCTGGTAACCCCTTGGATATTTTTAAAATGAAAATTCCCCAAAATTGAATCCCTTTTGACGCTCTCAAATTGGTTATTTTGCAAGGGGAATTAAATTAAATTGGTTTTACCTAAACGAAATATTGTCTTTTGCCCCCATTTAAGATGTTACTGTTTTCAGGTGAAAAAAAAGTTTATCCCCAGTTAATTTATGATTGAGAAAATTTATCAACTAAAACTCTCTTTTTGAAATTTTTTTAATATGTTTTCAATGTAAAAAATTATTTTTTTAAAATTTGGATATATTTGATATTTTTATATTATGTTAAAGAATATATTTTTTTTTATAATTTGATTTATTTTGGAGCTATATCAAGGGAATACTTTTATAAAACTTTTTCCCATTGTCAAACGATTGCCCATCAAAAGTCCATTGAATAATTGAACGTTGAAAAAGTTAAATTTTTTTTAAATTTTTAAAAATAAAAAAATACAAAATAAACCACCCCGATTTCCCCGACTCGGGAACTGGTTTTCCCCCCTGTAATATTAAACATTATTTTAATTATTTTTTTTTTATTATTATTATTATTATTTCTTTTGCCCTCCTCCAATTTTTTGGGGAATACCCTGATCAGTGCTCTAGGTTCATCGACCCTTAGAAAACACGACGATTTTTTCTCTCAGATTTTCAATCAATTATTCTAAATTTACATCAGGTTCTCCTTTTCCATTTCCCAGTATTTCTGCTTTTGCTTTTGATCTACCTTATTCTTCTTATTCTTACTTATCTTTGGTTTGAAAAAAAATTTGGGATCTCCGTAACCCCCCGGGGCTGAGTTTCATTTTCCCAAATTTCAGGCGAAAAAACGGTTTTCATTAATATTCGAAGATAATTCCCATTTTTTCTAAAATTAAGTTAATTCCTCAAACTAAAATATTGAATAAAAAATAAAGTGATATAAAAAAGTTGGTGTTGAAGGGAAACATCAGGGAAAAGGCCCCAAAAATTTTTCTTTTTTTCCTTTAAAAATGATTTTATTACAGGCTTTTCTTTCAACATTCATGTAGTATAGATTGGGTTTAGGAACGGAAATTTTAAAAATGTCAAATTTCATTCTCTCCATACCCCGTTGCAGTTTCAACTTTTTTTTTTAAAAAAAAAGGAATAAATGAAAGGTCAAACTCTTCTTGGCATTCAAAGCGGCAAAAAATGCTTCCCCCAACCCAAAAAATGACGTGATTTTAAAATGAAAAATTTGTTAATATTCCCCCTTTTTAAAATATATCTAAATCACTGAACAAATGAGTTATTTTCGCTAGTCGTTATTATTTTGTATAGTAAGAAACTTTCCCAAAAATTTTTAAAAAATTTCTTATAAAAAAATAATTTCATATAGCACTCAGTTTTTTGCAAACCAACAGATGATCAAAAGGTTCGATTGATGAAAAAAAGCGATCAAAAAAAAAAATAAAAAACAAACAGTAAAAAATTTATTTGCGTATCGTCGGGAAACGTTCGTGAACCAAAAATTGCAAAATCCTAAAAAAATGGACCAGCAGACGATTTCCGTAGCACCCTTCCCCGGACTCCCCGCAGAAAAAGAGAAAATCGCCCGGAGGTCGAATTTTTTTTTTAGCGGAGCTGAAAGAAACATTGGAGCAGACACGAAGCCACCCCCTTTCCCCGGATCGCATTTTCCCCATGAAAAACCCCCCTTTTACGCCGACAGCGATAAAAGGCCCCGGCGCTTCCAAGACCGCAGACGGTTTCTTTCCTACTCGACTTTTTCCTTTTTCCCCCCTTCTTTTGCTCCTCTATTTTCCCTCTGTTCTCCCCTCAAAGTGTCCGAGACGCGGTAAAGGAAGTTTCTTTAATATCAAAATTTGTTTGTAAAGTTGGGGTTTGCGTCGGAACAAGGGCCAGTGTTACTCTCCTTTGAAAACCCCGATTACAAGTCCACCCCGGAAACCCCCCTCCCATCCGAATGATAACTTTCGAAAACCCTCAACCCCTTACTTTCTTTTTTCCCCGGTGAGAGAGGGGGAATGTACAGTGTTTATTGTAAAAAATTTCCAATTTGATTTAAAATTTAAAGGTTTTGCTATTTGCAAATTCTAAAATGCCACAAATTAAATAGTAATTAGCAATATTATTTTAAGATATTTTTCCCAAATCAAGACCATGGCTTTTGGGGTTCAAACCTTGGGTGAAAATATTTAAATAAAGGTTTGAACAAGTTTGCACCTTTTTACTAGGCTGCATGTTTTTATATAATAGAAAGGATCTTGAGTAAAATATAGTTTTTAGAAATGTGTAAAAATAAAAAACATTAAAAAAAAAACCCAAAGAGACACTCGTTAAAATTTTATAAAACCCCTTTCCCCTTTAAACCCTTTGGATCGAAAATTGGGACGTTAAAAGATAAACAAAAGAAATTAAAATGCGAAGAATTTCCCCAAGTGTTGTAACTTTTTTATTAGATCATAAGAAAATATAAATTTTTAACTTCCAAAAAGAGTCAAAAAAGAATTGGTATGCCCATTTATAAAAAAGAAGAAACCAGACCCCAAAAAATAATAAATTATGTCCCGCTTGGAAGAAAGTGGGAAGATCAAAGACGGGGAGGATTAAAAATCTAAACGTTAAAGAAAAACCCCCTCAGGCCTAATCCTTGATTTGAAGAAGAATTTTAAAATGCCCAGAATGTCAATAAGTGTAGATACGAAAATGTTTCTATTCTTTTTTATTTATTTTATCCATTTATTTGAACATATATTTGTATTTGTAACTTTGCTAGAAAGTGAATTGTTGTTTCTTGAAGTCATTTCCATCCATACAAACCTAATGTGTTCATTTACGCCAAAGGCCCAGTGTATATTTCTAATGGTCTTAATTTTATAATATTAAGCAAACTGAACCAGTACACAACTAAATAAAACTTACAAATCCTAACCAGAAAGTGAACTGAAGAAAAAAATCAAGACGATTTCTAGAACTAAATATAAACTAAGATTAAACAGTAAAGTTGGAAAGCCGACAAAGTGATGAAATGATGCTGTATCATACAAATTTCCTAATACATGCATATTCTGTCCCAAAAAGTCCCCTTTTAAAAATGTTTTTTAGAATCTTGGTGGTTCTCATCATTTCTCCTTGTATTTTGAAGGAAACCAAAACCAACCATAACATGGTCATTTCCGTTTTCTTTTCAGTTACCATTTTCTTTCCTAGAGACTTACTATTTGACTTATCCTTTGCTAAATTTACAGCGCTGTTTAATAAAGGATAATCTAACAAAAGTACATTTACACTTACAATAATAAATTAAATATTTTGGGTTAAAAATTTTTTAATACATTACCCCTTTTACACCATTTCTACTGAATAAAGATAATTTCGGATAAACTTTATTTAGACATATAATGTCTGATTTAAATTTATTTTTTAGTTTAAAAATTTAGATGGAATGTATTATTATTTAAAAATCAAAAAAATGCCCAAAAAACTAAGTCTTGTATGTAAATAGATGCCCCCTTAAAAAAAATTTTCAATTCAGGCATGATCACCAATAAATTAACATCACTTAGGAAAAAAAGTATTACAAAATTATACATTAATTGTATCCTTATTTTCTGCGGGGCGCGTTCCAAATTTAATATTTGCATTTTTTTTTTACCCTTTGGCCATATCCTTAAATTAAATTTGGAACAGCTTTTTTCAGAGCTTTTTCAGGTCAAAGAATCTTGCGCGTGCCCTCCCCCGGCAACCACTGGCGCCGTGGTAGAAACTCCAGCCTCTTTTCCCCCACTTTTCAGTGGCGTGCCAAATGGGTTCAGAAGCCCCAAAAAGACAAATCCCCATTCAGTTGGTCGCCCTTCTCACTTTTTTTGATTCAATGTCTGGGGCTGATCAACGGGGCCCAAAAGTTAGCAAATTTTCCGCCCAGGGACGGGAGTCCTGGGCGAAAAATGTCAACCCCTTTGGCTCAATTCTTTTCTTAAAAATTTTCTTAGCCCTAATATCCGTTGCGGAGGGGCCGTGCATCAACTGATGTCAGTGCAGTGCCTCTGAGTGGGAGGTTCTAGGTTCAAGTTCCAATTGCGGCAGGATTTTCGGCACTTGCTTATCAACTAGACCGAATGTGTTGGGGGAAATTCTAGGGGGGTCTCTGATGTAGTTTTCGTGGTTTCTCCGTAAACCCGGGAAACCTGGAACATACCCCCCAAAGGGCCCCCGGCCCCGGCGGATTTTTCCTTCGTTCCTTGTCCTTTCCCCCCCTTCTACAAACTTACACTTACATGCATCCACACATGCCGGAGCCGGTGGGGTTTTAAATTTTCCCCGGATGGGCGTGCTCCCGGAGATACCTTGTGACGTACTAGGATAAAAAAACACAGACGCTGTTCTGATTAAAACAAATATTTACAGTATATTTAAAATTTAAATTACAAGATTAAAAATAAAAACTAACCCCAGGAAACCTTTCAGTTCTCTGCCGCGAAACCCCGCCCTCCCTGGCCTCGCCCAAAACCCTCTTCGAAAGCAGAAAAAAGCAACGGGTGAAGCGTCGGACATGGGGCCCCGAACTATTTTAGGCCTGCCCCAAAGATCTTAGAGATCCCCAAATTTGTTACTGGAATACCTCTCGTCTTTCGCCCCCGGTATCCCCCCGGGGCCCTTGGGCCCGGGCCTTTAAATACCCGCTGGCTCGCCCCCCCTACAACGCGGACCCCTACGGCTGCTGGCCGCCCGGGGCTGAAACCCGACATCTCTTACCCTCGCTCCGCGCGCGCCCTTTTGGGAATTTTCCAGCCGGGATTCTGGGTTTTTCCACCGGCGCAGCGGGGGCCCGGGGCTTCCCCCCCATTGGGCATCCGGCGGGGGTTCCCAACCCCGGGGCGCCCCCCGGGGGCCCGAGCCGCGGCGCCGACCCCCGCCCTACAGACCCCCCCATGCCGGGGGGGAAAATTTTTTTCGGCAAAATACCCAGGAAAAAAATTCTGCTAAGTCCGTCGGGGACCTTCTCCAAAATTTTTTTGAAAATGAACATAAAAATTAAAAATTTAAAACCCTATTTAATGAATTTGAAATAAATTTTGGGGGTTTCCCCCCCCTTTTCCCAAGCTATGTTGCCATTTTCATTTAAACCTTACTCCCATATACCATAAGTATTTTAGCATCTTGAATTAAAATATCCTGAAATAAAAAATTTTCTTTACGAAATATTACATAATAATTCTTGACCATCTTGCATTATGAAATCCAAATATAAATACAAAACATTTACTTAAGTAACATAATTGTAATTTTAATACATCATGTCCGTTCTTAATGTTTTTTGAAAATGTATGTATTTAAAATAAAAATATAAGGAAAAAAAAAATTTTAAGTTTAAAATTATTTATGAATTTACCCGACATTTATACATCATGGTGCGTGTTCTTTCTGGGTTTGGGTCAATTCCCTCATCAAAATGCGATAGCGCATCCATTAACATTTCTACCCTTTTTTCCTGATGCGTAAATCAAGGTGCTGAATTAAAAAAGACCACGTAATAATCGGGGGTTTTGGGCCGTAACCCCAAAACCCGGTTTGGTCGTTTCGCCTGGTTTGGCCTGCCGTCGAGATAAATCTTAATTTTTCAACCCCAAATCAGCGCTAAACACTCGTTCTTGGTGCCAATTAATTTCGGGTTATTTAATTTCGGCGAAAAACGACTGGTTGTTCTATTTTGTCATTTAGGAGAACCACGCCCAAACCTCCCAGAACATCTGCCTGAACTCAAATTCCTTAACAGGGTTTTCCGCTGTTTTCTCACGGGGCTTTTGCAATGTTTTTCCCCTGTCGTCAGACGTTTTTCCTTTTCCCGGTCCTCGCAGCGCATCAAACGCTGCCGCCCCCGCAAACCCTGGGATCAAACGTCGATGGTTCCCGGGGCCACAAAAAACCCCTTGTTTTTTTGACTTGGTCGGGAATTCTGTTGCTTTTTCTGGGGGCCGGCCCAATTCCCCTTACCGACTACTCCCAAGATATTTTACGTTAGCCCGCCCCAAAAAGCACCCCGGCTACTAAATTTTGGGGGATTTTAATATACGAAAAACCATCAGGTGTCAATGTTTCTTTCCAATGTTACGAAACCGCGATGTCATCGTCTACCGCGAATTTTTGGCTTTATTCAATGGTGCCCAAAGACAACATTGATAGGGGCCGCTTTATTCCCAAAAAGGGAACTAAGCGGCCGCGTGCCGGAAACTGGGACGAACGCCGAATACCTTTGCCCTTTCCGAAGACCGTCTCCAAAACTTTTTAAAAGGGCAGTATTTTAATTTTGCTGCAGCTACCTTTCTATCCTTCTTAATTTAACGGGGAAAATTCTCTTTAAAAATTTCGTTGAGGCCCTATAATCGATACAGGGCCGTGTTTCTTGCCCGTTCCAAAAAAATATCATGGGGGCGTATAATCACTTCCCCCTCCCCCAATGATGTTTCGCGAAACATTCTATCATTTCTTCCCCTAATATCTTAGCCTGCCTCGGCGATGCTTGGTACCTTCGAACCCTTTGCTGGTATCAGAACTGATATCCATGGTAGTTTTCTGTCAATCCGGGTTTTTTACTAAATATAGAACTGCCAAAATAGTTTTTAGGCGTTGCGAAACTCAGGTTGACCTCATCCCGCTCAGCATTTCTTCCGCTCAAAACCAAACAATCCAATTTAAGCGCAGGGGATCCGGGGTTTTTGTCCCCCGTCTTCGACGTGAACTAAGCACATTAAGTACCGTCCGCTGGTGGTATCTTTTAAGCTATTTTGGGTAGACGCGGGTTCCTTCCGCCCCCCCCCTCTGGACCAAATTGCTCGGTTTTCTCGCAATCTCGCCCGGCCTATCCACTGAACCCGGACTTCCGGTCCTTATAGAAACCAAAACCTTAGCGCCTATCTCGAAAATACGTAGACCCCCTTGGTCTACCAATTTACTTTCTTTTTTCTTCCCATTTCTGAGGATCGGGCTTCAAACGATTGATTAATTTTAATACATGCTCAACTGGGAACTTTCCACCTTCCGCACCTCAATCAACGGCCAGCTCTTTGTCTTGTCTCAGCCTTTAAATTCGGGGGTCCAAACGGAAAAAAATGCTGAAACTAATTCAGATTCCCGATCGTCGATTCGATTTCCCGGGGGGACCCGCCCCGACCAACTCTTTTTTATCCCCGGGTTTCCCCAAACGCACCGGAACGTCGGCCCCCGGTCGTTCCCCACTCCGTCCAGCGGGGGCGCTTCTTGCCAGTTGCCCCGGGGGCCCCCCGCCTTTCCCCTCAGCAACTGGCGCCCCAGTCCAAGCGCAGATGGCTGTGGTTCTAAAAAACCTTGCTTTATCTCCTTAAAAACGTAGCGAACGATTACTAAAAAAGTAATAACAGATCGCAGTTCTTCGCGACTGCGGCCTCTTAACAAATAGAATGGCCCCCTATTTTACCCCAAACCCGGGGATTTTTTGGCGCCCTCCCGGGCTGCAACCCCTACGGACTCGGTGTATTTTTAGCGGACGTGCTTTTATTTGCGTCAATCTCGCACCGATCCGAGACGGTGACTGTTCCCCAAATTTTGGAAAAAATTTTGTGGAACAATAATCGGGGCACTGGCCCGGGAGGGACATCTTTCGCAGGTTTATTGTTAAATTGGGGACAATATCTTTTTTGACCTGGTTTTTAAAAATCCGTCCCTTCTTGCCTTTTTAACTCCGCTTATAGCTACCCGCACCCGTTTTTGGGAAATGGGCGGCGCGCTTTCCGTCACCTTGGTTTCCGTTCGCCTGCGTGCTTTTATTGCCCAACCCGGGAAATTCCCTTCATCCCTGCCCGGGTTTTTTTCCGGTGTCAGCCTTCTGCCAAATCTTGGGGGCCGAAAACCCCACCCCCATCAAAAAATGGTCCCAGGGCCCATTCCCCTTCATCTGGTCTGTTTGAATCAGCAACCAAAAGCACCTTTCCCCGAATCCCTTTTTTTAATAACTAGCTAATTACGGGATAGACGTTCCAAGTGGTCTTTTCACCCTACTAAAACCAGGGCCTAAATGCCTTCTTTGCGTATTTTTCCCGCTCTCTCTCTTTGCGTATTCTTTTCCCGCCCCTCTCTCTTCCTGTTCTTTCCTGCTCGCGTATTTCGCGACCTGTTCTTTTTGGTCGGAGTTGTTTCACGAATGATTCCTCTACTGCTCCTTTCCAATATGATTTAAGTTTAACCACGGTCTCGTTCCCCGCTTTTCCCCCTCCCATCGCGCCCCAAAAAATCTTTCCCATAACCCGCTAAGAAAACCATTTTTCCGATTGATCCCACGAACAAAAAAACCACTTCGTTGCCGGGGTCGCGTCAGCCCCTTTGGGTCCGTTTTCGGCCCCCTTCCTTTCTCGTCGGATTCTCCCTTATGGACCAATATCAGCTCGTTCAGTCTATCGCTGCTCCGTTCCAGTACCAAATCAGCTGTTCCAGCCAGTTCCCAAATTTTAGAAAGAAAAGGGTTCGGTGGTTTAGCCCGAAACACCGTACGAAAAAAACCCCCTTTCGGTTTCTCGTGGGGCCGGCCGCCGGCGCGACATTTGACGCGGGGCACGTTTTAAATGCGTCACGTCTTTACGCGTCTGTTTTTTAATCGCGCGCACCATGCTTGATGCCGCCGATGTCCCCGCGGACGCGGCTTTCCCCGTTCCCCGTTCGTTGCGAAAGTAGTAACTTTCCCCCTAAACGTTGATGACGAGTCTTTGATCTTTGTAACCCAAATTTTTAACCAATTTGGGACAACCACCCGGGTGATTCCAAAAACCCGCAAACCAATTTTTAACTACAATTGCAACAATTTGGGGCAGGCCTCGGCGTGTTTGATATCCGCTCCCCTTTTAGAAAAAAAAAGGGGTTGGGGGACCCCCGACGGAGTTCGTACCCCCTGCCACCAGTTTAGAAACAAAATTGGAGGGTCGGGGCCCGACGGGTTTTCGATAACCCCGGCCCAGTTTTGAAAACAAAAAGGCAGAATTGTGCGGGCGCCCCCCCGTGAGTTTTCAACCGCTGCCACCAGTTTAGAAAAAAAAAATGGCGGATTGATGCGGGGGCCCCGACGGGGTTTGTAACCGCGCCACCAGTTTTAGAAAAAAAATGGCAGGAATGATGGCGCCCGACTGAGTTTTCGATAACCCTGCCACCAGTTTTAGAAAGAAGGTTCCGAGTCTGGCGTACGGATGAAAAAAAAAGACGACTGTTCTGATTGATATTTACAATATATTTGGTTTTTTACAATTTGTACAAAAATTTCAAAAAACCCCTTTTGGCCCTTTAGTTCTCTTAGCCCCGACCGCGACCCTCCCTGGCCCCGGAAAACCCCGCTTCGAAAGGCGCCGGTGGGGGTTGGACATGATCGTAACTATGTTACCCCTTGAAAACCCATCTTTGCCGAAAATCACGTGCAATATGCACTGGAATACCCCTCGTCTTTCGACCCCAGGGATCCCGCCAGGGCCCCTCGGCGGCCTTAAATATCCCGGGTCCCCCCTCAACGCGGACGTCATACGGCTCGGGGCCCCCCAGGGCTGCAACCGAAACTCTTGCCCGATCCGCGCGTCCCCCTTTTAAATTTGCCGGGTTCCCCGGTTTTCACCGGGGCAGCGGGGTGGCTTCCACCCCCTTGAGCATCCGGCAGCGCGGTTTCCCCAAGGGCCCGGCGGGGCCGCGCGGCCCGAGCCGCCGCCACCACGCCACCTGGCTAAATTTAAAAAAAAATTTTAAACAAAATCTGGAACCGTTATTTTAAATTTGGAAAAATTTCCCGAGCTATGAAAGTACCCCGAAAATTTAAAAAATCGGGATCAAAAGAAGAAACGCCGCTAAATCGATTGCACAAAATCAATTTTAAAATTGGCTGAACGGTTTTTGTTAGTTTTTCCGTCGGCCCGGGGAGGCGTGAGTTCTTGATTTGCCGTCTTCGATTTTCTATTGGGGCCGCCCGACAAAAAATGGGTTCTGGGTACCCCAAGGTTGGCAATTTTTCCTAAAATTTTTCACAAATTTATCCTTTTTTTTGTTACCAGGGGCCGTAATGATTTTCTGCCAACAACCCCCTTTTTCCCCCAACAGAACGTATAATAAAAAGAGTGGCACCCCCATGTCTGCTATGCGTTGGGGGGGCAGGCGTGTGGGGAATTTTCTACTCAGGAAAATAACAATTGAACTTTCTGCTTCCCCCTGCCTTTCAAAAATATGTTTTTTTGTTTTTTTGGGGTTTTGTTTTCCCCATTATTTCTTCATTTTTTTCTTGTTTTAAAAGACCTTATTCAACTATTGAAGGAAATATCGACGTAAATAATTCCATATATGTTATATTTGTATTTGACGCTACAGTTTCCAGGTTTTTCTTTTCCTCATCAGGCTAGAAAATTATTTGACATTACAATTGGCAATTAACTAAACAATGAAATTACTAATAAAACAGTTTTTTTACAAGATCTTATTACAAAACACATACACTTACACATACACATAGACATAGACACATACATACACACACCTATACACATACTCACACATATATGGTGTGGAATTATTTAAATAGATTTTTCGTTCAATAGTTCAATTAGGTCTGTTCTAAAATACAAGGACCAAAAACTGAACGTATTCTAAAAAACCGGGAGCGCTATCTCAGTGCATCAACTGATGCCACTGCAGCGCCTCTGACCGGGATGTCCTAGGTTCCCACTCCCCACGGCGGCAGGATTTTCGACACTAGCTTTTCAGCTAGGTCGAATTCGTTCGCTGTCTGGAGGAGAATTCTAGCGAACGGCTGCTCTAATCGGTAGTTTTCCGTGGTTTCTCCGATCAACACCAGGCGAATGCCGGAGCAGTACCCTACCAAACGGGCCACGGACCGCGCGCGATCTGTCCTTCCTCTTCCTGGTCATATCCTCTCCTCTTACACACACACATACACTAACATGCCCTACACTACCACATATTCCGGGAGGCCGGTCGGGAGCTTAGAGCTTGTCCCGGCTGGGGCGGTGCCCCGCTGGTGGGAGAGTCCTGGTTAGGGGGAAACCCCACTAACCGACGATAACTCGGCGCCGGATCTCGCCATCCAGCGGAAGAAAACCACCGCCATCTCCCAAGAAAAAGCATGCCCTACACTAACGGGACTAATGACCGAAGCAGTTGACGCGCCTGGAAACACGAACAAATCAATCAATCAATCATATACGGTGTGGAATTCTTTAAATAGATTTTTCGCTCAATAGTTCAACAAGGTCTGTTCTAAAATACAAGGACCAAAACTGAACGTATTCTAAAAAGCATGTGCAGCCCCCTCCCCTGCTCGTGCGTCGGGGCGGGCGCACAGGCCGGCGCTGCGAACGTCGCCGAGGCCGCGGCCCCGCCCGCGGGCGACGCCGCCCCGAGGCGCCGCTCATGATCAATCGCCCGTCAGCGCTAATCTCATTTGTGCGACGCCGCCCTCGCCAGGCGCCGGGGCTTTCCGGGATCCGCGTCACGGTGCTCCTTTTCCAGCGCACTGCTTCCGGTCGCCGGACGTCCAGCTCTCGATCTCCGCGACGCGTGGTCGCCTTCACCCCTTCCGGTTGCTGCGGGATGTGCGATGCGGACGTCATAAGCTGCCGGTTCACATTTGACCATTCACTTCCATAATCCTTTGTGAAGCATAACTAGGTTTCTTATGTCCAGGACCCGGAGTGGTAGCTGAGTGCTTCAACTGATGTCGCTGCAGCGACTCTGACCGGGAGGTCCTAGGTTCCAGTCCTGATGGCGGCAGGGTTTTCGACACTAGCTTTTCAGCTAAGTCGAATTCAGTCGCTGTCTGGAGGAGAATTATAGCGGCCGGTTGCACTGATCGGTAGTTTCTCGTGGTTTCTCGGATCAACACCAGAGGAATGCCGGAGCAGTTCCCTGCCAAACGGGCCACGGAGCGCGCGCGATCTGCCCTTCCTCTTCGTTATGCTATCCTCTCTCGTTACACACTAACATTCCGGGAGACCGGTCGAGTGCTTAGAGATTGTCCCGGCTGGAGCGGTGCGCCGCTGGTGGGAGAGTCCTGGTTAGGGGTAAACCCCGCTAGCCGACGGTAGGTCGGCGCCGGATCTTGCCATCCAGCGGGGAAAGATCATCGCGCATATCCCGAGAAAAAACATGCACTACACTAACGGGACTAATGAACAGAGCAGTTGACGCGCCTGGAATCATGAGTAAATCAATCAATCAACGAGTGATTCTAAGATAAAATATTTACATATGTTTATACAATACTTTAAAAGTTAAATATACAAGCATTAAAAAAAATCCCTGGGAACCTGTTTTTCCCCTTTGCTACGAAAACCTCGCGACCGTCCCTAGGCCTAGCCCAGTACCACTGCTCTAAAGCTGGAGAGCAATACCTGGTGCGATCTGTCGGACGCTGCCTCCCTTAATCATCGCTATTCATGGCCTGACGCCGAATCGGTCTTCGCCTGGAAAGCTGTGTGCTATCATAGCACCGGAGATATCACTCAGTCTTTCGACTCTCAACATATCCCCCGTGGGCGCAATCGACGCCGCGTTAAGTATTCTCAGGACTCGCCCCTCCCCTCGGCGCTTCCATTCTGTCGGGCGTCCACAGGGCTTGACGACCAGCCTTCTCTAGGGGTCTTGCACCATCATCAAAGACTCACCATTCTCAATAGGCTATTTTAGAGCGGTGCTTTCCGGGCGCCCCCTCCCCCTGGCGCCACCTCCGTAAAGTTAGAATCGCAAAGTTTTCAAAGCAAAAATTGCATTTTCGGTAATATTTGAAGAGCGACAAAATTTGTTTTTTGTAAAGTCTGGAGCGACAAAAAAGCGACAAATTCCTATGGTGTTATTTTTTATTTATGTCTGTAATTAGTTGGTTTTCTTAAGTTTGCGATGCTAACTTGATATCAAGTTAGCCGAATCTTAATACCAGGGTCAAATGAAGAGCGACAATTTTTTTTGCGTAACAAATTAGCGACAAAAAAGCGACAAATTTTGAGCCTAGTTTCAATAATTTTTGAAAACTTTGCGATTCTAACTTTACGGAGGTCCTGGCGCCCCTCTATTCAGCGCGTCGCCTCACGGCCGAGGTGCGCCAATCTGGCAATGACAACTGCCCGCAACTGATCGCATCCGGCTAAAGCGTGGGGGTGTAACGGTTTCTCCCGGCCCGATTGGCTACAAAGCGTTGGGCGACGCCGCAACGTATAGACCGCTTGGAAGAACGGACACTGGCACATTGTTGAAGAACTGAAATAAGTACAAACCTATTCTTGAAATATGGTTGAAAAAGATCACAAGGGTGTCAAGCCCATTATTTCTTAATACGACCATAACTGTATCGCCACAGACCAGAACTCATCAAGCTGAAGCTTTTACTGTTAAATGTTTTATTGGTAAATTATTCGCGGAACCAATATTAAAGAGAATGTGTAAGAATAAATTGCATTAAAATGCTGGGAATTTTTATTTAATGGTAGCAGAACGTGCTAAAATTCAGTTTGTATCACCAGTTTCAAATGTGAAGCGATGACAAACAATGTGAATACAGCAATGAAAAAATACTTTTGTCTCACTGCATGAACTACTACTGACAATGTAACAATTAAATAATTTGTATTCTTATTTTAAAATAATGTTAAAATCAGTAAGACTGCCCAATAAATATCGTATAACACCCGTGGTTTAAGTGACACTTTATTTTGCTAGTAGAAAAGACTGTTACACTCGGCCGATAGGCTGAACGCAATTGTAACAGCAAAATATAATGTCACTTATACAACTTGAATGACAGTCGTAAATTTCTATTATTACTGCTGAGCCTCTATTTAAGAATTGTGACTTTGGTCAAACTCCCGCTTCTTTAACATTTATTTTAAACCAATTTTTTTTTATCCACGCTATCCCTGGAAAATTACTGCGCAGGAAATGACCCATTATCGACGTCAGAAATTCCTTCCATTCATTACTTCCCAAGACCGACTGTACGTCAGGGGAGTGGAGACGCGCAGACGAAACATTTCCACGATCTAGTTACTGCTGGCTCCTGAAAGGTTCCATCAAATGAACGCGTCAGTCTCCGGGGAACTTCCATTGCAACGAGACGCCCAAACTCGCCCGAGTTGCTTAATGGGAGAGAGAAAAGCGTCAACACTGATGAAGTAACTCGGTTATCCCGACCTGCACGGCGCCGCTTCCAGCGAACGTCTTCCTCGGGCACCGACGCCACGCCCCGCCACGCCGCACCCACCTGCCTTCCCCTCATCGCCCCTCCCTTCCCCTCATCGTCCCTCCCTTCCCCTCCCCGCCCTCCCTTCCCCTCCCCGCCATCCCTTTCCCTCCCCGCCCTTCTCCTCCCCGCCCTCCCTTACCCTCCCCTCCCCACCCCCCCAATTTCCACCCCACCATGTCCCGCCAAGCTTCGCCACGTCCCTCCTCGCCCTCAGCCTCCCTGCCCCCCCGCCCCTATCCGCCCTATCCGACCCTATCCGACCCTATCCGACCCTATCCGACCCTATCCGACCCTATCCGACCCTATCCGACCCTATTCGACCCTATCCGACCCTATCCGACCCTATCCGACCCTATCCGACCCTATCCGACCTACCCGCCCATACCCGCCCATACCCGCCCATACCCGCCCCGCTCTGCCACGTTCTGCGACAAGCTTGCCTGGCTCGGACGGTGAACCTGCGAACAACGCGAGATGCCGAGAAGACTGAGCAGCGTGGGATGAGTTGCGAAAAGAGCAACTGAGGTCTCACACGAGTTGAGATGGCTTCGAGATGCTAAGATGGGGGAACTTGTGTTTGGAGTTGGTGGGGATGAACTGTTGGTTGACGCAACGGGAAGTTTGTGTGTACGAAGTGTTTGGTGTACGAATTTTTCAGCGCAATAAACTAAATATATATTGAAGTAGTTTTTAATATATTAAAGGGCTTATTGCCTCATGAAGATATAACGTACACGTTCGAGCCAAAGTTTCTTTGTAAAGCAACACTTAAATCTTAATTTGTAAAATTATGGTTGTGATTTATTCATTTAATACATTCTTTGTAATTTTAAAATAAGCATGATTTAAATTGTGATTTTTTAAAATTTAGAATCCATGACGGAAGGTCGGCGCCGGATCTCGCCATCCAGAGGGGGAAGACTACCGCCCTCTCCCGAAAAAGCATGCACTATACTAACGGGACTAACGACCAAAGCAGTTGACGACCACGGAAACACGAAAAAAACAAAAACAAACAAAAACCGACTGTCTCCCAAGCGAACTCGCAGTGCAAGGTCAAACAGCACAGCGCGCTTCCCGAAGACGAGCACAGCGGGTCACGTGACGCGCCACCGGGGGAACCCCCGGTCCGAACGCCGCTGATTCGGGCGGATGCAGAAGAAACAATCTCTCTCGCGCGCGCACGTGGTGGACGGCGGTCGCCTCCTTTTGTGCGCAGCGCCTTTCTTCCCTCGCCGTCCTTTATCCCGCCGTCGTCGCTCGTTCGGCAGACGGAGCGGAGCGGGACGGAGCGGCGCGCGGTCGTGGCAGCTCTGACGGATGGGCGCCCCGCGTGGGGCACGCGCCCTTTTAATCGCAGCGCCCGCCCCCGCTCCGCCCCCGCCACGCCCTGCCACGCCCCCCGTTGCCCCCCCCTCCCCCGCCCCCCCCACCCCCACCCCATCTCATCCACTACCACCACCACCACCATCATCATCATCACTACCACCATCACCACCACCATCATCATCACTACCACCGCCACCACCACCACCGCCACCGTCGCTACCGCCACCATCATCACCGCCACCACCACCACCACCACCACCACCACCACCACCACCACCATCCCACCACCACCACCACCATCTCACCACCACCACCACACCACCACCACCACCACACCACCACCACCACCACCATCACACTACCACCACCACCACCACCACCATCACTACTACCACCACCACCACCACCACCATGATCACTGCCACCGCCACCATCACCACCGCCGCCACCACCACCATCACCACCGCCACCATCTCCACCACCGCCCCCCCCGCCCCCCCCCCCCCACCACACCACCACCACCGCCACCATTACCGCTACCACCGCCGTCTCTAGAAACTAAAAGAATTCACAAAGTTCCAACAATATGCTTGTTAATTCTAATTAATTATTACAATTAAATTGATTTACAAATGCCAGTGTATAGCCCGCCAGAAAAGACTGTCCCCAGTGGCTCCTTGCTGGTGAGAGTGCTTGCATCAGAAAGTATGTTGATAGCATGAGCTGCAGATTGAAACAGTAAATAGCGTACTCATCCACAATCATAATAAGTGCTGGAATGTTGTTACCGTCACCTGTTTGCCAGGGATGTATTTGCTGACAATAAAAATGCAATTTTTAATAGGAGGCCATGATTTGGTTTAGTACGGAGAGACTTTCTTGGTGCACTGTATTTATAGACATACATTCTATTTGATAAGAACAAAAATAAAATAAAATAGAGAACGCAAGCTTAAAAAATGTACACGTCTACCACTAGAGTCGTATAATCAACGTAGAGTATGCTACTAAGTCTGCAATTGTTTAAATTACATGAGTAATTTAAAATATTTTTGTCATTGTATATTTGTGGCGAACCCTCGATTTTACGCATTGATCTTTTTGCAGATAACGCTGTCAAACTCTCTTTTATCGCTCGTGAGATAAAATAATCAATGATATTAAATACACAATTAGATATTTTTAATTATGAAGAAAATATTTGCAAAGTTGCAACAGCTGTGTCACTTTCATAATTGCTTATTTTGTCACAGAGAATAGAATTTAATCTGAGGATACATTCTACAAGAACGTGCCTTCCTTTAGGGTTATTCTGAGTTTTAACATCTCATTTCTCATTTTTCCCTAGGTTTTTATGGAATATACTCTTGATATTACTGTTAATACTTGACATAGAATAAAAAATGAGACCTTCGAACATTCAAATACGAGATGACTGGTATATATCATATTTTGAAGCAACATTTAGTAGAATACTTTGCAGCCGCTTTTTATTTTCAAATCTACGGCGTTAACCATTCTATTCTTAATATGTATGTACCGTGTACAGAAACTATTGTTTTCTTGAAAGGGCATGGTATCGTTCCAACGTAGGGAAACTCATTTGACGTGGACGTGAATGGTAAACATAAGAATTAAACAAAAATCTTACAAGAAATGCCTAAAAATTGGCATGAAATTTTAAAAATATTTTGTGTGATTATGAACAAATAAGGCAATTAAAGCGGAAAATAATGGATTAACCAATGCAAAGCCTGCGGTATTTAGAACAAAATTTCATCACACACCTAAATATGCTGATCGTTTGTTTTGTTATTTAAGGACGCATCAAGAGCTAGGTCATTAGCGACCACTATTGGTATTAACGTTTTGATAACTATGCGGGTGAAACGAAATGGTGATGATAAGGGGTGAAAGGACGAACACAAATACAACCATGCCCGAGGCGGACTCGAACCCGCAACCCTTCGGTCCGTGATCACTACGACACTATTGCCTTACCGATCTCGGACACCGGAGAAATGAGAAGGTGCTATGGAGTACGTAAACTAGTACTGTACATGTATCATTTTTTTCCAATATGAAATTTGGGAGCTTTTTCTGGAGTTTTACATCTGTTTATTCACTCCAGAAGAGCTTGAAGTCCCGCGTGACGTTTAGAGAAAAAATTACACGGCATTTAAAATTGGAATATTTGTGGTACCATAACCTATATGAACATGAATGAACATTATAAAATTTAAATTTTAAAGTAATTTTTAAAGTGTCTTAAAAACATCGACTTGAATATCAGTTGGTTGCATTAGTTTTAATATTGTCTGTTATTTTGTTGGGAACTACATTTATTAAGATACCATACCTAGGTAGATTGATAGGTCTGGTACATTTCTACGAAAAAGTGAGAAATTGCATTATCCGATGTAATTTTTTCTGAGAGTAGTTCTTGAAACGTCTTTGTTAAAAGTTGCAAACAAATGCAACGCGCAGCTGTTTATTGGCGTCCATCTTAATTGACTGTGAAAAAAAGAGAAAGACGAGTTTCGTGCGGTGATAAAACATTTATATTTGAAGAGGTGGACTGCGATTCAGATACAATCTGAGCTTAAAGAAATTCATGGAGAGTACTCTTCACCAGTACTTGAGACTATTTATTACTGGAGTACGAGTGGCCGTACAATCACTCAAGGTGCAGAACGTTCGGGGCGCCCGACTGATGTTAGTTCTCAAGAAATTGTGGGTAAATATCTTAATAGCTTAATGGCAGACCGTCGGGTGACAGTGCGTGAGGTATCTGAGATTGTAAACATTACATATGACTGGGAATGGGATATCCTATACAAAATTCTCCATATTAAGAAGCCAAGTGCTCGATGAATGCGGCGTATGTTGACTCCAGACCAAAACCGCATAAGAAGGAACATTTGAAAATCGTGTTTGGAGCATTTGCAGCGCATTCCAAAGAATTTTTGGTGTCGTTTTGTGACTGTAGATGAAACGTGTATCCATCACTATACGACGGAGAAAAAACGGAAGTCGAAATAGTGGGTTTGCGAGAGTGAAAGTGCTCCGAAGAAAGCAAAAAGACTTTTGTCACGAAGTTTTTTTGTCCGTGAAAGTGATGGCTACGGTATTTTGCGACCCACTCGAAATCATCACGATTGACTCTTTACAGAAGGGAATGAACGTGACGGGTTTTTATTTTGCAACATTATTGGACCGCCTTATGGAGCGTTGAAGCCGAGATGGTCTAGAATGGCATCCAAGAAAGTACTCCTCCACCACGACAAAGCATCTGCTCACTCGTCAGTTGTGGCGATGGCGAAAGTGCACGAGCTTGGCTTCGAAACTGTTTCCCATCAACCCTATTCCCCAGATTTAGCACCAAGTGACTTTTTATTATTCCTAAACCTCATAATTTGTCTTGGGAGAAACATTTTTCATCAAATGAAGAGATATTGCGTGTTGTAAATGAGTACTTCGCAGAGTTGAACATAATCTTTTCTTCTGAGGGAATAAAAAAAACCTGTAATAGTTCTAGCACAAATGTATTGAGGTATAGGGAGATTATATTGAAAAGTAAATTGTTTATTTTGCAAACCAAAATACATCTTATGTTTTTTCCAGACATATCAATCCACCCTTGTATTAATGTACTCGCCAAATATATGTGCTCGTGTTAATGTGAGTATTTCACATTACTATACATTCTTCACATTAACTATTGACGAAAATATAAGACATTTATACATTGTTATAATATATTGAACTATATCTGTATTATATGGACTATCTCTTTACTACAGTCAATGTTGTAGAGGCAAAGATTAGTTCTCACATACTTCTGATTTTCTGCTGCTTCCGAGACCAATTGAGTGTTGTTGTTATTTAATATAATACATTTGCCATTCTTTTCGTCACAATTTTTCTGTTTACCAATTTCGAACTAATCAAACGAAAAACAATTAGAAGTAAATTGTGATAAATCATATCACAATGTAGATATTTAGCTATCGCCCTAGATTTTTCATTGCACAACCAATACTTTTCACATCCTTCCTTTGAGGTATCCTCAAATTTGATGATAATAATTTGGCTGACTCTTCGAGACGCAGTTGCCTCCCAAGATATCCCGCATCGAAATCACAATTTCTGCTCGCGTCCCTTCAACCTCCATAAACTCATCATTTCCACGTTCTCCGCAGCTTGGCTCCCCCTCGTGACTTTCCAGCGCCCTGCCCCCGCCCCCCCGTGCAGGCCCCGCCCCGCTTTTCTCCTCGCCTCTGATCCCCGTACTGCCTCAGCTCCGCCTCGTCCCGCCCCCGCTCTTGCACCACGCCCTGCCCCCGTCCCCGCCCCTCGCCCCGCCTCACCCCCATCCCCGCCCCTGCGCGCGTGTCGCCCCGCTCTCGCTCTCGCCCTCGTCCCTCCCCTGCCTTCGCGTCTCTCCCCGCTTCCTCCCCCTGCCCCCGTGCCCTCGCGCGGCGCCCGGCCGGCCGAGGGGCCCCTTTTTTTTCCCCCCCTCGCGGCCGGTCGCGGCGGGGCGCCGCCCCTCGTGGGCCCTGCAAAGGACACGCGCGGTTTCGGAGGCGACGGATTGGGGGGTTTGATCCGGGGAGTCGCCCTTTCAAAGGACACTCGTTTGCCCGGCCGCGGAATTACGAATCGAAGAGGGGCCGCTGCACGTTGGGACGAACAAAGATTCTACGCGGGAAATGGCGCATTGTTGTGCTAGTGTGGAAAGGCGTTCTTTGCAATCAGTCTGATGAATTGGATCCGGAGCGAGGACAGTTACGAGGGTAGCAAATCACCCTCGACCACTACGATAGACTCTTCAATAATCAGCCTGTAGATAGGTGATGGTACTGAAAAGAATAAAAAAACAACAACAAATTTTAATCAAGATTCATTCGAATAATTTTATGAAAACATTGCAACTCATTTATAATGAAACGTAAAGTTAAACCTCAGTTGGATGCAAACTAAACGCAGAATCTTCGCGGAATTAGTCACGTTCTACAATATAACCATTCAAAATGGAACAAGTCAACCAAATAATATGAAATTGACCTTGCGCACTCATTTTTCATTTTAATTGAACTTTTCTAAAAACATAAATTGTAGTGAAAATGTACTCCACCTACTAGAGTGCATCGAAAATGTAACAAAATGCGTTAAAATATAATTTGATAGTGCCACAGAGGTATACTTTTTTATCAGTAATACCTCGCTTTCTCCACCATCCATGTTTTTTTTTTTTTTTTTTGAAGTCCTCTCAATACGAGCTTGTCTCTCTTCTCTCCCGTTACCGTATCTCAGTATTATCAGAAATGTAACGCACTTTGTCCACCAAAAAATGATGATTCGTTCTTTTGTGTGGTAGCACCCTACGTTGACGATGCGGTGGCACAGATGTGCTGGAAAATTCGAGCACTGCCTTACAAGCTGCAGCTCCATTTCCGAAAGAAATAGGTTTCTCTTGGCACAACGATTCATCATCGAAAATTTTATTGTGGTTCGTACATACACAATAAAACACATACCGGAGATAGTTTTACGCTGTTATGTTATATTTCAAGAATATTTACAATTTGCGAGCCATATTTAAGATATTTTTTGAGTACTTAATCGCAGTTTGTTGCGGCAGGAAGTATTATTTCTTGACGAAGGGCATCATGGACAAGAGCCCAAAATGTATTGCTTATTTATCCTTGAAAATCAATTTTATTACATGAGAGCTTTTTTTATTTTCAAAATTTATGTAGTATTTACTCAGGTAGGGATCAAAGAATTTTGAAAATGTGCAGAGAATTCACTTCTCCCCATAGCACGTCATACGCAGTGTCAACTGTTTTTTGACGTAAAATAAATAAATAAAAATGAATAAATAAATTAGTTTTCTATTGCAAGAAAATATACTTTTACTATTTAGTGCAATTTTTTTAATGATTGGGAAAAGAGAAGAAGAAATTTTTAGAAGTTAGAAATTCTCTAAAAAAGTATTATTGTAGAAAATTTGTCTTGTTCTTATTTTAAGTGAATCGAACAGCACCAAAATTTATTATAAACGTGCAATATTTAATGTATTGTTCTTGAGATGCCAAGAATGTACTCCTTTAGTGTAGAATTTTATGCAATTTTAAATTGTAATTTCGTTTTTATTTAATTTTCAGAGTTCAAAATTTGGCAAGCTCCTTGAAATATTTGTATATCTGTAAGAAGATAATTTGAACTTAGAGAATAATAGTACAGGTCTCATGTATTGACTCATCTACTAACTACTTATAACTCCACCAACTACTTTCAACTCCACAAACTACTTTCAACTCCGCCAACTACTTACAACTCCACCAATACTTTCAACTCCACCAACTACTTTCAAACTCCACCGACTACTTTCAACTCCACCAACTACTTTCAACTCCACCAACTACTTACAACTTCACGAACTACTTACAACTCCACGAACTACTTACAACTCCACCAACTACGTACAACTCCACCAACCACTTACAACTCCACCAACCACTTACAACTCACCAACTAATTACAACTCCACCAACTATTTACAACTCCACCAAAACTACAACTCCACCAACAACTTACAACTCCACCCACAACTCCACCAACAACTTACAACTCCACCAACTAGTTGCAACTCCACCAACTAGTTGCAACTCCACCAACTAGTTGCAACTCCACCAACTAGTTGCAACTCCACCAACTAGTTGCAACTCCACCAACTAGTTGCAACTCCACGCAACTAGTTGCAACTCCACCAACTAGTTGCAACTCCACCAACTAGTTGCAACTCCACCAACTAGTTGCAACTCCAACTGTCACCCAACTAGTTGCAACTCCACCAACTAGTTGCAACTCCACCAACTAGTTGCAACTCCACCAACTAGTTGCAACTCCACCAACTAGTTGCAACTCCACCAACTAGTTGCAACTCCACCAACTAGTTGCAACTCCACCAACTAGTTGCAACTCCCACCGTAACTACTTGCTATCACAACAACTACTTGCAACTCCACCTCAACCCCACTTGCAACTCCACCAACTACTTGCAACTCCACCAACTGTCACACTTGCAACTCACTCCAACGACTTGCAACTCCACCAACTACTTGCAACTCCACCAACACTTGCAACTCCACCAACCACTTGCAACTCCACCAACCACTTGCAACTCCACCAACCACTTGCAACTCCACCAACTACTTGCAACTCCACCAACTAGTTGCAACTCCACCAACCACTTGCAACTCCACTAACTACTAACAACTTAAATATACTTTTACATATTTGAACTTTTGTATATATCTGACATGTTAGGCGGAAGAGTGGGCTGATGTCCCGAGCCTCGCCATATCAATAAAGGCATATTAGACGCCGTGTTCGGCATATTATAAAAATACTTTGCATGAGAATGTTGTTAAATATTAATATATCTCCAAGATGTATGTTTAATTTATTCCTTTGTTTTTTAGTACTTAAAAATGTTATGTTTATTGCCAACCGCTTGTCAAGGCTTTTGAAAAGACACATGCTAAACGTGCGAAACGTTAAGCACAAATAAATTTATATATCTTATATGAATTATACGTCTTAATTCATGGTATCATTGTGGATTGATCCTATTTGGTCCATTAAATTTAAAAAGATCCATCTTTCTACAATATAAAAAACGGGATCGACAGGAATAATTCAACCATTCTATTATTATATTATAATAATAATAATAATAATAATAATAATTATTATTATTATTATTATTGTTGTTGTTGTTGTTATTGAGGAAAACCAGTTCCGTTTTAATTCTAGTAACATGCCGTAACATTTGTCAGAATTTTCATGTGATAATAAACAGCGTGATGTATAGTAATATTGTTGCATATTTCTGAATTTTTATGTGGTGAGAGGATGAAGTATTATTACTGGAACAATACAGTGTTGATCATGTGATTGTAAAAATAAAGAAATTAGCCGAATATTTAATGTGCTATAACGGTAATTGAATGATGGAAAATTTTCAGTGCGATTGCTGGGAAAACAATATTACTGATAACAAGTAAAAGTACGATAAATTGCGTTAAATTAATGTTAATTGTGAATAATTACTTCATTTGCGAAGTGTTTGACATAATATCTGGGATGATATTTAAACTTCATGTCTCTGGGGGATGTGTTAATTATATTTCCATATCACACGTTGGACTCTAGTGAAAACTATTTGTTCAGTGAAAAAAAATTTAAAATAGTTTTCTTATTATTCAGTTCTTTTTTTATACGTCATTTATTACAGTTAATACAGAAAAATTTAATATAATTAAATACAATGACATTTCGTTTATTACATTTTGGTAAAACAATCATTAATGAGTTGTAATCAGAACAGAATATCTTCCAACTTGCTTTGTTTCTCACGGTTGAGTACTTTCCTTAAACCTGAAAAGCAGTTCGTGCTTTAATAAGGAGCTATGTTGTTATCCCGAGAGGTAATTTGTATTTTGTACGCATTAGTTCTACTGAACTGTGAAATATAGATCGTATAACTTCATACTTAGGGAAATTAACTGTTCGCCTCCCTTAAGAAGCAAAATCTATTTCGTGAGGGCCGGTATTAATATAGAGTTGTTCCTAGAATGCAAATGAGTTGACAATGTGGCTTGTACCCAGCCGCACTTCGTGAAATGGAGGATTACGCTGGAGATTCAAGGAGTATTATTTGCAGTCGCACAATTCTTGATAATCTCCGGTAATATTCATACTCCGGTAATATTCATACTACATGCAAGGAAGTTCAATTTTTGCAATTGTATATTTACTCATTTTAAGTTGCATGTGATTCATTTAAAGTGTTGCAAAGGACTGACATAAAAAATTGTCTTCTAAAAGTTTGTTTGAAAAACAAGAACTGTTAGTTTTTTAGCGGCAAGACGTGTAAAACCATAATAAGTAACAACAATTCTTTAAAAATATAGACTAATATTTTATAAAAATAAAATATAAAAACCGCGAATAATATGTAGAATAAGGAATGTCGAAAGGTTTTAGACTTTTTCAATTTCCTGTAAACATAACGAGCTGTACTGTGATGAACGATTGCTGATAAAAGGATTGTTTTACCTAAGAAATTTACTATTAGCCGATATTGACATCTTACACAACCAAAATGAAACCGTAATATTTGAAGTTCAAGTGCAGTTAAAAAATACTCTCTAGAAAAGTTTTGCTACATCTCATTGCTAAACAGTAAAATATTTATAATGCATGCAGTCATCTTGTTACTAATGATTGACCTCTCCATTGGCTTGCCAAATGTGCCTCTTGTTTTAGAACATTTACCGCAGCCTACGCTTCTCATGCTACCTAGAGAGGGATGGGAAGATAACGTCGTTATCAAACATCTGAAACACGCTGTAGTAAGTTCCTCTTCTGACGCACAGATAATAAAAATGCTTTCTGCAGCTTACTCTGTGATAATAATCAAATCAGATAGTCAACGATTGACCAAACGAAGTACAGTGGAACGATATGTTCCGCAAACTGTAGTCGTTCTTCTTCGTGGGCCAGATCTTTTACTTAAATTAAAAAATGAAATGGATTTGATCAAAAAGAATCCCGCTTGGAAACCTCGGAAAATACACATAATTGCTGTGGAAGGAAACATAGCGTCAAATGTTGCTTTGAGTTTAGTGCAGGAGTTATGGAAGAGGAGAGTAATTAAAGCAGCTGTTTTAGTTGAATCTGGATATAATGACAACGCAACAGTACATTTGTTTTGGTGGAAATCCTCGGGAGTAAGTTGGCCTTTCTGCGTTGGACCTCGAATGCTTCATCAAATGAATGTATCTGTATCTGAAATTTCGGTAAGTTCTCTTTTCACCACAGCTCGAAGACCAAAACTCAAAGGATGCCCCCTTGCGGTAGGGTCACTTAATTGGCCTCCTCATGTCATTCACAAAGACATCGCAAACGACGAGGGTACATTACACAATGGCGACGATGGCCTGGAGATCAGAATTCTGCGTGAGATGGAAATAAGGTTGGGGTTTAAGGCTTCACCTCACATCCATTTGATTGATTGGGAACACGGGATTAACCTCCTGGTGAACGGAAGTATTACCATTGCCCTGGCTGGATATTTCGCCACTACAGGGAGATTTGAGGTTTGTGAAGCAACTTGCACGGTCTGGTCTGAGTTTAATAACTGGTATGTTCCTTCGCCAGAACCCATACCACGATGGATGAGCATTGTACGGGTTTTTGAAGTGTATCTCTGGGTATATGTTAATATCAGCGTGATTGTCGTGGCAATATCATTTGCTGTTTGTGGTGCAATACGAAATAAAATTCAAGAAGCAAATAAAGAGTCACCAGAGACAATATTTGAAGTCATTCAAGTTCTTCTTGGTGTATCAGTACCGCGACAACCTCAGCAATGGCTATATCGGTTGATTTTTCTCGTTTGGGTGCTATGCAGTCTGGTTGTGAATACATGTTACCAATCTGGTCTCATCGGATTTTTAGTAAACCCAGGTTATTATTCTCAGATTAAGACCATAAACGAATTAGTGGAATCCAAACTTGTATTCGGATTGACAATATTCTTTCGGAAATATTTCGAAACATCTCCTGATTATCATTACTGGAGAATTCTCAATCGAAGTGTACATTGCCCTCATTATGGTGTGTGTCTGGACAGAGCGGGATCTCTCAAGGATATGGCTTTGCCTTGCAGCCAGTCTTATGTAGACATGATGGCATCTCGGTACAAAGGGAAGCTTGTACCAATGCCGCGACCTATCGTGACTCAACATACAGTCATCTTCACAACTAAGCACAACCCAATGGCTCAAGCTATCAGTGCTGTAGTGTTGGATCTCAGAGAGTCCGGAATATTGCGCAAGTAAGTTAAGTATTGTAGTTTGATTTACGATATAACTTTACCTGCTATTGTTGTACTGTAACGTAGACAGATCTTTCCGTGTTGACCACTATACAAGATACGTTGTTAAAGTGTGATTGTAATAACAAATGCAGCTAGTATTTCAAGCAGTCTAAATAATAAGCATAGCAAATAAACATGAAGATTAGTAAATAACTGTCTCTTAAAAGTCACATTATATCACTCCATCAATTGTCGCGAACTAATTTCTCGATATTTGAATAAAAGCGTCCTTTTGCTGTATATTGCTACACTCCAAAAAACTGTCAGTATTTCTTCGTATGATAATCCATCCAAAAATTAGAATTGTAAACTGTCCTTCATTCTTTTTTGCAGTCTGTCCATATGTTTTCGAATCTTTCTTTCCTTCTTCCATCAGTTGTTTCTTAAGTTGATCCATTCTTTGCGGTATCCACTTTCTGTTTTTTATAATTTTCTCTTTTTCTCTGGGGGCATCTTAAACTGCAGTTTTGCATCGCAAAGTATTAGGATATTCCTCGTGGTCATTTAATTCGAAATTAGTGGTAAAAATCTTATTCGTTGGAGATTTTCTAGAATATTTTCGGCTCCTTGGCTTTTTGTTCCGTGTCCCACTCCATCATTATGCCCATTACTTCCCTCAACATCTGCCAATGTGCAAGATCAGCCACTTAACTTTATCGACTCCTTCAGTTTTTGAACGGTTGTAGTTATTGCAATGCAGTTTTCACGGAAGTGCATGTGAAAATGGGGGTAAGTGATACAGGTATGCATTTCTATTTTGTCACTAGTATTTTACGAGGTATTGAGGTAACTTTGCTTCCTTCAAATGGAACTGTACTTTTTTTCTCGTCTATTATGATCAGCGTAAAAAGACAAGTACAATGACATATATTGTCATAAGTTAGATAATTCTGTAGTGGCAGCGGAGATTTTGTGGTACTCCATGATAAATTATCTGGGGTCAGTGAGGTGTCTACCACAATGCAGATTCTGCATTCGTGCAGCGTACGAATAAATATTAATAAATCGTTTTAATATGTAATACATATCAAAATTATATAGCCTACTATTGTGGTAGATACCTCACTGACTCCAGATAAAGTTAGATAATATTTTTTCCTTGCCCGAGCGCGCGGTAGCAGGGCGTGACCTTGTGTATCGGACGGTTATCCGCTCAAAGTAACCGTTAAACACATGACAAAATAATCAAAATTACTCACAAAATTCTTATCTAACATATGACTATGTATATCATTGGTTTCTTACTTTTACGCTCGTCATAATAAGCTAAAAATATGTATAGTTCCATTTAAAAAAAACAAACAAACAATGTTACCTCAATACCTCGTAAAATGCAAGTGGATTTGATAAAATACAAATAAATTCATGTCTAAATTAGCGTCATTCCCTCATGCACATCCGTGAAAATTGCATTGCAATAACTTCAGTCGTTCAAAAACTGAAGGAGCTGCTAAAGTTACGTGAGTAACAATGCATTTATCAACTTCATCATATCAAACACGCATGTCATATTGGGAGTCCCAACGTATGCTGCGACGAGATGATCTGATAGTGGAGAACCAGCATTTTTTTTGTGTACCTGTAGTTAAATATACAACAAAATAAGAAATGTGTTCTCTCTGCGTTCCTTCTCACTTTATTTCATGAATCTCTTCCTATATTGGTTCTTGACTACTATCAGGTCAGCAATGCCCCTTTTATTCTTTCACTATGTTTTATTTATTTTCTCGAATTACATTGTAGTCGTTTTCTTCTCTAGTGTACCTTCAATTTCTTCCACTTTAAAGAATTATTTTAACATATCCGTGCATTATTTCTTTACACATTCTTCCTTGTACTTTTTTTCTTCAACCGATTAAGTATTTCTAGATACACCAGCTGCAATGGTCAATACTCCTGTAATTGCATGTTACATAGCGGAAACTGGCAATTTTTCTGCTCCGTTAGAAAAATGTACCCTACTAACTTGTCGACGCCCTCTATGTTCCTGACAGCTCTCCCGGCGTGTAAAGCAGTGAAAGTGTTAGGATGTGTGTACGTGTAAGGAGAGTGGAGGGGACAAGAATGAGGTCCGTGGCATGACGCCTGTGCACGTCTTCTAGAATTCATTGGGATATATAGTTATTCAAATTATCGTTTCCACGTTGTTACGGCAGGAAGTATTATTCCTTGACGAAGGACATCATGGATAAAAGCCCAAAATGTATTGTTTATTTATCCTTGAAAATAGATTTTATTACATCGGAGCTATTTTTTTAATTTTCAAAATTTATGTAGTATATGACTCAGTGTAGGGATCACAGGATTTTGAAAATGTGCACAGAATTCACTTCTCCCCACAGCACGTCATACGCAGTTTCAACTGTTTGTTTTTTGACGTAAAATAAATAAATAAATTAATTAATTAACCAGATCAGACCAATGTGCCATGACCATTCTCCTCCAAAACGCGACCGAAAGCAACCTAGCTCTCTGGGTAATGACGAAAATCCCGAACCTCAGAATTCGAATCCTCAGGGACCTCCCGACGCAGCCGTTGTTTCCTAGAGCTCACTCGCTCTGTTTCTCTTCAATCCCTCGAGTCGCTGCTCTCCTCTCGCTCCTCCCTTTGTCGAGTGCCGTCCCCGTGCGCAGGTGGTGGACGCAGCTGACCGCCGAGGGCGCATCGGGGGCGGGCGGGGGCGGGGACGAGGGCGAGGGCCACGACGGCGACGAGGGCGAGCCGCGGCCCATGACGCTGTCCCACCTGCAGGGCGCCTTCCTGCTGCTGGCGCTGGGCGCCGCGGCCGCCGCCCTCGTGTGTGCGGCGGAGCGCCTGCTGCACTGGCGCCGCTCCCCCCCCGCCGCCCCGCCCCCGCCCACGCCCACGCCCCCGGACGCAAGGCCCTCGCGTTGTACGAGCACCGGACGCAGTGGGCCGCCGCGCACCTCAAGAGGCGCTGAACCAACCACGCTCGGGATACGTGCTCAACACCTTTTCATACAACAACAACAACAACAATAATAATAATAATAATATTAATTATAATAATAATAATAATAAGAATAATAGTAATAATATTAATAATAATAATAATAATAATAATATTAATTATAATAATAATATTAATTATAATAATAATAATGGTAATAATAATAGTAATAAGAGGTTGCAAAAGGCTGTTCTCCTGAGTACTGCACGCATCGTGAGGAAGTTTTTATTGATATAACATCACCTGACTTCACCGTCGAATCCTGACCACCTGATTTTTCAAGCGAAGCAGGCACCTTGGTTCTCTAAAGGTCCCGGTGTCGGCTGTTTGGCACCTCGCTAGGCGAGAGACTTGAAAATGATGATGATAATAATAATAGTAATAATAATAATAATAATAATAATAATAATAATAATAATAATAATAAAGCCTACCTGATCGACATAGCCATTCCAAACCCGAAAAACCTTCAAAAGAAGTATGTCGAAAAGATCACTAAATATGCTCCACGGGTTGAAAGTATGAAGTGACCGTGAATGGCAAATAAACCATGTGAGAATCATCCCTTTTGTCATTTCTAGCATCACAGTAATCCCGAAGACAGTGTAGAAAAGTTTAAAAGATCTGAATATTAATGTGAATAAGACTATGCAGAAGGCTGTGGTTATCTCAACAACTGGAATAGCTCGAAAATTTAGGGGGTAGGGTAGATGTGAACTCCTTACAAAAAGATGTTGATAAATATGCTTTGGTCGTGTATAACTTATGTATTTGTCCTTACGGAAAAAGAAAATAAAGAAAATTACGAAGAAATTAAGGATAATAATAATAATAATAATAATAATGAAATTAATAATAATAATAAAGAAATTAATAATAATAATAATAATAATAATAATAATAATAATAATAATAATAATAATCAGTGCTAGTGCACTGATTTTAGATAATTTTAATTTCAATTTCAACTTGATGTTTGTTATATGTGAATACAAAATGTACGAACTGTCCGTATGTATTCTTTAATAGTGATTACTATTTTGTGGTCGTCTTGTATTTAAAAGTTTTAATAATATTATTCAATAAATCCTTTAACAACATGCACCTTTCATTACACTTCCAAAATTTTGTAGTCTCAGATTTGATATACATGCTGGTAGACTTTCAAGAATCATTCTTTAACCATGGAAAAATACAGGTAATTGACCTCTCTCCCCCCTCTTTCATTCTCTTACTCACGCTGTCTTGCACTTTTTCCCTATCACACGCTTTCGCTTTCACACCAATTTGGAACTCTCTTTTTGCATTACCGTATCTGCTTCCTCTGTAAACTAAATATTTTCTCTCAATCAAAGATCAATCACTTTCATTAACTGGCAAGGTATTCATAAAAATACTTTCAGATCAGTTGTGTGGCTTTTAATTCACACATATAGCACGTAAATAAATGTAGCTATGAATTAAATTTTTGTGAAGTTATTCGGTACAATATTTACAAACCCAAACTCACTGATGAAGTTCCACATGATGTATTAATAGCCCTATCCAAAATTCATAAATGTTCCGAGTAATAACGCTTTATGCAATATTGTACGATATGTTTCGGTGACATCTAAAATCGTTGGTATTCTCCCTCTATGCTTGTGTTGCACGTAGAAAGAGAGATTTATTGATGCCAACTCATGACATGACGTAAATATTGAAGAATGGCAACACAGCGTTATAGATGCCCTTTTGATCGCACTAGCGTGTTGTTGCAGTATCTTTGGTACAAACGGCGATGTCACAACAGGGTGTTTATTCCCATTGAACCCCGTGCTTCAATTTCTGCATAGGGTTCCTTTTGAACCTTTTGGATCGAGTTGATGATTTATTTTTCACAGAGAACGTGTCCCCCTACCCGTCCGTTGTGTGATTTCCATCATATTTACAACTACTCTCGTCGGTAGCAACAAAAGCAAAGCAAACGAGGCAACTGGCGTCATTGCTTGAAACGACCGTGAAATAAAAAAAAATGTAATGTTGAATTTAAAAATTGTGGCTTCGCTATGCGTGCATTTAGATGAGCTCTCTTTTTGCTAGCCGTATTAGGAGAGCTAGAGGGTATGAGTAGCTATTTCGTTAGTGGTTCTAAAAATCATATATGTAGTTCGTTTACCGATGAAATTGAGCTTTCTATAACTCAGAAGCGTAAATATCTAGTTATGTTCCTAACCTCGGTTTGTTGGTACTATTATTCATCTTTCAATTATGTACACGTTTTGTGCACGTTTGTTGAGTTTTCCTTTTCCTTGTAGTGGTAGTAGAGTTTAGGGTGAGTTTCTATTTTGTTAGCACTACAAAAGAATTAAATCTGCAGTTCGTTCATCATTACAAATAAGGTTTTTGTAATTCGGCAACGAAAATATCTAGTTTTTGAAATGTTAATCTCTCGCTTTTTAAAAATAATAATAATAATAATAATAATAATTATTATTATTATTATTTATATTGTTATTATTATTTATTATTATTACCATTATTTTTTATCTTTTAACTATTAATAGTTAAATTGTTGGGAAGGGATTCTGAAACTCAAGAAAGCGTGCGCAGATAATCCCCCCCGCATACGTCATATACAGTTTTTGACTAAATAAATAAATAAATGTATAAAAAAGGGATAGGAAGAGAATATAGTGCTCAAGGAAAGATATACGAATACTTTCCTTCAATATTTGGCTTATTGTTTTTTACTGTCCATCGACAAAAATATACAATCATTAAACAAAAAGATGAGAAAATATTGTAATTGGGCGCCGGAAATCGGTGTTTTTCGACAGAAAAACTTTCATTGCTGAGCCCTGGTAAGTGGATAATGTTTGTTTCTATATTAGTAAATTACTTCCTCCAACATGTGTAGTCAAAATTCAGGTTTTGTTGATTCTTGATACAGAAAAATTGATTGACGACAAAACAACTTATACGTCGGATTGTTTGCTTACACGCGATCTGTTAGAAATTCCACAAGAAGAAATTACGCAAGGCGTTAGACCAGGAGTGCAAAGAAGCTACTGCGTGTGATAATGTTGCCTTCAAGAATTGCAGACCGTAGGAAAAAGTAAGCTAGTGTGCATATTGGTTAGAATTTATCATTTAAGTAAAATATGTAGGGCTAATTATACTTCAGCGACCGGTAGCGGTAGCTCAGTGCATCAACTGATGTCACTGCAGTGCCTCTGACCGGGAAGTCCTGGGTTCGAGTCCTGACGGCGGGAGGATTTTCGACCCTAGCTTTTCAGCTAGGTCGAATTCAGTCGCTATCTGGAGGAGAATTCTATCGGCCGGCTGCTCTGATCGGTAGTTTTCCGTGGTTTCTCCGACCAACACGAGGCGAATGCCGGAGCAGTACCCTACCAAACGGGCCACGGACCGCGCGCGATCTGTCCTTCCTCTTCCTTATCCTATCCTCTCCCCTTACACACACACACACACACACACACACACACACACACACTTACACTAACGTGCACCACACTATGACATATTCCGGGAGACGAACGGGAGCTTGTCCCGGCTGGGGCGGTGCCCCGCTGGTGGGAGAGTTCTGGTTAGAGGGAACCCACTAGCCGACGGAAGGTCGGTGCCGGATCTCGTCATCCAGTAGGGGAAGATCACCACCATCTCCCGAAGAAAAAGAACATGCACTACACTAACGGGACTATTGACCGAAGCAGTTGACGCGCCCGGAAACACGAAAAAAATCAGTCAATCAATCCATGGGACAAGCTCTGATGGCCCAGTGAAATTAGTGTAATCGTGTGAAAAAGTCCCGGAGATTTGCCACTTGGTAGAATTGTTTGTTGGTACGTACCAGGCATTATAATAACCATCCTGAGGTGTGTGTGTGTGGAAGGGGAGGGTGAGCCGGAAGTCCCATTAAATTTGTTTTTTCTAGATTTTTTGCGTATATATCCACAACTATCAAACCTACCCGTATATATGTCCTATACAAAATTAAAGTAGATAAACATTCCCACAATATAGTTCCTATTTTTTCTATTGAAAAAATTAACCGTTTTAAAGTTTTCACTCGATCATTTCTAGTCTTTTACGAGGTTCTTTTTGTAGATATTTTCTCTATAAAAATGATATGATATGTTTCATGCATGGAAGTAACTTTGTGGAATTTCGGGCTCGTGACAGCTCCATAAAGGATCTTGCCCCATTGGCTTAACCACTCTCCAAATATAAAATAGAATAAAGTGCAACCTATATTTTTACACTATGGTCAACCTCTAATCGGCACATTTCACGTACAGTTTGAATTGTTAATTGGAATTCTTTGAATAGTTAATAGGTGTTGGTCACTTAATTGAATTGCTAGTTTGCCAATGTTTCGGAACTTCATTGTTTCCTCTTCAGATCTATGGAACACACAATTATACTGTTACTACATAGGTTAGTTACAGAGTTCTATAGAGTATATAAAAAACAAACGCAAAACAATGATTTACCAAATTGTGTTATACCAAATATATTTAAAAAAAGCCATCTGTTCTATGTATTTTATCCAAATATGTAATTTACCGATACAGTAACAGTGCAATTATGTATTCCTTAATTCTGAGGAGGGAACAATAGTTTTACGAAAGTTTTATAAACTAAAAGTTTAACGCGTATTAACAAACATGTATTAACTATTCCTTGAATTAATAGTTTGGTCGTGAATTCAATAAATTTTTTTTTTTTTTTTAAATTTTTTTAAAATTTAATCTAAAAATATATTATTATATTAATTACTTAATAAATAAGAGTGCATAATACACACATTCATTTATAAGCGGCTTAACTCACTTTATTCGTTCAACGCTGCGGTGTCTTAAATTCGAAAATCAAACTCCAAATACTCCCACCGGTAGCGGTAGCTCAGTGCATCAACTGATGTCACTGCAGCGCCTCTGACCAGGAGGTCTTAGGTTCGAGTCCCGACAGCGGCAGGATTTTCGGCATTAGCTTTTCAGCTAGGTCGAATTCAGTCGCTGTCGGGAGAAGAATGCGGCTCTGATCGGTAGTTTTTCGTGGTTTCTCCGATCAACGCCAGGCGAATGCCGGAGCAGTACCCTACCAAACGGGCCACGGATCGCGCGATCTGTCCTTCCTCTTCCTTGTACTATCCTCTCCACTTTACACACACACTTACACTAACATGCACTACACTACCACATATTCCGGGAGACCGGTCGGGAGCTTAGAGCTTGTCGCGGCTGGGGCGGTGCCCCGCTGGTGGGAGAGTCCTGGTTAGGGGGAAACTCCACTAGCGGACGGTAGGTCGGCGCCGGATCTCACCATCCAGCTGGGGAAGACCACTGCCATCTCCCGAGAAAAACATGCACTATACTAACGGGACTACTGACCAAAGCAGTTGACGCGCCCGCAAACACGAAAAAACTAAACCAAACCAAACTCCAAATACTCCCAGGTGTGAGGTTCCACAACCTGCCGTCAGTCCGCCGATCCGGCCTCGAATAACATGGCGGACGTTATCCCGTTTGACAGCTCCTCGCGCGGGGCGTTGTCGAAATTTTCACGCACGTTCGAGCATCAGAACACGCCCGTGACTGCCGCACAGGCGTTCACCGCTTTGACTCGCGTCGCCCGGGGCGATGCTCGCCAACCCATGACCGGGTCCGCGGACATCGGTTCACGAAAATGATACAGACGCGCGCGTTACAAAAACCGATTGATCCGGTGTACAAGCGTCAGGCGCGAAACGTGTTCGCAAAACTCCGCCCGAGGATTGGCGAAATATGTAAAAAAAAAAACGCTCCAGCTTTTGTAAATGAAATTTTTGCCGAAGTTGTCAATACAACGGGTTGGTCGTTTTTTAGGTGCTGGATGAAATTAGTTGAATCGTTTTGAATATTTTGTTTTCCCTTTGTAGGCATCAATCAAAAGAGGCACACACTAAAAAATCGAAGTTTGACAGCGGATTTTTTTAACCGGGTTCTCGTATTTTAATTTACAAAATGTGAAGTTTTAGTTAACGAAGTTAACGTTAGTCAGTGAAGTTAACGAAGAAAAATTAAGTTTTACTTTAATTTTAACCTTAACCATTGAATGTTTACGCTTTCTGTAAGCTGAAGTGTGTACAGTCAGAAGGAAAGAAATGTTCTGAGTATGAGCACCACTTTGAAATAATTTTTATCTTCCTCTTCCTCAAAATATGCTGATAAGTTTTCCAAATTCATTGAAGTGATTAGGTGAATCACGGGAGTAAACACATTTGTGACTAATAATAAACTGTAACGAATTGATGTTTTGAAACTTTAATTTTTTGATGTGCTTAAACAATCTTGTATTAATTTTTATTTGCAACATCAAATACATGCAGCTTTTGAAATTAGAAATATTTTCAGATTTTTCATATTAATTAAGAAGATACCCGGTGGCGGTTCAAATTTAGACAGGGCTTTTGTTCTCGACACCAATATATTTACTCTGCACCGAAGCTACCTAATATAGCAGTGCAACACACAATTGACAAAGCCTTCGATTTGTCATGACGACGGCGTTGGCTTTAGTTTTCGATCTTGATGCTATGATTCGAACTGGATGATATGATTAATTCCGATTCAGATATTAATTATTGGAAAATACCTTTTTTATAAACAACTGTCAACAGAAACAAAAGAGATATTAACCATATTTTCTTACTACAGAATACTAATCTTCATACTGTGATGGGTTTTTACGCTCCACAAACATGCAAAAGTAATAAAGTAGAATAGTATAGATTGAAGAAGCAGTGTTCTACTTATTTTTCACATTTTACAGGTTTGCATATTGGCGCTTGTTCTTTCACACATTTTCTGTCAGAATTTCCCGTCAGTCTTTTAAAATTCCAGACACACTTCAACATCTATATGAATTTGAGCACGGTGAAATGTGGCAGAATCCCAGGGAGAAAGCCAACCTCGAATGAAAACAGACTATATGCTGGTACGGATGATGGATCTTGGGTCAACGTTTTCTTCACCGTTTCATTATGTTTACTTTTAATTGTTTGGTTGCAGTGGTTAGCAATACGTAATATTACCACTGATTTTTGTAGCTAGCCCTTTAGGTGTCTCTCGGGCAGCGTTATGCTCTCTACGAGACGGTTCCTTGTTCGATTCCTAGCGGAGGCGAAAATGAAACTGTAGCTTTGTAAAACGAATATATGTTCAATATAATATTAACATCAGTTGATTCATACTAGAGTAATAAATCACGACCATTATCCAAACAAAGTTAACGATCCAAATTAATAATTCGCCAATAATGTTACCGATGTTTCTGCCTAGTTTACGCTGTGGCCATCATCAGGGAAATTGAATGAACGTAGAATTGAAGATATTACTTAAAATAACTTTTATTTATGTTCATAACACAGCTTATGTTTCACATAATCCAAATATAATAATAAATGACAATACGTGTTAAGTTCGTTTGGTAGACATTATGTTGACTAAAGGAATATGACAGTAATCAGTGACCTTAAATATAGACCATGTTCCAACATACTAAACCAAAAACATAACTGCGATTGAAGCAAAGGGTAAGTTAGGATCACACATATAAGTGGGGGGGAGGGGGTGTAATGCCGGTTGACCCATGTAGTAGATTCACTGCATGTAAGAGATCTTTAAGCCTAAAAGAAGTCCCTGAGCAAAATTGAGATCAGCCAGTTTCGTCGTCCAAGATAATACTTCCTTTCTCCGCTAGGTGGTGAAAGGAGCGTATCGAAATTTGTGTGGTTAGACGGAAGAGCGGGCCTGATGGCCCGAGTCTCGCCACCTAAAATAAGGCATTAACTAAATTAAACCCAAAATGCACGCGTTGGACAGTGCGAGTACCAAACGTTCGTCCCTGGGCAAATACCAAGTGACACATTCACTACTCGGAATTCGGAGAGCAGTCGCCCCATACTCGTCGAATATCGAATGTATTACCGGGGGCGGTAGCACAGTGCATCAACTGATGTCACTGCAGTGCCTTTGACCGGGAGGTCCTAGGTTCGAGTCCTGACGGCGGCAGGAATTTCGACACTAGCTTTTCAGCTAGGTTGAATTCAGCCACTGTCTGGAGGCTGCTCTGATCGGTAGTTTTCCGTGGATTCTCCGATCAACGCCAGGCGAATGCCGGAGCAGTACCCTACCAAACGGGCCACGGACCGCGCGCGATCTGTCCTTCCTCTTCATTGTCCTATCCTCTCCCCTTACACTAACATGCACTACACTACCACATATTCCTGGGGCGGTGCCCCGCTGGTGGGAGAGTCGTGTTTAGGGGGAAACCCCTCTAGCCGACGGTAGGTCGGCGCCGGATCTCGCCATCCAGCGGGGGAAGATCACCGCATGCACTACATTTACAGGACTAATTTCCAAATCCGTTGACGCGCCCGGAAACACGAAAAAATCAATCAGTCGAATGTATCGATTCGATTTCCGATACCGTCTTCATATAGATTTCCGAAGTGTTCATGATCGATAGGACGAAAGTGCAGATCGTTTCACAGAATCACAAAGCTGCAGTCTGAAAGACATCGTCGCTGGCTACTGCAATCGGCTCCGAGAGAATGTTCTTTGTCGACTTGAGGGATGAGTTTGTCTGTTAGAAACAGTGGTTAATGCCTCTTTCCGAGGCTGAGACAAATGGCTGACGAAAGCGGGTCTAGTGTAAAAGACGTAAAAGGGACAAGCAGAGATTGCGCTGTGGAAGGGGAGGCGGCGATTGTTTCAGACGGACTGCCAAGGGTTTGTATGCGAGAGGACGGAAAGCGGTAGAAAGGGGGAGCCGGCAAGTATTGAGACAGACGTCCTAAGAGATGAAGTTAGTTCAGGGCACACTACAAAATTGTGGATGAGAGCAAGAGGATAATGATTGAGAGGTGGATTTTAATGTAATTGTATTTCAGAGAGTTAATTGGCGTAATACAGAACCCAACGGGGACTAAAGGTATGCAGGATATGTCGCAAAAAAGCAACAGTTGAAACCACGGTGGGTATAGATATTTATTTACTTAGATATAGATATTTATGTAGTCAAAATCAGTAAAAAACTGTATGTGATGTATGGGGGAGAAAATCATCTGCGCACGCTGTCTCGTGTTTCAGGATCCTTTTCCAACAATTTAACTATTAATAGTTGAAAGATATTAGAATATATAATAATAATAATATAATAATAATAATAATAATAATAATTATAATAATAATAATAATAATAATTATAATAATAATAATAACAAAAATAAATTTAAAGAGGCGAGAGATTAATATTTCATAAACTAGATATTTTTGTTTTCCAGTTATAGAAAACTTATTTGTTACGGTAAACGAACTACAGATTTGATTTTTCTGCATTGCTAACAAAATAAAAACTCACCCAAAGCTCTACTACCACTACAAGCAAAAGGAAAGCTCAAGAAAACGTGCGCATAGAGAAGCTACATTTACGTCCAGAAGCAAAACAAGGGACCATCGCAGCATTTGCTCAATGGATCAGGGAAACTGGACAAAAACACGATCGAGGTGAGGGGGTCATTGACCTGGGAATCCTGGGTGAATGGACTGTATGAAACGGAGATGGCAGAAACTGGAGATTTGTGGAGGCTGTGGAACGGAGACTGATATACTGGGACTGTGAGAAACAGGGTTTATAACTGAGAGGAGTTGCGAGAAAGGATAAGCTAGTAAGACCAATGTGCAAGAAAATGAAGGGAAAGTCGAAGAATAGATGAACGAGTGGTAAAGGTGATTGTTATTGAGAGGGTGAGTCGGCTACACGACGCGCCCGGAGTGGTCTGAGGCTGAGACAAATAGCTAGAGTTTTCTCCTTTAACCTAGAAAAACATTTAACCAGTACCGTTGAATCAAATCTAGATTCTCAAAGGTTAAATTTAAACCGCCTTTAAAGGAAAATGCATAATTTCACAAACTTACATTTTACTTTTTTTCTCCTTGTATTATTCTCCAATACTTTCTCGCATACAAAATTATTGATTATTGTGGTCTCTAGTGGGAGTATCCTCGCTCTCCTCTAACACTTAGTACTAAACGTCTTAGGTTGTAGTTCATAAAAAATCTTATAAACCTCTTACTGGGCTACATAAGAAAATAAAATTGCTGATCCGGTGGCCGAGATCGCTAAGGCAGTAGTGTCGTAGCGATCTCGGACCAAAGGATCGGGGGTTGAAGTGTCACCTCGGGCATAGTTGTATTTGTGTTCGTCCTTTCACCCCTTATCATATCGTTTCATATTCATAGTTACCATACCGTTAACACCAATAGTGGTCGCTAATGACCTAGATGTTGTTGCGATATTGAGTAACAAAAACAAAAAATCAACAAAACTGGGAGAGGGAGTGATGTTGGTTTCAAAGTTAGTGGTGGCGTCAGGGTTGGTTTGGAGCGAGCGTGGTGCTAGCTTGGGGAGAACAGCAGCCAGTGGCGGAGGTCGGGGCAAACGGAGCGAGCGGAGGGTGAGCAGGGGAGAGGGCGAGAGGGCGAGCAGCGAGGGGGGGAGAGAAAAGTGAAGAGTCACGCCTCGGCGTGTGGCGAGCGTGGAGGCGAACGTGGGGAAGAGCCTGAGTCGAGCGTGGGGCGAGCGTTGGGCGTGCCATCGAGGGTTGGAACGAGCGTCGGGCGAGCGTTGTAGCAAGGGTTGGAACGAGCGTGGGGCGAGCGTTGTAGCCAGGGTTGGAACGAGCGTGGGGTGAGCGTGGGGCGAGCGTTGGGCGTGCGTTGTAGCGAGGATTGGAACAAGCGTGGGGCGAGCATTGTAGCGAGGGTTCGAACGAGCGTGGAGTGAGCGTGAATCGAGGGAAGACAAAGAGCCAGCGGGTGCTAGCTTGGGCGGCCGGGCGAACTGGAAGCGAGCGGGGGGAGCAGCGAGGGCGCGGGGCGGTGGGCGTGTCGCCCGCCGGTTGCGGCTGAGACACACGGCCCACTCGTCTTCCGCCACACAAATTAGCCCCGGATTGAGTCTTTATTTTCTTAAGCAAAGACAATCCCGGAGGAGGAACGGCTTCCCCAGGGCCAAACGGCGCCATAAAGACCCCCCTCCCCTCCCCTCCCCGCCAGCGCACCCTCCGTATTTCAGCGCCGCCGCCCCCGCCGCCTTGGGGTGTCCAGCTGCGCGTGGCGCTTGGGATGGTTGTTCTTGTTCCAGAGAAAAGCGAAAATGCAGAGACAAATAAAGATTTTTTAAGTGCCTGTCTTCTGTTTGGTCTCAAACAATGTTGTTTGTGGGGATATATTTCCAAGAATGTTTGCATGCAATGAACTTAATTGGTAGTGCGGATAATAATAAGCGTTCGTTGCCATAATAAAAAAACAGTGTAGATATTGTTTAGAATAGAAATTGTTTTCGTTGATAACAACGAGATGTACTGGAGTGTTTTACTCCTAGTACCCTGAATTCATTGTTCACGACGTATTCGATATTCATTGATCTACAATCTAAAATACTATGTTGGTGAATATTCTAATACTTTTTTCATATTTTTCTTATAGAAACAGAGCATTATTCACATTTTTTTCTGAAGGATTTTGAATAACTACTGGAGACTTCACTGTCATCTCGCACTTTTATGTATTACTGTTGTGAACAATACCGATGGCAACGAATACAAAGAGAGCAGCAACATGTTAGAAATAAGTAAAATTTCGTTTTATTATACTAACAGCATATTTACTTTTTTAAATAAATATTGTTTTTAGACTCTTTGAACTGTCTTTTTAATTTCTGCTTCTAGTTTAAGTTCAGATTCGAGAAAATACTCAGGAAAGCTGCAATTTTCAGTTTAATTAATGAACAGGCAGGAAAAAAGAGGAAGTTGGAAATGACAGGCAATTACTGAAAAATTGAAATTCGTGAAGTAAGTGGCCCTTGTCTTGACAAGAGAATTTTTAAATTTTTTTCAGAGACCAACTGAAAACTCGATCCACTTCTTTCAAAAGAATACGAACAGAAGAAACTTTTACAATGAGAGCATAGAAACGTTTTGCTTGACTTGCAATATGAGCTGGTTTTTATTATATTCAAAATATTACATGGTGCAAATGTAGAAATAATATTTAAAAACACTGTATTGTGATGAACCCATCCTGCCGCCACGGCAACACACGCATACGCGCAATGCGCGCAGCTCGCGGTCTGGGTACCTCACAAAGGGGGGGGGGGAAATACCGTCACACCAAAGTGCGTCGGTAATCAGCTGACAGGTGTGCGCGTTAAATTTATCAATGAAGGGCGCCAAACGGGCACTTACCTGTCACCTGGCACCGGCATTCGAGAACCTCAAGGGGTAGGCACTCTTGAATGAGGGCATGCACGGGGTTTGCTATTACTACCACTACTTTACAATAATCACAAAGTTTTGTAACTTTAAGTGTCAATCACCTGAATGGCAAGAACACATTTATTGCTTTTGTTTCTATAATACAGTTTGGGTAAGGAATCCCCTTAAACTAAATTATATGTTATTTACATTAAATGACACCTTTCCTATTTTTTACTGTCTTTGGAATAATTACAAAATGAAAGTCTTTCGTTCACCTTTGTCACCCACCACGGCAAGGCGCAGCCAACCGGAAGCAGCAGTGCGTGCGGTGCTAGTGCTCCTGGCTCCGATCGGTGATTATTGGAGGAAGTCGTCTGACGCCACCCACTCCTCACCAGGCCAGCCTCAATGACTCGGCTGCACAATCATTCCTTCCGGAGGCGCCGGCCCGTTGAAATCGGAATAAATTCCTGATTGTCTTTTTATACTGGGCGGCCTGCACTATGTTGGTCGACCCCCAAGTCACTGCTCCCACTATCTCTCATCAACACTGCAGTCTCAATTCTGTGTCGTTCTCTCGCCTTCTATCCGTCTTCTGCCAAAAATCCGCCGCTCTCGAGCTTCCTGCGTCGCATCCCCACCCTTTTTCCAAGTTTCACCCATCGCTCCTTCACGTGATTGGAATTTTGAATATTATTGGCCGAAATCTTAGTTTCCAAAATATTCGACGCGAGTCGGAAGCCGATAGGGTATTTTCAAATTAACCTCGTTTTCTGGGCGCCTGATTGGTGGTCTTTGTTGTGCGTGTGTGTACACCGGAGATGATCAAAGCAGTCCTTTCTGCTGTCTTCGTGACGCTTATATGGGTCCTACGGGATAACTTCAACAGTAGCCGGGATCTCTATAATTTGCTTGTTCCGGTGCCTAGCCGTGCACGTGGACTGGCCGCCGTTTGCCTGAAGGGCTGTCCCCGAGAGACAATTGCACCCTAATCGTAAATCTTTTGAATCTTCTGGCACGCGTTCGCGCGTCTTGCGCTGAGCCGTGTCAAATCAGGGACCTTCCTAATCGGCGTGACAGAGGGGGAAGTTTTGGGTCCGGCGACTAGCAATGACCTCATTGCAATATCTAAATATAATAATCTATATGATAAGTACTAAATATCTATATTGCAACAGCTCGGTCGCGAATTCCTCTTACTTACTCACTATATTTCCCTTATATATTTACTCACGCCCGCACGTTGGGTGCCCAATGCAACTGTTTTCTCTTATTCTCTTAACTACCTTGACTACCCTCGTAAGTGACGCCCTCACACGGCGAGCACAATAACCTAACTATTCATACCTTTCTCTGTTTACCTGTCACGTGAACTATTTTTGCCCCGCCCTAGCTCTAACTTACAATTGGGTGCCACAATGCCTTTGCTTGTCAGTTGCCCGTATCCCTGCTAGCTCGTGTCACAATTATATCCTACCTGGTCGTGGTCCGCGAGCTCATTCCATACGGACTTGAGGTAGGGTCCGTTTCGTTCGTGCCTGGGTCAAATTTTACACAACTACTAATTAACGACACATGGATCTAAGGCAATTATGAGCCATATGGGATGCTCATACATTTAATGTCGGATTTATTTTTTTCATATACCAAACATAAATACAATATGCCCCTCCGATTTGCGAAACATAACAACACAAAATACATAAACACCACAAAAAAATACAAACATGCACACTGAAAATATAATAACAAATCTCATACGCACACAAGAATGCGCATTCTGTCGTGACCTTTTTGATAATTCTATTCTTAATCTAGTTATCAGGACTTGGTCTTCGACAATGTCTTTTTCCTCGGACGAAAAAAATAAAGTAATTGCACAAATCGTGCCACTTCCCTTCTCGCAGTGATGTCGCTTCCTGTCAGCGCCCGTCGTTGCTAGTTGTAATGTGCAGTCTCCATACACGCACTCCCCGTTCAGCTGCCATCAGATCCCAGATGCACTCATCCATTTAAAATTACCAAATGTACTCACAATTATTGTTCCTCGCAACTAATCGCGTCTTCCATAAATGTTCTTTCGATATCTCGCGACGTATTTAAATTTTACGACGCTCATGTTCCTCGCGCCTAACTTGCGCGAATAATGTCCATGCTAATTTTCCCGTGAATTTCGAAACAAATTGAATTAAATTTTAGTTCCACATCGTCTAAACAACTGATTTACATAACAGAATATGAGTTAAAAACTTTTGCACAATAATTTCGCGAAATTTCTCCAAAATCTAGCATAGCATCAAACGCGTGCCTTCACCATCAACGCTCGACCTTATCTCTGTCTGTAACACATTTTACATTGTTGGTCCACAAAATCCATGTGACTGTCTTCTTTCAAACACATGCCCATCACTATAAGAAATGTTCGAAAACGTTTACGTTTTCACTGTTTTCCGGCGTCTTACGTCTTACTATCGGCTTCATAATTTTACTAATTTTTATTTGCTAATTGTCACGTTACCTAATTCCCTTTTCCTGTCTTCCGTTTTTCAAAAACCTTTATTTTTTGTCTTCTCAGCTCGTGATGACATCATTTACCTCTTCGGCCGCTCTTTCAATTCTTTCTTAACCCTCTATGCTATGAAACTGAATATTAATTTATTACGAGCCCCACATAAATTCTCCCGCGCTGTGACTACGTTTGCCCTGATTTAAATATTTTTCTCTGTAATTTCCGAATGTTTGGCCAAAATCCATCCAGGCATTCGCTAGATATTCAATAAACACCGTCTTGTCATATACTTACAGAAGTGCAACAATGGGTGCCATATTCTCAATCTTCGCCGTGTTATACATGCAATTTACACAATTTATGATATTTTCGGAACCCGTGGCTCGAATAATGTGATCTTTGTTTTAAAATGTTCCTGAATTTCGGTTCTATTCACTGTTCATAACGCCTATTTCCGCCCTTTATGTTTTCTATTACTTTCCTGATAATTATTATTACGCGGCGCTGTTGTCTATTGTTTATTTCATTCTTAGTTCCTCTTTGATTACATAAAAGTTCCGTGTTCCATGCATTCTTGCGGGCTAGTCTCACAAATCATTACAATATGTATAATATGATTTATTTCATAAAAACACTACTCATCACAGTAAATAACAGTTGCAAGTATAACGTCTCACTGACCAATATATATATATATATATATATATATATATATATATATATATATATATATATATAATAGTGAAGTCAAATTTTTAAACACGAGATATAAGAGAATATTAATACTCACCGTACATCATTTCAATTAAAACCATTTTTCAAATTACGACGTCGACATCAAACAATATTAAAATATGGTAGACTTCGTTTATAGGCATTATATTGTCAAAGAAGTGCATAGAACAAAATAAATCTTATTAAAGAAAACTGTTTAAGAGGTATATCTCCATGCGCGCTCATAGCTCAACCGATACAATGCTAAGTGAAAGCGGGTGAACCAGCAGAAACTCTTACATGGGTGAAAAGGTAACACCTAACAGAGAATGACAGCAAAGTGTGGAAGGAGGGAAACCCAAAAACGATTTTAATGCCTATACATTAGAAGAGAAATATCAAAGAGGTCTTATCCTGTCATTTCTTTATATCAAAACCGTACATTACAATTTATATTAGAGTTATGTGATGAAACATTAGAATTATGTAATACCTCATGGTATTATTGCAGAATATTTGGCACGTTCTACTATAATACCATGATATATCTTCACGTGGGACGGTCCTTCCTCTTATTCACCAGCTTCAAGGAGATATAGAAAATGATCACTACCTACTTGTATTCACTCCCAGGAAAATACGTATGTTTTAACGCCCATTAGTTACAAACGCGTTTGATTTAAAATTTTCTTTCAATTAACTCCTCAAATTTCGTAATTGTGTAATGAGATCTCACTCCTCTCACATCCGCGGCAGTCGGCACAAGAGATGATTATTATCTTGAGCTGAGGAAAATAGAGTTGCAACCGGTGTAGAACACTGCATTTGCGGATAGATGAGTGTGCGATCTCTGATGACTAGAGACCGGACTTTTATGTAATTACATTTTTTGACTTTCTACTCACCGTTCTCAAATTTGTAATCTTGGCGAATCGTCCCCGTCCTAACACAATATTCAATTTTTTCGTTACATATTTTTACATATCTGACACTATATTACATACATTACATATTTTGGTATTTTCACGAAATATTTTCTATTATATTTATTTTCTTCAATTTTATTACATATTTTTTGATTTATTATTAATTCTGAAATTAAGTGTCGTAAATTGGTGGCAGAATATCTTAACTTTACATGCATTAAGCTCACATTGACTAACAATAACTTACAAAATAAAGTAGTTAATTAAACATACTTTTATGAAAAGAAAATTGTTTTACAAAATCTGCATTTTTTTCTTACATTATTATTGCGTGCTGTCTCGTTCAGGTAGCCCATGTGGAGATGCGTGATATTCTCACAGTCCCGCGCGTCTGCTTCATTTATCTCAGTGATAAGCGACTGAGATCATTTTCACCTTTAGGTGTGAAAAGTATCTCTGACGTCGCGGATCGTGACGATTTTAACCTTTATTTTGAAGAAACATTGGCGATCGCCAAGTGTAACATGCAATGAGAATGCTTCATGATGTTCGATGGTTGATTGATTTTTTCGTGTTTCCGGGCGCGTCAACTGCTCTCGTCATTAGTCCCGTTAGTGTAGTGCATGTTTCTTTCTCGGGAGATGGTGGTGATCTTCCTTCGCTGGATGGCGAGATCCGGCACTGACCTACCGTCGGCTAGTGGGGTTTCCCCCTAACCAGGACTCTCCCACCAGCGGGGCACCGCCTCAGCCGGGACAAGCTCTAAGCTCCCGACCGGTCTCCCGGAATATGTGGTAGTGTAGTGCATGTTAGTGTAAGTATGTGTGTGTGTAAGGGGAGAGGATAGGACAAGGAAGTGAAAGGAAAGATCGCGAGCGGTCTGTGGCCCGTTATGGTTATGGCACTATTCGTTATGGTACTGCTCCGGCATTTGCCTGGTGTTGATCGGCGAAACCACGAAAAACTACCGAACAGAGCAGACGGCCTCTAGAATTCTCATCCAGACAGCGTCTGAATTCGACCTAGCTGAAAAGCTAATGTCGAATATCCTGTCGCCGACAGGACTCGAATCTAGGACCTCCCGGTCAGAGGCGCTGCGGTGACATCAGTTGATGCACTGAGCTACCGCTCCCGGTGTTTGCTACTCGTAGATATTGCTAGTCTGCACGATGTCTTCTATTGCGTCTAATCGGGCCGCAAAACTACAATCCTAAATGGTAAATGATGACGCTTTTAATACTAATGGGAATGTTCTTTGTTGCAAAGTGTGCAGGAACTTATGCTCTGCAAATGATTTTTGAGTTGTTTGTATTATTTTTAAAATTTGTTTAGGAAATTGTTTATAAATGTAATTTCGTATTATGTGAATGTGTTTTATAATTAGTTAATTGTCATATTACATATTTTATCTTATTTTACATATTTGTTACATATTCTTTGTGTTTTCTTTACATATTTATGTACATATTTTGACTTTCATATTACATATTTTCCGGTCTCTAGTGATGACGCGCTGCGCTTATTTACGCAGGGTCCGCCTAAGTGAGTAGCGAACGGACTTTGCAGTGACCCCTGGCATTCATCACTGGCCGACCACTTAGATTAACGGATTGTGGATTAAATTCAGCACTTATAATGGCAGGTTCAAATGAAGGTGAAATGGAATAATAAATTTCGTGGTGGTAGCAGAAACCTTGTGGTAATCTATATTCCGCCCCGTCCCCTCGGATACAACTCAGAGATCGGATACAATTCAGTTGAAATATATTCTTCTTAAATTATTCCTGATTGAGATTCAGCTTTTAATTAGTTTTAGAAAATTTCATATAGTAGTTAAACTAAACACTAGTATAAATAAAAACGAATTCAATGTTACATTTTGCAATGCATTATTAATAAACAACGCGGTAGAATGTAGGTATTGTAATGGCTTAAAGGCCTTCGGCCTAGCCACAGTGCATCAAGTTTCTAATTTGGCTGTAATAATTACCTATTAAATAAATAAAATAAACAACAATGCGCAATAAATTTTTTAGTACAATGAACATAAATTGTAATGAAAAATAGCAAGTATACGTTGGCATAAGTTTCAAAATCATATACCGTGCGGAAAAATTCTAGTTTTATTCCAGAACTGTGTGTAATAAGTGTAGCCCTCTTGTACATCCATATTACAATACTTTAATTGAAATCTTTGTACTCCATCTAGTAAAGCTAAGGTATGTATTATCTTATAAATTATATTCTTCGTATTTGTAAAAAGCGATGAACAGTAATGCATTCCCCTTTTCTCTTCGGTTATTATCCCCTCTTTCTGCTATCCTTGTCCGCGCGTTGGACAGCCATATGTAATGAATCCCTTTTTCCCTTTCCTTTCGGCTATCTAATATTTCCCCCGGCTACCCTGGAACTCGCGTTGGGCAGCCAAAATATAATGATTCTAATACCGAGGATAAGATGGTGGTCCTATACAGGAATCCAAGCGAGGTGACTGGATTGTGCGTGCTAGGGTAAATGACGACGCATGTTCTCAATTGATAAAAACGAACCACATTTTTGTTCGCTCGTTTATTATTATTTTCTGGCTTTTCCCTCTTTTCATCGTACACGACAACAATTTACCGTCTTTCCCTCTACACTAATACACAGTACTCTATAACATAAACATTCTACGAAACAAAACACGAGACTCATTCACACACAATAATACAAAACAATATGAAATCCCACTCATACATTGAATGCGTATTTCCTAATTTTCCTTTGACCATTTCTTAATTTAATTTTATTAACAAAACTTGGTCTTTAATAAATTCCCTTTTGTTACGGAACGCGTCTTCAGATGAAGCATTTGCAAAGAAATCAAGCACACACACACATATACACGCGTGTCACTTCCCTGTTTTGCGGCTCAGATCTCGTAGCAATGATGTCTAGTGGCCGCCGTCCAATGCCCTTCGATACGTGGTCGCCGTCCACTCCTGCTCGCGGTCGTCTTCGGAAACCAATTCTCGCGAACCGCTATTGTCCGCATAAATGATACCACTCAGCTGCTAGTCCGTTACCGCTTAATAAAATTGTACGTATTCGTGGCGTACTGTGCGGCAAAACAAACAGAACGAAAAACGACTATTTTTCGCGTGTCATCAAACACGTCACTTCTTGATATTACTATCGCTCACATCCATTTACATTCAAAATAAGCGTCCAATTGTGCTGATCCCGGCATCTCTTCTTTTATATTTTATAACGAGATGTCCGTAGCGTTGAATTTTCTTACAATAAAAAAAATAACATCTGATTGTCCGTTATCACAAAAACATTCTATTTGAAAAAAAAAATAAATAAAATTACTGCCGAATTTTGTTCCTTTTACTAATACTTCAAAGTTCCAACAAACATCAAAACGTTACTTTCTATTTGAATTGCTACACTTTCAAAAGGAAATTAACAACGCGCCAATTTCGCGCACACGAAGCGTTCATCCCGGTATCCACGACACATCTGTCCTCACATCGGAATTTTTTCCTGCAACTTACATTGTTACAGAAGATTTCTGGAACAAAATAGTTGCTACTCGCTTGCTTTTAATCCTCTGTTGATTCCAAATGACTTTCTTCTCTTCGTAACATGGCGTCATTTGTTTATACTTTTAGTTCATTGTAAACTTCCAAATATCATATTATTCTGCTTCCGAACATGCGACAAAGTTGACACTAATTTTGTCGTCTTCCCCGTGTTTTAGTCTATTGTTTCCCAATGTTTCAGCCAAATCGGTTTGTGCGTTTTGTTATAATTCTTAAAAAACCCTGTTTACAATCTTTCTTTTCTAGCTCAACAATGGTCATATCCTGTTCATGTTATTAAACATTCCAATTCTATTTCAATTTATATCTTCCGAATGCGTTGGCCGAATTTGATGGCGTTTTTTATTTAATTTCATAATTTCTTTTCTACCGACGATTATGTTCAATTTTCCCAAATATCACGCGCTATAATTCTTTATTTTAATTTGGACTTGTAAAATGTTTTCTATCGGCACAATATACAAGTTTATTCTTTGTCATCTTTTTGTAACGTTGCATCTGGGAGTTTTGGTCTTGAAATGATGGATCATTACAGCATGGAGAAAATAAAAATTCATAACTTGGAATTTGTCATGCTTTTCAATTGGTTATAGTCGGGTTCTTTCTTTGAAATTTTAAGTGATTTTCTTCTGCCAGGAAATGGTGGAAATACAAGGTGTACAGATCTGTGTCAAAAAATTTAACCTTACACGAATCCAGTTTTTTCTTTTTCATTTTGCAAAATGGTACTAATTCGAATACACATCCTTCGAAATTATTTCCATTTATGAATCACAATTTACCGTTGATGTTGGAAGACCAGTCAGGTTAGTAGAGCTTGTTCTGGCTGTGATGGTGCCACGCCGGGGGATGGGTACCTAAAGAGAGAAACCAACGTCTGCTGACGAGTGTATCGGAGGCGGATACCATGTTTCAGCGAGGATCTCTGCTACCTCCAGGTGTATAACCTTCACTACATTTCCGGGAGTCATAGCCTGCTGATGATTGGATGGACGCCGAATGAAATGTTTCAATGACTATCTGTGCCACATCCAGGGGTATAACCTTCACTACATTTCCGGGAGTCATAGCCTGCTGACGATTGGATGGACGCCGAATGAAATGTTTCAATGACTATCTGTGCCACATCCAGGGGTATAACCTTCACTACATTTCCGGGAGTCATAGCCTGCTGACAATTGGATGGACGTCGAATGTTTCAATATCAATCTGTGCCACCTCCAGGGGTATAACCTTCACTATTCTTCCGGGAGTGATAGCCTGCCGAAAGTGGATGGACGCCGGAAGCCACGTTTCAACGGCAGAGGATCATCTCCAGCGACAGCACATTCACTACACATACGGAAGTAATAGCCCAAGCCGCCTGTGAGAGCGTCCGCTGGGCAGCCCTGGCCCCGCGGTGGCAGCGAGGGCAGCGAAACGCGCGCCTCAATTGGCCCGGGCGGCGGGGGAGGAGGGGCGGAGGCGAACGGGGGTGGAGGCTTGGCAGGAACAGGAGCGAGGAGTAGGAGGAGGTGGGGGTGGAACAGGCGGAGGCGGGGGTGATGAAGTCGAGGGCGGGGGGGGGCAGCGGAGGCGGAGGAAGCGGGTCCCTGGTAGAGGCGATGGTTGAAGGCTGGGCTAGATCAGGCGGTGCGGGGTGAGGGATGTAAATGAGATTGGGCGTGTAGACGTGGGTGGGGTAGAGAACGGTAGGAGCGGGGTGGGGAGGACGGGTGTGGGAGGTGGAGGTGGGTGCCGTAGAGGGGCAAGGAGAACCGAGGCCGAGGCAGGGGTGGACTCGGAGGCGTGGACGGGGGCGGGGTCGAAGGGGCTGACACAACCGCGGCCATGTGCGTGCGACGAATTATGTGCTCCGCCGACCTCCGACAGAGAGCCTACGTCGCCCTCCCGGCCCCACAGCGGCTTCCGCTGCTCTGTAGTCGGGCCGGCGGCCACGGATCGTTGCGTGATGGACTCCTGGAGACTTGATTGATTGATTTTTTCGTGTTTCCGGGCACGTCAACTGCATTGGTCATTAGTCCCGTTAGTGTACTGGAAGTTTTTCTCGGGAGATGGCGGTGATCATCCCCCGCTGGATGGCAATATCCGGCGCCGACCCACCGTCAGCTAGTGGGGTGCGACGGGGCTCTCCACCATGACTCTCCCACCAGCGGGTAACCGCCCCAGCCGGGCCAAGCTCTAAGCTCCCGACCGGTCTCCCGGAATATGTGGTAATGTAGTGCATGTTAGTGTGTGTGTGTGTGTGTGTGTGTGTGTGTGTGTGTGTGTGTGTGTAAGGGGAGAGGATAGGACAGATCGCGCGCGGTCCGTGGCCCGTTTGTTAAAGTACTGCTCCGGCATTTGCCTGGTGTTGATCGGAGAAACCACGGAAAACAAGTGATACGAGCAGCCGGCCGCTAGAATTCTCCTCCAGGCAGCGACTGAACGCGAATCTAAGTAGCTATTTAGCTAGTGAATGACACCTGCCACCGACGGGGTTGAAGCCTAGCACGTTCCGGTCAAAGGCAGTGCAGCGACTTCAGTTGATGACCTAAACCACATCTTCCGGTCCATGGGTCAAGAAAATGGATGCAACTATTATGTACAGGAAGGAGAGATCGCACGCGGTCCGTGACCCGTTTGTTACGGTACTGCTGCGGTATTCGTCTCAGCAGCAGCTTCGACCTAGCTGAAAAGCTAGTGTCGAAAATTCTGCCGCCGTCAGGACTCGAACCTAGGTCCTCCCGGTCAGAGGCGCTGCAGGACATCAGTTGATGCACTGAGCTACCGCTTCCGGTCCTGGAGGCGTTGAGAATAAATGAGACTTCGTAGACCAGAGCAATATTTCGGTATTTCGTAAAATCATTATTGTTTTAAAAGTGAAGTTATCGAGGAACCAACTTCGACCAATTTTGACCAACCCATATTACAAACAGTGGTATACTAAACATGTACATAATACAAAAAGTATACTAAAACATGTAAAAAATTTCATTGAATTTATTTCGGCATGAGGAGAAGTCACCATGTCTTCATATGAATTTAAAATCCACGTCATAAGGAACTAAAACGCAGTTTTTAATGATTATTTCGTGTTTCCAGGTGCGTTAACTGCTATTATGCTGTCATTAGACCCGTTGGTTTAGTGCATGCTTGTGAAGGTGGTAACGGTATTCCCCGGTAGTTTGGTGAGATCCGGCGCCAAACTACGTGTCGGCTTGCGGAGTTGTTCTCCTGCAGATATGTCATCAACGGAGCGCCAGCCCAGCCGAGACACGCTGAAAGCTTTTGCCTGGTCTCCCGGCATGTGTGACAGTGTAATGCATCTAAGTGTGTAAAGTAAGGGCTGAGGATAAGACAAGGAATAGAAAAGAATTTGTTGGGTCCTATGCTCTGGTTGATTGGGTGGTTGGTTGGTTAGTGATTTCGTGCGCGTCAACAGCTTAGGTCATTATTCCCGTAAATGTAGTGCATTTTTTCCTCGGGAGATGCCGGTGATCTTCCCCCACTGGATGGCAAGAACCGGCGCCGACCTACCGTCGGCTAGTGGGGTTTCCCCCTAACCAGGAATCTCCCACCAGCGGGGCACCACCCCCGCCGGGACAAGCTCTAAGCCCCCGACCCGTCTCCCAGAATATGTGGTAGTGTAGTGCATGTTAATGTAAGTGTGTGTGTGTAAGGGAAGAGGATAGGACAAGGAAGAGGAAGGAAGCATCGCGCGCGGTTTGTGGTTTGTTTGTTACGGTACTGCTTCGCCAATCACCTAGTAATGTTCCGAGAAACCACGGAAAACTACCGATCAGAGCAGCCACCCGCTAGAATTCTCCTCGAGTCAGCTGCTGAATTCGACCTAGCTACCAAGCCATTATCGAAACTCCTGCGACTGTAGAAACTCAAATCTCTCAATCACACACACTACAATGACATGAGTTGATGCTCTGAGTCACCTCAACTCCTGGTTTTAGAGTTGTGCTGGGGAAATGTATCGTAGCCAAACGGGTGTTGCGAGTTTGCATATTAGCCTGGTTTATTCCTGCATTATTTATTTATTTATTTATTTATTTATTTTTTTTTTTTTTTTTTTTTATTTATTTATTTATTTATTTATTTATTTATTTATTTATTTATTTATTTATTTATTTATTTATTTATTTATTTATTTATTTATTTATTTATTTATTTATTTATTTATTTATTTATTTATTTATTTATTTATTTATTTATTTATTTATTTTTATTTATTTATTTATTTATTTATTTATTTATTTATTTATTTATTTATTTATTTATTTATTTATTTTACGTAAAAGAAACAGTTAAAACTGCGTATGACGTGCTATGGGGAAAAGTGAATTGTGTGCGCATTTTCAAAATTCTGTGATCCCTACACTAAGTCAAATACTATTTGAATCTTGAAGAAAAAAAAGAAAAAAAGCAGCAACTATAATCTGCGTACCCTTATTTTTCCTCCTTAAATGTTTTATACAGGCCTGGCGGTCTCTTATTTTCCAAAAACGCCACACTGAATTACAATGTGTCAGAAAATGTATGTTTTATTTGCTTCTTAAATATTGCGTTACCCCGTATTTCATATCAAATACTCACTACTACCAACATTAGTTGTGAAAATCATCTGCATCTCTATAATATTAAAGCAAAATGTATTTGCTATTACTCAACGTCCGTTCCGTTAATTGCAAATATTTCATTACTTAATACTTATGGATAACTCCTTTCAGTTGTTACAAACAGAAGATTTTCTTTGATGTGAAATGCAAATTGAAATACGACACAGAGGGGATCTCCTGATCGATTTAACAAGTTGTTGGTTAAAAACCAAATACATCCAGCTTACCGAGAAGAGTGGGCCAGAAATGAGAAAAAAATATTCGGAAGGAACGTGTAGAATGAGGAAAAGGAAACGCCAATACCTGTAGAAATGTTGAAAAATGATAAAGGAGGAATGAGGCAAGTGGAAGATATAAATTATCTGTTACAGTATAGTACCGTGTTATTAATAAAACACAGAATTATGCATATTAATTCTGAGAAGCTGGAGGGAAACATAAAAGCAAATGTTACTACTTTGTGAATTACATTAAGTAGGAAGAAGTGTAAGAGAGAAGACATTATTACGTGCATATGCGAAATATTAAAACAAACATTCCATTAATAATTTGAAAGAAAATTAAAATATAAAATTACAATTCACCTCATTCCAGGCTGTATTCATACTCTTTACTAAATAACCAGCGGACGAGAAAGTATGAATCATATAATTTTAGAACAATAGATATTTTTAATTAAACTAGCTTCTCTTTGGATTTAGAGTAAGAAAAGCAAAACTCTAGTTCCCCTAAATTAATAAATTCATTAAGTGTGAATGACATTAAAAGTCGTAGATTTTTACATGATGAGATTTTTTTTTTTCTTACAATAAAATAATTTTCGAAATCTTTACCTTTGTGTTAGATAGTTCACACGTAACAGGGATAACGTTTCATTTTTTAAAAAATTTTTTCAATTACTTGATAAACTTCAACTGTCAAGGGATATAAAATGGATCACAGTTCGTAACTATTTAAAACGAAATTTATTACAGGGTGCTAATAATTTGTAATTGTTAAAGTAGATGTTAAATAAACAAATATTATTTTGATTAAGAATGAAAGTGAGTAAGCGAGAGAAGAAGGAGATCGAGGAAAAATGAAAACGAAGGAGTGAGGATGAGAACGAGAGGAAAAAACGCCCGATAAATTGAGAGAAAATATTAGCAAGAAAAAAGTTTGAGACTAAAATATAAAATTAAAAATTGGTGTGGGAAAGTGGCAACGGGAACACAAATTCACCTTCATACACTATGCAGCTGTTGGAAGAGTTGGAACTTACAATGAAAAGATTCTTTTATTTCTCCGAAGGCACCAATTCTGACGCTTCTTAATTGAAGAGTTAGTTCCGCTTAATGGTACATCTGTGTACGTAACGATGATAAATGAAATACTTGTTAGACAAATAAAATCTGAGTTAATATTAACTTAGACATTTTACGATCATGACAAGTTCATGAACTGTTCTATTAGAGAAGTATTTGTTTTCATGCTGAGTATGAATCCCGTTCATCCACTAAAGATCTTTTACTGAAAGCTTCTTTTTCTTTTGTCATGGAGTTGAATACAAATACGATTTCTAAATGATTTGTAGCTGTGTTGATTAGAATAAATGCACAGAGAAAATGACGATGAGTTGAACTAGTATTACCTTTAATAAAATATAGAAAGTAATATAAAAAGTACACGAGGCAACAAATTGACATGTTTGCTTACTTCCGAAATAGTCCACACGTGCTACAGTTACGGTGACGTCAAATGCTGCAGTTGTTCTGCATTCTATTGTCGATTCCTCTGGCTTATTCGATTTGGTAACAACTGGACTTCAAGATTGAGCCAGTTTCAAACAATCAACGAATGATGGCTTTCTTTACTGTGTGTACTGAGTTTATTAGACCAGCTCTTCCGCCATAATACACACATTTTCGCGTTCCCTTCGAAACCTCACAGCGAAAAAAGGTATCGTTCGTACGACGAAATAGACGATTTGAATTTAGTTCGGTGGCTTTTTTAGGCTTGAGAATATTTGACATGCAGAAAATGTATAACTTGGGACAGCCGATATTACTTCGCATCCCTTTTTAAAATTTATTTATTGAGTGATTGGAAATTACACAGATCAGTACCAAATTATTATCTCATGTGCGTTTGCTGGATTATATTGTAATTTACTAAACTTAACACTAACACTTAAAACTAAACTACCTTACTAGAGGTGTAGGAAACTACAAGAGCTCCTACTCTGAATAATTAGTAGAGAAAATGTTCAAGAACGCTTCGGATGGAAATCTATTCTTTATTCTAGTAGGGAAGTAATTTTTAGTGGCCAGGTTGTAGTGGCTCGGTTTATTGTATTTAGGTTGGAGTAAAAATTATTGGAAAAAGAAGGGCAATATGTTTGATGATCGGTGATATATTCAGTTCTTTATGAAGTTGGGCGTTAGAGATGAACCATGGTGCATATCTTGCTAATCTGAGGAATTTATTTTGTACAATTCGGAGTTTATTAATGTTACAAATAGATGCATTGGTCCATATGGGACATGCGTAGAGTATTAATGGTCTGACTATTGCTTTATAAATTGTAATGGCATTTGTTCGGGATAGTCGGCTTTTGGAGTTGATAAGGAATTTTAGTTGAGCTATTTTTATTTTTGCTTGTTGTTTTAGTGTTATGTGTGTTTTCCAGTTGAGTCTTATGTCGAACTTCGCATTCTAATGAAAACGTACGACAATTTCTTTGCTCTATTTTGTGCAAGCAAACTTGGGTACAAATGCCTGATACTCTAACCGTTATAACACTAAACTCACTGCTGAGATTCCACCGACAGCATTATTTGATGTTGAAAATATTTTTAAAATTATTGAAAGCTTAATCCATGACAAATTTTTACCCTGCCACGCTGCATTTTTTTAATTTTTAAAACTATTCCAAGAAATTCACGGCTACGGTCGAATTACGTGTATCTTTCTGTTGCGGACATATGCCTGTTTTAACTAACGTGCGAAGAGAATTTAGTTTACTGCAATGTTCCTTACACACGCTGAATGACGCAAGCGCCCGGACAAAACACTTCTACACGATTAGTAACTGGAGATAAGATGTTTAGAATTTTTTTTGAGCGTCACCATCTTTTGCATCAAGGAAAGTAATAGAATATCTCTGGATGTTTCATCCCAAACTGACCTTACTTCTTATGATACCATTTTTAAGACGTTTTCTTCACAATTATAACATTTTACTGTAAATAACGCAGAAAATTAATAATAAGTCCTAATTTGTATGAAATGCAGACGGCAAGTTGGCAAGTTAGTGTATTGTTAGAGTTAGTGAAGTTAGTTTTATATTTTATATGTTATTGCATATTATATATAGGTAACAATAACCTTTTTATAGGTTATTGCAGTTAGTGTAGTGTATCGTTAGTAAAAAAGGCATCTCATTGCACACGTCACAACTCATTACAAAAGCGAACGTTGTGAAGAAGAGATCTATTATGTTTAACAATACCTTTATTAAGAACTGTAGAAAATATTGTATACCATTTACTCAAAACACCCGAAGTTTCTGAATATTCGAAAACAAATTGAAATTGAAGATTCATTCTTAAAATGTGGTAAATTCTAAGACAACCTGGGCGTATGTTAGAGCGCCCTCGTCCATGAGGCTGCAGAGCGGGAGGGCCCGTTGCCCTCAGCGAGGAGGGCAGCTGTGGGGTCTCTGCGGCGGCCTCGAAAGATTGACTGCGCGCTCGCCTCTCAGCGCGAGGGCGGTTAATTGCGTGAGCACGCCCGCGCCTCAAACTGCCCTCTCGGTCCCACCTCCCCCGCCCACCTTGCTCCGCCAGCTTTTCGCCGCCCGCATTTCTCCCCCCCCCCCCCCGGCCCCCCCAACCCCCGCCCCTGTCCCGCCCTGTCCCGCCCGTCCGTCCGCCCGTCCGCCCGTCCGCCCTGTCCGCCCGTCCCGCCCGTCCGCCCGTCCGCCCTGTCCGCCCTGTCCCGCCCTGTCCCGCCCCGTCCCGCCCCGTCCCGCCCTGTCCGCCCTGTCCCGCCCGTCCCGCCCTGTCCTGCCCCTGTCCCGCCCTGTCCCGCCCTGTCCTGCCCCTGTCCGCCCTGTCCGCCCTGTCCGCCCCTGCCCTGCCCGCCCTGTCCGCCCCGTCCTGCCCTGTCCGCCCGTCCCCCGTCCGCCCGTCCTCTACACCGTTCCTCTACACCCGTTCCTCTACACCCGTTCCTCTACACCTGTTCCTCTACACCCGTTCCTCTACACCCGTTCCTCTACACCGTTCCTCTACACCTGTTCCTCTACACCCGTTCCTCTACACCCGTTCCTCTACACCCGTTCCTCTACACCCGTTCCTCTACACCCGTTCCTCTACACCCGTTCCTCTACACCCGTTCCTCTACACCCGTTCCTCTACACCCGTTCCTCTACACCCGTTCCTCTACACCCGTTCCTCTACACCCGTTCCTCTACACCCGTTCCTCTCACCTTTCCATAACTTTGCTATAACAGTCAGTTCATCGTCCTTTTAGTCGCAAACCCCCCCCCCCAACCCCTTCCCCCCCCCCCCCGTTCCCCTACCCCCGTTCTTCCTCGTCTCTTTTGCCCTCTCCAACCTCCCCTGGTCTCGCTTCATCTGCCTGGTCTTTAACGTCACCCTCCCCGAGAGCCTCATTCTCCCATTCGCCCTTTCTGTGGTAGATCCGTCCCTCTAAGAAATATAAAAGAATACAGAAGGGTTTCTTTTTCTCTTTGAAGCCCTCTCTGTGTTTCCCTCCGTGACCTTTGCACTTGTGATTCCGTCGTTCTCTCCCTCATCGTATCTTCCTCTATTTCTCGCCCTTTTTATAGTATATAGACTTATCGTCACTTTTTCAGTAGCTTTGCCGTCCGTCTCTCTCACAGAGTTCATTGTTCTTTCTGGCGCCAACTTCCTCACCTTTGTTTTCTCCGCCTCCATCACCCTCTCCGAAACCCTCGTCTGTATCTTCCTTCCTTTCCGTCGCCCTGTCTTTATTGCACTTTTCATCACCTTCTCCCTATTTGTCGCCCTCCTTGCACTGTTTTCTCTGCCCTCGCTGTCATCGTCGCCATTCCTGTCATTTTTGTCTGCACTATCGCCTTTGCTGTCTCTGACAACTTATTCCTCTTCAACTTCGTGTTCTCTCGCTTTTTTCCTATCCCAAATCCTCTGCGTCAACCTTGTTGCCGGCCTCTCCCTCTCCTTTACTCTCCCTCCTCCTCACTGTTGTATTCACCTGCAGGCGGGCAGCCGCCGTGATTAAATGCTGGTTTCTTAAGACCTTATATCTTCTATACTCAATTTACACCATGATCATCTTTATGCACATATGCCTTAATTGGGTTGCTGATGCAGTATTTACATTATAATGAAGAAATACTGGAATGTAGTCGTGAGAACATTTTTGTATTCCGGAGGTCCTTTGCCTCCGAGAAATAGAAAGTCTCCAATAGAGCACAAAGACCAGAATAACGAATGATGCAATTGAGAGCTCATGAATAGTAATGAAACCCTTTTCGAGAGACACTCTGTTTGTTTATGCGCGGGAAATAGCAGGTGTAAGTGAGTTGGAGACTATGAGAGGCACGTAACGATTCAAATAATAGCCTGTTGTCGGTGCTGATGTATCATTCATTTTCTTTTAGCGAAGTTCTCAGAATTAAAAGTCCTTCTTTTGTATGGCTCATTGAAACGTCAGGTAAATCTATCGGTAAAGCACCTCGCCATTCACATTTTTCATTGTGAAACAAAAAGAGGTTTTTGAGTGCTGAAGTGTGTGTTTTTCTACCTTTGGTAGACAACATTTAAGATTGTACTATTACAATTTAAAATGTGCATTGATCATTGTTGAGACTTTGTTTTTTTCTTATGTTTGATAAATATGTACAATTAGAATATCTTAAAAAGGTATTGTCACAGGTTGCTTGATATTTCAAAAGACAGAAAACCAAATAGTAATCGAAAATGTCTTACGAAAAATCGTTTATCGATGCTGTTTAAATGTGAATCTAGAGATAAAATTTTATATATATTAAAAAGAATAATGTAATGACTTATAAAACCTTTTCTTCTTATGAAAGTCCATACTACTATTAATAAAAAAGTTCCTTTTTATTTAAAGACATTTGGTTTTTCTGTATGTGTGTTATTTGTTTCAGTTGGTCATTAGAAGTCGGCAACGTTTCGACTTCACTGGAATTTAACAACTTACGGTTGCAAATTTACTCTAATAATTAAAATTAATTGATACGTACTCAATGTTATGACTCAATCTGTACACAATACAGTAAAAGCTGTTTAAGCTGGAATAGATCGGGACACAATATTCCGGTTTATGGAGGTTTCCGTTTTATGCAAGGTTGTCAATTATCTGACATCTGTGATATTGATTCCGCTCTTCCATGAAAGTAGTGAATTATATCTTTATTATAATTATCCAACTACATTAACATATAACGTATTTATGGAAAAAATCACCAATAAATGAATATTCAACACTCATTTACAGTTCTGAGTTGAAAAAAAATACACAACACCTTGCTGGCTAGTGGCTGTATTTGGATTGATTGCTGACTCTTTCAACGCACAATGAGTCACAACACAGAACTATAAATTTCGAATGGCCTTTAAAATTGAATATCTAATCCAGGAGTTTTCATCGCGGGGTAGGAAAACGCGTGAATAGAAGCCAGTCCCTTACACCTTCCTTGCAGCTCTTCTGACCGGGAGGTCCCACGTTCGAGTCCTGATAGCGGCAGGATTTTCGACTCTAGCTTTTCAGATAGGTCGAATTCAGGTGCTGTCTGGAGGAGAATTCTAGCGGCCGGCTGCTCTGATTGGTAGGTTTCCGTGATTTCTCCAATCAACACCAGGCAAATGCCGGAGCAGTACCCTAACAAACGGGCCACGGACCGCGCGCGATCTGTCCTTCCTCTTCCTTGTCCAAACCTCTCCCCTTACACACACACTTACATAAACATGCACTACACTGCCACATATTCCGGGAGACCGGTCGGGAGCTTATAGCTTGTCCCGGCTGGGGCGGTGCTCCCCTGGTTAGGGGGAAACCCCACTAGTCGACGGTAGGTCGGTGCCGGATTTCGCCATCCAGCAGGGGAAGATCACCGCCATCCCCCGAGAGAAAACATGCACTACACTAACGGGACTAATGACCAAAGCCGTTGTCGCGCCCGGAAACACGAAAAAAATCAATCAATCAACCTTACACCTTCCCAAGCTGAAAAAGTCCGGATTGAGGGATTCCCCTACGGCCTACGCCGTGAGGCACAAGCAACCCCAAGGTCGAATTATACGCTAATAGCTAAAGCCCCTCTCCCTCCATGTTTAACTGACACGACTAAGTCGCGTTTCCCAGGGCTAGAGAATTTAAAACAGGCTTGTAGATGCATTCATTTCATTAAGAACATTTTGCGTCTCCTTGCCAACTGCATTCAATTCACAAGAATTCCATTTTATGCTGTGTAAAATGTCATTTAACTTCATGGGCCGGAGGAATTTTTCGGTTAAAGTAGATTTTTGGCTTGTATTGATTCCGGTTTAGACAGATTTTCTGTATAATAAATTTATTAAAATGTGGAACTGAATTTTCTAACTTTTAATGACTTTTGATCTGTAAAAAATAATTTGAAAAGATTTCTATATATCACCCTATATTGTAAATGTTTCTCTTTAAACCAGAGACCTGAAGATGGCTACAAGAGGTTATTCAAAACGTTGCCGACTTGTAATGACCAATTCGAACAATAAATAAGCTTTATAGGAAAAAAAACTGAATACCTTTAATTAAAAAATGAAACTTGTTTGGTAGTAATTTATACTTGCATTGAAACAAAAAAGTAAAGAGACGTGGACAAAATAATGGTAACTTGCAATTTACACGTCCAATGTGAATATGTTCGGATGCACCCCGACAATATGCTATGATCCCAACGCCGTAAAAATGTGTTCATGGAACTACAAAATATGCATAGCAAGCAGATAGAAGTATATGAATACAACACATAAAGTATGTTTCCTGTTTTCTATTTGCTCTTTGAGTTACCCCTATCCCTTCTGTTGATCCATAATACATAGAAGTAAAGTAAGCAATTGCCATGCAAGCAATTATATTTATTTTAGAAAACCACTGTTCCACTGAATGAAAGTACTACGTAATGTTTGCGACGTGATATTTGTCATGCAATTTCTATGATTGTAGAGAATAAAATAAAAAATTCTATGAAATATGGAATTTGTATATTATATATTTTTATTATACTTTCGTTCCTGTAAAACCATCCTCCTTCTATGAAACGAAGTGTCAATTTATGTTATTAACCTCGGTGATATATTATGCCTACGTAACGTGTAGAAGGATCATATTTTCTCCATCCTTCAATCAGAGGCTCGTCATCCCTTTAAAACACATCCAAAATTCGACCTGTCAGGGAAAAAAACACCAAAAACAAACTACGCCCAATAACCGCAAAACAACGAGCCTTTTTCTCGCACCGCTCGCGCGAAACCACAGACTGAACGCATCCTGGTGGCGTTGGAGGTCACGAGCCCATAATTAACAGCTGAAACTCGGGCGAGAGGGCGACGCTGTTCGGCTTTTAAAAGGCATTGTCCGCCGCGTATCCGCGCGTATTTCACAAGCGTAATATAAATGTTGCAAACGGCCATGAAGCCATCATTCATGTATGGCCCAATGCATCATTCGCAGCGCGTTTGCATTTTACTCGGTAATTTGTCACATTATCTGATGGACAAATTACAAATTTACCGTCATTAATGATTTATCGTCGCGCGTATTGTGCAGGGGGGGATGGGTTTGGGGGCGCCTTCGTGAGCTTGGGCCCCGGATTCCAGGCTGCCTCCTGATTGGTGGCGACCGCACGCAATCAATTTGCATCGTATTGAGATTTATTGGCGCCATGGCGTCCCCGCCGCCGGCTCTGTCCTCGCCTTCTGTTGCACTTGGTTGAACCCGTACGCTCTCGGATGTTTGGGGACTTCTGAGGTCGCTCACGCCCATTTTAACTCCCTTTTTTTTCGTTGGAATTCCAACGTTTTTGAAGAATTAGATGAATAACATTCTTACACTCAGAGATTGCTTAAATCGCTGAACTTTTTCACTCGTGCGGGCGAAGGTCACCGCCATCTCTATAGAAAAAACATGCGCTCAAAGAAATCGTTTGCGCAGTGCGCAGGGTTCCGGAATTGCCTTTAAAGGTGTGCGATACAATGTTTAAATCGCTAGTTCTCCCAGCAATGAATTATGGGGCAGAAATTTGGGGAGTGGATAGGATAGATCGACTAGAAAGCGTCGAAACAGATTATTTCAAATTAATTCTCGGACTCTCTAGATTCGCAGCAAATGCCGGAGTCCTAAGAGAGGTCGGTAGTGTAGGAATTTGGAAAGATTTTAAAATGAAACCCATTAAACTTTGGATTAAATTAGCAGGTGAACAGGCTGACACACTTATACATAGATGTTTTCGAGTGCAGTTACAGGGAAACAACCAACGCTACTGGTCGTATAAAATTAAACTGCTACTGGAACGTTCAGGTCTGGGAGACGTTTCTCCGGAAATGGTGGGAGATAGGGGAACACGTGACATAGAGCGGTTAATTTCGGATAGACTTGCGGATATTAAAAGGCAAGAGATCCTGGCAGCAACGGCCGAAAAACGTTCGCTAGTTGCGCAAATTCACGCGAGTCCGTTATGGGGCTGCGAACGTTACGTAAACACACTGCAAAAGGACGCAAGAGAGGGATATGCTTGGTTCAGGGTCGGGGGTGGATGCAACGTAGATTAAAGGACTCTAATTGTAATGGCATCTGTGTGCTTTACGGTGATAGGGAAGACTGGATCCACATCCTTTTAATTTGCAGTGCGACCAAAACTTGGAGAGGAAAATGGATGAGAATGGGAAATTACTACTTCCAACATAAGAACGTAACGCTCGCCCAAAACATTCTAGGTGACAAAAGATCTAACTTCATGAAAGAATTAGGAACATTTCTAGGAAAGGTTCGAACCATTAGAGAAACTGAAATTAGGGTGTGGGAAAACAGCATTGCTTAGTACGAGCAGAGCCTAGACTAGAGAGAAATAAATAATAAATCAATAAACTAACAATAATTAAGTTAGTAAGTTACGTTAGGTTAGTAAACAGTACAAAAAAGTTATAAATTGTTGTCAATTGTTAAGTATAAAAAAAAAAAAAAAAATATATTAACTTAAAAAATTAAAATTAAATTAATAAAAATAAGTTAAATAAATTAAAATTAAATTAAAAAAAAAAAAAAAAAATTAAAAAAATAATTAAATAAAAAATAAGGAAGGGAAGTGGAATCGGAAATGTTAGGGCAGAGGCGTTGGTGCGGACGATTTTCTGTGGTGCTGTTTGTTTTCAGGTGCGGAGGAGGCCAAACACTGGAAGGAGAATGCCTGACGCCCGCGCCAAATAAATAAATAGTTTAAAAACCGGATAGAGTAGCATGTACTCGGCTTCTGACGGCAGGTTTTTCCCCCTTCATGGGTTTTTTTCTCAGCCGTACCTTATGGTCTCGTTTCCGCGGCTTTGATGCGATGGAGAGACCATTTGGGGTGAATACCAGAATGCGAAAGGTTAGAACGCGGTAGAATGTAGGTATTGTAATGGCTTAAAGGCCTTCGGCCTAGTCACATTGCATCAAGTTTTCTAATTTGGCTGTAATAATTATCTATTAAATAAAAAATAAAAACATGCACTACACTTACGGGACTAATGACAAAAGCAGTTGACGCGCCTGGAAACACGAAAAATCAGTCAATCAATTTTCACTCGTATATTTGGACCCTCCCATATTTTACACGTATCTCTTATAGCTAGTAACAATTCATATACAAAGTTTTTAATACGAGAGAACAAAGAGTGTAAAAATTAGTGTATCGTCAAATGGTGTACATTTACAGGCTTATTATGTTTTATAGAATACAATTTGTCTTAGAATACTTTCCTTTCGTTATTCTAGAGGTACTATTAGCGTCAGAATACAAATCGTCAGCCTTAATAAATTCTTATTGCTTTTTTTAAAATTCTGTTCGTACTTCTTATTTAGACCATTATACTATATACCAAAAAGATTTTCCTTTCATGTTTGTGCGCTCCAGATCTTAGACATTCTTTTTCGCCTCATTCTCACAATTTCATGAAAACCCAAATATTTTAAGTCACCATTATATTTGTTGTTACTTCTCAGCTGGATGACGAGATCCGCTTTTATTACGTATAAATGTATTGTTTGTACTATTGTCAATCGTTCGTTCTTGTACTATTGTCAATCGTTCGTTCGTTGCTTTTGAAAAGGCACATGATAAGTGTTGCAAACGTAAAGATGAAAATAAGTATACAAAACGCAAATAGTCTTCATTCTAGGTATCCTCATAAGATTGATCCTATATGGTCCAAAACTATTTGAATCGTGCCATTTATATGCAACATTAAACTAATATCAACAGGAAGAAAAATACAACTATTCTATTATTATTATTATTATTATTATTATTATTATTATTATTATTATTATTATTATTATTTTATTACTATTATTATTACTATTATTGTTATTAATGTTATTATTATTATTATTATTATTATTATATGTGATTTAATGAATATCTTAAAAATGGAAATGGGGAAAATCAAGGTCTTATTGATTCCACTACCTCAAGGATAACTCGATCAGAAATGAGATAAAATTTCTAATTCACCGCAGAATTATTTTCAATTGTCCGAAGTGCTATAAAATTTTGATATACTGATGATTGAAAGAGAAAATAAATGTAAAGTTTTGATAGAATACCGGTGAATATTGAAATAAATATGGGATTGCAATTCACGCTTTGTGCTGTGAGCCTGTGGTCTGATTAGCGGTTGCAGCATGCAATCCATTTTGTGTCGAATTGAATTTATTGGTGCGATGACATTCACGCTCCGCTCCCAATTTCTGCAACACTTGTTTTCCTTCGCTCTTTCAGACACCCGGCAACAATTATAATCTTCACTTTGTTTCTTTTGTCCTGCTCCACAAGGAACTAGTGGTTCATAAGGGCGTAGGAAGATTTTGGTGAAAGACACATTGAAGCGATGTTTGCGGAAAACTTTGCTATCAGTTATTTTGTTGCGCGGATGAACATTGCTGTTAGTTTCTTGGAGCCCGTTAGTACGCATTATTTGTCAATGTTTTCCTTATTTTAATATTTTGATTAAATTGCTTTAGTATCTAATATGTCTGTTGAAAGCGTAGGCCTCCGCAGCCGGGTTTAAAATCTTTTTCGTTGTCTGAGAGACTCTCAGCTCAGATGCCTAGCGTTTCGCCCTGAAGAAGGTCGCAGTATGGCGGCCAAAACGTTCTGCATCCGCGTCCGCGACGTTTCGCGGACAGCCAAGTGCGAGTTATGTTGTTTGAAATTTTAAGTATATCTTCTTCTTCAATGATTTCTTAAAATATAACTTAATTTGAAATATTCTAAGACGTGTAGTATATTCTACTTTCCGCAATAATTCTTTTAACAATGCAAACGAAAACGTTACTTTTAGAGGAAACTTTGCTGATTATATTGGAGAGGTCAAGTTCCAACATCTTGTCTACAAAACTCTACCCAATGAACTTGCTTCATATTTATATTTCTTTATACATTTTATTTTAAAGTGTTTTATTCCAATGTTAAAAATCGGCTTGTAACAGTTTTACCCTGATCGTATCAGGAAAAGGTTTATTCTTCGCTTGATTTCAGCTCTTCAAAGGTGGTTTGTTGCCTTGGCGTTTTCACCATAAAAGTACTCTACAGGCAGACTATTTGATTTAAATTCCACCGTTCAATACAATTAGTTCCACTTTAGGTAAAATAACAGAAGCGAGGAGTGCTTCTGAACAAATCCTCGGAATATTGCACCATAGCAATTTGCACCTTCTCTCCGTTACATTCCAACACGTATTTGGCCATTTGTCCCGTTTAGAAGGGAAGTCTATGTAATCATCGCAACTTCATAAACGATTCAGAAACAGCATTCCCTTGCTCAGAAGAGGACGTACAGGCGAATAGACTGACGGACGAACGAATGCACGGAAGGATGAATTGACGAACGAACGGTTGGAAAGATGGATGGTTGGATGAACGGACGGACGGGAGGACGGACGGGCGGACGGGCGGACGGGCGGACGGGCGGACGGGAGGACGGGAGGACGGGAGGACGGGGGATGGGAGGACGGACGGGCGGACGGGAGGACGGACGGACGGACGGACGGGACGGACGGGAGGACGGACGGACGGACGGACGGGAGGACGGACGGACGGACGGACGGACGGACGGGCGGACGCCCGTCTATTAAAATTCTCGCCCAGACAGCGCCTCAGTCCATCTTAGCTCTCTAGCTAGCGTCAAAACTCCGCCATCATAAGACCTCCCTGTGAAAGTCAGCAGCAATCCTGGCTCTGCGCTAAATTCAGAAGGCAGGGGAGTAGACTAGAATGAATCAGACACAACTAAAAATCATCTGTTGCTCTAAGGATGATGGACAACGTTGATTAGCAATTACCGCCATAATGAGCCAGGAACTCGGAAGTCCTCCCGCTATGATGCTGCGTGATAAGAGGCATGCCGTGCGTGAGGTATCCTCGTTGCGTGAGTATGATGTGTGGGCGCGCGTGCTGTCCCGTGGTAACGCAGGGAAATGATTTCTGAGCGGAGGGGCGTTATAACGAACGCAGAATTGGCAATTAGCTGGCGTGAAATGCGAGAATCATCAGACCTGCTGCCCGGAAGAGAGGCATATTGCTGGGTTACTGCGATGGGAATTTACCGGCAGATTTCTGTGTCTCTCGTTCTAGGGTCAAGAACACATAACTGTACATTTTATTATTTCAATTTAGAATTCATTGACATTGCTTGGGGACATTATTATAATCTCTTCACGATTTGTTAGATTTATTTTGTGTTCATCCAAGCCCCGATATTTAGTACTAATGTTCTTACTGTCTCGATCTTCGTTGCATGCTTACTTTAAAGATATTACCCAGTACGTCATTTTAATAAATAATAACTGCAATATGACCAAAACATTAGGTGATTCAAATGAACCAAAATGTTCATTTCATACACGTTGTTTGATTAAATTTGTTAAAACGTCACATTCTTCTATTCACATCTTTTGACTACATACTGAATTCTATATATTCTCTACATAACTCAGAAATTCATGTTTTCCCGATCCTAAAAATAAGGACAATGTACAGATGGACTAAAATGTTTTGCATTCAGCATGTGGTGTTCTTCCAGCGGATGGCATACCTAGATTTAGCAATGATTACAAAGCCAACATTTATACATATTTTTTCAAGACCATCTCAATTAGTTATGCACATTCTCACTGTAATAATAATTAAATGTTCAAATTCGCTTTGTTTTTAGACACATTCTAGTCACAGTTGATTATGTTCGTCAGATTTTCCTCACTGTTTTAAGTTATTACTGATAATAATACAGCAAGAGAGAGGTTTTAGTGCAATGTACACTTAATAATTGTGTACTGATGTTCATTGTTTACTGGTGTTTTGTTATTTATTGACACGCTGAAAAGGACCGAGAATCATTGCATGAGTTTATGAACTCTGTGCTTAGTTAATTTTGTGGTGAGTAAACAGGCAACTCGACGTAAAATAAACTTCCACATGTATCAATGTATATTCTGCCACATTAGATGAATACTCAGCAAAGTAACTCGGTGATAATGTTAGTTTTAGTCAACTAACCATAGTGGTCTTGCTATTGATTGCATTTACATGTACTTCTTTTTTTATTGTATCGTCATATCTTTTATTTAGCATCAAAAATAAACCTGTCATTAATTGCAAACTAAAATTCATTACACAGTAGTTGCGACTTCTCACTCTACGATGTAAGAGAAATGAACTGATTGACGTATCAAGGCAAATCAACAAATAATAAATATAAAAACGTGAAACATTAAGTAGAATTTATATTTTACTATGAATATTCCAACAACGAAGAGATTTGTTAATCGTCATCCTCCAAAGGGGTATCGGAATGGGGTACGAGCTCCGAGGCATCAACAGCAGTGCCACATTTGCATATACATGCTTCACATTACCACACACGTCGGGAGCTTAGAGCTTGTCCCGTCTAAGATGGTTCCCCGCAGCTAGAGATATCTTGAGAGGGAAAGCGCTCGAAATCCGACGTGTCCCTGAGCATCGGGTCTTACCATTTTGTGCAGGAAAGATCACTGTCAGCTCACGTGATCAACAATGCACTATATTTTGGGAACTGATGTCAATAGCAATTGACGCGCCCAATAACACGAAATAATCAATTACCCAATCCAATGAGCAGCGCCTCCGACCGGGAGTTCATAGGTTCGAGTCCTGACGACGGCAGGATTTTCGACACTAGCTTGTCAGCTAGGTCGAATTCAGTCGCTGTCGGGAGGAGAATTCTAGCGGTCGGCTGCTCTGATCGGTAGTTTCCCGTGGTTTCTCCGATCAGCACCAGGCGAATGCCGGAGTAGTTCCCTATCAAACGGACCGCGCGCGATCTGTCCTTCCTCTACCTTGACCCATCTTCTCCCCTTACACACACACTAACATGCACTACACTACCACATATTCCGGGAGACCGGTCGGGAGCTTAGAGCTTGTCCCAGCTGGGGCGGTGCCCCGCTGGAGGAGAGTCCTGGTTAGGGGGAAACCCCACTAGCCGACGGTAGGTCGGCGCCGGATCTCACCATTCAGCGGGGGATGATCACCGCCATCTCCCGAAAAAAAACATGCAGTACACTAACGGGACTAATGACCACAGCAGTTGACGTGCCCGGAAACACGAAAAAATCAATCGATCAAAACCCATCCAATGAGGTGAAACATTTTCCGTTATTTATTTTTGCAATCCGCAATTCACGTATGTATTGCGGATTGTGATGCCAGCGGGTGAGCATTGGGCGATTATTGAAGTGTTAGGGAAAGGGTAAGAAAGGGTTCGAAGGCAAGTTGGAGCGTTGCGGACCAGGCTCCAGGAAGCGGGGCTTGTGGTGGGTCGAGCAAGGGGCATGGAGTTGAGCTTGACTGTGTAGGTTGGAGCGCGGCTGCCTAGAGGGGTGGGATGGGCCGTTGCGAAGCAGGACAGGACAGGCAGGATTGTAATTTTTGCGTTCTCGTATACGTACCTATTTACACAGTAATATACGTAGTATAGATAATGTTATATAATGCTGCGGAAAACCGATTTCGAGATTTCAACGGAAATACACCTTTTGGAGTCCGCTTATAACGAAAAAGTTGTTTTCTCAAAATCTCGATCTGTCTGTCCGTCTGTGAACTGGCGCCTAAACCATACATAAGATTGTTTTCAAATTTTGCTGTATTATTTTGTTGTTTTTTTTTTCAAAAATTACAACAAATATATTTTTTTAAATACCTCTTACGCCGTTAATATGCTCATTTCCAGCTATTTGTAAACATTATTGTATTTATGAGTTCTTTAAATGACTTCAAATGAAGTTTTTCAAAAACTCATAAAAATATTTATTGCTGTTTTCCGACCATGAAAATCACTAGCGGCTAAACTGGAGGCAGCGTTTTCACAAAATGTGTTGCTCCCCGATTGATCTGGATGCTGCCGCGGTCCCTTGAAATTGAAATATTTTAATTTTGTAATCTTTTTATTTTTGCACTTTTCATAAAGACTCAATATTTTGAAAATTTTCTCAAAAATGGCAGAAAATAGTTTGGATAGAACAAAAAATGCTTATAAAATGGCCCGTACCTCATTTTTATTGAATGCTGGAAAATTGGATAGTTTCCTCCTATAAAGCAATTTTTTACGGCTACTAATCTGGTTTAAATATGATGTATGTATATTATTGACACCAGGAAAGTTAGGAAATGGCATATTTGAATTTTTCGAGTTTCTTTGGATTAAGAGTGTTTTTGAAATATTAGAGTTGACGAACGCATGTAGGATCTTGCTTGGCTGGTTGATTGTGACACAAAAGATGTTGGAGATTAATATACTTTCTTTGTGATGTTACTGTATACAAATCGGAAACGTGTAAATATACACAAAACATGAATCGAGGGGATGAAAACGAACTCACGTTAACATTACGGTGGGGTATTGTGAGACCTTTTCTCCTCTAATTCCAAAAATAAACGAAAAATAACTTCACACAATCAGTCAAAACAAATAACACTATGCCACTGAGGAATACTGGCAACATGAGCGATATATAGTGACTGGTTTCCGAATTATAACGACAGATACCTCGGCCGGGGGCGGACCCCACCAGAGTAGTAAATGGTTAATTGGATACAATTTGCCATATCATGTACGAATATTACATATATGTTACAGATAAAACGAGAAAGTATGGCTATTCTAGCTTGTTTGAATACAGGCCTATTATTTGCTTTCTTCGAATTGAGGCTGAATGCGTATCAGTTTCATATAAGAAAATGTCAAACCCCCTCCAATTGAAATTCATTGAACAGACTTTTCATTATTATGAGATAATTTCTCCAGCTGTTCGAAACCCAACTTGTATTGTTGAATTTTGGGTGATGTAGTAGGTTTATAATAATACTTTTTCGCATCCCATGTGCTACAGTTAGTAATGAGTTTTAAAGGTGATGTCTGAGATGTGATACTAGGACATAGATTGCAGTATTACAACACCACATAACCGTTTCTAATGTGAGAAATTACGTGACCGAAATCGGTATTTTATGGCGTAGTGTTACAATTTGAGAATGGATAATTATGAAACGAGGCACCAACAAAGGTAGCTCAGGGCATCAAGTAATGTCACTGCAGTGTCTCTGACGGAGAGGTCCTGGGTTCCAGCCCCGATCGTGAAAAGATTTTTGACACTAGTTAGGTCGAATACCGATTTCGGGAGGAAAATTCTAACGGACGGCTACTCTGATAGTTTTCCGTGGTCTCTCCGATCAACACTTAGTGAATGCCGGAGCAGTACACTAAAAAACGGTCCATGGAACTCGCGCGATCTTTCCTTCCTCTTCCTTGTCCTATCCTCTCCCCTTACACACACACACTAACATACACTAACATGCACTACACTTCCACATATTCCGGGAGGCCGGTCTGGAGCTTGAGCTTGTCCCAGCTGGGGCGGTGCCCCGCTGGTGGGAGAGTCCTGGTTAGGGGGAAACCCCAGTAGCCGACGGTAGGTCGGCGCCGGATCTCACCATCCAGCGGGGGAAGATCACCGCCATCTCCCGAAAAAACATGCATTACACTTACGGGGTAATGACCACTGCAGTTGACGTGCCCGGAAACACGAAAAAATCAATCAATCAATCTTACGGGACCACAGCAGTTGACTAATCACTAAATCAATCAAACATGACCGTTTGACTGATTTGGGATATAAAATGATTATTGTAAGAAGATGTTACGATACGATTAATAGCCTACGATTGCACACGTGTATTGTGGTAACCCGGGAAGCTCCCCGTTTTTACTTATGAACGGCATCAGAATATTTGTAAATATTGTCAGTACGTGTAATTGATGCATAAAAATGCATACAGAATGGTGGCTAAGTTATGGATTAGAGGTTGTCAGGGCGACCGGTAAATAAAAGTCTCGAGGGATTACCACCTAGATCGAGAAGTTATTGCTCGAGGAGACGAACAAATACGGTGACATGTCGGAACAGGAAGGTATGGCCCTGTGACATCAAAGAAACAAGGTATATTGGGGGAAGGTGTAATGACGTGAAATTATTAGTTTTCGGTCTCTTTCGCCATTTTGAGACGCGCCATTTTGAGACGCGCCATTTTGAGATTGCGTCTATTATTGCAGATAGAAAGAAGTGTGTAGCACGGAATTGGGTTCCATACTTTTAGAATCTTAATATCAGAAACTTAACGATGTGTAAAGTACTTTAAATATTAATTGGAATTTGAAATAGATTTATATTCGGAACGAACTAGCAATAGGGAATAATCGTAGATGTTTCTTGCATTCAACCATTCTTGTTGAATATTAGGTACTGGCGAATAGATACCCACGTGTTATAGAATAGAAAGTCGTGGACGCCTGATATTAGAGTTTGAAATTTTGAGAAGTATTACGGTAATTGAGGCAATGCAATCAATATCAACTAGGTGGCATCAACAAATAAGAAATGATGAACGATCCAACTGAACTGCAACCAAGTTGATTTGGCCTCTACAGGAAGGATAATTCTTTTATAAAAGAAAAATCAGAAATTAAAATGAGGTGCGCTCCTTTCGGACTGCTTTATCAAATTGTTAATAAATGTTTAATTTATTTCCGTGAAATCAATCTGATAACTTGTAGTCAGTTGTCATCAATAAATTGAAAAGAATACTTAATAACAGAAGTTCCAGAAATCGCAGGTCTGTACAAATCATGGTCAAGGTACAAGGTTCGCATGCAGCAATGTAAGAGCTAACATATTGAATGCCGATACTCACGAATAAATTTTAATGATATCAACATTATAAATAGTTCAGTATAAAGTAAATCTACGAGCATAGCTGAGCAAATTATATACATAAATATTTATATATCATTATCAAGCGAGTTTGGAAGGCATACCCAAGTAAAAATAGTAGGAAGTGTGTGTGTGTGTGTGTGTGTGTGTGTGTGTGTATTATAGACCTTTGAAGTGGTTCATGGGCCGGTATTAGCTTCCGTGCAGTGGTCCCCGGGCCCCCTTCAATTCCTGGTCGAGGCAAATATATAGTTATAGCTTTCCTTTAAAATTGTCCCAGTTTCTATAGTTGTGTGACGAAGAAAAGCTTATCTAGCTAGTTACGGTAAAAAGAATACGTCATGTTCGCCTCATGTCGCTCTTACCCCCAAACATGAGCATTTAACTAGCCCAGGCAAAGATGACATCGTTAACTGGCCGGCGAAGTCAGACTAGAGTCACAAAATGCCATATATATATATATATATATATATATATATATATATATATATATATATATATACATACATATATACACACACACACACACACACCATACAACGCAACGAAACTACTTCTGAAATAATTATAAATTCCACTTGTCATCACACGGTGCTCGACATGTGTTTTCCAAGAAAAAAAAACATGCTCTGAATAGCGGCCTGTTTGCCGTATCTGCGTCATCGCGCTGGGATGCAACAATAACAAGTGAAGGAGCCCGATAAGCCGCGGCGCGCGGCGACGTGCCCTACCTGTTGTCCGCCATATACCTCAAGCGCCCCGCCCCCACCGCCCGGGGCGTGGGCGTGGGCGTGGGCGCGGTGGCGTCGCCCGCCGGCGGATGAATATGCATGGGCGGCCGTGCAAATATTTGCGCGCGACGGCGGCGGGGTGTCGAGGAAGGACACGGGCTCGCAAGAAGCGGCCCGCTCCCCTCCCCTCCCCTCCCTTCCCATCCCTCCCCCCCCTCCGCTCTCCTCTCCGCTCTTCACGCCACCACTCGTGGGACAGGCTGGGGTGGGTGGTTCATAGGCAGCATAGCCAGTTCCTATGCAGCGTTGCTGATCAAAAAAATCCTGTTTTGGGCTCGCAAGAAGCGGCCCGCTCCCCTCCCTTCCACTCCCCTCCCCTCCCCTTCCGCTACACTCTTCAAGCCACCCCTCTTGGGATAGGCTGGGGTGGGTGGTACATAGGCAGCATAGCCGGTGCTTATGCAGCATCGGTGATCAAAAAAGCTTGTATTTTGTAAATCCTATATTACTACATTGCTAGGTCGCTTTCTGGGGAGGGTGATTTATGCGGGTGGTAGTTTTACATGGTTGATTGATTGATTGATTGTTGGGGGTGCCGGGCGCGTCAAACAGGAGGTCATTAATCCCGTAAGTGAAGTATATATAGAGATGGCGGTTTTCTTCGCCCAGTGGTTGGCGAGATCTGGCGCAGATCTACCGCCGACCATCGTGATTTTCCTCAGCCAGGTATTTGCCGCTGCCGGGGCACCGCCCCAGCCAGAACAAGCTCTAAGCTTCCGATCGGTCTCCCGTCATACAGTATGTGTAAATTAGTGTATATATGTGGGGGTGAGGATACGACAACAAAGGGGAAGGAAGATCGCGCGCGGTCCGTGGCCTGTTTGTTAGGGTCCTGCTCACGTAAACTCTGATTCTGTAAACGCAACTCACGTCAGCTAATGACGCCTGGTTCTATTCATAGTTGGCCGGCCGCCGCTGCGTTTAATCGCCAATAACGTCTCAAATTTTCTGAATTACTTATCGCTCCATTTCCTTCCCCATAACACAATTTTGTTTTCATTTCCAGCTTCGTGTATGTCTTGTCCCACGGTTCTCTTTACTTCAACGCCAAATTTACTGAGATCTCATCCTAATGCAGCTTTCTTCTCCTCTTAGATCTCTTGAATCTGTATATTTATATCAGATCGAATTTCAGTACTGGTTTTCCCTTCCAAACAAATGCACTGCCTCCCTTATTTCGAACTATCCTGCTGTTTCCTTAATATTTATTTTTAACATGCGCAGAAATTGAAAGAGAACCATTCAACCACCAGCTGGGTGATATATAATACAGGTGCAAGTATGTTTACATGTAACACTAAACAATGAGGTATTTGACTTGAACACTTATTTAATTTTGTTATTCCCCCGATCCTCATACTGCGCTCCGGATGAGTCTAGCTCCGAGTCAGTATAGGCACTGTTGTCACATCTAGCCGGTTAGTCTTAGGTTCGAGTCCCGATGGCGCAGGATTTGGACAGAAGCACGACAGTTACTTCATCCTCAGACTGGAAGAAAATGTTAGTGGCCGGCTGGTCAGTAGTTTTCCGTAATTTCTCGAATCGATACCAGGCCAATACCGAACAAACAGGCCATCGACAGCGCCCAATCTATCCTTGATCGTCTTTGTCCTATCTTCACCCTTACTTACACACACATACATTTACAAGCACTACACTATTCCCGGAGTTTAGAGAGTGTCACGTCTGGAGCGGGGCCCCTCTAGGAAATATACGTGTAGAGGGAAATCCCCTGCAGGACTTCATGTTGGACGCCTCCGGATCTCACCAAACAGGAGAAGGAATATTGCCATCTGCCACGATAAAATAGTTACTACAGCAACGGGAACACCAGTAGCGGTAGCTCAGTGCATCAACTGATGTCAATGTCACTGCAGCGTCTCTGACCGGGAAGTCCTAGGTTCGAGTCCTGGCGGCGGCAGGCTTTTTGACACTAGTTTTTCAGCTAGGTCGAGTTCAGCCTGGAGGAGAATTCTAGCGGTAGGCTGCTCTGATCGGTAGTTTTTCGTGGTTTCTCCGATCCACACCAGACAAATGCCGGAGCAGTACCCTACCAAACGGGCCACAGACCGCGCGCGATCTGTCCTTCCTCTTCCTTGTCCTATCCTCTCCTCTTACACACACACGTACACTAACATGCACTACACTACCACATATTCCTGGAGGCCGGTCGGGAGCTTAGAGCTTGTCCCGACTGGGGCGGTGCCCCGCTGGTGGGAGGGTCCTGGTTAGGGGGAAACCCCACTAGCCGACGGTAGGTCAGCGCCGAATCTCGCCATCCAGCGGGGGAAGATTACCGCCATCTCCCGAGAAAAAAACATGCACTACACTAACGGGACTAATGGCCAGAGCAGTTGTCGTGCCCGGAAACACGAAAAATCAATCAAGCAACGGGATCATTACCCATAGCAGGCGACATCAATCAACCAATCAATCATTCTGCGCTTACCGACTGAACGCATACCAGCGCGTCACTCTTACGACGTACCTGCCACTCATGAACAGCAAGTCTGCTGGGGAGAGAGCGCACGCTATTAACTAGTTGCTATTTGATTTGCTACATGTTGATTTATATTTTAGCAAGGTTTTTGATAGCCTTGGAATGTAATGAGTTGGTAGCACTTCAATAACAATTTTATGAGCCATTCAAGTGTGAATTGCAATAAACACTTCAGTGGCTCATATAATAATTGGTCGGTTCATTTTTATCTATGTATAAGTACATGTACGCCTTTCTGTCGGTTCAGGGATTCTTGATTTTTCTACCTACCTTTTTCTAATTTATGATCTTGAACTATAGTAGCTGAAAACAGTAGTCAGTTTTATGCGATCATTCTTACAATTGTTAAGCTTTGGTATTAATTTACAATATATTAAATCATAATATAATTTTCAATAACCAAAATTAAACAAACTAAAGTGCAAAAGTAATAATTTAAGATTAATTTTTGCAACTGATTACTGTGGACTCCTTCAAACGGGCAATTATTTATAGAAATGTGAAGTAAAATATAAATAAATTTTCTTTTGATAAATGAAGTCAATAGTTTTCAGAGTATCACACAGTGTGTCAAAAATTTTGAGGGATGTGTAAACGGGAAAGTATAACGGAAGCATTTTGTTCGAAAATACGATGTGTTAATGTATGTGTTTTCAGTGCAACTGTCCGCACAGAGCTTCATGTGCTAACTTGCGTGACAGCGTGACTGGCAGCGTGGGGGGGAGTATATTTACATAATGTACTGGGGTGTAACAATCTCTGCAGATCCACATGTACAGTATTGTGACACAATCCATCCGCATGTGCACTGATTACATTGATTCTGTTTTAACATTCCCGCGACTAGGGATCAACTTATCAGTTCACCCAGCGGACACTCCGCATATATCGGTTCGTCGTCCACATCTTTCAGCCAGTCTGCATATCTGATGTCCTCCCACCTTTTAAGCATTTAATATGTCAATTCGTATTTCACACGTAGTCCTCTCATCAGCCGATCATGTTGCGAATTAAATGAGTTAATTTGCAATTACTTGAAGCCCTGCACAGAAGGTTACATTTCATTTAATCAAGAATGTTGTTTAATTCATGTCCCGGTAAGGCTTTGTGAACTTTGTGTTGTTTGTTTTGAACCTTTTATGCCTTTACGGTTATGATTTTCATAATTCTTTGACATCATGTTATGTTATCGTTTTAGATGGAATTTAAAGAATAATATTCAATAGAATGAAGAATATTTGAGTAAATCGCATAAATTCCCAAACTGATTCTGTGGTGTCTAATGTATGATTCAAGAAAACATACGATCGAAGATGCGTCCCATCGGTACGTGTAGGGTAACCGGCAGTCGGCTTGGAAAAAGCACTAGACAAAACCTTCTATTGAACAGAATTTTTTTTATTTATTTAACAGAGTGAGCTGATTATACAACGATCAGCCATTTGGCTTTTCAGTTCCGAGCGAGCATTTTCAGACGAAAATATGCGAAGGGGGTGGCTACGGCCACCTCCCATTAAACATAGATTGAAGTAGTGCGAATGATAAAATGGAGGAATACATATTGTTGACTTTTTATGGGAGGACTATTTATTTCATTATCTTATATCAGCCAGTTTCCGGAGGAAGATGTGGAAGGGGAGTCGGTTGCGGAGGCGAGTTTTTCGGGATGCCCTTTACCTATGTTGTAGTGGGAAGCACCGGTAACTGAGGGTAGATATTGGAAGAATGGTGAGGAAAGTTTAATGATGTATGTTAGGACGGGTTCTATGGCTACGTCTTTGGAAGGTTAGTGTTGCTTATAAACCAAGATGCGTTAACTGCAGTTCTGAGGAACCTATTTTGGAATATTTGGATTTTGTTGATGGTTGTAGGGGCGGCATTGCACCAGACTCGACAAGCGTATGTAAGAAATGGACGTAAAATGGCTTTATAGATAAGGAGAGCAGAATGGAGCTTTAATGATGAGTGTCGGTTGATTACTGGTCGAAGAATACCTAGGCGTCTATTAGCTTCGTTCCCCTCGGAGGTAGAAAAATTATTATTTAAATGTATCCTCTCCCCGCTCCGTCCCGCCTCATTCCTCCCTCTCCACCCTCGTGTCTCGCCGAACCCAGCCTCAAGTATGTGCTCATCAGTCCAGTCCTTGTTTGCTCGTTACGTCTGCCGTTGTTACTACTATCATTGATACGGTACGTATTAACACTGGAAGAAATTTCTTGCGTATTTCTGGTAACGTGAAGTAAAATATTAGAATAAACTATCATTGTACATTGATAGGCGGCTATGAAAATCATAATGACAAGATCCGAATTCGGTCACCTATAACATCATTGTCATTAATATCGGCTAATCTGTGTATGAGAAGTTAGCCAGACCGGTCTCCCTAAATATGTGGTAGTGTAGTGCGTGTTAGTGTGTGTGTAAGGGGAGAGGATACGAAAAGGAAGAGATAGGAAAGATCTCGTGCGGTTCGTGGCCCGTTTGTTAGGGTACTGTTCCAGCATTCGCCTGGTGTCGATTGGAGAAACCACCAAAAACTACAGATCAGAGCAGGCGGCCGCTAGAAATCTACTTCAGACAGCGGCTGAATTAGACCTACCTGACAAGCTAGTGTCGAAAATCCTGCAATAAGTGGCATCACGGACCGCCAATTGGGCAGCACTGACTTCTAGATTGATGTGACTGCTTCTGTTTCTATTTTGTGGTATATGTGACCGAGACTCCTAATGACAAGCATACATAATATGTTGAATATATTATTAAGCAGTGTAAAAATGTATCTTAACGTGTTTTTTAACATTTCATTTAACGATTGGATATTAAATCCTAATTTTTGGCAAAAAAATCGGCTCATGAGAGTTAGGTTTTAAACGAATATGAAGTTTTAGATTGATTGATTGATTTTTTCGTGTTTCCGGGCGCGTCAACTGCTTCGGTCATTAGTCCCGTTAGTGTAGTGTTTGTTTTTTTTCTCGGGAGATGGCAGTAATCTTCCCCCTCTGGATGGCGAGATCCGGCGCCGACCTACCGTCGGCTAGTGGGGTTTCCCCCTAACCAGGACTCTCCCACCAGCGGGGCACCGCCCCAGCCGGGACAAGCTCTAAGCTCCCGACCGGTCTCCCGGAATGTGGTAGTGTAATGCATGTTAGTGTGTGTATAAGAGGAGAGGACAGGACAGGACAGGATAAAGAAGATAAAGGACAGATCGCGCACGGTCCGTGGATCGTTTGGTAGAGTACTGCTCCGACATTCGCCTGGTGATGATCGGAGAAACCACGGAAAACTACCGATCAGAGCAGCCGGCCGCTAGAACTCTCCTCCAGACAGCGCCTGAATTCGACCCAGCTGAAAAGCTAGTGTCGAAAAATCTGCCGCCCTGGGGAGTGGTAACCTTAGACCTCCCGGTCAGAGGCACAGTGACATCAGTTGATGCACTGAGCTATCGCTCTCGGTTGAAATTTGAGTTTGTCACATCGCTTTAAATGTAAATTGAATATAAAGCCACCATATGTCATGCTACTGGTTCATTTGCTAAATTTTCCACAGTCTGCGTGCCTATGCGAGTGCCCTTTGTTCTCGCAACCCCCTCTACTCCCTGTCCCCAGCAATCCGCCTCGCAAGCGGCCATTTCCATAATTCTGCGTCTCTTATCTCCTCACCCGCGGCCGCGAGTCAGGAGTTTTGTCGGGCGGGTGGGCCCTTCGGAAGAACGGGATCAGCGTCTGACTGGCCGGCGCCGCCTGCACAACCCGCCCCGCACCGCCCTCCCCCCCTTCCCGCCCCCAACCTTCTCCCTTCCCCATCACCCCTCCCCGCCCCGTCCCCGCCACCCTTCCCCGTCCCGCCGCTCTCCCCGCCCCGTCACCCTCCCCGCCACGCCTCCACCCCCCGTCCCCGTCTGCCGTCCGCCAATCCCCCCCCGCAACCCGCCCCTTCCAGCCCTGCTCCGGCCCCTTCCACGCCCCGCCAGTCGCGCCACGCCCCAACAACCCTATGTCAGGCCCCGCAAAACACAACAATCCCCGGGCCACGCTATGCCGCGATCGCACCGCCAGCCCCGCCACTTCGCGCCACGCCCCTCCATGCTTCACCACGCTACACCCATGACACGCAACATTTCGCCGTCCCGCCACGCCACGTTCCGCCACGACACGCCACGTTCCGGGACACCACGCAACGCCACGCACCACGCACCGTGCCACAACAGTTTAGTTTAGTTTCGTTAATGCCTTATTTTACGTGGCGAGACTCGGGCCATCAGGCCCGCTCTTCCCTCTAACCACGCAAATTTTGTTACGCTCCTTTCACCACCTAGCGGAGAAAGGAGGTATTATCTTGGGCGCCGAAACTGGCGAATCTCAATTTTGCTCAGAGGCTTCTTTTAGGCTTGAGAATCTTTTACATGCAGTAAATCTACTACATGGGACAACCGGCTTTGCTTCCTTTCTGAAGGAAGGCATACGAGGAAATTTTTCGCCCTTAAAAATCCACGGCTTCGATGGGGTTTGAACCAAATTCGGGTACAACAGTCCGGTACGCTGACCATTATACCACAGAATCGGCAAACGTCACGCTACGGCACGCCTCGCCACGCCTCGCTACGCCTCGCTACGTCTCGCCACGCCACGCCACACCACGCCACGCGCCACGCCACGCGCCGCGCCACGCCACGCGCCACGCCACGCCACGCGCCACGCCACGCCACGCGTCACGCCACGCCACGCCACGCCACGCCACGCCACGCCACCGCCCGCCACGTTTCGCCCTGTGTGGCCTCGTCCCGCCTAGCCAGCCATTCCACCACCTTATTCCCCCCCGGCCCCGTCCCCTCCGGCCTTCCCTTTTCCCCCCCGGGCCTCGCGTGCCTCCCCCCCCCCCCCCCCCGCTCTTGATGGCGCGAGGTGACGTCGGCGAGTTGTAATTTCTGCCACGGGTGACTCAGATCGCGCAGACGGCCTCCCGCCCCGCGCCACCCAGCGGATCGAAAAGGTACAGAAGACGAACAGAGCGAGAAGGAATAGAGAAAACGGAAGATGAAACGTGTGTGTTAAGAATGTTCACTCTTATACGAGATGTACGGCAAGACTATATTACGATGGACGGGAGCATGCTAATTAGTAAGATGCTTAAATTTAATTGCTTTCAATTATTGTTCATTACATAATGATAACACGCAATGATTTATCTGCAGAATAAAGAACAAGAATTTATACGTTTCTCAGCGCTTGTTTCTAAACAGGTAATTGCACCGCTTGTTTCTAAACAGGTAATTGCTGTCGTTTTGCGATTGCAATTATGCTTGTTTGAGATCATTAGTAACGAAGAGTAATGAGAGATTGAATGTTATGAATGAGAGGTTTCCAGATGAATTCCATAGCGGTAGGAGTACCTAATAACGATACAATGGCATAGTCAAAACACCTTCATCTGATGCGTCATCATTGGCGCTCGCACATGGGGGGGGGGTCCTGTAACCCTAGGGAATAAAACACTTTATTTCTGTAAATATGAAAAATTGACATTCTTAAACTGGCGATTAAGAGAATTTATTTATGACACTTGGGAAAGAGGTTGCAGTCCTTGTAGCAATCTGAAAATGATCCCAAACAAAATGAATTGTATAAATTTTATCGTTGAACTTATACTCTCATTGCTTTTATAGTATGTTTTATTTATTTTGTAGTAACATAAGTTACAAGTAAATAAATTTGTTTAATAGAAATGAGAGGACAGAGGAGTCCCAAAATGTGGTTCACCTTCTTTGTTGTAAGCTGCGCACGTCAATCCGCCCAATTCAAAGTTCCAATTTGTGTTTCTTTCAAGGCCAACAGCAAAAATGATGAAACGATATTCACTGTGTTCATTTATAGTATTGAAGTGAAAAATATCGTTATGTGTCATTTGGATATCGTTCACCAAAAACCTAAACACATTGCTATAATGTAACCTGTCATTTTAAGATTTTTTTCAATTATACATTCTTTTTTCAATTTATGGACATTTTAATTATTTGACATTTGAATGGTTGATTCGCTGTAAATTAAAAAAACTGAATGCTTTTGTAGTCTTTTCAGTTTACCGTGCTTTTTTACAACATTCGCCCTCGCCTCGGTGCTGCCTCTTGGCCTAAAAGAGCTTCATTGAGTGTCTTGCCGTTATTAAATATCATTTTGAATGTATCCTTAATTGATTTTTTCTCTTTGTTCATTGCATTCTTGTTTCTACCCCTTTTTTGTAGAAAAGAAAACAAAGATGGGAGACCCGTTTCATTCACACGAAATTGAACACGTCGTTTTTTTTGTTGTTATTGAATACGAGTACACTCTACCCCTAATTTTCACTGATAGGAGCACCTTCCCTTAGAATATCATGTAATCCTTTAGATCTTAAGTCCCTTTTGAATCGCTCTTGATTAAAAGAAAATCGCCGTTTCTCTGGTTCCGTAGTGATCTGGTCCTTACGGCATTCCAGTCTCACTGGCTAATCGCCCTTTCCGCACTGATTTTGGAATCATATCTTGCATTGAATCTACTCTTGTCTCACACAGGTACTTCAGATTCACTGTTTTTTTAACCGTAGTCTGTTTTTATAGTGACCAACATTTGCACATCATTTTTGACATTTATTTGGAATAATCTTATTTAAAATAATATTATTTGGACTTTCTGCTGGCGACAAAGAAACCTCTATATTTATGCGTTAAATATTTGCACATAAGTTTGTTTTTTTTTACTTTTTCACCTTACGAAGTTCTTTTTTTCAATATTTTGATAAAGTTATTCCCGAAATTTCAATCCTTTTGCGATACTCATTTTCAATTTTTCACGGCATTAATATGTGTACAATACAGAAAAACGCGTTCTAACATACTAAAACAGGAAATATATTTCAGGAAATCAAAGAAATGTATAACTGATTGTTTATTGTTTGTTAGTGATTATTTATAATATTATTTCATTTCTTTTCACATTTTATCAAAAAAATTTATCACGTACAATCTTTGGATTTTGCAAACAAAACCCATGACCATTAACAAAGAAGTATCCTTTACAAAAATGCAAGCAAACACGTAAAAAATATTTGAAATAACAAAAATATATAGAAAGTTTTGGTTTAGTAACTGTTCTCATTCTGCGCATGCATTGAATACTGTTTTTCAAAATCAATATTATTGGGGAACTAAAAAAATTTCATAGGAATTAAAAACAATGTCTGGGCTACCTCATACCTTTGAACTTCTTTACTCTCAATTACTACTTACACAAAGATATAACGTATAGAACAACATTATACGTACGTTTTCACACTGACCAACTCGAGGTGTTCCCTTTGCTTACTAAACGTGAGAACTGTCAGTATATAATTTGAGTAGAAAATAATTTCAAAAGTTTTCTATATTACTTTATGTAAATGATGTACATGGTGTAGACAAAACCGTGGAAGACTCTCATGAAACGCATACTTGAAATGTAAAGTCTCTTCTAGCGAAATTTGTAGCTGCCGCGGACCTATTTGCTTGTTACGAGCATTTGTATGACCTCCGCAATATGTTGCAAGCTTTCGTTGTTGACGGTGCAGTTGCGGCCGCATTGTAGATCCCAGAGATCCTCGAATTAGAACGTGAGCAAATTGTTTGGACTGGATAGTTCCAAAGCAGTTGTCGTAAAGGAATTGTTACTAAGGTGGCCGGAGTGGGAGAATTTGGTGTCTCGCCAAGCAAACCAAGTAAAGTATCAAAGATTTCTCGTACAGCAGTCGCTAAATTACGTATTATTTGGACGTCTTTATTACATCATCCATCTTCTATATTGAATAAAACCAAACAGTTTTCAGAGCAATTACTTTATTTATATTTATTCTCCTTTCCTGATTGGACGAGGATGACCATTGTAAATACATAACTTCCATTGTAATAGATATATTGCTCCTCAATAAGTGTCCAAAATCTTAAAACGCCCACAATGTATTGTCTAAGTACTTCTCTCATATTCAATTTTTACTTATTTTGAATCATTATTTTATAACGTAAATACTATATCCAGACTAATAAAAACAAATAAGATATTCAGAGTGATTTGGTGAAGAAATTTTACTCAGTTTAGCGAAGTATTGTAAAATATTATTGAAAGGTCTAACTTCTATAACAAAAAATACCATAAATTAAAGTGTTTCAATTAAATTAGTTTCAAAAATAAAATAGGTCGAGCTCGTTGAAGACTCAAGGAAACGCTAATGGATGGAATGATGAGTTAGAAAGGCAATGGTAATAATTATATTAGTCCGACCTAAGCAAATAATGGACACAGTTTAAAGTTTGTACACCAAGACGATAGTCCAAGTTTGACACATCGGGTGTGTTATTTTGTGTTACTGGACGTTTATAGTTCAATTCTTTTTGAATTACCTTCTTTTTTTAAAAATGCAGGCCTAAATAAAAAAGTACTCGTCCTTAATAAAAGAAACAATACATCATATTTACCTGCACACCATTTTGTTTATTTTTAGCTAACGCGTTTTGAACGTTTCTTAACGAATTCCGTCTGTTAACAGTGGCTTTTTGTTCCTCTGGATCATTAATTCGATGTAACTGTACAACATTACGAAAATTTAATTGTGAAAAGTCTGCACCCAGAGACTGAAGAGTTGATGTATTTATTATTTTTCCTCTTTTTTGTAATAGTTTTACTTTCTTAATAAATTTTGAAAATATTATTTCAACCCACAAAATTAAATACTAAATCTATTCGAAATGTATACGTATACAAATGAATTCCAAAAGTAACCAAGTAAAATATATTTTAAAAGATGCCAGCAAAAATAATCAGAGTCTCAAAAATAAAATGGAGGCATGCATTAAGTATAATTGTATTTCATTTTTTTAGTTTTTCTAATCAGACCTTTCGTTAAATATCTACAAAATATGTTGAAGTTCGTATAAATTCGTTGAAGGAAAACAAAAAAATGTGACAATCATCAATTCATCTATTTGAATATGTAATTAAAAATCTATTTAAAAGGATACAATGATTTTATTTTCAACATACATTTTCTGTTAATTATATTTAATATATATTTTTCTGTAATTAATTAATATATTAATTAATAATTATAATTATATTTTTCTGTAATTCCATAATTTATTTAAGAAAGATCTGGATAATTATCATGAAATTGTCATGCTTGTGTTCAATTTAATTCTCAGTCAAATCCACCATGGAAACTATTCTATGGTAGCTTAAGATACAATTACTGTCTGCTACCACAACAATCCAGTGCTCTTCTCCATTAGCTCGACCACCCTCACCCCCCTCCCTCTCCTCCCAACCAACCATCGTCGTCACACTCCACTCGCAGGCCGCGCGTTCGCCTGCCTTTTGTTCCGGCGGCTGCGACATCTGGCGGGATGGCTGTGAAATAAGGAGATTTGGCGGGAGTGCGGGGACTTATCTGCAGGCGGCTGGGGGAGCCGAGGTGACGAGATGAAGGACGCGGTGCGGGCGGCGGGTGGGGAGCGCGCGTTATAATGGATTTGTGGTGGAGCTTAATCCCCCGAACTGAGCGCCGCCTCCGTGCTGCTACCGCCGCCACCGCCGCCACCGTCGCCACCTCACCCTCTGCCCCTCCCGCCCTTTCTCGTCTTTTGCTCTCTGATCGTCTCCGCCTCTCCAACGGATCTTCGGCGCCTTCTCTGTCGCGAACGCCCTTGCTGTAGACATTCTCAGTGTTACTGTCATTGCCATAGCCACTGCCTCTCGCACCGTCAATGTTACCCCCCTTACCGTCACCTCACTTTCCCCGTCACTTTCACCGTCACTTTCACCGTCACCTTCACCGTCACCTTCACCGACACCTTCGCCGTCACCTTCGCCGTCACCTTTACCGTCACCTTCACCATTGCCGTTACCGTCACCGCTACAATTACCGTCACCATTAACAACCGTCATAACACCGTCACCCCTCCACCGCCACCATCACTGTCTTCACCACTGCAAACATTACCATTACTACAACCATCACAGTCATCATCGTCACTGTCATTTACGCAAACTCCACCAACAGTATCAGCATCGTCGTTGCCCTCACCGACATCGTCGCCACAACAGCACGCCAAGCCAAGTCACCATCATCACACCATCAACATTCACTTTTACTTTCACTTTCACTGTCTTTGCTGTTGATGTTGCCTCCACCACCGCTTCCACAGTCCTCACCGCCGTCTCTCCCACCGCTCTGATCCTTCTGGCACTTCAGCAGAGCCCTCGTCTCTTCTGCACCATAACGTTAATCGCTTTGCTCTTCTTCGCCAAGCGCATTTAACTACCCCTAGCGGTTGGTACTCGTAACTTCCTCTTACCGACATTTCCAATCCCCTTACTGCTGCTTTTAATCTCCCTCTTTTTTCTTTATCTGTAGGCCTTCTCAGCACCAAACCTCTTCAATGTTCCTTTTTTAATTCTCTTCTGCGTTTCATTGTTCTCTATTTGTTGCATTTCAATCATCACTCACCTTACTGTTAACCAACTTCTCTTCTCAAACTTCATTTTCTGATCTCATGAACAAAATTTTATAACATAGGCATTAACTCTCCGTTTGTGCTCATTTTAAGAGCTCGTATACTATAAATATTTCTCTCAGAGAGTGCATGATATTAGTGGAAGTATGTAGGCTACAATTTTATTGTGTGATCTGCGTTTAAGGTAGGAGCCATGGGGCGTTATTTATTTATTATCGTTTGTTTTCTTCCTTTTTTAAATAACAATAGTAGCCCGGTGTTAGAGTACGGAGCAGCGTGTTGGGATCTATATAGAAAGGACCAAATAAACTCCATCGAAAGAGTTCAGGAAGTAGCAGCAAAATTTGTTAAAAGGGAAAATTCGTTAGGAAATATTTCCAATGAAATATCGTCATTGGGGGAATCATTGGGCCGTAGGGAAAAAACAAAGTTGTGTATATTTTGCAAAGCGTTAGGGAAAAATACGGCATGGAGGGAAATTCAGGAAAGAATGCATGAACCCGTCTACTTAGCACGTCACGACCATGTTAGGAAAATACGTCCAAGGAAACAGAGAATTGATGTTGAAAAATCCTCTTTTGTAAATAGAACTATTGAGTCATGGGATAGCTTACCGGCAGCACTAAGGGAGAGTTTTTCTAGAAACATCATCACTTTTAAGTTAAGATTAAACCCTACTAAAAGTGTAAACGATAGGATCAGTAGTCTGCGAAGGGCTTTTGCATTTAGTAGGCATGCTTTAAAGGAAGTAATTTTGTTCTGTTTATTGAATTGTATGTATTTTAGTATTCATTATTAAATTATGGTATTAGATGTAAAGTAAGTGTAAAGACTTTTTCACCGGGCTTAATACCCAAAGCAAATTGAATAAATTATCTATCTATCTATAACTAGGGCCGACTCGAGGTGGCAGTTTTGCTAGCTAGGGATCCACTTTCCTTTGTCAATCGCATGGTAACCTCTACCTGCCCGCTTTCGTAAACTGTCATTTCTGGCGTTGTCGATCGCATCACTGTCGCCTCACAGGATCTAACTCCGTAGCCGCTTCCGTTTGCAACGGTGCGTGCAACAACCAGACTCCCGTTACAGCAGCCGGAGGGAATTTGCGGGAACTGTACCCTGCAGTATTCTGTGAAAGCAGCGTCGTAAACCCTCCGGTTTGCAGACCTTCAACTGTTGCAAAACAAACAAGGTTAAATCCTGTTAGTCTCATTCATGAGTTCTTTAACAGTTCTTTATTCAAGAGCGTTAAAAGGGTTCTAATGATCGAAGCGATACCGAGGCCTTTCTATCGTCCGAGATCATTATAACCACTTAATAATCATGATAATAGAAAGATTTCATTTATTTCCTAATTTTAATGATTTAGACTACACTTCTTACTAACTACACTTGTATACACTCAAAATCTTTCCGAGTTAGAAATGGGTTTTTTTTTTTTTGTGAAACAAATGAATGTGTTTATAATGTTAAGTTAGCTCCCATTTTCTTGAAATACAGGTTTTCATATTGTGATGGAAAGTAATTTTATTATGGAGGTATTTTTTAATGATGAATTTGTTTCGTGTTTCCGGGCGCGTCAACTGCATTGGTGATTAGTACCGTTAATGTAGTGCATGTTTTTTCGCTGAAGCTGGCGGTGATCTTCCCCCGCTGGATGGCGAGATCCGACCCTCCGTTCGCTAGTGGGGTTTCCCCCTAACCAGGTCTCTCCCACCTGCGGGGCACCGCCCCAGCCGGGACAAGCTCTAAGCTCCCGACCGGTCTCCCGGAATGTGTGGTAGTGTAGTGCATATTAGTGTAAGTGTGTGTGTGTGTGTAAGGGGAGAGGATAGGACAAGGAAGAGAAAGGAGAGATCGCGCGCGGTCCTTGGCCCGTTTGTTAGGGTACTGCTCCGGAATTCGCCTGGTGTTGATAGGAGAAACCACGAAAAACTACCGTTCAAAGCAGCCGGCCTGTCATACAGACAGCAACTGAATTCGACCTAGCTGAAAAGCTAGTGTCGAAAATCCTGCTGCTGTCAGGACTCGAATCTAGGACCTCCCGGTCAGGGACGCTGCAGTGACATCAGTTGATGCACTGAGCTACCGCTCCCGGTAGGTATTTTTTAAATTTGCAAACCGATGCAGGTTGTAAACACTGCATGAACTTTGCTTCTAGGAAAAGTTATTTACTTTACGTAAACGTCCCTATTGTTCAAATGTAGACCTGTGTGTCGTTATATCTCAGTAAATTGCTGTATTTGAGGTTCTAAGTACATTAATTTTTGTGAGGTAAATGTGAAATATAAATAACAAGCAAAATCCTTTATTTATTTTCATTTTAACTTTTTGAAATGGAAAATCTAGTAGCCTGGAAGTGCTTAATGGTCTCAGGTCATGTTTGAGAATACATATTAATCCATAAAACAGGAGACATTTAATGGACTCTTCCAAGTTACGCTTGAAGCTGTTTTCCTTCACAGTGGCAATTTTCCGCGTAATCACTGCAATTTTCGCGCTGTACATATTAAGAAGAGCTATAAAAATGTTAAATTCCTGCTTGAAAAAATTAATAATGAAGGTTATTAAGGGCAGTTACGTGACGACCTGAAAGTTATTACCACCTTACTTGGAATGCAGTTAGGATATACCAAGTACAACTATCTCCTGTGAGAGAGTGGTTCAGTCGTTGCAGGATATCATACTACATTAGAAAAATTTGAAAGAAAAATTATAGAATCTGAAAAATATCACGTTAATTCCTTTAGTTGCACGTGAAAAAATCGTACTGCTACCTTTGCATTTAATGCTGGATCTAATAAATCTAAAGGAAAAGCAGAGGTTTTCAAGTATTTAAATACAAAATTCCCACTTTGCAGTGGCATGTTTTTGGACCCATATTGTTGTTTCCCTTTTGTAATTCTCTTTATAATTTTTGGCAAAAATTGTCTATTTTGGTTAAGGAAAGAGACAACTTGTATTTTTTGCTAGACTGATGTTAGCTAGATATTGTCTTGAATCGGTTTGTAGCATCTTCATTTTCATCTGAATTTTCCCTCCATACTTCTTTTATTATTCACTCTCATAATTCCTTCCATAACAGACCATGTAGTGTCAATCAACTGTTTTCAAGTTTCACTAGTAATTACGATTCTTCTCAATCCAGGCAAGTTATGCAGCGTACACTGAGCTCCGAAGACAAGAACAAGCTATAACGATCAATGAGAAAAAAATATAATTTTAGGGATGATAACAATAATACTAGTATACACATTAGAAACTAAGATATGACTGTATCAACAATACAACTGTATCACCGTTTTAATAAGAAATAACTATTCTCGCCGTCGTGAATATTTTTACATCTTTATAACTCAAACCCTCTTTACACACAAAATGATCGCTTTTGTGCCCTTGTTATAACAATGTGTTGAAGGAGAGAGTTGGCTGTCTGGAGAACGCTGCATTCTGAGCACAGTTGCCAACATTTTGACAATGTTACTTCCATCTTTTTGAGGGAGAAAGGCGAGGAACGTCGCAGTATGACGTCTGAAATGTTGGCAACTCTGCCTAGACATTGATGACATTTTCAGGATATGCAAGTATCTGATTACTCCGGTCGCGGATGTCTACATTTTTATGTGTTACGGTTTTCAACGTTTCTAATTAACACTAATTTCTTCAAACTTGTATCTGAAAAATACATTTTGTGACTGTTTGCACGCATTATATAGAACATATTCTCATTCAACAATTGAAAAATTATATTCCAAACAAGTAATATGCTCCGCTATATATGTTAAGTCTTATAAATATTTTCATTAATTTTTAAACGAGATTTAATGAACACCTACGTGAAAAAATACGTTACAATTAGAGCAGTTGTTTCGCCAAATTAGTTTCATTTCCTTCTCAGTATACAATTATTATATTATATTTACTACTCTGTAGTTTATACTTCCAGACACTAATTGTAATCATGATATTTTAATGAATACTAATGACTAATTCTGGTCATACGAATAAACAGTATATTGTGATATTCATTTTCGCATACGGAAGAGTTCCTGTTTGTAACTGTATTAACTGTGATTATCACATTCGCAAAGAGTATTTCGTTTGTGTGCTAGCAAAGCATTATTGTGACTACACAAATGGATTATATGGATGCAAATTTATATATTTTACTATGTGTCGCTAACACGAGAAGTGTGGATTGTGACCGTTCTGTGTCCTTGCATTTTTCTGATAACTACACACGTGAATATTTTCAGATAGTCTTCTTAATGTCAATAATTTTGAAGGTGTGTCCAAAATCAGTTCTAGTGAATAATCATGTAGTTTCATATAGTTTAGGGACACAAAGTCAGGGTGGAAACTACATAGAAGGAAAGACGGTTCAAAAACGCAGCTGTCGAAATTTATTATTTTCGGTCCTGTTGCAACTGGAGACCATTGTGTGCGGTAAGGGAAGAAGCTTTGAAATAAAAGCCGCCTCGGTGGATGCAGGTATAGCTTACTACTCTCTGAAACCCCAGTATGCGGGTTTGATCCCGGGCGAGGTGCGTGGATTTTGGAAGGGCGGAAAATCCACAGTAGCCATGTCACTCTTGTGTCGTGTAAAAGAACCCTGGCGGATGCCCGGCAAAATTAAATCCCACCGACAACATCCCGCCCTAACTAGATCTCACTTTCTCCCAACCAGACAGTCCCGGATGTAGTTAACTGAGTTAATATAATTGAGAAGAGAGTCACATCCCAGGTGCATTAGGGGTTCGCCCGCGAGGTGCTCCTGCTCGACAAAGGTCCCCAGACCCGCGTCGGGGGTGGGCTACCAAGGAAGCCAGGGTCAAAAACACGGGTGCGGAACCACGGTCAATGGGCAGTCAGCCCGCTAATAATCTCATACGACGAATACATTTGAAATAAAAACATCGTTGCTCAACCTGGAGTTGGATCTGATGATGACTAGGGAATGGCATGGCAAGGACGTGCCTCTGTAGTGCTTCCGACCCGGAAGTTTGATTGATTGATTTCTTCATGTTTCCGGGCGCGTCAACTGATCTGGTCATTAGTCCCGTTAGTGTAGTGCATGTTTTTTTCTCGGGAGATGGCGGTGATCTTCCCCCGCTGGATGGCGAGAACCGGCGCCGACCTACCGTCGGCTAGTGGGGTTTCCCCCTAACCAGGACTCTCCCACCAGCGGGGCACCGCCCCAGCCGGGACAAGCTCTAAGCTCCCGACCGGCCTCCCGGAATATGTGGTAGTGTAGTACATGTTAGTGTAAGTGTGTGTGTGTGTAAGGGGGAGAGGATACGACAAGGAAGATGAAGGACAGATCGCGCGCGGTCGGTGGCCCGTTTGATAGGGTATTGCTCCGGCATTCGCCTGGTGTTGATCGGAGAAACCACGGAAAACTTCCGATCAGAGCAGCCGGCCGCTAAAATTCTCCTCCAGACAACGACTGAATTCGACCAAAACCAACCAGGGATCTCCCGGAGTAGGCGCTGCAGTGACAGTTGCTGTGAGCTACCGCTACCGGTGCCATTTTCCGGGATAGAACATGCATATCACGTATGAGTCTAGTCACCTTAGTAGTTCCCGGCCTCTAAAAGTCTATCACTTGGTTGCACTGATCAATTGCTACTTACTTTATGGACGGTGTCGCATGAATGTGATATTGTGTGCGTATGTGTGTGTGTGTGTGTGTGTGTGTGTGTGTGTGTGTGTGAGTGTGGGCGTGCTTGATATCACGATAGTACGTGTGTGTCTGACCTTCTACATTTTACAAAAGTCCTCTAAATGTCGGATCTTCTATCGGGTAAGCCTTCTTTCTCAAGACCGTTCAGCTAATCACTTCTCTCTACAAATATGGCTACAAACTATGCAAATTCCTGCAAACGTTTGTAAGAAAACAATACCCTCTGCATTTGTGACTCAGTACGAGTAATTTCTTCTTGTCCATAAACCTTGATTTCGTTAATTACTCTTTTCGTATGTTCTCTGTAGTGGTCTTAGAAGAAATTTAGCGATTCTCTTCCCAAGCTTCCATTCTCAATGGTACTTTGAATTCTTCATGTAAATTCTTCCGAACAGATGCTAATATACAATGAAAAGAAGAGAAATATTTATGAATTAATTTTTAAGCACGGTAAGAAGGAAACGGTGAAATGTATGTGCATCTGATTTTTTTAGTTGTGACTTTTTTTCGCTGTTTTTTTTTCAAGATGTTTTGCATGGTAAAATTAAATATAAGACACGTGTTTCTATGGTTTCATTGGGGGAAAATGTAAAAATTAGCTAATGTTGACTTGAAATTGCATAACGTGCGTATGTCCGTCCGTTAGTACCTTAGAACAGGCCACAATTCTCTGCTGTCAGGTGTCACTCGATAATTTTTCCATATTATTTCTAAATCGCGTGTTTTACAGTGCTTCAAGACAGCTATAGAGGCACTAAAGTGTTCATTCCATTGTTTTCAGAAGGCGAATAAATTTTCAGTTTCAATCGGATCTTTTTAGAAAATATTCTCAAACAAAATACTCGTTATGGTTTCAAGACACTTTCAGTAGTAACGCGGGTGATTTTTCCGGTATTACAGTAGTCGATATAGTAATTCAATTTACGATAATTTAACCTCGTTTTTCAATGAAGCAAAAAAAAAATTAATGAGGACTTTTACATTTGTAAGTATTGAGATATACAAATTTTCTCTACATTAATATCTGGCAAAGATCATAGCGTCCGGCTTGCTGGATCAATGGGTCACGATATATTATAATCCTTATTACCTTTATAATGGATTATAGGATCCGCAGACTATACAGCGCAGCTGGGAATCTGAAATAGAATGATTCTATTCCTAGTTCATTACTGGTTGGATTGACTGAATGAAAGATCACTTTCTTTTCTAAAGAACAAAATTTAACAAAGTTTATTGTTACCTTTTTAGCAAACAATTTAGTGAATTTAATAAAATGATTTGATGTTATGCCTTTGATCAAGATATCTTTGAATTTACAATTTTATACCGCGGTTAACTTATCTATTCTTCGTTGATGTCCCTCGTAGTCTTCTCAGTCGAAATATCTTGCGAGCTCGCCGTAGTCCAAAGTCCCAAGAAATCCTCTTCTGCCCCTATCCAAGCTGGTCTCAAACTATCAAAATTATCAGTCCCGATTACGTCCTATGACATAGTCCTGAAATATATTACTCGATTACCACTCCCGACAAAGTCCCAATTTATGCATCAATATTACTTCCACATGCAAAATCATTTACTGTCCTTAAAATTTGATAACCCGACCTGACTATCTGTATTATACTCGTTTCCTCTCACGAACCTACGATCAGTTCAGAAACGCGATACCGGTCAGAATGAAATCTTCCTGCATGATTCATCCTCGAAGACTTCGTATTAAACTACCTTCCTCTTTTTTCATAACATTTGACCGTCCTTCTCTCACCCAGCCAATCCATACGTTCGTTATATTTTGGTGTAGCTGACCTTTCGATCGTCTAAACGTCTTCGCCCAATCCCAAATTTTCTACATTCGGCATCTAGCCCTCTTAATGCATTTTCAAAAAACAAAAAGTACATTGTTTACTCGCGGTCGTTGCTCAGCCCTTGCTCTCGTGATATTTCCTAATGCATGTTCCACCATATAGTCTACAAATAAATGTTAGTTTATTTTCATGTGACATATCGGTATGTCACAGTATTGTCAACTTTTCAAGTTTCTATCCAAGGATATATGAGACAGAGAACGCATGGTGCTTAAAATGTCTTTCTATTATGAAATTAGATAGGCTGTATAAAAATGTTTAGCATGAAAATTGTGACGAAGGTGGCACTTTAAAACATTTTCACAGATAAATAAATATGGACTTCCGATCTCTTGATTTTTTTACCTCTTCCTTGCGAGTTTTGCCTAAGAGCTCCATTAGCTTTTAGTGTAATCTCTTGTGAAGTAAAAAAATAAAGCAAGCTTGTTAGGACAACAAGGAGCTGAAAAGTAGGGAGAATCAAGGCATACTTACCCACACCAGAGATGTACTTAAATACATACTTTTGGCAAATCAAGCAAAAGTGACATCAAATAAAACCTCACAAAAGTTGGAAAGGCGTTAAGAACAAGCTTAGCAATAAAATAATGCAGATATAAAAGTTTACGATTTCCGTGGTTTCTCCGATCAACACCAGGCGAATGCCGGAGCAGTACCCTACCAAACGGGCCACGGACCGCGCGCGATCTGTCCTTCCTCTTCCTTGTCCTATCCTCTACCCTTACACATACACTTACACTAACATGCACTACACTACCACATATTCTGGGAGACCGGTCGAGAGCTTAGAGCTTGTCCCGGGTGGGGCGGTGCCCCGCTGGTGGGAGAGTCCTGGTTAGGGGGAAATCTCACTAGCCGACGGTAGGTCGGCGCCGGATCTCGCCATGCGGCGGGGGAAGATCACCGCCATCTCCTGAATGCGCTACACTTACGGGACTAAAGTTGACGCGCCCGGAAACACGAAAAATCAATCAATCAAAACAGTTCACAAAAGAAATTCATTAAAACTGGAATATGTTAGAAGGCAAAATTAATTACAAAGAACTGAGAGGAGAAAACCACGAATTCATGAAACAATATGATAGTACGTTTAAGATACTTATTAAATATCGTGGGAACGGCATTACTGACAATAATGTTTCTGGCACTGCCCACGAAAAACATTACGTGGCTTCCGTTAATTGGCCGCGTTGCTGAGCCGCGCGTTGAACAATCAATTAGAGACCACGCGATACACTACACACGTCTTCCGCAAGGCAGTTGCTTGGTCGCGAGTGTGCGAAGATAAATCGTAATTGAGCCCGGAACGTGCTCGGTGGCCAGGCTGTAGCTCTCGATTAGGGACAAGTCGTTACCGAGCGCGATTTATGCTCACGGAGTGCTCTGGTCGCGACTGTGGGGAGGCCAATGCATTCGTTTTTGACCTAATTACACAGCCTGATCTGCCGAAGGATGTCCGGGATTACGAACCGAATGGGACTGGACGTTACGTTTGGTGAAGTAACCACCGCCATGTCGTTAAGTGATTCCCTTCCTAAAATATGTGATATATTACGATACAAAATAGATTTTTGTCATGCGATAATGTCTTGGTTAACTCGGTGAGAAATGTATGGTAGGTTATATTTATTCCCGAAAGTTTGATTTCTTTTCAGCGATCTTTACTCCCTTTGTTCATTTTGTTCAAATTTTATTTAGTTTATTGCTGTTCTTATATCCATTGAACTTTATTTAAGGTGCTGAATCATGAAATGTTTTGTATTATGAAATAAATCATTGAATGAAGGCAAACAAGTGCGTTTCTAATTGTTAATGTATAAAACTTTATAGTATTCTTGTAGAATACGTACTTATCGTATTCAACACAGGTTAAGGATTAAGGGTCCAGGAGGTTTCAATCACCAAGTTTATTTAAAAATATATTTAAAATTAAAAATAATTAACCCTCGGTTCGAAGGGTTGCGGGTTCGAATCCCATCTCGAGCATAGATGCTTGTGTTGTGTTTACGTTCCCCCTACAGTTTAAAAAATCAGTGGTCGCTGTATGCCCAAGATGTAGAAAAGCGACCTAAAAATTAAAAAGAAATAGTACACCTGATTCCAGAATCCTTTCCGACCTTCAGTGACTCTACAGAGAAGAAAATTTGTAATCAAATTTAATTAACATATGAAATGAAACTGAAAAGAATAAACAAATAGGAATAGATGAGAGAGAAAAATGTAAAATCGGTAAAAACAGAATACATACTTAAGTATCATGGATTAAACACGAGGGACTAAACTCAGCACTATCTTCTATTATATTTGCAGTGCTGTGTCTGAATAGGTGAAGTTGGAGGAAATGAAAAGGAATAGTATATTATAATACTGTACTATATTACTGTATATTAGAGTTTACTACAGAATACTATAGTTTACTTAAGTTAAATTGAAAAAAGGAACACTACAATTGTGCAGCAGTTGATTCAGGTCCAAAATATCAGTGATTAAACATATATATTCATTATCCTCAGAAGCCATGCAACTCGTTTTATAAGAATACGGCGATTACACTGTCCTCCAGAATTAAATTAAAAATTAATTTTTCTCCACGTTTACTACTGAAGTTGCAGTAGAAATAACTAACCTTATCGCCACTTGAAACGACGATCTAAGGACATTTTATAAATAATTTATCTCATACGTTGTCGTGAAGAACAAATTAGTTCTTGGAATTGTAATTAAATTTCCTGCATTAAAATTATTTTAAAATTAATTTCTTTTCTGCGTTACTCAACGTATATTTTCATATCCAACTAATTAAATCGTATATTTCTTTATTCTTTCACTATTAAGTAAGATGATGTGGAATTTAAGTGTATAAACACTACAAGTTTCATATGATTTCACGTTCTTAAATCCCTTTATTCTGCATTAAGTGATTCACAAATATGAATCAATTAAAAAATATCGAAGGTGGAGAAAGTATTTTCCTTTCTTCTCAACCCTTACAATAGCCTCAGAAGCATTTGGTTTAGTCCTCTTATTTCTTGAATTAAGTTTCCCCCTGAAGTTCGCGAGCCTATTATATGTGTAGCCCTCAACTCTTCCATCATCGCTCAGTGGTTCTGTCCTCAAACTCTTCACCCTTCCTACCGTTTGCTTTTTGTTTTCCTTTCTCCCCTCTACCTCTTTAAACCTTCTGATGCTTCTTCCGCGTCTCTGTTGAAGGTCGAGATCCTTGCAACCGCAAAGGTACACGCTACATCCGGATGGGGAGCTAAAATATGCAACGCGATACACAAACCATTCAACACAAAGTTGGGGAAGAAAGGGAAAAACACACGGCTCAGCATTTAGGGAAGAACGCTCCCTTGAAGCACAAACAAATGAACTTTTTAATAATTACAACACTCGGGACTTGCAAAGTCGGCTCGTCTTCGTCTGAATACGTGGGCTCTAAAATTTGACTCGAAAGTAAGATTAAAACTTCATTTCTCTCTACTCTTGTGTACGAAGGTTGCAATGTAAAGTACGAAGCTCGGAATTTGGAATATACGTCTTTCATTGTGGCTGATGGAAGGGTGAAATGAAATTTTTTTTCCTCCAAATTTATTTTCTTTCTTTGCATATTCTAATGAAATATAAACCTATTTATTTTATGTTGCTTTCCTAAATTTTTAGTACATTCAGTGTTAATTTAATTTTAGGCAATAGTAATTAGTTTGATCGTAGTTTCAACAAAAACTTCATAATTGTATTTTGTAGGATCTTTGATACTATCACAAAGCTTTTAAACTTAAAAAATTGAACTGAACCATTTCAGTTATTAATTTGTTTTCTAAAATGAGAGGAACTACGTTTGTAAAAAACAAAATCGGTTTTCAAAGTATCAGTTCTCTTAATCTAATGCATTTATTGGATGCATTAGATGATTATAATGGATTTATATAAAGTTTGCCTAAAATTTTCTTTGATAATTATAAGATCTGTGTCTCCATCAAATTTATCAGCAGAAAATATATTGCAGTCATTCTACTGCTTTGTCTTCTGGCCCGATTCTTTGCGGTGTTCCCCACAAAAACAAAGTTCAGGAGCTCGATCAATCATTTAGGAAAAGCCTTCTTGCTTCTTACACAAATTTAACTTCCTGACTCTTCTGCGAAAAGGAGCTTCTAACTGGCACTTTTTAAACAACGAACAGGCTACTGGGAAAGTATACTTTCGACAAAAACACTCTTCTTCTTCTTCTTCTTCTTCTTCTTCAGATATGGTCGATCTAAGTTAATTGATTTTCACCAACTCACAAAATATCTCTCTTGCAATTAAAAAATATTTATTTTGTTTTCTGTGAAATGAATTGGAATTGTATGATAACTTGTAAACATTTATTTCTAGTGAAATTTTAATTTTTGTTCAAAAATGTTATTTCAAAAATATACTAGAAATTCTATACATGCACTTTTATGAAATGATCGGAGATATTTTCGATTACTTCATACTCTAAAGCTTATGAATCTTCAATTACAAACTATTAAATATGTGTTTCCAATAAATGTATTAATCAGTCGAAAGCCTTGTAAATAAAATATATTTCACAATTAATCATTTATTTTAATTAACACGTATCTCATATAAAAACATTTTCCCCCATTTTAAATAAATAGCTTCTCAGAACATTTCTCCGACAAATCGATATCAAAATAAAATAAGTGTTCCACAAAAATAAATTATGTATTATTAAGAATTCCTTCTCAGATATAAGAGATAAAAAACTATTAATTACCATTGCACAATTTTGTGAATAAAATATTACTATTCTAGTGTAAATAATTGTGTATATATATGTATATATATATATGTATATGTATATGTATATGTATATATATATATATGTATATATATATATATATATAAGATTTATTTGAATTAAAACTAGTTAATTTTATAGCATCTAAAAGAGTCTATTTTATTATTAATGCCTATTTGTGCCTTTTTTACTTTCAAAAATCTAAAATGAGATTTATTTTCCTAATTTCTTTTGTCTTCAGCTTCTTTTACTATTTTCTTCAATGCCGGAACAGCAGACCAGGATGATATTAATTTTAAGTAGCGTTAATCTGTAAGATAGCGAGAATTGAATATACAGGACAAGGATCTTGTGATAAATGTCTCTATGCCACAACTTCCTGACTTTGTGGAAATGCCTGCCTCAGCTTCTAAAATAAAACGGTTGAATTTTCGCAAAAGACAAGTGATTTTGAGTGATATGTGATAGACATTTTTTCATAAAAACTTGGAGAAAGTGTTAGTAATTTATTTCGGAATTTATTACAAAATATGGTATGAATAATTCTAACTGGAGGACAGGACAAACAATTCAACGTTTCATAAATAGTATTATTGCAATGCTTTTTCATAAATAGTATTATATAATGTTTTTTTTTATAAGTTTCCTGTTTTATTTCTTCCTATTCTACCATTTAAAAAGTCTAACTGAGATGCTGAAAGAACTTCGTTTAGGCACCTAAAACCCGTATTTAAAATCTAGAAATCAACGATCTAATTATGATATTGAGTGCAGAAAGGTAATTTTCCAGAATATTTTATCCACGTGTATTTTTTTTCTAGTCGTCACTATCTGCATTTCAGTTTTCTAGTGTATATCACAAAATGTGTACAGTCCCACTACTTCGAAACACATTTTTCTGGAATGTTAACCCTTTATCCCTACGGTACTGCATCAGTGAACCTGATGTCAAATCACAATGCAGGAGATCCTTTTGGGTGTCACATGACTTCCGTTTTATAATGCATTTGACACATCACGTCTTTCAAGAAGCCACTTAAAGTTGACCTTTTTGCCGTCAGAATTCGGTGAGGGCCAAATATACCATTCTGTTTGTCTTCTCATTGACATTCTCTCTGATTTTTCAAGTTTCGCTTTCCTTTTCCATGGTTTACTTCGTTGACGAAGTAAAATGAATTTTTAGGAAGTTTGAGAATATATTATAAATCTCAATAAAAAAATAAATACAAATAAATAAAAATAAGTAAATAAATAAATAAAAATTAATTAATTAATTAATTAAGAAATAAATGAAAGAAAGGAAAAAAGAAAAATAACTAAATGAATTGTGATATAACGTGGTTGATGAAATAAAAGTAGAGTAGAATCAATTATAGAGACTGCCGGAGGGGAGATAGTTAACAGTTCAGTGAGCGCTGTAGAGGGTGTATGCTTAATAGGGTGATAAAATGATGTAAAGAAATTCATTATTCCTTAATTAACAAATCCATATTTTTTTACTTTCTAGCCTTTACTTCGCAAAAACAGAAAGTTTTGTAATCGTGCACGGGAACACGGCGAATTTTCGACAGCAAATCTTAAAAACAAAATGTTATTAAATCTTGCCCCTATGTATTGTACTCAGAATACATGTTTTGTGAGTCCTTGATATCGAAAATGTAATTGACACCAAATTGTTTGTGTAGTCTGTCCTTCCGTTTGTCCGTCTGTAGTCAAAGCTAGCACCTAAATCGTTCAACAAGTTTTCTACAAAATTGATATTCCCCGATCAACTTTAAGAAACTTGCTTAAGTGAATGGTGCAGATCTCATTTTAGTTGAAATTCCGTGTTGTTTTTTTAAATTGCAGAAGGTTTAATTTTTTTAGTGTCCAGTTACAACCACAGTATTGAAGATAGAGATTTTTGCTTCAACCAAAATGTGTTCTAAAAAATAAGCTCTTCAAAGAATTCATGTTAAATCATTAAAAAAATGCGTCGTTTTAGCGTAATATATACTTGAAATTATGGAATTAATAAAATGCATATTTTCTCAAAAATCTTTCCTAATTTTTTCTTTAAATTTTTCAACGGATAAAACAAGGGACACTTTAAAAAATGGTGATCTAATTCTAGTTCAATTTCCTAAATTTTAAAAAATTGTAAATTTTAGAACTAATGCGAGGAAGAATATGTTATTGTAGTACCTCTATTTTTTCATGTATTAATATTATTAATTTTAATTAATATTATAATGTCTTACATATTTAATTGTCCTTATATGGACCTTACGTACTGAGTTGTCCAGTGTCCATGATTTGACTTTGCACTATACATGCAAGTGAGGCTTCTTTGGAGCTCTGTGATTGGTCAGCGACGGCACTTGCGTAGGCAAACGCAAGTGTCAGCTGCTAGCTCGGTCTCTAATTCTGTCTACTAGTGTACTGCGCTAGTGAGAACATGCATGTTTTATACTCAAGTTTGATAAGTTCGAACTTGCATTTTTGTCAAGGTTTATCGGCCTATAAATCAGCATGGAGCTTAATTTTCTCCTACGAGATGTGAAATAAACGCAAGATGCATTGAAACTCATCTTGAAATTTCGAAATTCTATGGTAAGTAAATCTAAAAATTTCCGGTATGGTTGCAGATAAAGGATCCGATTATATCGTGTAGTTAATTCAATGACAACAGTTTTTATCTATATTTTTAATAGATAACATGATCATTAATCGGAATAAATATAATCTACTGTTGAATAAAGTAAGTAATCTTACGGTTCCACAACTTCTGATGACTGTTCCATTACCAGAATTGAAATGTGGTATCACCTTATAATAGTTCAATTTCAAGAAATGAAACATTATGCAACTTTAAGATGACTAATTTTATTCGATTGTTCTTTGCTATCGACCATTACCTAATTTATTTTGTCTTTTCGTAATTGTCGAAAAATCACAAAAGGAGAAGAGTGCGGGAGAGTGGGAACGAGGAGTGAAAAACAACGGAGGGACGGACGGTACACTCAAGAAACAATGTCCACTGGATATAATAGTATAAGTCTAATTAATTTCGCACAATAATTAGAAATAACTTTATATCAAAATACCAGATTAATTATACCATAAGCCTTGATTGTATTTAGAGACCTGTAAAGTTTTCTAAAGCAAATTTATTTGAATGTGATGTTCTAGTTCTCCTATGTGACTTTTCATGATGTGCGGTGTAAGAATATTACATTTTTCACCACGACTCAAGTGTTGGCAAACGTAGTTACTAACGGTCCCAAAAGCTAAGTAAATAAAATATTTTAATTAATTTAATGACAAAAGTATTTCTCTATATGAATAATAAATAGAAAACAAACGGTAAAAACAAAGTACTCATTATTAAAAATGAATTACTCATTACTCAAGACCTCGTCACTTCTTGGACCGGCATAGTCTGGTCGCATCTAGATGGCGTTGATCCCAAAATTTAAAGGATTACGGATGATTCTAGCAAAGGAGAAGAATTTGCGATCCGGGTGATACGTGATGACCTTATGATTCACACCACATCACAACACATCCCAAAACATTTCTTACCCGGAAATGTAAGTCTATAAACATTGGACTTTGTTACTTTTGGGCAATGTCCCAGGCCGCTACATATTTGAACGGCGTAAAAAGAGTGAGATTCAGAATATAAATCTTTTTGTTTTCAAAATATAAACTGGTTATTTCAATTGATATTGTTCTTTGTGGTAAATAATTCATACGCACTTCTATCCAACTCGTTGCGTTATCTCACTGTGCTTTATAAGAGTTTACTAAATTTGACAATATTGCATTAAATTATTGCATGGAAAGTTGAAGTTGATTAAGGATGGCAAAATAATTTAACAAAAATTGTTTGAAAACATATGTAAAGCCATTGTCATTGCCGACACAACTGTCTTATACTCCAAGAAATGGTATAGGAGAATATATAGTTGGTTTAATTCGTGAGTGATTGCTAATTCACTGTCATTCAAATACGAGGCTAATTCAAATTCTAAATCAAAATATCTCTTTATAGGTCGCGCTTGTGGAGGCTTCCAAACCCTTTTAGAACTTTAAAGATCCTGCAAAGAAAGTTTTTTCCAATGTTCTGTGTCCTGAATATCTAATTTTTCTCAGACAATCTTCCTTTAAACTCTTCATTGGCAATCCTTGTTGCGAGAGTTCGTGTTCTTTTACAATAATCTTATAATTTTGTATCATAACTTTCTCAGTTTATGTTTTTATGTATTTTGCCGTGCCATGTGTTTACTCGCTCCAACAATATTTGAGAATGTCTTGCTGCTTTGAGTCGCTTAAAGTGAATATTTTTTAGAATCTCCATCATTCATGAAAATGTTATAATTATTTTTTCTCATACAGCAACCCAATTTATCACATTTTCCTTACGTAATTACTTGTATCATTTATATAACAATGATGAATTAACAGATTGTTACCTTAGAGCAACGGATTGATATAAATGACATTTACAGAACACATCAGAACGCAACACGTAAATAAGGTTTTAATTACAAATGAAGTGCATTTTTACTATAGGAATAGTATATGACTTTAATATTTTTGAATCGATATTAAAATAAAATATAAACTTGATCTTTACCAGTTGAGGACACCACAGTTGATATTGCCACGAAACCTACCCGTTTCAATTCTCTTGTTTATAATTTGAATAATATTTGTTGAATGACAATAGACCACATACATTGACAAAAGCATAAGTGACATGTTGTTTTAACAATCAGTGTTCCAGTGGGATTTTTTTACCTGCACATACTGTACTAAGAAAATTAGACGTAAAATAAGAACTATTTCACGTCTCCACGGAGAAACACGATGTGAAACTGAAATACATTCAGTTGCCGCGGAGTTCTCCCGTCGTATTTCAACGAGCGACTAACCTCCTCGCTACAGTGAGTGTCCAGGGGTTCATTATGAGAACGTTTACGAGAGTATTTTTCATCCGCTTGAAAAAGGCAATCGTAAATTTCGGGCGTGCATAAGCGAAATTCCCCATTGCGGTCACAGCGATCAAGAGCACTTTAAGCGCGATTTGGGTGTCATTTTGGAGCGGCGACCGCGCGAATCATCAGCTACTGCGACCCCATCTCGTCCCCGCTGTCCGTTCCTTTCATGCATTTTGAAAAATATGTTTTTCTCTTGTACTCTGTAAACGGTTTTCAATTTTTTTAAACAGATTTTTATTACTTTCTCCGTACGCAGTAGAGAGAAAGTTATGTAATGCTATGCGAAAAAACGGCAAATTTTCGGCAGAAAAACTCTTATTACAGGGCCCTGGTAACGAAAAAATGGATCAATCTAGTTGCTCAATTTACAAAACAAAATCCTCCATCACGCGGGATATTCGGAATTCATGTTTTGTGAGCTCATGATACCGAAAAATCGAATGACGGTAAAACATCTGTCCTACTGGCTGTCCGTCTTTGAACAACGCTAGCGACTAAACCGTTCAGCGGATTTTCTCCGACATTGATTCTCCTCAATCGATCTCACTGATGTCGTGGTCCCTTGAATGTGAAATCGATATTTTAATTTTCGGGGGTACTTTACATGAAGCCCTTTGGCAGAAAACTCTTATTACAGGATCCTGAGAATGAAAAAGTACAGAAATCTAGTTGCTAAATTAAGAAAAAAAATCCTCTATCACGAGGTGTATCCAGAATTCATGTTTTGTGGATCCTTGATAACTAAAATTCGAATGACGGCGAAACGTCTATCCTACTGTCTGTCCGTCTGTGAACAACGCTAGCGGCAAAACCGTTCAGCCGATTTTCTCCGAAATTAATATTCCCCAATCGATCTCAATGTTGTCGTGGCCCCTTGACTGTGAAATCGATATTTTAATTTTGGAGAGTACTTTACATGATGCCCTTGGAATATTTTTAAAATTTTCAAGAAATGGCTCCTTCGTTTTTCATTAAATTTTGTGGTTGGATAGTGTAATGTACGTTTAAGAGAAAGGTGCAAGTCTCATGTCCATTGAAAGCCCTAATTTTTTGAAAAATTTAGAAGTTCAAAATTTTTTTCGGAGTCTTTCTACAAAAAAGGAGAGGGAGGAGAGAGAGAGAGAGAGAGAGAGAGAGAGAGAGAGAGAGAGAGAGAGATTTTCGCTTAAGGAAATCTTTTTCTTAAATATATAATTTGAAGTAAGGTCATGCACAACTTTCGAAAATTTCAGTACTTTTCGCGTAATTTTGCGTGAAAAACGGGGCAGAAAGTTTACGCTGTTTTTGTTTCACTATTTTTTATAATATATTTAATAATTCATTTTAGGACGATGAATTTTATGTATTATTTTACAGAGTTATGCCAATTAATCTATGAAAGATATAAGATCTTCACTCGTACTGAAAATTTAAGTATGTTTGACCAATAAATAATTTCATACTCTGAAACGCTGCATACTGCTGAGGTGCATTAAAGTTGTGACTGATATCAGTAGGGTCATATCTTAGGAAGGCCTGTCAGGAATGTCCGAATCTCCGAGTGAGGGAGTTATTGAAAGTGTTTCAACAAGCATACGGGAACTTAATTTTAAATTTGTAAGCATTTTTGGCAATGAAATACCTAATGCCAAATCAAAATTAAAATGTTCTTTACGTGCGTAATACGCCGTGAAAGAAATGGGAATATTTCTTGTCGAAAATCGATCAAAATCTTTAATAGGTTTGACAGTTGTACTTTCCTAACACTAAGAAAACTCAGGTAAAGCTCAGGTTTCCTAACACTAGGTAAGCTTAGAAAGCCTCAGGTATTGTTTAACGAACACAAAATATTAAACATTCTTTTACATTGTCAAGTCTAGAAAACATCTTAATGAAAATATTAATGTCGAAAAATATACGTATGTTTTTTAAAACAACCACAAAAGAGTATATCAAAACGACGTTTATGTTATGTTCATATATTATATTCAGTGGATTTAGCAGTAACAGTATTTTCTATCAGAATGTATGAAGAAGAAAAGGAATGAGAAGAAGAGGAAACAAGAAAAAAGAAGAAAAGAATCGCCTGGAATTGATAGTAGAAACGACAGAAAATTCTGAGAAGGAAGCTAAACGGAAAAATTTTCCTGACAGCCACTGAATTTAACTCAACTGTACAATTGGATATGCACAATCCTATTCCCTGTCAGGAACCCTATTCCCATAGGCACAGCTGTCAAGCACAGAGAATATTGGCAGGCGGTGTGTGACTCATTTTCCGCTTGCGCTCATTCCACCTCAAATGTTCCCCGTCCCATCTTGTTGAATGCATTTTTTTCGCCCAGAAACACTTGCGCTGATGAACGTAATCGCGCCGCTTACATCGGACGCTCCCCGGCGACCGTTTGCGCGCCAGCGGTTGTCGCGCGGGCCAGCGGTGAAAAAGCCCCGACGCGCTGCAGCCCCGGCAAAAAACATCGATGATTTTTAAAATATCGATGTTTTTTGCTGATGTTTTCCACTAGACATTGACATATCATCATCGATATTTTGTTTTCGATGTTTTAGGCACATCAATATTTAGTTGCAAAAACATTTTTTTCATTTTTAATTTTTTAATTTTTTTAAAATGAAGGGGTTTAGACATTGACATATCATCATCGGTATTTTGTTTTCGATGTTTTAGGCACATCAATATTTTGTTGCAAAAACATTTTTTAATTTTTAATTTTTTAATTTTTTTAAATCAAGGGGTTTAGACATTGACATATCAATCATCGGTATTTTGTTTTCGATGTTTTAGGCACATCAATATTTCGTTGCAATCAGAGGGAATTTTAGGTAGTTTTACTTCGATGGTGTGTGAATGGAAGAGACTAAAGGATTGAGTAGCGAAACATGATGTTCTTTATGGTTAATTTTATTCTTTACATTGGAGAATGATTTTTAATACTACAATCATGCTGGTAACCAAACAATAAAATATATCCCTGTTTCGCACTGTAATTAACAATAGGTAGGAAAATAACTTGTTTATTAGTCTAAAAATAAAATAAAAATAAATATATATTTTAAACGATTCTTTCAATATCGATGTTTTTATAGATTCAGTGATGTACCGAAACATCGATGTAAAATTTGCCATCACTAGTCCCGGCAACGACTACTCGCCGGATGAGCGCAATCCTCTCCATTCGCTCTCTCTCTCGCCCACCCACCCACGCGCCGACGACCTGAACTGACAGATCCCTTGAGACCGTACCAGGCTGACGGGCACTTGTCGACCGGCTTGGCAGTAATGATGGGCGCACAGTGCTTCCAAGTAGATATTTAATACCTTAGGACCGGGAGCGGTAGCTCAGCGCATCAACTGATGTCACTGCAACGCCTCTGACCGGGAGATCCTAGGTTACACTCCCCACGGCGGCAGGATTTGCGACACTAGCTTTTTAGCTAGGTCGAATTCAGTCGCTGTCTCGAGGAGAATTCTAGCGGTCAGCTGCTCTGATCGGTAGTTTTCCGTGGTTTCTCCGATCAACACAAGGCGAATGCCGGAGCAGTATCCTAACAAACGGGCCACGGACCGCGCGCGATCTGTCCATCTTTGTCCTGTCCTCGCCTCTTACACACACACTTACACTAACATGCTCTACACTACCACATATTCCGGGAGACCGATCGGGAGCTTAGAGCTTGTCTCGGCTGGGGCGGTGCCCCCGTGGTGGGAGAGTCCTGGTTAGGGGGAACCCCACTAGCCGACGGTAGGTCGGCGCCGGATCTCGCCATCCAGCGGGGGAAGATCACCGCCATCTCCCGAGAAAAATATGCACTACACTAACGGGACTAATGACCGAAGCAGTTGACGCGCCCGGAAGCACGACAAAATCAATCAATCAATACTCTAGAGAAATTGCGATGAGATCATTAATACGAGTTAAATGCCGATTGTTCGTTAAAACAAAATTACTCGGGTGAAACTGTTTTGTGTCCTATTGAAATGTGTTGTTCATTCAAAACTGGTAGCAACATTTCATCCTAAGCATGTTATAATTTTCATTTCACTGTTGTTGTTTTTTTACATTTTAAACTCAGGCTTTATTTTCAGAAAACAAAAAGAAATATAGTACAATTTAGAAATACTTTCGCGTTGTCAGAAGGAAGATTTGAAATACTTCTGCTTTTTGTGCGTATTTAACAAGGTTTAAAATACAGTATTCCTTTTTTAATAATATTATGGTTGGAAAACTCAATAAATTAGATTCGTATTTTACACATGCCATGAATGTCATTTGCATACTGCCATGAATATTTGTCCATGTTTTGGAGTGGCGCGGCACGTCAAAAAAACTCGATGTTTTCGATGTTGATCATATTTAACGCTTTAAAAACATCGAGTTTATAAAAAGCATTTTTTATTCAACATTTAATCAATTCTTTATTCAAATGTAAATATGTAGTCATTTTCATTATTTCAAAGTACTGTGAATCCCACTGTCACATGATATAAAATATTTATTACAACTGTTTGAATTTTGTGATGATTTATTACTGTCTCTCCTTTGTGTTTTCGATAATTTCGAATGAGTTTTGATAACGGTTACATTAATATACTTGTCTCATGAATTAGAATAATATACGTTAAAATCTCAAGGGCAGAGGTACAATTCTATATGCGAATACTACAAAATAAAATTGTGAGAAATTGATTGAAATTGTATTGAAATAATAATTTGTTATGATGTTTCGTTTTTTAATAGATTTAAACGTTCCAGTTTGTACTGGTCTCTAATTTCACATGGGTAGAACAACATTATAGGGAGTCCACTTATGTCACAGAATGAGATGCAACGTTTTTTAAGCTTTTTGTTAACTTTTATATTTTCTGAGGTCTGGTAACGGTTTATGAACTAATGAATACTGGGTGGAGTAATATTACTCTCAAATATACGTTCATAACAGAAAACATTTTAACAGATAAATTTTAATTAAAAAAATTCAATGAAGATGATACTTCTACAGAAGATTAAACTTTAATGTAATTTGGAAATTCCTTTTTAATTGGATGATAACAATAGATCCTTAATTTGCTACTGTAACTGGTAAATGGGAAGCAAATAAAATCCTCTCGAGAGTGGCACTAGATTTATGAGTTCTTACTCAATCGTTACTCTTGAATGCAACGATGCAGATTGAGGTATTAAAATTCCCAATATTCAAATTAATGAACTGCGACTTAAAAAAACAAAACTTTTAACCTCTTTTCTTCTCTATCTTGTGTCTGAAAAACATTTTCATTCAATCCAAACCAACACTTTCGCCTTCTAGAAACCACATTCCCGCCTACCGAAACCGCCGTTACGTAAGTAAACCAAAAAACAAGGACTGTGACAGACAAACGAGACTTATATTCTATTTTTTCCTCTTATCTTGTGTCTGAAGAATATTTTTGCCCTTCTAAAAACCACATTCCCACCCACTGAAACGACCGTTGCATAAGTAAACCTAAAAACAAGAACGGTGACAGACAACAAAGGGTGGCGGCGAGGAAAGCAACAGCAGCGGTAGTTTTGACGACGTGCATTACGCGCCGCCTGTCCGACACGACGCGACGCGACGCGGTCGGCAATTGTTTGTTGAGCAGGGCACGAGGGACGTCCGCACGGACTCCCAGGGCGATTGGATTCATTCATTAACTCTTCGCTTCGGCTTCGGGGCCGCTCCGCGTGGCCGCGCTGCTGTAGGCCGCCTCCGCTGACGACTTCCCTTCCCAGCTCCGCCGGGCAGCGCTGCTCGCGCAAATGAAGTGAAACGCGGAGTGAACGGACGGCCAATTATTTCACAAAGGTTTCGTTCATTTGAACGAATCCTTTACTTACATTTGAGAAAAAATATGCTTTTTAAAATATATTTTACGTCGCATCAACGACAAGGTTATTAGCGACTGCAACTATACACGATACACGATAATCAATACAGGATTTAAAATAAATATTGAACATACAATTCAACCTAGTATTGGAACAGTAGTTTGCAATTGACAGTGAGGCTTATAAATCATTATACACCTTTAGTATTGTGCATAATTTTAATATTTTTTCCTGAAAAATACATGAGTATAAAATAGTTCCAAGATTGTCAGTCTGTAAGATTGATTAGCGTTCATGGATATATTTGGTATATGACAGGATGATATGGAGAATTGACAGTTCTTCGTTGCATGATTTACACTTTTAGCAAGCTGTGTTATTTAACAGATTGAGCGAGTTAGCTTAGTGTGTTCAGATCTGATACGAGAAAGTGCCACTTCATTTTGCGATTGAGTTTAAAAAGTTTTATCATTTCACGAGTAGTTTTTATCTCTGAAAGTATTGTAAGTTTTGAATACTGTCCATTGTACGAGAAATTATATGTATTTTTAGCCTAGTGTAAATTTATGAAATTGACTAATTGGGAAATATTTTTTTCTTTTGTACAATATTCACTTCTTTAGATGTTAAGAATTTTTCAATGTTGTGTTATTTATACAACCAATTTCATTTACAAGTTCCGACACATTTACACACAAATATTAAGAACAAAAGCACAATAATCGAAGAGAAACAACTATTTTTATTACTAATATGTGTTCATGAATGTGATAGCAAATGATATTATTACAAGAATCTGAAATAAATGTTAGTACAATTTTCTCTCTTGTAATAGTATTGTGCTAACATCAGTACATTAATTATCCACTTTGTTGACATGGATAAATACATTTAGTATAATTCATAAAGTCCTTTTGGGTTGTGAACACCATGATTTCAAATCATTCAAGTAATTAGATTCAATTATTTCTTGAATAGCAGATCTAATTTTTCTACTCAATAATACTCTCTGTGGTATTCAATTACGAAGCAAACTTAATAATTACTTAATGTTAATAAACGAAAAAGTTTTATTCAATTTTGTCTTTTTCGTCTCAACACTTTGTTTTCATTTTAATCACCACATTTTCCGAAACTTTCATTAGACTGCGCACATGAGAGGTATTGAATGCTTTTTTAGAAATATGAGAAACAAAACTAGTTCGATTCATTGGGTTTCGCGATGATGACCATTTGTTTTATGTTGATATTCGAATCTCAAAGTTAATATTTATGTTCACTTCATGTAACGGAACTCTGGTTGCGCAGTTGTACTCAAATGTTATCTTTGATATTTCGTTTCATTCTGAAAGCATTTGAACGGCGGGTTGGCGACATTAAAGTTTACTTTATGTGTATGGATCAAAAGAAATATATTCCGTTTGAAATTCTAAATTGACGTTTTAGCTCTCCTTTCTCTGATTTTTCTTAAAGAGAAATTGTTTTGATCAATTGAGGGAAAAGTACAAAGATGAAACATAGGCTGTCTGCTAATACGTTTTTTCTTAATAAAAGTTCCAATAATTACTTTTTATAGACAGTCACAAATCCATTTACTAAAACAAAATAATTTTTTACATTACAAAGGTATCTTGAAACAAGAAACAGCCTGGCAACATTTCAGAGGTCAAGTTGTGCCTCCATCATCAGGCCTTAAACATTATGTCAACTACAGTTTCTAAATTCCTTTGTAATGTAAAATTTATTTCGTTTTAATAAATTAATTTGTGACTGACTACAAAAAGTAATTATTAGAACTTTTATTAAGAAAACAATAAGGTAAAAGTAGTTAAAATCAAAATTTTAGATTGTGAATCAATTTTCTTTTTCAGATTTTCACAATAACAGTGTAACCTATTTACACGAAAAACACAAATGTGTCTTGGAATTCAAATCTTAGCTTTGATTAATATTCCGGATAATCAAACCAGATTTTTGATTTTAAAAAATATAATAAAATATTGAAAAAAAACTTTTTTCACATATTATTCACTAATATTTATGATATTAATACACACACACACTCACTCACACACACTCACACACACACACACACACACACACACAAATATATATATATATATATATATATATATATATATATATATGATTATGTTTATGATAAGATAAAATATTTACAAATCAATATTAAACGTATAATTAACGAAAATTCTATCACACAGGGAGGATAAGAAAGAAAAACTAGTGGTGCTTCATCCGCACATAATTCTTCGTATTACTTTTACCAGTTATGTAATATAATTTTGCTAGTTGCGAGAAATCTTACTTACGGAGAAAGTTCTGTATTCCTTGTACGCTTGAATCTGATTTGCTGGCAGGTGTAAATAGTTGTAAAGAACACACTTTTCCGAGAATAAGGACCCTTGAAATATTTTAGTTAGAATAATGACTTCAAATTTTTGAATCGTTACGTAATTTCATACTACATGTACATTGTGTACTACCTACATAGTCTGTATATTAAATTCTCAGAACCTATTAAAGTTAGACTTACAAAATTTTGAAAAATGACGAAATACAAATAATAGCACCGAAATAACAATTTTGAAATAGTTCAATGTTATTGTAGATATAAATATTTTCCCATAATGTGATAATTTTTCAAAAAAATTACAGCTTTCTTGTAAAAGAAGTTCTAAATAATAAATACTGAAGGAATAAGGAAAAAGGCTGTTTCGTATTACCTATGTATGAAAATGCATTTAATATTAAAAGTATCGACTTTCGGGAAATGAGCTTGAAAGATGCAACCCTCAGAACATGTCAGCTCGGTAACTTGCGTCATCAGAATAATCATTTCCAATAACAATTTTCTTTGACACATTTGTTATTAGTCAACATCAGAAGATACGTATTTTCAGCATTTCGTTAGGAGTTCTTCATGTATTAATAATAATAATAATAATAATAATAATAATAATAATAATAATAATAATAATATAAAACACTTCTAAGAGAGATATCAACATATTTCAAACGCCATTTTGAAAAAGTTATGGATATTTAAGAAAAAAATTATGGATATTTAAAAAAATAACCAAGAAAAAACAATTGCTTGCCTGCAAAATCGTTCTGTAAACCCTTCAGTAGTGAATAATCACATTTTTCTATATTTCTACTAGATTCAGTGAATAGAGATTATTACTGTGTGTTTTTATTAAACGTAAATACATAATTTGCGGTGGATCAAAGTTAAACGAAATAAATTCGTCAATCAATTTTATGCATCTATAAAAAAATACATTTTACAGTGAAATTGAAGTAACGAAATATCTTCGTTTAATTTTAAACGTTAAAACTTATGTAACTGAACTTTTAAAAATTCCACATTCATTATTAAACTTCGCCCAGATTCAAACGGACATCATTGCAATCACCGTATTATGCAAATCCACATGTGCCAGTACTGCTGATTCAAAGGCATGCCTTTGCCAATTCAGTTCGCATTCCCTCCGTGCCTGCGTGTACAGTCCCAGTGCTTGCCAAGCAATCACTTCGGGCGCTGTGTCCTTCTTCGGAGAATAACGCTATTCTCCGCCGGCGTTCATTGGCCGCAAGGCTTATCAGCGGCGCGGCCGTGCGAGCCAGCGCGCCCTCTTGCGCCAGGCGATGCAATGACGCCCGTTCAAAGCGCCGCCAGCCCACGCGCCGGCCCCCCCCCAAACCTTTTAAAAAAATGAAATTTTTTTTTTTTTTTAATTAGTTCAATAACACGCCAATGATTGTTACGATTACTCGGCTGTTTTTGTATTTAATTGTTTTTTATTTACGTTCGTTTTCAATTTCTTCACTTATGTTATACCGTTTTTTCTTAAATTTTGTAACTTTGTCTCTTGACTGGTTAGTAGCCTACACATCTCATTTATTTTATCGCATTAATAGACAATTTTTATCTCTCTATAAATCTCTAAGGTCCTAAAAATCTCCAACAATCATTTCTTTTGTGCACAGTGGTGTCTTGTTTCACGCTGTTCCGTTTCACCCCATCCCTGCTTGAGAGGACTAGCGACCGATGAACCACAAATTTTCCTGATCCACTTGTCCCTGTGTGCGACCCTCACGCGGTCAACCCTAGAGGGGCCCCCCCCCCCCCCCTACTTCGCCCCGTCTCGTCCCGTCCCGTCCCGTCCAATCCCGTTCCGTCCGTCCGTCCGTCCGTCCGTCCGTCCATTCCGTTCCGTCCGTTCCGTTCCGTCCGTCCGTCCGTCCGTCCGTCCGTCAATCCGTCCGTCCAAACCGTTCCGTCCGTCCAATCCGTTCCGTCCCGTCCAATCCCGTTCCGTCCCGTCCCGTCCAGTCCCATCCCGTCCCATCCCGTCCCATACCGTCTCATACCGTCCCGTCCCGTCCCGTCCCGTCCCATCCCGTTCCGTCCCGTCCAGTCCCATCCCGTCCCATCCAGTCCCATCCCGTCCCATACCGTCCCATACCGTCCCATACCGTCCCGTCCCGTCCCGTCCCACGCCGTCCTCGCCGCCTCCAGCTCCGTCCTATGTCACCCCGTCCCGTGCCGTCCGTCTCACGCCGCTCGCTCCTCACCGCGTGCTCCCCCTCCCGCCCTGCGTCCCTCTCCGTTATACGTGCCACAGGCGCGCGCAGAAAACCTCGTATGTACCTCCGGAATACCGCGCCGGCGCTTTGACTGCCGGACGGCTGAGCGGGGCGGGTTGACGAGGCGAGCGGGCAGGCGAGCGTCCGGGATGCGAGAGCAGGCGAGAGCGGCACGCGGAGGGGGGCAGCGGTCGGATAATGGAGCCAGTCGTGTAAATGGGCGGGGTTGCTGTGTTTGAGCAATCTCACACGCGGACAGGTGGGATGTGTTCGTTCACAGGAAGGGATTTTGCCTGTTGGGATGGGAGCACTACGTCCTCATGAAGGAAACCAGTATGTGAGGGGCGGCGTTTGCTTGTATGTGCGCGCGGATGAGTTTGTTTGTTCGAAGACATTTTCTTAAAGATGCACACACCTGACGAGGAATCGGATGGAGACTACTGGTGAACACTGACAGAAACTGAATGTAATTGCATGGTGACGTCAGTATAATAACGAGTAAAATGAGAGTTCGTAGGAGTTTCGAATTGTATAAGTGTTTACAGTCGAGTTTGCCGTAATGATGGCCAGGCTGATCACTGTGAGAGATAGTTAACAAGCAGACCGTGCTAATTTTGCAGACACTCCAAGCATCGTAGAAATTGTGGACGGTCGTGCGTGAGAGGGCGAGCGCAACAGGGCGAGTGGGAGAGGGCAAGCGCGAGTGGAAGAGGGCGAGCGCGAGTGGGAGAAGGCGAGCGCGAGTGGGAGAGGGCGAGCGCGAGCGGGAGAGGGCGAGCGCGAGTGGGAGAGGGCGAACGCGAGTGGAGAGGGCGAGCACGAGTGCGAGAGGGTGAGCGCGAGAGGAGGCGGAGAGGGCGAGCGCGAGAGGGACACGGAAGGGAGAGGGCGAGTGCGAGAGGGACACGGAATGGAGAGGGCGAGCGCGAGCGGGAGGAAGGGAGAGGGCGAGTGCGAGAGGGACACGGAAGGGAGAGGGGAGCGCGAGAGGGACACGGAAGGAGAGGGCGAGCGCGAGAGGACACGGAAGGAGAGGGCGAGCGCGAGCGAGAGAGAGATGTCGGACTGGCAAGCGCGTACATATCCGGATGGTGAGTGGTTAGGTAAATGAGTGACGGACGGGCAGTCGAATAGGCAAGCGAGTCGGCGGGCGGGGGCCCCGGGCATGGGGGCAAGTGTCGGGAGGCGGCGGGGGGCGGCGGCGGGGGAGGCAGGAATGAAGCCAATGAAAGCGATCTGGGCGTGCCTGCGCGCGGCAGGGAAGTGGGTTATGATATGGTGCGATTCACAGAAGGCTCGTCCCGGCGCGGCGTCGGATTTAGCCGCTTCCCCGCTGGACGTCCTATTTCCGATGCCGGCGCGCGTCAGTCGCTGCGTTGTCCATACATCACCCCGATGGGTCGATGCTCGCACTCGCACCCCGCCGCCGGGCGGGGAAGGGGAAGGGAGGGGAGGGGGAGGGGAGGGGCGGGTGATTGCGATAACGCAAATGCCGAGCAGGCCGGCCGCTGCGACGGAGGAAGGACAGCGTTTGAGGAAATGAGGGAAATACAAGCAGCGTCCGGACTGGGGATGGTTTGTAATATGGTGAAAATGATAGAAATTGTATGTGGTAAGAACATGGCTGTGTGGTATTGGAAGAACGCAAGATAGCGATTGTAAACATTACGGTGCAGACAGAAAAACACAAATTGAATTATTTAGATTGTTTATGAGATAGTTATTCGTATTACGTTTACTTACTCGTTTTGAATTGTAATATGCTCCAAAGTGTTTAATTGTTTTGGAATTCTTCAGTTGCTTATTTGCATGCAAATTAAAGGAAAAATATTTCTGGTAATTATATGTTACGTCATTAGTTCTAAACCTATCACTGTGTGTATACATGTCAATCGTTTGGCGTAATTTGAGATATTCATGACCTCTTACAGACAGATTTTGTTCTGTCTAAATTGCCAATATCAGGAAAATAAACTCAACATTTACCTTGGTGTAATCTATTTTAATTTTTTTAAATGTAAAACGGGTATTTTTTTTCAAACCAAGGCAGTTGGTCGTCACTGGTTTCCAGTTTGTCGTCTTTACGATTATTAAAATAATCTGAATGGAAAATAAGTAAAATAAGAAAATAAATCACTGCAGTGGATGCTGAATTTTAACCTCTCTGTTACGTATGAAACTATTTTACACACACACACACACACACACACACACACACACACTGTTGCTGTGCTATCACAACCAATCTCTCCAAGTCCGTAATTGTAAATAGCTTTTTCTTCAGGACCTGGAGGATTAATTTGGCTATTTAAATTTCCGTTCCACTCGTCGGTGACACTGCCTTTGCTTTATGGTACATTTTGACCACTCTTATTTAATATATTGTCATCAAAGACTTAAGAAATATATATTACTATTATTATTATTATTATTATTATTATTATTATTATTATTATTATTTATTTATCGTATGGTAATACACATGGTGATATATATAATCACCTTATCTGCAGAAATGTAAGATATTGTACCAAAACCAAAACAAACAGAATACAATTCATAAGATACAAGTTTAAAGGCAAACATTTAAATTTTTAATGTATTCAATTGCAGCACTAGTTGCCGTCAGGAAATCTTCAAATGGTCCGTCATAGGCTCTATCAGGGCATTCCGTTATTATTATTATTATTATTATTATTATTATTATTATTACAATATTATTATTATTATTATCACTATTATTATCACAATTTAACTTGTTTCCACTCGTGCATCTCGGTTACCATGAACAAGAGATACACGTTCCAACTGTCATAATCAGCACTGGATCAACCATCAATGTTCAGAAACTTCCTCACGATGTTACATGTGTCCAGTATGACACTCTTTTGCATCTGGATGTATAACCCCTTCTTCAGTTGCAGTTCAGCTAGGGATTCATGTAGGAACTTAGGAATTTCACCAGTGGCGCCTAGAATTATTGTACAATCGTCACCATTTCCACGTCGCTCCACATTTCCTTTATCTCATTTGCCAGAGGTTGATATTTTAGAATTTTTTCACTTCTTTTCTTTGAGATGTTGTGAGCTAGCGGGACTGCGACATCAATCAGATACACCTTTTTATTTTTCTTGTCATGCCATACAATGTCCGGTTTATTAGATGATTCAGACCTATCTGTTATTATGGACCTGTTCCAGTACATTTTGTGATAATTTGTGTCAATGACTGATTCGGGTGTGTACTTATAGTATGGTGTTCTTCTTCTTCTTCTTCTTCTTCTTCTTCTTCTTCTTCTTCTTTTATTATTATTATTATTATTATTATTATTATTATTATTATTGTTATTATTATTATTAATATTATTACCTCTGTGATGGCTCGTGGGCAGCGTACTAGCTTCCCGTGCTGTGGTCTCCGGGTTCCATTCCCGATCGACTTAAAAATAGAGTTGTAGCTTTCCTTGAGAATCGTCCCTGTTTCTGTAGCTGTGTGGCGAAGAAAAGTTCAAGCAGGCGGATGTAGCTAGTTACGGTGAAGAGAATACGTCATGTTCGCGTCATATCGCTCTTACCCCAAGCAAGGAATTTAATTAGGCCCAAGCAAGGGACACCTGTAGTTGACCGGAGAAGTCGGATTGTGGACCCAATAGTGCGAAATACACACGCGCGCGCACACACACACACACACACACACACACACACACACACACACAACATACATACACATACACATACACATACACATACACATACACATACACATACACATACACATACACATACACATACACATACACATACACATACACATACACATACACATACACATACACATACACATACACATACACATACACATACACATACACATACACATACACATACACATACACACACACACACACACACAATTATTAATTATTTATTGTTTTTTAATATTATTACTCTTATTGTATTCTCGAAAACATAAAAAAACATCAGTTACTCATAAAATAATAATGACATTAAATTCAGGCAATTTTTAATTGAAATATGTTAATGAATTAAAAACTATGATATCTATTACAGTGTTGTTCTTCTTTACATTACCCTTTTTTTCTTAGCTCTTCTAATAATTTTTTATCGATAACCTTAATTCTGAACCAGAACCTAAGGCCAGATACGTAAATCTGATCTCATTTCGAAATTGAATTTCCCACTTCCTTCTCTTATTAATGCGGGCGGTCACGCGTCCGGCGCGAGAACGCCACGTGGGCGACTGGCGACAGTGTGGTGTGCAGCGCGGGTTGCGTTCCGGCGCCTGCGTGGGCGGGAGGAGCGCCGCGTTGCATTAAGGACGAAGGCGACAAGGCCCCAGCAGCAGGATTAGAGGCCGCGTTGGCGGTTGAATGGCGGCTACTGCGGAAAGCACAGGGTTAACGCCGAGTCCTGGGGTACCTTCAGTTCAACGAGTGGGTTGATCTTAATATGTATTATGATCTTCGGTACCTAAGAGTTTACGGCCATTCGTGGGATGAATGATTTTGGGAGGTGTCCGATAGTAGACAATGAAGTGGTTTGAAAGATGAAGTGGTTGTGGAGTGAATGGAAGAATATATCTCTGACCCCGGTGAATAAGCTTGTGTATAATAAGTGATAGTTTTTACAGGTGATCAGAAAGCTCTCTAAACAAACACAGGGTAAATGATATTCACATAAAAAATTTCGTTTGAATATTACTTTCGTTTAAATATCACTAATCTCTGATATACTTCAGTTGGCAGTTTTTTTGCTCTCCTGTAAAATTAAGTATTTTTTACTTACCAGCTTATTTACCGGAGTCACAGATATAGGAGGGTGGAAAGCCTCAGAAGTTCCTCTTGCATGGATGAGCACTTGACCGGCATTACCCAGAACTAGAATGTGAGCAGTTCACTACTGTATGACGGGTCACCATGAATTCGAGGGGCTGGTAAAACTGAATGTGGTATGTGGTGCAAGACTGCGACCTGTATCATGACTCGGAAGGCGGGAGGGGGTGGGAGAGATGGAACTCAACAGGCAACAACGGTGCGGGGGTGGATAGTGAAGGGTCGGAACTGGGCTTTGCGAGCGGGTCAGTTGGGCATGGATAGAAAAGTGGAAGTGAACGGACGTCGGCGTGGGGGTGGATGGTGAAGGGGCGGGGATGGGGGAGCGGGTCAGTGGGGCTTGGCTAGGAAGGCAGAAGGGGGTGGGGTGAACAGTCAACAGCGGCGAGGAGGATTTTAAGGGGGGGGCTAGTCTGGGGGAGAATGGTTTGGAAGGCGGAGGTGAACAGGCAACAGCGGCGAGGGGTGGATGTGAAGGGCGGCTGGGTGGAGCGGGTAGTTGGGATGGTAGAAGGGAGTGAACGGACGCGGCGGGCGGAGTGGGCGGAGTGAAGGGCGAGGGTGGCTGGTGTGGGGGCGGGGCTGGGGGAGTGGGTCAGTTGGGCATGATTAGGAAGGCGGGAGTGGGCGGAGGTGAAGGGGGAGGGGTGGCTGGTGTGGGGGCGGGGCTGGACTGGAGGAGCGGGGGAGCTGGGAATGGTTAGGAAGGCGGGAGTGGGCAGAGGTGAAGAGGCGAGGGGTGGCTGGTGTGGGGGCGTGGCCGGGCGGGTGAGCGGGTCAGTTGGGCATGGTTAGGAAGGCAGGAGGGGGCGGAGGTGAAGAGGCGAGGGGTGGCTGGTGTGGGGGCGGGGCTGGGCGGGGGAGCGGGTCAGTTGGGCATGGTGGAAGGGGGGGCGAGGTGAAGGGCGAGGGGTGGCTGGTGTGGGGGGGGGCGGGCGGCCGCGCAGGCGGACGCAGTAATGAGATCGTGAAGCGTTGCGTGACGCCGTTGTCGGATCAAGGAAGTGGCTTTCGGGTTCGTGGGATGCGCGCTGTGAACCGACGGAGAGATATTTCATATTCCTTTTGAAGTACCCAGTTGGCCCAGATACGCCATCCAGATTATTGGAGTGAAATTTATGATGTGTTTCGGAGCGCTGATCGAAGATTCTGGAACGAAAACGGTGTTGGGCGCACAAATGTTTGTACTATAATAACATATCATTTGCAAACATCGATTCCGGACATAGAATACTTCAATCGTTTATCCAAAAATATTGACACAAGGAATCCTACAAAAAGACAGAAGTATTGTTAAACATTTTCTGTTTTTACTACACTGTAATTCGAGAGTTGTGCTTTGAAGAATGTTGATGACACAAGCACACAATATAAAAAATGTCAGACCCGAAGGCTTGACACATGTTTCTCAATGTTTTTCGACGCGGTGAATCCGAATCTGAAACCAGAATCGCGCCACAACCTTCCAGTTTCGTTTAAATCGCGGAAAATCGTCGGAAAATTTATTATTTACAATTTTACGGTGTTTGCTTTGTCGGTTTAAAAACTGGTGAGTAATGGCGCAATTGTGACTTCAAGTTCGGATTCAGTGCGTTGACACACATAAAGAAACGTATGTCATGTCTTTGGTCTGAGATCTTTTTTTAGTTTGTGTGCCTGAGTTACCAATATAGTAAAATAACTGTTTATACTTGTTTTTTTAATTTCGTAAATAAAATTCTTCACTTTTGTAATGTTATGCATTATATATAATTTCATGTAGATAATTTTACTTAATAACATCATTGTCACGTAACTCTGTGATACCTATAACAATAAATGTTTATAGAAACAAAAAATATTAATTTTAAACGATGAATTGTTTGAACCATTACGTTATTAAATACTACCGTGAAAGAGTTTTAAAAATGTATTTTTTCTTAAACGTTACATGATTTTCTCTTCTTTTCAGAATCCTGATGGAAGATCGCTACGCCGGCAGTAAATAAGGTATGATAGATTTGTACACATAGCGAGCACTAGAACTGCAATCGAATTTCGCTCGTGCTGAGTGGTTGGTAATTGCACCAACTTTTCAAATCTTTCTGCAACTCGTGCCCGGGTGAAAGATAACTTCTTTAAGATTCACCCAAAAACACGATACCCAATTCAATCGCACGTCGCCAACTTAAGCGAAGAATGGCTTCTCGAACCAATAAATAAAATAAATCGATCTTTAACTCGGCGGGCGTTCGAGTTCGCGGCAGAGTAAATCTTGTTCGAACAGACAATAATTGCCTCGACGAACAACTCGCACAGACCGGCCCGCAAGCTCCGAATCTTCGCGCGAGAGATGAAATAGGAAGTTCGAATCACGTACGGGATGTCGGCCCGGCGGACCAGAGCAGAAGTTTTGCTTTTTTTATTATTTCTTGTTGCGAACAAAAATCAACATTAAGCGCGCCTTGGAATGGCTGGTCGTGGTTTGCGGAAAGCTTGCAGACTTAACAAGGGAGCCAAGTTGCTGGATGGAAGGCGGGTACGAGGGGGGGAGAAGGGGGAAAGGAGAGGGAGGGGACCTTGCGGAAACTTTCTTCATCTGAGCGCGCTTCACATTTCACTCGGACGGTGTAGCGGTGACTGCCGTCCTCCTTCTTAGCTTTCGTGGGACTGTGTCTTCCTTCTCCCACGCCAGCCGGACGGACATCTCTTTTATTCGAAGGACAAGGTAATCGAGGGACGTAAGGACGAGGGACGACGAGGGTAAATCGAGGACCAATATAAGTGGCGACATTCAACAATGAAATACAAAAAATCACAAGACTGTAGATAAGGTATTAAATTACAATTACAATTTAGTTTTGGGGCCTTATGTCAGGCAAAGATGTGATGGTTTAAGTACAGTAGAAACGCCCGGTCACAGCAGTAGCGGAGGAAATGGAACAACTAAGAGACTACTGTAGTAGGAGGGAGAGGAAGGGCGGAGTGGAGTGCCCATGAAATAATAGATGAGGGTCTGCAGACTGAACGCGACTGAGCAATGAACCACTGGAATGCCATATGTCTCTCTTGCGCAGAGCTTCACTGCCCGCCGATAGCCTAATTGAGAGTCTGTCAAACTTCCTTTGCAGACATGCACAGTTGCTGACCTCAAAGGTGAGTTTCATCGCTTATTAGTTACCGCTTGTAGGTAGGATTTGGATCATTATCGAACACCGATTGGCAGTGGAATGTTTAAGACAAAAACATTGATCAAGAAAGTAAATAAGAGTTTTACGATTGTAATAATGCATCACGGGCAACATTTCTTCGACCTTTTTTACTCCGCGGAGCTCGCCACTTCAAGAAACGTGTAACAATCTTAGCTAAGAAAGCGGAGCAGCGTCCAAATAACGAAAGAGAGAACTTTGTGTACCTGCTTCTCGTGTTCCGAGAAGACCACTTCACCGTGATGGGTTGCCAGTGGCGAGCGTCAAAAGTATCTGGGGCGAGAGGGGACATGGAACACGAAAGAGGACAGGTCAAGAGCACGAGAGTAGCGTCGCGACGCCAGGAACTTGAAGGCATCTTGTGGAGGGAAGAACGGAAGCTGTGGAAATGGTGACGGCTTGGCCCTAGTAAAGAAATTGACGATCGTAAGGAGAGTCGATGAGACAGAGGCATTAATGACGTTCATAACTTTCGCCAATATTATTAACCAAGAAGAAACATTAGAAACATCGTCTCCTATATTATTTGAGTAGTAAACATAACTTTTGCGTCTCTAACACGCAACCAATCTTTATAAATGAGGTTTCTAAATTTAGAGAATTTCACGGGAACGTGACGAATTGCAATTTAAAAATATGAAGGATTTGTTGAAAAAAAAAAAAGCATCTAAATGTCCATGTCAAATGCAACGCGCAACACACGGCCGGATATTACAACTATTTCGTTAATTAACTTCTTAACAAAACCTTTTAGGCGCTTGAAAACTAAAACTACGAAGCCAAAGGCCTCAAAGAAAGGTTTCTCACACCGTAATCTATACGATGAGATCTTCTTGAACATTCTATTAAATTTTTGCTGGTTCAACACTTCTTCATTCTACCCCACCTGTTCAGAGCCTGTTGAATCTGCAACTGTATGTGACATTAAACTAATTGCATGATATAAACTACGTGATTGAATTTCACGGGTGTACCTGTCTGCTCGGTTATGATGTTAGATAAGAATAGTTTGTATTGACAAGGGTGTGTTATCAATTACAAGGATCTATATATCAAGTGACGGAGGATAAGAGAGTCTTGAAGAAAATATATATTACAGGCTTAATATGAAAATATAAAAATAGGGAAGAGGGTAAAGGAAGAGGGCAATGGAAGAGGGATAGAAGAGGGTAAGAGAAGATAGATGGGGAAGAGGTAAGAGTTCTCGCACGGGTACGCTAGTTTCTAATAATTCAAATTGGGTTTCGTATTGCGGAAGTGTTCGAAGCAGATGAAAGAAGGTCCTTGATATCGTTTACATTAATGGCATAGAAGTTGACCAAAATGGTGAAGTTGGTAACAGCAGATTTCAATAACGGAGGAATGTAGTAATAACAGACAGTAGATGGCAACAACCAACCAAACCAAAGGACGCGAAAAGGAAAGCCAAAGCAAAGGAAGCGAAAGTTCCTCGCTGGAAAAGCAACAGAGAGGCTCACGGAGTGAACAGTGGCGACCGCCAGGGACTGGGGGGGCGGAGGGAGAAGCGAAGAAGAAAGGGAAGACAGAAATCGCGCGACCTCCTGCCGCCGCCGCCGCCGCCGCCGCCGCCGCCGCCGCCGCCGCCGCCGCCGCCACCGCCGCCTCCGCGTCGCGTCTTCATCGAGCGCTGAGTGTCAGGCGCGATGCACAACTTGCGTCGGGGGCCGCTGGAGTGGTGCGGGGCGTCGCCTAGCGACTCCGATGCGAAACCCGTTACGGCCGCCTCCCTCGCAAAATGCGCTCCCGGATTCGCTCTACCTTTCGCGAGCTCACGGTGGCACCGCGCAGGTCTCACTCTTTTCGGCGCACCGGGAGCGGTAGCTCAGTGCATCAACTTATGTCACTGCAGCGCCTCTGACCGGGAGGTCCTAGGTTCCCACTCCCCACGGCGGCAGGATTTTCGACACTAGCTTTTCAGCTTGGTCGAATTCAGTTGTTGTCTGGAGGAGAATTCTAGCGGCCGGCTGATCTGATCGGTTGTTTCCCGTGGTTTCTCCGATCAACGCCAGGCGAATGCCGGAGCACTACCCTACCAAACGGGCCACGGACCGCTTGCGATCTGTCCTTCCTCTTCCTTGTCCTATCCTCTTCCCTTACACACACACACATACACACACACACACATACACTTACACTAACATGCAGTTCACTGCTACATATTCCGTGAGACCGGTCGGGAGCTTAGAGCTAGTCCTGGCTGGGGCGGTGCCCCGCTGGTGGGAGAGTCCTGGTTAGGGGGAAACCCCACTAGCCGACGGTAGGTCGGCGCCGGATCTCGCCATCCGGCGGGAGAAGATCACCGCCATCCCGGAGAAAAAACATGCACTACACTAACGGGAATAATGACCAAAGCAGTTGACGCGTCCGGAAACACGAATCAATCAATCAATCAATTAATCAAAACTCTACGACGCTTAGGAAAATTATTTTTCATAATGGCTGCAGTAATCTTTGCATTAAATTATCATATCTTGGTATCGCGAACCTCGTCACAATGTACAAATTAAAAGAAAATGGGTGGCAACATGGGTGAATTTGGCATAAAATATTTTAGAAACGGTAAAAAACGTAAAACATTATTTTGTAAAAGAGAAAAGTGTAGTACGTGTAATATAGTTGTGGTTGGTTTTCAGAAAGGCAGAACTTTGTGGCATAAATTTGGACAATAATTGTTAATACTTCAATAATGCTTTTGAGCAGCATGGAGCGATACCGCGACAAAATACTTGCTTCAGAGTTTAATTTGATAGATTTTTGATTTTAGCCAATTATGAAATTGCGTGACTACGTACTGCCTAGCTTTTATGGTTATCATTACTTTTTTATTTTGTTTTTTAGTATAGCCAGTAACATGAACAGAGAAATTGAGATCATCCCTAATCATACCTAAAAATTGACACGGAACCAAATTCTCGTATTTGTAAATTTGTACAATGGATTTGCATTTACAAATCTGTGTACGATTTGTGTCAAATTATATGGTCTGAAACTGAAGGCAACTTTTCCAAATTACGATGTCACATAATCGACTCATAGCAAGTCTTTGTGCCTTAGAAAAGAGAGAGTTTCAAGGCTTATAACTCCTCAACTTGGCTCAGAAAAACTACAAGCTAAGACGCGCAGAAAGTCGTTTTGAGTTACGTTCGTTATAGCCTTTGGCGATCGCTCGGAATAACGGTTATCCCGCTAGGTCAGTTCCCTAGGAGCTATCGATTCTTACGCGGCTAATCTCGACGCCGTGCCAGGACCGGAAGTAGGGGGCACGAGGACACTTAATTTTTTCATATCGGGGCTGCAGGGGGAGGGGACGACAGCATCCAGGTCTCTCCTCCCCCTTCTGACGCCATTTCCTACCACGCCCCATTTCTTGCCTCCCCCATCTATTTTCCGCTCGGATGAAGGTAAACTTTATAAAAAATACTTACCCTCTAACTTTTCCAGGCAATGAAAGCCAGTGTTCCAAGAAGACTGCATTAATCTATTCCCATATGCTCCCTGCTGCTTGGTGATTTAAAATTCTTCGCTCCCTCTTTCACCCTCTCTTCGTTTCCTTTTTTCTTTGTCTTTTTACTCCCTTGTTGGTGATGTATCTTTTACGCCTGTTATATCTCTATTCCTCTTTCTCCTTCTTGTATTTTTCTCAACTTAACACTGAGAGAGTTTTTATACACGTGGAAGAAGTTAAGCGTTTTTGAAACAATTCATTTAAAGCCCATCAGTAACTCTGTGTTGCTCCCGTTCAGGTTACAACACTGCACTGAATTTCATGAGTTTTCGTTTTATGAAGAAATAATAAGATGATATTAAACGTTATTTCTTTTACATTCTACCAACAGAATATCTGCCGAAAGAATGTTAATAACCTGTCTCAGACCTCTGCATTTTCGTAAAATTATTATAGTAACAATTATTTTGTATTCATCTTTCATATTTATTTTAGACTTGATGCGATTTGTTAGGTACGCATTAAAGTACCAAAACATTAACTTTACTGTCATAAGTATCAAAATTATTCTTCATTATGGTGGAAGATACTTCTTACATAAAAAATAATTTGATTTGGTATATGTTCTGAGAAACAACTTAATTTAAATTCAATGATTTGTATGAATGTTACAGTACAATTTTCAGTATGTAAATTATTGTTTCAGTGGAAAAAAACATACTATGATAAAGATTGAGGGGGGAAAATTATTTCATATTCATTTCTATACGTCTACTTACGTAAATATTACCCATACTCTAAATCAAATTTGCAAATTCTGTGGGCCTACCGGTGCAAAAAAATATTGTTATTCACCTCGACTGCAAAGTGCCTTTCGTAGCTTGGAGTAAGATCAATTTCGTTTTCGCTTCTTTACGTCTCTGTTGCGAAACAATCTTACTAAAATAGAGTATATTACGACCCTGATATATGAACTGATATTTTTTAACTAACATGTTGTTTCAGCATTAAATAGTAGATACGATGAACTTAATGCTAAGTTCTACATCGGCTCGAGCGAATTTGTTTGTTAATACATTTGACAAACAAAGAAAGAAAGTTTTAAGAGATAAAAAAGAAAGAGTTAATATACTTAACATTCTCTATTTTTTCGAAAGTTTTGCTTTCCTTCTATTGGGACCAAATAACATTTATGATCGTTTCACGTTATTGATAATAACAGAAATGGTCAAATATTAGTAAAAAATTTTCTCATGCTTGGATTTCAAATTGTAGATCACTCAAGTGTTCAGGAAGGTCACAAACAAAGAAATTAATTAAAGATCGTCAGTTTATTAATAAAAAATCATAAAATTTCTAACTTATAAAAATTGTCATTATACTAATAGCATGCATTTTTTTATTAATACTTATATCTCACGCTATAATTTAATACAAGTATAGATAATTTCATGAATGATATGCAGTATGGTACTTTTTCAACATTTTAAAAATATCTTCTGTCCTTTAAGTGACTGACAAAATCTACACTGACCTGCTTTGTTTTCGTCAAATGATATTTATTAGGCTATTAAGCTTAATATGTTGCTGAAATCAAACCTTTAATGGTTGTAAATCCTGTAATTTCTTGTAGAATTTGAACTGTACTTTGTATTTATTTAAATTTACAATTTAGGAAGGATGAGATACCAGGATATTTCGGTCGTTTTCAGCATAATACTGATTATTGCTGTCTTCAGTATAATATATGTTAAAAAGGTTGTAATATTTGTCAAATGTTCAAAATACTCAATGAAGAGTTTTAATGTTACAATTAATTTAGTATTAACAATATTAAAATTTTGCGTTTCATTTGAAATATTTTCTCTTTCTTAAAACTTCGCCCTTTCTCTAATCTCTCATACCCCTTCCACTCTTACCAAGTATTTTCTGCATTTCATCGTCTCTTCTTCGTGCTGCATCGCTGGAAGCAGCCGCGCCCCAGCACAAATTTGCTCTCACTCGGAGTTGGTTCCTGAGATGACACCGCGAAGTGGAGCTCGGGTCGCGAGGAGTCGCGAGCGGTGTTTGCTCGGAGTTGAGAAGTTCTCTGTGAGACGCACATCCGTGCGGGGCGTTTCTGCTTGCCAGGTACGCGAGATGAGACCAAGAGCTCAATAACACTGTTTTTCACTTTGCGACAACCGCGCTTCGTACTCTTGTGCATCCCATCCGACTTCAGCCAATGAGCTTCAGGCACCAGGTTGCGTCACAATATTAGCGGGAATTTTAAATGCAGCCAGATACCAAAAGTATCACCTTGTTACAAGTCATTCAAACAGATATACGAAGAATTTCTTTTAAACATTGTATCTTGTGCACCTTCATCGTGTTATTTTTGGTTGGTCACCGTTGAAAATTCTCACTTTTTCGCCACTCTCAAAATGTTTCTCAACACGTCTTGCTCTCCATGCAACATGGCTGCCAGCGTCTGGTCTGGCTATTCAAACAAAGTGCCCATGCTGTGGTCACGTGCTTCGTGAGTCAAGCTGCTACTGCGCAGAAAGAGCAAAAATCGGTGCGCCGGAGTAGCCCACCTATGTCTTTCCACCATGCTCTTGTGTCACGCGAATGGGCTGATTTCGTGGTGAAGTACTACGCGTGTCGGTATAATGAGAGGATGTGAACATCACAAAAGTTACCGAAATACACTGAGATTAGAAATAGGCACATTATTTTTGCAAAATTCTAATTCAACATTTCGGTTTCACTTGACAGGTAGTTAATTGTTCGAACTAAAAACCAGAAAACTAGTTTCCAGTATATTTGATTCGTATTATGTAGTGCCTACCATTACTTCACGAATTTTGAGAATAACGACGTCGTTTTTCTACTTAAAAAGTAACGGAGAGACAGACGACTAGATATCACAATCTCCAATCATTAATTACATTTCCTTTCTCAATAAAATGAAGTTCATACAATATACTACATTTACAGCACTACGTAACAGTGGAGATCAGTACAAACGTGAGAGCGTATCTGCTTATTTTGGCATTAAATCTAAGAAGTTAATATATTGTAGTATTTATGTAGTAAGTTACAAGAGTAGGATAATATAACCTAATATTTAATGCGAGAAATATAGTGCCATTTTTTGTTCTCAGTTGTGGAAATCGCGTAAGTCACGATACTATTAACATTTTAGAAAATGAAGTCCCACTAATGCTGTCCATTAGTATCCGTTCTGTATTTTCATCACACCATTCTTATTCACCGCTTTACGTGACTAATGGAAAAATAATGGAAGTTAACCCCGTCAACTGAATATATTTATTTAGAGTACCGGCTTTCGACGGCTTTGCCGACATCAACAGTCTACAAATGTAAATAAAATAAAATAAAAAGTAAATCCAAAATTAAAATATACTAAGGATAAAGGAGGATTTTTATAAATAACAGGTACATTATTAATTACAGACCAATAGCAAATGAAATTACAAAATATAAAATGTAAAGGGTGATGAATACAGATAACAGATACAGTTATTTATCAATATAAATTAATAATAAATAAGTAAATAATTATATTATATTAATAATAAATAAATATATTATTATATTATATTAATAATAAATTATTTTGTGCTTATTATCTTATTTTTATTTACTTTGCACTTTATTTATAAGTGTAGACTGATGATGGAAATTACTTCCTTTATTTGTCCATGTAATTACACCAACAATACCACATCAAAAATCCCACAACTTCACGCCACATTCAGCAATTGTAAGTTACACAGAACCTCTAATTTACTCAATATCCTACTCTAGTTCGGTCTCTCACTAGTCTTCATAATTGCGATGTTGGGCAAAACAAGCGCGAAACAAAATAAAACAAAACGAGTATGTTCGAAAGAGCGTTCTCGGATTCTAGGAAGTGGAGATCAGTGGAAGCGGCGGAAACATACTAAGGCGACAGGGGCGAGGCGGTGCATGGCCAGGCGCCGGGCGCACGAGTAGCGAAAGTAAATTTAACGCACGAGAAATCTCTCCGCACCGCACAGTAGTCCAGTATCAACGAAAACCCTTTATTGTTCAATAATTGGAAAACCCATGTAATTTGAAGTAGATTTCAAAGTATATTCATATATTTAATCGTTTTTAAAAAACACGATAGCGTGCCTTCAAAATCCACACTGATGAAACCAAAAATGGCGGTTGAGACTATATAAATTGCTATGCATTTAAGCCACTAAATTTGTGACAAAATTTGAAATCAGCATTTTTGTTTTCAACTCGATCTCAATTATAAGATAGAAAAAGGGAATATGAAAAGCAGTCTGTACAACTAAGGCAACACCAGCTATTAGCTATTTATTGTTAAGAATAGTAATTGACGATAATCTTTCCTTTAAATATAAATTTTGGAATTGCTTTGCCGCTGTAAGGGCGATTTTGAAGTTGCTAACGAGGCAAGTGTGTCATTAAAACTTCTCCTAAAAATGTATTTTTATATGCCCTGTCCAGAAACAAAATATTAGAGGCCTATTTCTAATAAAGGATAATACGGTAATGTGGTATTAGTTTACACAGCACTGTACGAATCTTCCATACATTTCTTTAAAACAGATTTTTGAGATGATCCATGTACTGAATTGCCTCTCAAAACTTAAATGTACTTTGAAACATAATTCAAATAAAATGTTAAACTCACCGTGTTAGTACCACCTTTCGTTTATCCTGAACCACTGCGTGCCGCCTGCTCCGAATAAATAACTGTTTGAGACTCCTCCTGTTTACCGTTTCTGAGCGTTGTGTGATGAGGCGATGAGACGCTGGAGCGCCTAGCGGAAAGCGCTGGAAGCAGCCGCAGCAAAACATCTGAAGAGCGTAATAAGATGCCAGAGAAGATGCGATTGAGCGTGGCGAAACTTAATGTGGTGAATTTCGTTTGGAATGCTCTTTTACGTACTCTGGTATGGATGTCGCTCATTTGCTCTAATCATCGGATGCGATGCAGTTTGGTTTCTAATTAACGTTGAAAAAAAAAGTTAAAACGAAATCCTGATACTGAAGTAGTATGAACGGTAAATGTTGTTGGGATGCTTATTATATGCGTTATACACATTAAATAATAGGAATACAGACGTAATTTAAAACAATGCAACCTGAATTATTATAATAAAAATATATAAAATGCTGTGAGAGTAGTTTGTCGTGTAATGATATATATTCATATTCATATGCAGATGATTGATGTTGATTGCGTTTCTTTAAAAATACGATTAATTTTTTTATAAGGGTTAACATACCCCATAGCTAGTTCTATACCTGTATTGATGATTGTTGAGAAATAGGATTTTAAATTGTTAATATAAGTGTTCAATTATTGAACTATTTCAGCTCAAAATTATTAATTTAATACAGACACTGGCTTACGGTGTTAGAAAATGCAATAAAAGTAACGAATTAGCAGTTTGTGAGTGAGAAAACTAGGTTGAGATCTTGTTTCAAGCCAAATCTATATCCATATATTATTTTCCATGCTTTCATGCCTAACCCTTTAATATTGAATCTTGCGTCGGTTCCAAACTGCTTCTAAAACCGTGCTTAGAAGTTCGATAGCGATTAAAACCAGAGGAATTTCAAAAATTATCAGAAAACTTGAAAACTTACAAATTTGACTTTTCAGCACCTCTTTTGCTGAAGAAAGTGTTTCATGAGATGCCTAAAGAATTATTAGGATATTATAGTTATTCTTTAAAAATAACAAGTACATTTAGATACTGTCACAAAATTTAAAATTTGTTAAACAATTTAAATTAAATAAATTTATTTAATTCTCACTAATTACAAGTTTCTTTCAATTAATGACACTGACACAATTAATAACTCTTCTATGATGTTACACTCAAACTATTTAAAATATGTTGAGTCGTTTTTATTTTATCCCCAAATATTACTATGGTTTGACGTACACTAAATCTAACTTTGCACTTAGAATTTTTGCTCCCTTCTTCTTGACGCTCTTGAGTCTCTTCTCTTTCCTTCAGACCACACAGTTGCCTCATTTGTTCTCGCCATTCTTCAGCTGCCACCAGTACACCACTTTCCCCTTCATCTCGCCGCATCACATTTTTCAGATAAATATCTCTGCCACTTCGTAACTTTCCTTCTACAACTCTTCGTACATCGGCTGGTACATCCTCGTCCCATTAATAACTGCTTTTCTTCCGGATGCTCTCACCCTTCAGCTTCTGAAAATTCCCTTTGAATGTTCCTGCGACTTGGTTTCACTTTCTGCACTTGCATTCTCTTCCAGGAAATAAAGTAATTTTAGATTTATATTACAAAATAATTAGTTATATTTAATACATACGGAAAATAAAGAGATATTAAATGGTAGATAATATCCTACAGAACAAAAAACTTGTTGTGAAGGATCATATAATAAAGTGCTTAATTTTTTTAATAATATAATGTAAAAAATGCTTATATATCGTGAAGAAATTTATTAAATATAACACTTACTCATAAAACACATTTATAAAACATATATTTTTTATTTATTTTATTTTTTTTGTAAAAAAAGTACTGTATTGGATGAGAAGGGTGAATAAATTGTGCACGTTTCTTGAGCTCCAAAATCCCTTCGCCACATTTTTACTATACATAGTTAAATGTTGAACAAACCTCCCCGACAGCGAGACTAAGCGAACGAATAACAACAACCGTTTAAAAAACTAAAAATGTTTGCTCTCAGGTTACAGAAAACTTCTGTGCATCTACAAAAGAACTACAAATTTGATATTTTAGTATTGCTAAGACGCACACCTCCGGCCGCTCCTCTCACAACTAGCAATATGAGAGCTCAACAAAAGATGCGCAAAGTTACATATTTGACCAGACGCAAAACAAGGGGCCATGTTAGAAGTCCCGGCTGGATCGGTGGCCCGCTTTTGAGAGATACCTGGTTGGGGAAAATCCCCTTAGCCGACATGTAGGTCACCTACGTATCTCGCCATTCAGCGGGATGAGGTCACCGCCCCTTCTCGTGAAAAATAAGTACGACAATCAGAGGAACAATGACCTCAGCTGTTGACACTCACGGAAACACTAATCAATCTATCAACCGGTCATGAATATAACGTTCTAGTGTCAAAAAATTCCAGTTACAGTCTCTGTCTTTACACTCTTTCTGATTGCTTCTCTTTTCTTTCCTCCTTTCCGTCGGCTTTGCTTCTCTAACGTTCTTTCTCATTTCCTCAAAATACACCTCTCCCCTCTTCATTATAACTTATCATACACTCCATTTACATGCATCGCACTCGCGCATAAAAATCTCTCCTTCGCAACTCGATCTTCGTTCTTTAAATCTCCCTTCATCGCACCGGCCCTCATTCATTTGTGGTGACATCTCTCAACTCCCTTTCACCCCCCTCTCTTTAGTCCTCACTTCTCGGGTTGCACCCTCTTCGCCGTCCCCCTCCCCTGCCCCGCCCACCCTCCTTCGCCTCACTCACGCAGTCTGTCGGCGGCACCGCCCACGTCCCAAGGGAGCCGGCTCAGCTAACGCAGTGATGATTAGGGGCGTCTTCCCCGACGAGCCGCAAGGAAACTTGTCAGTGCCAAGTTAAGACACACACGGCCGACGGCGCGGCGCGGCGTGGCAGGACGGCGTCCCGGCAGGACGGCGACAAGGGCGACCGCTGCACCACGAGTTGCCTCTCGACTAAGCGACTCGGCGACGCGGCGGCCGGCGGCAGATGGCTGCGGGGCAGGCGCCGCCACCGCCGCCGCAGTGGGCCGACAACCTTCCTGAAAGGAACAATGTTGCGGATTGCCGACACGGGCCGCTCTGGCGTCATGGATAAAGGCATAATACTCATTCACAAAAAAGGTAACAGAGACAATTTCACTAACTATAGGCCAATTGGTCTTATGTCCAACATGTACAAACTCTTCTCTAAAATCCTGACTAGAAGAATGACCAAAATACTGGACGAATAGCAGCCACCGGAACAAGCAGGTTTTCGAACAGGGTTCAGCACTACAGACCACCTGCAAACAGTCAATCAGATAAAGGCACACAGGCATTTAAAAGTATGTACAAGTTTTATTTACAATGAATATACAATAATTACATCAACTTCTTCGTAAATGCACACCTTTTTGCACCGGTATTTCCCAACAACCTCTCGCCTGTGGATGCACCACATATTCTAGTGAGGCCCCGCCTCGAGTGCACACTGCCGTTACTTTTGCCAACGCACGAGCACGCTCCAGCCTGGACGTAAATTTTTCAAAAAGTGCGATGTTTCCAAATACAAAACCCGCCCACGTGAGCTAGTCGGCTCATTTTTATAGTCGCCATTGAGCGCGGGAGGGAGGTTGGCATACTACCACGTGGCAGACCAAGGCACGCCGGCGTCTGCCAGGTCTAAAAATATCCATACACCAACGCCGTGGCGCCTAGGCTATTCAGCGCTCAGGTATGCGAGACTTCCGCTCCTCCTCCCACGCAGGGCCGCCAACATGACGCTTCAGCACTAAGGCATGAACGCAGTAAGGAGCTCTGTTCGGTGGTCTGCGGGTTGTATCCTCACTGGCGCATAGTTGTAGCTTCCTGTGTAGTGACACTAGAACTTAGTTCTTTAAATATCCCTTCATCGTACCGGCTCTTATTTATTGGCGGGGACATCTCCCAATTCCCTTTCACCGCCTCCATTTCCTTAGCCTTTGCACCACTTTTATCCCGGGCTGCAGGGGCCGACAACACCACCGCTAAAGAAGGCCCTGAATTATTCTGAAAGGAACAATGTTGCTAATTGCCGGTCCGGTGGCACAAGTGCAGTGATTCTGCTGGTCGCGAGCCCTTGTCACACGTCTAGACCTGTAACTTTCCGTCTGGTGTGACTTACTTCGAATTTTCAAAACCACCAGTCATGTAATAAAATAATTATTCTTTCCCATCTCGTAAACGTATTGGCAATTATGGTTCAACTCGGATAAAGAGGAGCCTCTGCACTATTCTCGTTTTAATTGCTATCTCCGCTGATTCAGGATATTTTGCCAGCGCAAAGTTGCGAGGAACACCTCTTCTACAAATATTTCTATACCGATTTCTCACTCTTACATAATTGTCTGATGTATACTTTCACATCCACTTATTACCATCATTATAGTTCACATCCTGCGTAAGCTTCGCAGTTAAAGAAGTCTACTTTCCAACATTGGCAGCTTATAATCGCTTTCAACGACCCTATCCCGTCACAATCAGGACCCGAGCCCGCAACTCGGCTGAAATATCTCCTTGCACCTCTAATTTCACGGTCACTCCCACTGTTCAGGATGTTTCTAAAGGCCCATTCACTGATTCACGACAATCAGACTCCTTTTCAGTCATCTCCACCCGTTCATGACAATCCGTTCACTAACTTTCCGCTGCAATTAAGCTTCAATTACATTTTCACTTGTCTCCGCCACTCTTCACAGCCCCCATCGTCCGTCCTCCAGCGTTCTAAGAGACTCCAGCAACACGCTTCGCTTGTCCCTCGCAGGCTGAAGCTGCCACGGCTCAGTGACAACATATGCCTCTACAGCATCTTTGAACTAGCTCGAGTCCCGTCTAGATAGATGGTAGATAGAATTCAGCTGCTTTCTGGAGGAGCATTCTAGCCGCCGGCTCCTATGATCGGTAGCTGTACGTGGTTTCTTCGATTAATACCAGGCGAATACCGGTGCAGTATGCTAACAAATATGTCTTGAATTTCATGCGATCTTTCCTACCTTTTCGCATCCACTCCTATTTAATACCGGTAGCGGTAGCTCAGTGCATTAACTGATGTTACTGCAGCGCCTCTGACCGGGAGGTCCTAGGTTCGAGTCCTGACGGCGGCAGGATTTTCGACACTAGCTTTTCAGCTAGGTCGGATTCAGTCGCTGTCTGGAGAAGAATTCGAGCGGTCGGCTGCTCTGATCGGTAGTTTTCCGTGTTTTTCCGATCAACACCAGGTGAATGCCGGCGCAGGACCCTACCAACCGGGCACGGACCGCGCGCGATCTATCCTTCCTCTTCCTTGTCCTATCCTCTCCTTTACACACACACACACTTACACTAACATGCTCTACACTACCCCATATTCCAGGAGACCGCTCTGAAGCTTTGAGCTTGTCCCGACTGGGGCGGTGCCCCACTGATGGGAGAGTCCTGGTTTAGGGGGAAATCCTACTAGCCGACGGTAGGTCGGCGCCAGATCTCTCTATCCAGCGGGGGAAGATCACCGCCATCTCCCGGGAAAAAAGAAACACTACACTAACGGGAATAATGACCAAAGCAGTTGACGCGCCACGAAAAATCAATCAATCAATCGTATCTCATACACACACACACACACTCACACACACACACACACACACACACTGCAGTACCACTCATCTCGGGAAACCACTTGGGAACTTGAACATGTACTACCCAGGCAGTGCTTCGTTGGCGACAGGTTCATGGATGCGGAAACGAAAGCTGACGTGTAGGTCGGCACCGTATCTTACCAGATCTCACCGGATCTCGCCAGGTTCGAACACCGCCACTCACAGGGACGTAGCAATCCGTCTACTAAAGAGAATGATGACCGGAGTAGTTAAAGACTCCCATTTACAATGAACGCTCGTACCATGTTTTCGCTATTCGGTCTCAGTCACACTTTCCTCCCTTCAGCTTCCACCGTCCACCACCCGTAGCGCCACCCGGCGCTCGCATCGCACGTCCCGCCCCGGCCCTGCGTCCGCGCCGCCCTCCTCCCGCCCCGCGGACAATCTTGTGTTTGAGTTATTGTGACGCAGCGCGGCTCGGGCGCTCACCAAGCGCGCCAGATGCCGCCGCCGCCGCCGCCGCGGACGACTCCGCAGACAAACAGGCTCGTTATGGGCGCGGCGATGGCGGCGGCGGCGGCGACGGAGACGAGGGCGACCCCGGGCGCGCAGCTGTCGCCGTGGGCCGCGTCGCCGAGGCAGTGGTGTCGGGGGTGGTGGGCCCAGCAGGGGATGCTGGGAATGACGGAAATGGCGAGAGCCAAAGGCGGCTGCGGAAACTGTTTAAGAGGTAACAATTTAGAATGTAAAGGAAGGATTTGTTTAATTAGATTATTATTATTATTATTATTATTATTATTATTATTATTATTATTTCATATTTTAAAATTTCACGCTCTTCCGGAGTTTTCAAGTATAACTCAAGGACAGAACGTCAACACATATGGTGAGACAGATGGTGAGAAGTTCTTGCTCCAGTGCACTCAGGTTCCGCTTCAATGATTTAGGGAGAGAACCTTGCGCACTATGTTGGTGGTTGCCAGCAACACGGCCTTCTGCATGGTTCTGAGGTGCCACTCATGTAGATGGAGTTTTTCTTTCACAATCCTCCAATCTTCAGCCACAAGCCCATTAGTTGAAATAACCACGGGTACAATATCTACCTCTATTAGTTTGTACAAGTTTTTCAGCTCAACTGAGAGTGACTGATATTTTCTCCTCTTTTCTGCAATAGTTGTCAGCAGATTATGATCCAGTGGGACTGCAATATCAATTATTATTGCCCTACGAGTAGTTTTGTCGAATACGACAATTATTATTATTATGATTACCATTATTATTATTATTATTATCATTATGATGATGATGATGATGATGATGATGATGATGATTATTGGAAGGCAGGTTAACGGGGCTTGGTCATAAGTAAACACGAACTTTAAGTTAGTTGTTTGCCGACGTTTCGGAAAATTTATTTCCATCCTCAGGGCTGAATAATATGAGGAAAGAAAACAACACACATTTACTATAATACTACCATAAACCACGTCTCATATAACAACGATCCTGTGTGAATTTATTCATCAATTGGCCGTTAAGAATTCTTCATGTTATTACTATTATTATTTAATTTATGCATATGTTCTAATTTTTATTCTAAACTTTAATACTAGCGTGGGGTAGTAAAACTTATCTTTTTTACATTGGCGCGACAGCTCTTTACAAGCCAAGGCCTACCAGTGACGTGGGCTGCGAAGCTGAGGCAGTGGTGTTTGGGGGGTAGTGGGCATAGCAGAGGGTGGTGGGAATTATGGGTATGGCGAGAGCCAAAAGCGCCTGCGGAAAACGATTTAGAATATAAAGGAAGGATGTATTTAATTGGATTTATTATTATTTAATATGCATTTGTTTTAATTTTAATTTTGGCATTAAATAGTGGCGTGTGGTAGTAATTGCTCATTTTTACGAGTACATTGGCTCGACAGCTCCTTACGAACTAAGTCTTACCAGTGACGTGGGCTGCGTGGTGGACAGTGGTATTTGGGGGGTAGTGGGAATAGCAGATGGTGGTGGGAATGATGGATATGGCGGCTGCTAAAAGGGCTGCGGAAACTATTTAAGGGGAAACAGTTTAAAATGTAAAGGAAGTGTTTATTTATTTCAATTTATTATCTAACTTACGAATTTTTTTAATTTTTATTTTGAAGATTACTAGTGGCGTAGGGTAGTAATAGTTCATTATTTTACATTAGCTCGACAGCTCTCTATGAGTTAAGACCTACCAATGGCGTGGGCCGCGTGGCTGAGGCAGAGGTGTCTGGGAGTGGTGGGTACAGAAAAGGGTTCTTTCCCACCTACCCTCCTTCATCTTTCCTTAGATTTGATGAATAGTGGAAGGATGATAATTATATTTGAAGGTAGATAAACCAAGGTGATATAACGGGTAGCGTACCAGGCGGTTGTACCCAATTTTCTGTATTCAAACCTGATCAAAGCCCTGGATTTTTAAGAGTGTAAAAGTCCTTCGCGTGGAAGTAGAACCGGTTGCTCCATGTAGTAGATTTACTGCATGTAAAAGATCCTCAAACCTGAAAAAAGTCTTTGAGCTAAATTCAAATCGTTTGTTTTGTCGCGCAGGATAATACCTTCTTTCTCTGCTAGGTGTTGAAATGTAGCGAAATGTGCATGGTCAGACGAAAGAGTGGGCCTAACGGCCCGAGTGTCGCCACGTAAAATATGGCGTCAACTACTAACCAATGGTACAACAATAAGCAAACAAAACGGGAGGTCTCCAAAAACTGGAAGTTTAATTTGTACTTCAAATAACATATGCATATGTTGCTATTTGTACGATCTTTATAATTTTGATAATTTGCTATCATTCACTCTCCTTGCCTTGATTCACTTTTCTAGGCAATTGTTATAGTTGCCTTGCCAGGAACTGAGTAATAAGGACTTCGTTTTTAGGTGTTCCAAATATCTCCTGAAGGAGGCATGATGAGACACTATCATTTTCTGAAACTTGAAATTGAGCGCAATATACCTCTAATACCTTTATTGAATTCCTTCTATACCACCTAAAATCCAATTACGCCTGTGCCACGGAACCGTCTAAATTTAGATATCTTGTATTATAGGAGCTTCTGCCACGTAGGTTTTCTGTTCCGTTAGACCTACGCATTAGATCTTTTGTTACATTCGGTCTCCTGAGTAGTAGACGTACCGACCTGCAACATTCGCCCCTGATGTTTTTTTTTTATTGATTGACTTTTTCGTGTTTCCGGGCGCGTCAACTGCTTTGGTCATAAGTCCCGTTAGTGTACTGCTTGCTTTTTCGCGGGAGATGGCTGTGATTTTCCCCTCGCTGGATGGCGAGATCCGGCACCGACCTACCGGCTAGTAGGGTTTCCCCCTAACCAGGACTCTCCCATCAGCGGGGCACCGCCCCAGCCGGGACAAGCTCAAACTCCCGACCGGTCTCTCGGAATATGTGGTAGTGTAGTGCATGTTAGTGTAAGTGTGTGTGTGTAAGGGGAGAGTATAGGACAAGGAAGGGGAAGGACAGATCGCGCGCGGTCCGTGGCCCGTTTGGTAGGGTACTGCTCCGGCATTCGCCTGGTGTTGATCGGAGAACCACGGAAAACAACCGATCAGAGCAGCCGGCCGCTAGAACTCTTCTCGAGACAGCGACTGAACCCTGATTGTGAGGACGAGGGGGAGGGGTGGGGGAGCGACAGCGGGCATCGGGGGTGCGAGGCTCTCAGCTCCCGCCACACGGCGGCACGCCACGCCACGCCACGCCACGCTGCGCTGGCGCCAATGTCGTCGTTATGGCCTCTTGAGGCGCCGTCTGGCTGGCGGCTGGCCCCGAGGGCTGTGTTCCCGCCCCCTCCAAGCAGCCTCCCGCTGCGCATGTTGCGTAGATGTGGGGAGTGCCCCATAACCCGCTGTGTTTTGTTCCTGGTCGCTCTTTCCCCCTCCGGTCGCGTGTTTGCCCCCATATACCGTGCGCTGGTAGTCTTTAATCCTTCGCCCCCCTCGCCGTGATTGCGCACACTCGCTCTTCAAATCAGCTTACTTTATCTTCACTCTTTTACTGGATTACACATCGCTCATTGCCTCCTTATTGAGACCGGAAGCGGTAGCTCAGTGCATCAACAGATGTCACAGCAGCGCCTCTGACCGGGAGGTCCTAGGTTCCCACTCCTCACGGCGGCGAGATTTTCGACAGTAGCTTTTCAGCTAGGTCGAATTCAGTCGCTGTCTGGAAGAGAATTCTATGCTGCGGCTGCTCTGATCGGCAGTTTTCCCTGGTTTCTCCGATCAACACATGGCGAATGCCGGAGCAGTACCCTACCAAACGGGCCACGAACCGCGCGCGATCTATTCTTCTTCTTGTTTGTCCTATCCTCTCCCCATACACACACACTTACACTAACATGCAATACACTACCACATATTCCGGGAGATCAGTCGGGAGCTTAGAGCTTGTCCCGGCTGGGGCGGTGCCTCGCTGGTGGGAGAGTCCTGGTTAGGGGGAAACCCCGCTGGACGACGGTAAGTCGGCGCCGGATCTCGCCATCCAACGGGGGAAGATCACAGCCACCTATGAACAAACATGTTCAACACTTCCTTGACTAATGACCACTGTAGTCGACGCCCCCGGAATCACTAACAATCAATCAATCAACTAGTCGCATGGTGCCCCTTATGGAAGGCACCGCAGCCACGAGCGGTGCCTCCGCCGAGGGCCAGCGTCCCGAGCGCTTCACCTCACGCGGTGGAGCTCTCGAGCGGCGCTCGAGCTCTCGAGCGGGCGGCGCGGCGCGGAGAGGGCAGGAGCTTGTTAGCGCACTTGCGCCAGCGATTGCCCCCCGCACAATAGCCCCATCGCAGGGAGAGCCAACTCCAGCCCTGAGGGCTTTTACAGACGTTCCCGACAGCTGCCCTGGATTTCATTGTTGCCATTTGGTGGTAATTAATCCTACCAACTACGTTATAAATTGGCTAATTGGCATGCGAAATCAGTCATCCTTGTGTACTTGTGAGATCAGATTATCAGATGGTAATACACTCAGTGTTCGAGAATATAATCACATCAAATTCTTTTCTGCCCTCTTATTGTGAACATTTTATTATATGAGAATATACTTTTTGTAAGGTATATTCGAGACTATAAGAAAATAAGAATTTAAACATGTTCGAAATCTTTACACGAAACCACTTACAAAGTAATCGTTGTCCAAAAATTTTCAAACGAATTATTTCTAGAATAAATTCTAGTGATTTTTTACTAGTTACACGACCTGAAAGATTTACAAGGTTATTGCTTCAGCATCTAAAAATACGATTAATACGATATTGCTCCAGTCATTAATTTTAAAATGTTAATATTATTAATAGACAACTGTACATTACTCGTAAGTACATCTTCTGAGATGCGTTTTCAGTGTTGAGTCCCATTAAATGTGTGGTCTTTGAGTTGTAAAGTAGTCCAACGAATTAAACATGTGTACTTGGTTTCTATGATTTGCATCATACTCATTTCTGTGCAGGTAAAATAACTATTTTCACATTAATTGGGTTAGTTATTTTATAATTTTTATCCGTCTTTGATCTGTGTGTAGATGTCACTATTTCCTCGCGTTAAATAGAATAAAATCCTGAGATATAGCGAAGGGAAAACGAGGTTAATGTAACCAAATTATCCTACCATGTATTTTATCACAAGTTAATATAAAGAGGAACAATAATATGTACTTTAGGGATTATTATGTTTTACATAAAATGCATATTCAGAAATTGCATTTCTTAATGCATATTTCACATGTACTCTTACAGCCACTTCCAGTTTCCAAGTTCCTTTTGTCTAAATTTTTAATATGTTATTTCATAAATAATTATTATAGTTAATATATTATTTGTAATTGTATTTGACATATTAAAAGTATTAATGTTAATTTCTATTATCAAATACTGTTTGTTATCAAATACTGTCTACTGTTTATTTGCTTAGAAATGTATTCATCGGATAGTGCATAGATTAGTCATAGCACTTGAACCAAATATATTAACTTATTTAAATGTTTTAGATGCTAATAATAATCAAAATAATGATACGAAAAGCAATGTATAATAAATAAGCCAGATTTGATTATTTTATGTTTATTTCGTACGAAGACTATTTGATTTCTTCAATAATTGCAATCTATCATTTCTACTAACAGTGACCCCCAAAACTAATTGACGGATTGTGTAACTTTTAACTTTTCAGTAGATGAACCTACCTAACTTAAATAGTTAAATTTCATCAAGTCATTAATTCAGAGAGAATTTCTGTTCAGTTCGTATTTTCCCTGTTGCCTCTTGTAGAGTTTAAAGGGGCTGTGTCCACAAAATGCTGCGTTGCAGACTTGTGTCCGCTTAAGCACACAAACGTTTACCCGCACAAAATGCTACGAGAAAAAAAGTCCTTGAACCATCATTACCTTGATTTTACTACTTTTTCGAATACTATTAATTGAACATTCCAATAACTTTGTAAACTTTTTTCATAATTTGTATACTTTAGTGTAAGTGTATATAATGAACAATATTTTTTCTTTCCATTTTATGAAGGTCGTAATTTTATTTAGTTGTAGTAAAGGCAAAACTACGATAAATAGGTTCATCATTGTTTTTTTTATTCGTTGTCGACTAAGTTAAAAATCCATATTTTTTCTGCACCTTCAGGAGCTATTAATTTATTTCTAAAATTTTGTGGTAGGAGAAAGAATCTCAAAATGACATCATAACGATTAAAATAACTCTCCACTAATATGATTGTCGGGTTATGTTCTATATGACCCACCATGACCGTTTTGACAAGAGATATAAAAACACAGAATATAGTTGTAACTTGTTCATTGGGTGATTACATAAAGTATCTAACAATAAACATGCAGTGATCTGTTGACAAGGAAAAATAGCGACGGTTTTTTATTAAGGATAGAGAGTAGAAGCGCCAGCAGACTGGAGGGAAGAGTTTGCAAAACCTTAATGCTATTAGTTACGAGATCGAAACGGAAAGAGTTGCTGTAATAATATTTCGTATGTCATGTGGAATATTTCCTATATCAATGTCTAATTTTCCCCACACTGTGTACTTTTTAATATGTTCACGAGCCGGACCAAATACTTAAAACTCACAATTCAAACCTTACTCGAGTTTTCTTGACAATGCAACTTTGAAAGTAGTCTAAGGTAAGAAATATTTCATACTACTGTGCTGTAACATAGACGCAGCGCAAACAGAGGAATGGATAGCCACTCTTAAGCACCGAGCGTGCGTTAACCATCGAAACACATATGCTGCACCTAAGGTGGCATGTGGGTGTGGCGCATGACGTATTCTAAGAAGAGGTTCAATTTAATTTAATTTCAATTTAATGAGGGTTTCCTTTAAGCAGATCGTATTAGCAAAATTATTGAACGATATTAATTCACCTTAAAGAACACTGGAAGTAATAAGAATATTTCTTATTATTGTACTTTAATGAAAGTACTCAAACTGTTAAAATATTAAAAATTGTACTGAAAATAGTTTACTCATCACACTTTTATTATTTTAGCACAGGTTTCCAGGATTTACACTAACATTTTAAACCGACATAAATAATTATCCTTTTCAAAACGTAGGAATTTATCTAATTTTTGTTAATGTTGAGAATGTGTTGCAAATGCAAATTAACACAATCCATAAGAAGTAGTAATGTATAAAATTGCATGAAATATAAACTTTTAAGTATTATTATGAGTTAAGGAACGAGCCATTGACAAAATGTTTTTACCTGCGATAAATACTTCTTTTTTATGCTGGAACGAGAATTTGGCTTCTTTGCAGGATATGTTAATGCCTTAGCCCAATATTAGTCTAGTCTACAGATGTAAAACTCCATTACCCTTTACGCGATTCACAAGTGTAGAAAGGGACTCCTTTTTGTGTAAAATAATCTCCAAGCATATTCGTAATTGTACTAACACATTTCAATTAGCATTCTGTTAGCAAATCTTTGTAAAATGAAAACATATTGCAAATGGCGTTGATTTATTCAATTATATCAGCATATGAGTGCCCATTTCCTTTCTTTAAGGTTGAAACGTAATTTGTTTAAGATATTTGAGCCAAAAAGTTAATATCCAATTTCTCATTTTAATGTTAGTTAATATCTTATTTTACGTATCGAGACTCTACTCATCAGGCTCTCCCGTCTGACCTCGCAAATTACAGCGGATAAGGTAACATCTCGGGCGATGAAACGGGCGATTTGAATTTAGGTCAAAAGGTTCTCTTAGGATCTTTGACATGCAGTAAATCTACTACATCTACAACCGACTTTAACTTCTCTCCGAAAGAAAGCATACGTTGAATGTTTTCGCCCTTAAAAAACCATGGCTTTCATTGGGTTTGAACACGCCAATTTGGGTGCAACAGTTCAATATGCTGCCCGTTATACCACCGAAAGTGTGTGAGTCATACAAATATATTTTCTTCAAATTTTCTGTAGTAACGAAAGTCATACAGAATCCCAAATTAACACGTTATAAATAATGTGCGACGAAACAGGCGGATCTCAATTTTGCTCAGAGGCTTCTTTTAGGCTTGATGCTCTTTTACATGCAGTAAATCTACTAACATGGGACAGCCGGCTTTACTTCCCCTCCGAAGGAAGGCGTACGAAGGAGTTTTTCGCCCTTAAAAATCCACGGCTTCGATCGGGTTTGAACCCGCAAACTCGGGTACAACAGTCCGGTACGCTGACCGTTTTACCACCGAATCCGATATATACCACCGAATCCGCTATATACCACCGAATCCGCTTACGGTGTTACGTTACAAATATCATTTATTTTTTAATTCAGCCCAAATGAAAAATTCTTTAACAGAGTAATCTGTGCACTGCATCTTTAGTATTCCTCTTGTTGCGACATTGATTGATTGATTCTTCCCCCCAATAAAACTACAGCACTCCGCCGCTCCACTCGCAAGTGCGACTTCCCTCACCGGTCTCCAGCTCGTCCGCCTCGGGCTGTTGGCGTCCCCCTCCCCAGACTGTCCTTCTCGGGCGGCAGCGCATGTAAAATAATTCACAGAGCTCGCTCGGGGTCTGCGCGCGGGGTCGTGCGGCTGCGGAGTAAAACGGGCTGCGCAGCGCGGGGCAGTCGCACCGCAATATGTCGGACAGCACGCGGCGCCAGGCATTTCAAGAATGCGGGAAATAAAACCGGACACTAATAACGTCCCCGCGCCCAGCCGCGCGTGGTGCAGACTCCACGGGTAAGAGACCGCCACCAGCACCTTACCGCGGCCTTTCGACTCAGCGGGACTGCGTCCTTCAGGAGGGCTCGGTTTGTGTTTTCTCTCTACTCGTCTTCTTTGCGCTCCAGCCCCACCGGTAGAGATGCATCAGATGTGGTTGCAGGCCCTCTGACCGGGAGGTCCTAGGTTCGCGTCAACTTCTTCGGTCATTAGTCCCGTTAGTGTAGTGCATGTTTTTTTTCTCGGGATATGGCGGTGGTCTTCCCCCGCTGGATGGCGAGATCCGGCGCCGACCTACCGACCTACCTAGTGGGGTTTCCCCCTAACCAGGACTCTCACATCAACGGGGCACCACCCCAGCCGGGACAAGCTCTAAGCTCCCGGCCCGGTCTGCCGGAATATGTGGTAGTGTGGTGCATGTTAGTGTAATTGGGTGTATAAGAGGAGAGGATAGGACAGGGAAGAGGAAGGACAGATCGCGCGCGGTCCGTGTCCCGTTTGGTAGGATACTGCTCCGGCATTCGCCTGGTGTTGATCGGGGAAACCACTGAAAACTACCGATCAGAGCAGCCGGCCGCTAGAATTCTCCTCCAGACAGCGATTGAATTCGACCTAGCTGAAAAGCTAGTGTTGAAAATCCTGCCGCCATCATGACTCGAACCTAGGACCTCCAAGACAGAGGCGCTGCAGTGGCATCAGTTGATGCACTGAGCTACCGCTACCGGTAGGAGAATTCTAGCGGCTGGCTGCTCTGATGGGTAGTTTTCCGTGGTTTCTCCGATCAACACCAGGCGAATGCTAAAGCAGGACCGAACAAACGAGCCACGGGCCGGGGCGCGAACTTTTCTACATTTCCCTTATCGTATCCTCATCCCCCCCACACACACACTAACATACACTACAATTCCACACATGCAAGGAGACCCGTCGGGAGCTTAGATCTTGCCTCCACTGGGGCGGTGCCCCGCTGGTGGGAGATATCTGGTTGGAGAACACCCTGCTAGCCGACGGAAGGTCGGCACTGAATCTCGCCATGCATTGGGGGAAGACCACAGCCACCTCCCTAGAAAAGCATACACTACACTTACGGGACTAACGACTCTAGTTGTTGACGCGCCCGGAATCACTAACAATCAATCAATGAAGCCACGCCCAGCTACACGTCCTGTGTGATAGCGTCATTCTTCTCTGCTGCTTGGCTCTTCTCGACTGTTCTCGGGCTCATCTGCTGTCGGTACCTTGTCCTCGTTACTCTCCATGGAGTAACAGCGCCTTGCCGTTCATAGACCTAGCGCAGGTATGTCTAGATTGCGGGCAAGGTAACAAGTTTCCTAGTGCTCGCGGGAACTGCGTCCTGGGAAATTGGCACGAGATTTAAAAGTGAGGTTTGCAAAAATTGTCCCGGATTGGCGCTACGTCCCTTGAACAGAACCTTTCCATTCCTTGGCGTAGCGATTCTCAGCTATTCTCGGCTGTCCAGTTCTCTCCTCGCTGCTCCCTACTTTCTGGGTAATAGCGCCGCCCACCTACGCAATCTGGTGCTTCTCTGCTCAGCTGAATTTTCGTTTTCGCTGTACTCATCTCTTTTGCACTCCACGAAGCCCCGCACGTCTTGAGTGACAGTGACTTTTTGGCCAGCATATTAGATATTTTCAGCTGCTCTCGAGTTTATCCTCTCTCTCAACTAATATATCCTCCAGCGACTTTTGGTCAGCATATTAGATAATTTCGCATTCTCAATTTCCCTTGTCTCACCGTATCTCCTCAAGCGACTTTTTGAACAGCATATTAGATCTTTTCAGCAGGTCTCGAGTTTACCTTCTCTTTTATCTAGTATCTCCTCCATTTTCGATCAGTAAATTATTTTTTTTAGTTGCTCTCAAGTTTACCTTCTCTCATCCAGTACCTCCTCCTTTTCCTTCCTCCATTATTTTCCTCCATTTCCAGTTTCCTCTGCTTAACTTTCGGGGCAACGTTGCGCTTCTCGGTTGCTTCCAGCTTTACCTTTTCTCTTTTCTTTTTTTTTTCGTCTCAGATCTTAATACTTCTTACCTATTTTCGTTTCGCCTTTCCCTCTTCTGTCTTCGTAAGTACCTTTGACTTCCTGAATAACACAGCCTACAGGCTCTGGGGCATAGAGCTTCTCGGCTGTTGTCGAGTTTATCTTTCGTCTCTCTTCATCTTCATTACTCACGACATTATAGTCTTTATTGATCTGTCTTCTGGACCACCTGACAGACTTTTTTAACTCGACTTTGTTGTTTTTCCTTTTCTGCTTTTCACATACATCATTCACATACACCCTTCATTTCATCATGCATTCACGTGCACCCTGGCTCTTCACAACTCTTCAGTGTCACTTTCCCCAGCCGACACTTCTCATACCTCTCAGATCACTCACACACTCTCCGCCACTTCTCAGCTCTACTTCGACTCTTCCTCACATATTTTCTTCTTCTTTCTTCTTCCTCACTTCTTTTTTAGGTTTCTCACGTAATTTACATCGCCTTTTACTGTTTTTCAATAACATTCACACTTATGTTTCTTCTCGTTTTCCTTCTTTAGTTTGCTTCTAGCTTACCTTCATCAATTCTCCAACTCCTGCCTACATTATTCCCTATTCTATCTACCAATTCTGAACAACGTGCATAAATTCCTTGCATTTCCATCTTTGTCTTTCTAACTTTCTCTCTCTCTCTCTCTCTCTCTCTCTCTCTCTCTCTCTCTCTCTCTCCCCCTCTTTCTCTCTCTCTCTCTCTCTCTCTCTCCCCTCTCTCTTCTCTCTCTTCTCTCTCTCTCCCTCTCTTCCTCTCTCTCTCTCTCTTCCCTCTCTTCTGTCTGTGTGTGTGTGTGTCTCTCTCTCTGTCTGCCGTTTTGCCTCTTCTTCATTCTCCCCCCTCCAGCACCGCTCCACCTGCTCGTGGGGCGTAAACTGCATGAAGGTCCAGGGTACATCGTCCTGCCGGTTTGTGTTCACCACTGCCTTTACGGCAGAAAGGAACTCAGGGGACGCCACTGTCGACTATGAAGAACTCCTGGAATTTAATTTCGACTCGGAACAGATTTTTAGTCGTGGGTTAATGAAAGGCACGTCACATCTGCACAGCGACCTCATGTATTTAAGACAATGGGTCGCGTGAAATTCAATATTTGAGATATTCCTTTGCTGCCGTTGACTTCGTGTAGTTCCTACGTAGAAATGAGGTTTGTATGTGCTAGAGCTCAATGTACATAGGTTTAAAATTTCCATTTTGTATTTAATTTTTCTAAATCTTTAAGTATTTTTCATTATGTTTGAATGAATTGTTTAAAGAATACATTAATTATTGCATACTGTCATCTTTGGAAAAATACAAAATATAATCAATTTAAAATGTTCCCATCGTTAAGGGTGGCGACAGATTACGGTTTTCACAGTAAACTATGCGACAACGAGGAGAGGAGAGGCATTTTAGTTTTGATAGAAGCAGGTTGGAAAATAATAATATTACTATTTTGCACTCTAAATAAATTAACACATTTTTGCCTTAAATAAATATCCACGTAATATCTGGTTATTTTAGGTAGCTACCTATACAAAATGTCAGAATTCAAACTTCCCGGGAATGTAGGTGAAAGTAAGATGACAGCTTTTTGTCCACGAACATATTATTGAGAAATTTCATAAATCAGAGTTGTGTATTTGAAATTTCCCTGATTCTTAGAAATCTTATAATGTGCTCGTGTTTGGCAAGTTCGCAAAATCACTTTGACTACGTCAAAATATGACCAGAATACTCAGTACGCGATGAATTGCCTTCAAATCAGGGATAAATCTAACGTATGGAACTTCACTATTTAAAAATTTCCCTCTACGCGTTCATTGGCAAATGTAATTATCTTCGACCTTCTTAGATTCCCTAGAAGTTGGGAACATTTATTTTGCATAGTCCAAAAGTAAATAAATTTCCTTATATTTTTGAAAACAACTGATATCAATTCAAAAACGGTAATAAGAAATTCTGGGAATTGCAATGTCGCAATGTTGAGTTCATTTACTGACGATAATTTTTAAACACTGTATTTAATTATTGTATGATCATGAACTTTTAATTGATTACAACCAACTCTTAGCAAGAACTTGCTTGCATTAGCTTTAAGAGACAGTATATTTTTTAAACCACTCGTCAATGCAAATCTGATATACGTTAATTGTACTTTTTTCTGTGATTAAAATATTGACAAAGACGTTTTTATTGACATTGTTAACACTCTCGTTATTCTAAAATTGTCATACCTGTACAAATCCATTTCACATGACAGTGATGGCAAGTAAAGAGCTTAATTTTTTCAAAATGTCAAAGACGCTTTGAAATGATAAATGTTGCGAAATTCCTCTTTATTCCCAGAAGGCAATAATGTTTAATTAAATACTGTTTATTTAAATAATCATGGGCACTTTGGAAAGCGTCACTATTGTCACCAACCCATGTGGGGCTCCTAAAATGGCTTCCCTGACAAAACTTAACGTGACAATTCTTTTATTTTGTATTTGAATAAAAGAAATTATATAAAATCAAGTAAATTATTACGTCGACAAATTAACTTTAACTGCCACAATAATAAATCTAATTATTTCTTTATCGTAAATAAACTATTTATTTATCGTCTTACTACTTAATTAGAGTAAAAACATTAATAATGATCTTAGTTAAGAATATTTTTGTGAAGTCTACTTAAAGTGTTTGACTAATATACTGAATTTGTTAAGCCATTCGAATACTTTTAAAGGAAACCATCCTTTGTTTAAAATTCCCGATTTTCAATTCTTTCCAATTTTCAATAATTTATTTTCAAATCGCTATTTTGATCTGCATAGAGGTGACTTCTTGACAACTGCAAAGGTTTAATAAGGGTAATAAACGTGGTTTAACAATGGCCACTAGATTGATATTCTACACCCTGAACGTATTTGAAACATTTTTAAGTTTCAAAAAGTATCAGACTGTGTTACATTATTGCAATGCCAATAAGAACATACTTTCAACTTCTTCTGTATGCAATAGAAAAGAAATGAAAACAAATAATTGTTCTTCGTTCAACACCTTTCTACTAGTAGACATAAGCTCCATCTTCCTCTAGTTTGAAGTGAGGGGCAAGTCTCCAGTCTTTATTTTTCGAATTTTGTGCTTGAAGTGTCCTCTACTAAGTGTTCACCACTGGTGTCTGGAATCTATTACTTTTTTGATGTCGGCTTCTACTTTGACAGTTTGCATGTAAGTGCGACAACAAAACATCAACAAAACATCCTGCAAAAAGTGCTGTATGACCGTAAACGTCCACCGTGCAGGGAGCAATGTCGGTACGTCTGAAGTCCTCAACATAACCACGAAGAAGAGCTTCATGGAATTTAATTTCGCCCGGGAAAGAGATTTTTTAAAGTGGGATAAAGGGATTACTTGGGACCGAGTAATCTCGATTGCTGTTTCATGTTTAAGAGAGTTAAAACGACCTGTATAATTGGCGCGCTCTCTTTGTAGCAGGAAACGTTGAGTTGCACCAGTCCCTCGTTTCCGAGTGTTGCTTTGACGTCTGCAAAACACGAACCAACGTCCCCATTTCCACCCTGATTTCATTTTGGGGTGCGTAAGTAGACACAAATTCGTCCATAATCTTGATTTAAGCTCATACAAATTAATGTTGGTTTTGATGTTCATGTATTTGAGTAGCGGTGTAGCGTGCTATAAATGGAAATGCACGCAAATGTATGTTATTATTATAGACATATATATATTTGTGTTGCGTTTGCAAATGTAAACGATTCATTCTAATATGATTAATGTTATTGAATATTTTCCGGTAAAATAGAAGAATGATAGGCTTTGTATCTCATTCTGTTGTATTATCCACGTTTATCATTCAAAGTATTGTGTAATATTTGCAATCAATGCGAATAATGCTTTCAAGTTATCTTGTATCAAACTTTAAAATTTCTTTAATTAATATTAATTCCTTCTACTGAATGTTCATGATTTTTTAGTAATATTTATTTCAATTTTCACAAATTAAATGTGATGAAAATGAAAAATATTAGTATTTTTTTAAATTTTTTCTATGTAATTGAATTTTTAAAAATTTATAAATTTCACTTTGATGGTAATTTACCTACTTGTAGTTTACATCATGTACTTTCAATTTCTTGGACGAGTCTGCGGCTTTCACGGTTAAGGACTTTCTAAATCAGATTTCATATTTATCACATTTAAATTCATTTCACGTTTTCATTCATTTTCAGATAATTATTACACAAACAAAATAAACTACATCATGAAATGTGATTAAGTTATTATATACAACGTGATACATAAAATTAAAAATGTTTAATTAGTATTCTACTGTTTTATAACAATTAGACGAAATGAAAGCACCAAATTCAGGAAACATTTAATCAATACTTTAAAGATGATATACAGCAGCGTGGCGCGGAACCAAATATTTACGTATTGAAACACCAGATGTAAGCAGGGTGGGCAGTCAGCAGGAGAGTGGGGGTAAGGAGAGAGAACTGCAGTGGTTGCGGGAAGGTGGTGGAAAGGAAGGAGAAGGACGATGGTCAGCAGGATGATAACCGCAAGCGGTGGCTCAGTGCATCAACTGAGGTCCTAGGTTCCCACTCCCCACGGCGGCAGGATTTTCGACACTAGCTTTTCAGCTAGGTCGAATTCAGTCGCTGTCTGGAGGTGAATTCTAACGGCCGGCTGCTCTGATCGGTAGTTTTCCGTGGTTTCTCGGAACATTACTAGGTGAATGCCGGAGCAGTACCCTACCAAAAGGGCCACGGACGGCGCGCGATCTGTCCTTCCTGTTCCTTGTCTTATCCTCTCCTCTTACACACACACACTTACACTAACATGCACTACACTATACCATATTCCGAGAGACCGGTATGGAGCTTAGAGCGTGTCCCGGCTGGGGCGGTGCCTTGCTGATGGGAGAGTCCTGGTTGGGGGGAAACCCCTCTAGCCGACGGTAGGTCGGCGCCGGATCTCACCATCCAGCGGGGAAAGATCACCGCCACCTCGCGAGAAAAATGCACTACACTTACGGGAATAATGACCTAAGCTGTTGACGCGCCAGGAATTACTAACCAATCCATCAACCAGAAGGACGACGAGAAAAACGTCACAGGCGTGTGGCAACAGACCGATAAAAGGACTGAAGACGTTCTACTCAACTTTATTTCCCAACAAGGATCGGTAAGAGCGTGAAAACATCACGGCACCGGGATTTACGCAACAGTTAGCGCCAGGAATTTTTATAAAATTATAAATTAATGGCGCTCAAACAGCACGTACTTTCTCCCTAAATTTTCAGACAAAAATATACTGAATTTTTTTAAAAAATTGTACATGACTTCATTTCAAAATTCTACGACAGGTTGGCGGTGGGGGCGGCGGGCCTACGAGGGTGGGGTTGCGGGGATATGGAGCGGCGTGATGGCGGGGAGGCGTGGTTGCGGGGAGGAGAACGGCGGGGCGGCGGCGGGCCTGCGAAAGTGGGGTTGCGAAGATGGGGCAGCGTGGAGCAGGGTGTGCGGGCTAGGGCTGGCGTGAGGGGGTGTGTGGCCTGTGGGGCTGTGGGGCTGTGGGGGCTGTGGCGGGGCTGTGGCGGGGGGGCGGCTGTGGCGGGCTGTGGCGGGGCTGTGGGCGGGGCTGTGGCGGGGCTGTGGCGGGCTGTGGCAGGGCTGTGGCGGGGGCTGTGGCGGGCTGCGCTGTGGCGGGGCTGTGGCAGGGGCTGTGTGTGGGGTGGGCTGTAGGGCGTGGCGGGGCTGTGGGGCTGTGGCGGGGCTGTGGCGGGGGGGCTGTGGGCGGGGGCTGTGGCGGGGCTGTGGCGGGCTGTGGCGGGCTGTGGCGGGCTGGGCGGGCTGTGGCGGGCTGTGGGGCTGTGGGGCTGTGGCGGGGCTGTGGCGGGCTGTGGCGGCTGTGGCGGGCTGTAGGCGGGGCTGTGGCGGGGATGTGGCGGGCTGTGGCGGGCCTGTGGCGGGGCTGTGGCGGGCTGTGGCGGGGCTGTGGCGGGGTGGTGCGCGTGGGCTGTGGCGGGGCTGTGGCGGGGCGTGGCGGGCTGTGCGGGGATATGGCGGGATATGGCGGGGATATGGCGGGGATATGGCGGGGATATGGCGGGGCTGTGGCGGGGCTGTGGCGGGGCTGTGGCGGGGCTGTGGCGGGGCTGTGGGTGTGTGTGGCGGGGCTGTGAAACAGCGAAGTGGCGGGGCAGCGGCGAGTCGAGGCGCCGCCGCGTCGCGTAATCCAACGCGTCTTTGACACGCGGCCGCTGCGGCGCGGCGCGGCGCGGCGCGTCCTCGCAATTACGAAGCCGTTTGCTCCATTTGTCCATTAATCGGGCGGCGCTTTGAGGTCGTTTGGGGGCGGGGCGCCGTCTCGCCCCAAGTCGCCGGGGAGACCTCCCGGGGGCGACGCGGCCCGCGCCCTTTCGGATGCTGCGCCGCAGCCGGCGACCCAGAGGGAGCTGCGGAAATCGAAGTTGCCTTCGGATTGCCTTGCCTGAGCGCTGTTATGCACTATCTAAATGAACGTGCTTTCTCTCGAGTATTGTATTTAAGATATAAATTATTTTCATGTTTTCGGTAGCTCATAAAATTGTTTCTGAAACTAATTGTCACTATGAAACATGCTTCCTCCCTTTCCTACGCATTTTCATCTTCACTCACAATGTCATCACCGTCGTCATCCTCCCAGTTTGACAGCAAAATATTAAGACAATTCTGCGTTTTTATAATGTCGCAAGAAAACTGATCATGAAATTGCTGTTGAATTCTTGTTTCACCAAGCAACATAATAAAGTATTTTTTAACTTTTTACACATATTATAAACGATTTACAACACTAATTGATTCTAAAATAAGAAATTTGAATTTACTTAATTAAAAAACTAATTGTATTTTCTGTATTGCAGTGTATTTTTAGTTCTCATTGAAACATTATGCAATATAATTTTTTACGCGTTTCTTTCTACGTTAAAATTAGAATATAATATTTTTGCATTAGCAATTACACATTATAGAAACATCGTATTAATTACTAAACTAATAGGATGACTTTTTAAATACAGTTAGAGAAATTGAGATAAAATAATACCAAAATAACTGTTGGCATTGACATTGATAACGCTTTATAGACGAGTTTTCCTTGGATAAATGTAAAAAAAAATAGGATTTGCTCCCCTCCCCTCTCCCAGTGGGTCGCGTGTTGTAATTAACTTTTCATGTTTGTAAATGTCGCCGTCATCTCAAAAGGAATGGTAGAGATCGGTAAATCGCGAGAGGACTCTGCGGGGACGAAGTGGAAACAGGAGAGAAGGAGTGTGGGGGACACAAGCAGCGACCACGTGCGAAGGTGGTGTGCAAGGAGTGTCGGACTAAGTAGTTGAAACACAGTTTCAAGGATAATACCGCCTTACGTAGCGACCCTAACGTTGTATTACTCCATTTCCTTCCATTTCCTAACCAGAAGCACACGCTTCCCCATTCTCATGAAAACTTTGAAATTCTCTGAAGGCTTTGGAAGCAGAGAACTTCAGTGTTTCGAAACGAATCACATTTTGTTAAGTTGTGGCCAAATATTTTTTGAAGGACACTAATGAACTATGTTTTTATTTTATAGTTTTTCTCGGATTATTTGCCAATATATGAAGGAGAAAACGTTTCTTCTTTGAATATTTGTGTACACTATTTTCTGATTTATCAGAAATAAGCGGTTTTTTAAAAGATGTCTGTTCAGTTTTTGCTGTTTTTACTCATCTAGTAGACTTTTCTCTTTTAAATTCTATTCGATATCTATTTCGCGGATCGTATACTTCGAAACTGATAGCTAGTGACCACACAGTGCAGTTTTGCAAAGCGTTGGTGCTCGCTAGTTACTTCAGCTATTGCTTTAACAGCGGCGCAGTTCATTCTTCTCGTCAGTGTTAATGTGCTCTTAAAACTTCTTTAAAATAAAAGATGCGATATTTGCGTGACAGATTTGCTTGAATGTACAAAGGAATCGAAAATTGAATAAATTGTCTATAAACTATGGCACGAAACCAGGATACTTGTTTCAGAAGTTTGTCATTTTTGTGGATGATTTGGGAATAAACGACGTTTCGTGCATTTGAGGAAGAAAACACTAATATCACTACCTTTGTAATGGCGCATGGTTTCAAACCCAATTGTATTTTTGGTTTAGGAGTGATATTTACTTGTAACTTATAACTTCATTGCAATGGGTTGATGTACCTCATAACCTTGAATGCCATCACTGAGGAAAGTTGGGGACGTTACCTACCTCTTAGAAAATTTAACATCGTACTGACGTTATATTTTCTAAGACTTAATTCTTTAAACGTCATTAATTCTTTGACTAATTCTCTTCTCTAAGACTTAAATTCTCTAACATTTGACTTTGTTAATTTCAAACTATATTTCTCATCGGTAACGATTTGTCAAAAAATAACCAAAACTATACAGTTCAATCATATTCTTACAGTTAAGAGGAAAATTATTTTATTATAATTTTTGATTGCCTAATTTTTTTAATCTCTGCCTTCTTTTTTTAATGTTGCTATTTATAAAGCATTTATTAAGCTTAGACATAAAGAGAAATATCAGTTTGGCGCCTCAGTCACCACCTATATCCGCGTTTTATTTACACTGTAACAAATGAAATTGCGTGTTTGGCATGAATACACTCAGAGCTAAATTATTTTTAATATGAATTTTTCAAATGCCTTGTGTATTAATATGAAAACTACAAATCTTTTCAATAATATAAATGCATTAAAATCCTTTCTTCATTTTTGAGCCTGAAAACTGCATAACCAAGTATTCCTCTATACTGAATGATGTGCTATTTGGATAGACATTCACCCTACTTCATAAAATAGTGCATGTGTAGTTTCTTGTTTTTATCATTACTAGGGCGCGTACGTCTAGGTGCTAAGAAAATGGCAAATATTTATTTATCATGAACTTAAAAATGAAAAAATACGAGTTAAAAAGACTGAAATATGTTTTTGTTACCCATACAAAAACCAGTTACCAAAATCGAGAGAAGTCTGGAAATAAAATGAGGTCATCCTCTTTATTACTTCGCTCATTTCGTCTGTGCTATCTGAGGAAGTTTGGTAGCTGTTCGTACCAATAGATATTATGTTTGTGTTATGAGTACCATTGCTTGAATCGACAATGTTAGAAATGGCCCACTGACGTTTTGACGGGTTGTGAACCAAACTCACTCCACTCAATTGGGAATGCACCTACATTTTTCACCATATATCCAAGATATCCATAGTATTAATTTTTCAAATATTCAAAACATTTGTTTATTAATATAAAATGTCATAATATGCAATGTTTGATTGGAGAAAAATATTTATTTGTATGCAACTCAATCAAATTATTTATTTTTAGGTGAGATGTAATTTGGTACGTATATGGAAACTACGGAGCGCTACTTTCATTTCCACTGAACTTTCAGAGATCAAAATTTAAGCAAAAAATATGAATATTCATAAATATCTGAATCCTTAACATTATTCATTATAATATTATATACATTATACATATACATTACATTACATTATACATATTATATACATAACATTATAATATTATTACACTTGGTATCAATATAAAATATGACCATGTTTAATGTTGCCGTACATTCTACTATTTGGACCCGTGCAAACATTCTGTTCTCGGTATATCATTAGCATAAAGTGAAAAACGGGTTCCGTGGAGATAATATTTTATAAATCTATGAAAATCGTCTTCTTTTCTTACCGTGTTATATAATGAGAAGATCAAAAAATATATATCTACTTTCCAACGAGGATGGAAAGACGCGTTTTCCAATGTTAATGGAACATCCACTGTATAGTTTCTAGACACCTCAGTCCAACTGTACTTTCCGGAAAGCGCGACAAGTAGCTGGAGTTGAGTTAATGACAGCAAAGGCGTTTCATCTTCAGAACATTCTCGTTTCGCGCGCCGCAACGCCAGGTGGCAGCAGCAGCGCCGCGTAGAGGGAGGGCAACAGCGCCGCACCCGCCCGCGAACGGAGAGGCGGTTGTGGCCCAGGTGGAGAGGCGGGGTGGTTGAGACAGGCGCCTGCCGGCAATTTCAGTGGCAGCGACCGAGGTGTGATAGAGTTGAGGAGGCGGCGGCAGTAGAGGCTGTCTCCGTGGTGACGGTGACGACTGTGAGGTGACGATGGTGACGATAACGACAGTAAAGTTAAAAGTTACGTTAACGGTGCCGGTGATAATGACTGTGGTGCAGACTGTGGCGCAGACTGTGGCGCTGACTGTGGCGCAGACTGTGGCGCAGACTGTGGCGCAGACTTGGCGCAGACTGTGGCGCAGACTGTGGCGCAGACTGTGGCGCAGACTGTGGCGCAGACTGTGGCGCAGACTGTGGCGCAGACTGTGGCGCAGACTGTGGCGCAGACTGTGGCGCAGACTGTGGCGCAGACTGTGGCGCAGACTGTGGCGCAGACTGTGGCGCAGACTGTGGCAGACTGTGGCGCAGACTGCGGACGCGAGACTGTGGCGCAGACTGTGGCGCAGACTGTGGCGCAGACTGTGGCGCAGACTGTGGCGCAGACTGTGGCGCAGACTGTGGCGCAGACTGTGGCGCAGACTGTGGCGCAGACTGTGGCGCAGACTGTGGCGCAGACTGTGGCGCAGACTGTGGCGCAGACTGTGGCGCAGACAGTGGCGCAGACAGTGGCGCAGACGTGGCGCAGACTGTGGCGCAGACGTGGCGCAGACTGGTGGCGCAGACTGTGGCGCAGACTGTGGCGCAGACTGTGGCGCAGACTGTGGCGCAGACGTGGCGCAGACTGTGGCGCAGACTGTGGCGCAGACTGTGGCGCAGACTGTGGCGCCGACTGTGGCGCAGACTAGTGGCGCAGACTGTGGCGGACTGTGGCGCAGACTGTGGCGCAGACTGTGGCGCAGACTGTGGCGCAGACTGTGGCGCATACTGTGGCGCAGACTGTGGCGCAGACTGGGGCGCAGACTGTGGCGCAGACTGTGGCGCAGACTGTGGCGCAGACTGTGGCGCAGACTGTGGCGCAGACTGTGGCGCAGACTGTGGCGCAGACTGTGGCGCAGACTGTGGCGCAGACTGTGGCGCAGACTGTGGCGCAGACTGTGGCGCAAACTGTGGCGCAGACGGTGGCGCAGACGGTGGCGCAGACGGTGGCGCAGACGGTGGCGCAGACGGTGGCGCAGACGGTGGCGCAGACGGTGGCGCAGACTGTGGCGCAGACTGTGGCGCAGACTGTGGCGCAGACTGTGGCGCAGACTGTGGCGCAGACTGTGGCGCAGACTGTGGCGCAGACGGTGGCGCAGACGGTGGCGCAGACGGTGGCGCAGACTGTGGCGCAGACGGTGGCGCAGACGGTGACAATGACTATGGGGACGGTGGTGGACACGGTGATGGAAAATGTGACGTTCATGGGGAAGAGATGGGGCTGTGTTGCGGGTGGCAGAGGCTAGGTGTCGTTAACGATAATGGTGTCGGTGAAGGTAACAGTAACGGAAACGACGAAGATGGGGGGAGGGGGCGGGGCGGAGACGGGAGTGATTGTGGTGGCGGAGATAGACAACGCAGGTAGGGCAGAGCAGAGGTGGTGGCGGCGAGGGAGGCGGGAGATTAGGAGGTGGAGATTCATTAGTGTCTCCGAGGATTACAAACTGCCTTCCCCTCCGCTCGACGCAGCCGCGACGCCCACATCGTCTCGGCGGCGGCGGCGGTGCTCGCCCACACCCGCCACGCACATTACTTGGGGCCCCGCCCGCCGCGACGCTCGCGTTGCTGCTTCCGGGTTAGGCACGTCGCGCGCAGTGGCACCGACTACGTACCTCTAAGGCGCGATCGCGAGCAGTGGCTCAGGGCGACAACTGATGTCACTGCAGTGCCTCTGATCGGCAGGTCCTAGGTTTGAGTCCCGACGGCGGCAGAATTTTTCACATTCGCTTTTCAGCTAGGTTCAATTCAGTCGCTGTCTGGAGGAGAATTCTAGGAGCCGGCTGCTCTGCTCGATAGTTTTGCGTGGTTTATCCGATCAACACCAGGTGAGTGCCGGAGCAGGACCCTATCAAACGTGTCACGGACCGTGCGCAATCTTTCCTTCCTATTCCTTGTCCTATCCTCTTCCCCTACACAGACACTCTCTCTCTCCCTCTCTCTAACATGCACTACACTACCACACATGCCAGCAGACCGGTCGGGGACTTAGAACTCGTCCCGACTGGGGTGGTGCCCCGTTGGTGGGAGAGTCCTGGTTAGGGGAGCCGCTGGTTCCCTTAACGCTCGATCTCGCCATCCCGTGCGGAATGATCACCAACACTGCGCGATGAAAAAACATGCACTACGCTTACGGGACGAATGATCTCAGTAGTTAAACTGCCAGGAATCACTGACAATCAATCAATCAAAATAGTTTTATAATAAAATATAATTGTGTATATCCTGATAACTACATAATAAATACATAAAATTGTTTTAAGAGCTTATTTTCCAATTTTCGTTTCTTCTCCCCGGACATCCTGTATATACTGAGACGCCGTTTTCTCTTGTAACACTATTTCTGGCTCAGCGCATGTATTTTCCTCTTTCAGTTGATTGATTGATTTTTTCGTGTTTCCGGGTGCGTCAGCGGTTTTGGTCATTCGTCCGTTAGTATAGTGCATCCGTCTCGGGAGATCTTCCCCCACTGGATGGCGAGATCCGGCGCCGACCTACCGTCGGCTAGTGGGGTTTCCCCCTAACCAGGACTCTCCCACCAGCGGGGCACCGCCGGGACAAGTTCTAAGCTCCCGATCGGTCTCCCGGAATGTGTGGTAGTGTAGTGCATGTACAAGTCTGTGTGTAAGAGGAGAGGATAGAACAAGGAAGAGGAAGGACAGATCGCGCGCGGTCCGTGGCGCGTTTGATATGGTACTGCTCAGGCATTCGCCTGGTTTTGATCGGAGAAACCACGGAAAACTACTGATCAGAGTAGCCGGCCGCTAGAATACTTCTCCAGACAGCCACTGAATTCCACCTAGCTGAACAGCTACTGTCGAAAATCTTGCCGCCGTCAGGACTCGAACCTAGGCTAGAGGCGCTTCAGTGCAATCAGTTGATGGACTGAGCGACCGCTCCCGGTTTTCCCGCTTCAGCCGCAGCTTGAGGTCCCGCCCTGCGTGCCCATCCACTTGCGAGTTCCGTGGCCCCCGCGTGGGAGGGTGCGAGGCTACGTCTTGCAAGAGGCAACCAGCACGCTTAAAGCCAACGGTATCTGCCGCTGGTGCGCAAGTCTGGGGGCGTAAAGAGGGGTATAACCCGAAATTCACGACGCGGCTTACGGTCTGGCGGCAGGGTGCGAGTTGGGGACGGAATGTTTCCATATACCGCGCCACCTACCGGCTTGTCGCCACTTACGTGACTGTTTACTAGGCCCTCGGTATTTAATCCAGCGAACGCGACTTAAGTTTGGGGAGGCAGGTCGTAATGTCTCTCTGGAATGCGAGGTCTCATTTGTCATCTTATCATGTTTTTAGTTTACGGCTGGTTGAGGTGCAAACGTTGACGAAAATGCGTTGAAAGTCATAAAAATACACGTAATTTTGCTGGATGTACCTAAGATAATTCCATGTCAAAACAATCTTTGCCTAAGGTTAAATAAGTACCAATGGGTTTCTTCAAAATATTATGAAATTGTTTGGACTTTATTTTATATTCTGTTTAAGTGTTAATACTTGAAAAATATTCATTTCTATTTCTTCACTACTTTAATAAACAAAAATACTCGAACAGTATTTTTATTATGTTAATTAATGAATTTAATAATTACAATAAGGAATGCTTTATACAAAGTGGAAGGACTTTAATAATAAAATGTAAATTAGAATGAAAATAATAAATAATTGAAACATTTAAATCAATAAAACCTATTTATTGCTTTTTGCACCAATTTAGGAAATAATGTTGACATAATATATTCAAAGCCATCCCCTTGTTAAACAAAATATGTTCCTACTTAAAGAACAAGGAAAGAATCAATTCTTAGTTCAGTTCGTATGTTAAAACGTACATTCTTGAAATACACTAATGGCGTAGGTGTGTTTCGTTGCATTATTTTAGTACCTTCATAAGAAATTGTAAATACCAGTGAAGCGTTCCTAATATTTTAATATTTTTTCAAATATTTTTTTAAATATTAATTTTATATAACCTATTTAAATCTTTGGTCATTAAAATTTATTAAGTCATGCAGCGTAAAACCTAAAATTTGACTATACCTCTCCATTAAATAGTGACAAGGTTTTACACGACATCAATTTTGGTAAAGTTGCATCGAAACATTGAACATTATATCCAGGATTCAACGAATAGTTGTCATAAAAATCCATTGCCATTTTGCATGTGTAATGCGCAATTTATCTCTCCTCTTTGCTGTCATTAGGTCGCGGTAGCGGGGGCTGGAGAGCGTTGTCAAATCCCAGGGTAGCGGCAACGAACTCATTATTGCTCTGCACCGGTTATGCACCAAGCATAACTCGCGCTTCCGAGCGAACCAATGCCATGTTGAAACCTGGTGGACAGAGACTTCGCGAATTTGCAGACGAGGCGGTTTGATGAGATAGTGTTATTTATAATGTTTTTCAATTTTCTTTGCTGTCGTTTCATTCGAGCATTCATAATCATCGTGTTTAATTTGAATTATTATTGGAATTATTTGTCTATAATTTGGATTGTTAAATTAAAATGGCTTAAACTGAACAGTGATAGTTTAAGGTGTACGTGCATAAAATTTGCAAATTATACCACAGTGCAACCGTTTTATGAATGTGCCGGTCACGCCGGGATTTTACCTCGGCGAACAAGGCCACGGATGCCACGGAAATCGAGACAGGGCGGTCGGTAGAAAAACCAGAAATGGAAGATGGGTTAGTTACCGGAAAGTTAAAACGTTATAGTAGATGCTGATACTGCCCTACCGTCGACTTTAATGTATTCTTGACATCTCATCAACAAGTTCTGGTTCTCATTGTAAAGGACATCCTGTGATATTGCAGATATATGTCCCTATATATTGTTAATCTCTTATTTTTCCTTTTGGAGATTTGTCGCGCGTTCATGATCTCTCAGGAATCCCCACAGAAAGAAATTGCAGAGAGACAGCTCAGAAAAGCGTGCAGGCCACAAACCACGTGTGATGTTTCCGCCTACATATAATGCATGTCTGTGTGGTTGCGGAATATTGAAGAAAATGACTGTTCTCTCTACATTTGTAAACATTTGGAAGAAAGGCTCCAGCATGGGATGCGCATTACGGTTAGGTATTTTTTGCGTTTGTCATGCACAAACACTTTGATTGAGAATGAACTTCCGACGATAGGTTTTACTGAGTCCTGACGGCGGCAGGATTTTCGACATTAGCTTTTCAGCTAGGTCGAATTCAGTTGCTGTCTGGAGGAGAATTCTAGCGGCCGGCCGCTCTGATCGATAGTTTTCCGTGATATCTCCGACCAACACCAGGCGAACGCCGGAGCAGTACCCTACCAAACGGGCCACGGACCGCGCGCGATCTGTCCTTCCTCTTTCTTGTCTTATCCTCTCCGTTTGCACACACACACACACACACACACACACACACACACACTTACGCTAACATGCACTACACTACCACACATTCCGGGAGAATGGTCAGGAGCTTAGAGCTTGTCCCGGCTGGGGCGGTGCCCCGCTGGTGGGAGAGTCCTGGTTAGGGGGAAATCCCGCTAGCCGACGGCAGGTCGGCGCCGTATCTCGCCATTCCGCGGGGGAAGATCACCGCCATCTCCCGAGGAAAAGCATGCACTACATTAATGGGATTAATGACCGAAGCAGTTGTCGCGCCCAGAAACACGAAAAACTCAATCAATCAAAGTTCTGACGAGTCATCACAAATCGACTACTCAATAAAACTGGAAATCTGCTTCCTCAAGTTCCTGGAGAACATGATCAAAGTCTGTATTATTAAGGTGATGAGTTTGCTGACCAATGAAGATACGTGGAATTAGTCATCTAAGTTACTGGAAATCATATCCGTCCTATTCCATTACCTTTGCAAAATTCTTCCCTAATTGCTTCGTGTAGAGGGGGAAATAATTTTGCTTGTTTCGGTAAATCAAGAATCAGGCTGTAAATTGTTCTCTTCGGGGAGGGGAGTAAAGATTTAAGTCTTGGGGACCAGACCTTTAGTGAGATGACTTTGCCCGAGTGTTATGCCCAGCAATATTCCAATGACTTTCAAGTCTCCATAGATCATACTCTGATGATCGGTGTACATAATTGTTGTCTGAAAGGGTTTTATATTTTCACTGATTTTCTTCACGAGGACAGCATGGCCTACAGAAACTAAAAGAAGGGAATTCCTTTTGTGTAAAAGTACAGCTTGTAAACTTAGCTTAGAAGAATCTAAGATTAGTCTTCAATCATTTGAATTGTATACTTAAAATGTAAAGTTACGATCAAACAACTCACGTTACAACAGACAATAAGAGTATTTTCGTTTCTGAAGTATTGACGGAAATACCTTTGCAAAGTCCTGTACACAGACAATTTAACATTATGTTGTGGGATATTCTGTTCTTGAAGCCAAAGTTCTGCTTTCTCATTATATGGATCCAAGCTTCTAATTAAATCAATTTGTTCAACCTGGCTAAATCTCTTTGACTCGCTAAGATCATTTTCAGGCTTAAAATATGTATTCCGTACAAATGAATATTGAAGTGATTTCTCCCTTCTACGGTTATTGTCTACTTCTGACTACCGAGTTTACTGTTCCTTATAAGTTACACGGATTATCTATAAAAACCAAGGGCTAATTGAAAATTTTCAACGTCATTTTGTATTCTCCATTATAAAATGAATCAAAAATAGCTAGTTTCAAGACGGAAAATGTTTGTTGCTTATTAGCGTAATAGAAACTATATGATACCTATAAAAGAACTCTCTTCCATATGATCCAAAAAGTTCAGGAAACACTTTTCAGCAATTTTCCAGAAAACTTTAAAATGTCGAAGAAACAGCAAGTAACGTACCTCCGAAAATTAAAATATAATGATTTCCACAACGGCAGAACTTCATCTTCCTCCTGACCTGTTTACTGTTACCGTTCAGCTTAAAAACCTCTAATTTGACGGAGTTATGCGCAATACATCTATTCATGTAGGTATAATAACCGATTTTCGAGAACAAAATTGCTTGTATCTTCTCGCTACCAGAACCAATGCCAACCATATTGGGAAGGGCTCTAATCAAACTTATTTTTACGTGTGTGTAAAGTTACTATGGGAAAGAACCTTAAACAGGGATTTTATGACCGATATACGAGATAATATTGTTGGGATGATTTTAATACTATTCTTCCTTACACTATGGTAAAACATTCTGTAGGGATAAAATGTAAAAAGACGAGTATATACGCATCTTCCAGACTATCAACCATTTATTTATTTTACTTATTTATTAACACATTTACTAATAAACTTATAACCACTTCCATAACTACTATTACTGTTCGTTTGTATCCCGATTGCAGAGCAACAACAACTCCCGTGTAAAACCGCACTGAGGACAACTGCGCGAGACAGTCACGGTCCTAATAGAATTGTGCTCAAGCTAAGTTACAGCGCCAACGCTCATTCACTTGAATTCGTAACCTGCATTGCACTCTGAGGTCAGTAGCTTGCTCTGCAACGAATGCTGCCCCGAGTGAATGCAAATGGCGCCCAGCCAAAATTGTTTTATCTCTACTCGTAGATTCTAGAGTTGAGCGGGAAATCTCATTTAATGTACATGTCTTTCTACTAACCTCTTTTTTCCCTTTTTTGTACATTTGTATCACATTTTCTCTCTCTTTTTTCTCCTCTTAGAAACAGTCAATCTTGATTTTATTTGTAAATTAACGGTTACTCTTATTGCGGAAAAATATAATACGGTGTTAATATTACAAATTTGTTAATGACTCCATTACTAATATTAATTCTTCCTGCTGTACGCTAAATGTTTCGTATGATTTCTAATACTTTTGTATATTTCACTTCACTTCAAGATTTCACAATGTTTCTACGATCATTTGCATTTTTAAGTAAAATGAGAATATGTTTTCTTGTTCAATTATAGTGAATACGTCCACCTCACTGTCGTTCAACTAAACTTCTATCTTGAACTTTTCTATCTTGAACAAGTTGTTAAAAAGGAAAACACGAACGCACACAATATATAGAGGAAATCAAATGAAGTAGTTTTTCTTAATGAACGCTGAATGTAAGTGAACATTCCGATAGATTGCGTAAAAAAATATCTCCATGCAAAGTAGCCATATCAGCATATACTCCAATGGTATGGGTAACGTATTTCAGTCTGAAAGGGCAAGTAAAAAATTTTAAATATCATAAATATATCTGAAAGAGTCAACAGAAGCGGATTATTTTAGAAGAAGAGAGCACAAGGTACTGAAAAATGAATTATGATTTTCACTTTAAGCCGCACAGATTATTTCGATTTAACATTTATTGTAGTCATCAATATTTGTAACTTTATCCGTGTTTTTATTTTTATTTTTATTTTTTCATAAATTGAAGTTTAATTCAATTCACTATTGAAATGAGTAGCGTGGTTGCCGAGCCACACAGCGGGGGGGGGGACGATGCCAAATGGGGTGGTCGAAGTGGGAGTGGTGGGCAGATTGGGCGGTTTGGGCACAGAATTGTATAGAAAAGATCATTATATCTAAAGTGTTTGGCGTTCTAATGCCCAGTTAAGGTTTAATGATATTTCCAGATAACATTTATTTCAAACATTAATTGTTTTTTCCTAAACATAATAGCAAAGATCAAGATAAATGAAGAGGGAAATTCAAATTTTTACTGCTGCCAACATTTTAAAAAATTCTCCAAAACCTCGTCACTGAGGTATTATTTGCTTATTATTAGCTTTTAATCATAATCTACCCCAACAAACACTTTTGTTTTGAAAATGAATTCTATTATCGCACTATAGAAATTAATTTTAGGGTAAATTGACAAATTAAGTGATAGCTTCTGAAAGGAATAAACATTATTTCATTACCGAAATTGTTAAATACCTAAACCATAAAAAGTAAAAATAGTAAGAGATATAAAAGTTTAAAATTTAAACAAATATTTTAAAAAAATCAACTCAATACACACTATATGTAAAAAATATATTTTTAAACGTGTACGAAAGGAAGTGAAAATTTTAATATTTTAAAACAAAAGCATTAAATAACAATGTTTATTCTTGATTTTACCATAAAAACTCAGACATTTATCTTGAAGAAATAAAAACTATTCGATTGTTTCGTTCTCACAAAAACATCTACATTTACTGAGAGAATTTCAATTTTGCTGACAATAACAACGAAAATGTTTAAAATTCCTATCACGCTGACAGTGGGACATCAGCATTATTTGCGTTAAATAACTATTTTCTAACTTTTACTTGAACATCTTGCTGAACGTCAATTCAGGTGGATGATTTCCACAATCATTAAAACCAAGCTAATTGATTTAAATGATTAATAATTAGATCTAACAACTGATGTCATTGCAGTGCCTCTGACCAGGAGGTCCTAGGTTCGAGTTCGAACAGTGGCAAGATTTTTCACACTGGCTTGTCAGCTAGGTCGAATTCAGTCTCTGTCTGGAGGAGAATTCTAGCGGCCGGCTGCTCTGATCGGTAGTTTTCCGTGATTTCTCCTACCAACACCTGGCGAATAACCAAGCCCTATCCTAAAAACTAGGCACGATCCGCGGGTATTTCCTCCTCCTTCTTCTTCTTCTTCTTCTTCTTCTTCTTCTTTGTTTTATCCTCTTCCTTTATACACACACATTAACATGTTTTACTTCATTAATGTTAAATGAAATCTCTCTCACTGAATAGCGTGTTGTATTTCAAACTCCGTCAACAATTATTTTTGTTTTAGCAACATTTACGTTGCTCACAGCAACCTGGTTACTATTACTCGACCAAGTTGAGAATGATGTTTACACGAGGACACCACTGTCTATGTTTACAGGCGAAGCGACAGAGACGGAGATATAAAGATACTCGACTCAAAATAAAAATGAAACCTTGCCAAACTGTTGCGGGGGAAAAAGCAAGATTTATTTCCCCCAAAATCTGGTATCATCCAAATGAATATTTTAACTTTATTTGGACGTGTCTGTACCTCTTATTATAAGAAATGAATGTTTATATTTCTCTGAAGAATGATTCAAAATTTTGATAAAGTTCCTTGATGATGAAAACATTTGTAATGTAACATTCATATAAATCATTGAATTTAACTTCAGTTGTTTCTCAGAATATGTATCAAATCAAATTATTTTTAACGTAAGAAGCAACTTCTACCGTAATTACGAATAATTTAGATACAATAAAGTTAATGTTTTGGTACATTAATGCGGACCTAACAAATCGCATAGTCTAAAAAATATGAAAGATTATTACACAATGTTTAAATTTAATGAATAAATACTAAAAAGTCTATGTAAAAAGAATTTATTGTACCCTTGTACTAGAAAATAAGAAAAAGCAACTTAACGTGATCTAAATAGTGAGAGGAAATCTTGCATGTGTGTCTGAAGTTATATTTCATAAGCTTATTCAGTAGAAGCAGTATCTATCTCTGAAGCTATAAGAATTTCCTGGCTGTTGTGGTTGGCTCGTGTTTTCTTAAGATGCGAAGGTAAATAGCTTGTCGGGCCACATTGCCACAATCTCTTCACGTTTGCCAAGACGTATTCCTAGGGTTTTGCACTTTTTAAATACAAATACTAAAAATTTCATAATTTTTTTGAACGTTTCTTTACTTCCATATTGTAATTCTTGCTTACAAAAATTATACAATTTTCTTAAAGTTGGAATTTCGTCTTCTTTACTTCATAATATTCTGAAAACTTACGTCTGCCAATGCACTTGTTCATTCCATCCATTACAATTTTTCTTTTTAGTTTCACTTTTCATCGTTTGGGCGATATTATTAGTTAGTGCCTTATTTTACGTGGCGAGAGTCGGGCCATCAGACCCCCTCTTCCGTCCAACCACGCAAATTTCGTTACGCTCCTTTCACCACCTAGCGGAGAAAGGAGGTATTATCTTGGGCGACGAAACTGGCGAATCTCAGTTTTGCTCAGAGGCTTCTTATAGGTTTGAGAATCTTTTACATGCAGTAAATCTACTAACATGGGACAGCCGGCTTTACTTCCCCTCCGAAGGAAGGCGTAGGAAGGATTTTTTCGCCCTTAAAAATCCACGGCTTCGATCGGGTTTGAAACCGCAAACTCGAGTACAACAGTTCGGTACGCTGACCGTTATACCACCGAATCCGCCAACCTTATTAAAAACCCATCTCTCGACTTCACATCCTTCTTTTTGAATTTTGCGTATCGTGTTTTCACTTAGGTTTAATCTTGACGCTGCACGTTGGATTGTGTTTCCTACAGATATTTTAGGTTCTTCTTTTTCACTGTCAAAAAATTTAATAACAGTATATGCAAGGCTCCTGCCTGTTCGCGAAGTGCCACATCTCGACGAGAACTCATTGATTTGTTTTTTTCGTGTTTCCGGGTACGTCAACTGCTTCGGTCATTAACCCCGTTAGTGTAATGCATGCTTTTTTCTCGGGATATGCGCGGTGATCTTTCCCCGCTCGATGGCGAGATGCGGCGCCGACCTACCGTCGGCTAGTGGGGTTTCCCCCTAACCAGGACTCTCCCACCAGCGGGGCACCGCCCCAGCCGGGACAAGCTCTAAGCTCCCGACCGGTCTTCCGGAATGTGTGGTAGTGTAGTGCATGTTAGTGTAAGTGTGTGTGTAAGGGGAGAGGATAGGACAAGGAAGTGGACGGAAAAATCGCGCGCTGTCCGTGGCCCGTTTGTTAGGGTACTGCTCCGCCATTCTCCTGGTGTTGATCGGAAAAAACACGGAAAACTACCGATCAGAGCAGCCTGCCGCTAGAATTCTCCTCCAGAGAGCGACTGAACTCGACTTTGCTGAAAAGCTAGTATCGAAAATCCTACCGCCGTCAGGACTCGAACCATGACTTCCCGGTCAGAGGCGCTGCAGTGACATCAGTTGATGTACGGAGCTACCGCCCCCAGTCCGCACAGATTTGAGAAATTGCCTCGTAAATACCTATGTTTCTGATACATTTTGTTTTGCGCTGAATTGTCATGAATTACCATGGTAATGCAAAATTAATTGAAAAATGCAGAAAGTTTGCAAAAAATAATATTAAAATTACTGTGACTCTAAAATTGTAATCACATTTACTTACTAAAACAATGTATATTAATAAAATAATGAGATACTATTTGTATTATTAAAAGCTGTGGTCCATATTATTTTCATATCATTTTTAATTTTCTCCAATGATTACGTGTGAAACGAAAATGCATGTCTTTTTTTAAATTTTTCCCCCAGGGATATTTCATATCCGTTATTGTGATCGTTTTTCCATGTCAGTACGAATTACAAAATTAAGGATTTAATATTTTTATCGTAGCCATTTGGTTTATAATGTAATTTATTACAATCATGCAATCAGTTAATTCATATTAAAATATTACCGTGCAGGTACAAAAATATACCTTGTTTAAAAAATATTTGTTTACTCGTTCAATATAATTAACTGTAATCTTCAAGCAATTACATCATTTACGAAACCGTTATTTCAAACCTGAGTATTGAAAACCATGAAATTAGGATTCAACGAATTGATTATGTCCAGGGGTTATAAGTAAGTACACGTAATGTGCATATTGAGTTTAATGTCCATTAAGTTCCATGTGTTCAAAATTAAATTTAGTTAATACTACTACCCTATGAGGTTTCATATAAAAAATATTACTGAATTTTTATGACGATTTCCTTTTTCTATTTTCTTTTTCTTATTTAAAAATTTGGCACTCAATTTGTTTATCGTATTCTAAATATTCTGACTTTCATGGTTGAATGCGTGTTTGCGTGTTAATACAACTTGGTTATCTTAGATGTCAACCTGGAACAAGTGAAAGAAGTTAAGAATTTTAACATGCACCAAAATATAATATAAATATAGATTTTATAATTTCTGGTTCGAAAAAGAGAGTTTAATGTCATATTTTAATGGCCACTAAAAAGAGGTGCGTGCTATGTTCCTTACTAAAAAGCAATAACCACAAGAAACGGAAGCTTTAGTATTGTTCACTGACTTCAAAGAAATGTCAATTGCCAAAATTTTGAAATGCCAGTTTTAATTTTTAAATACCATAAAATATAACGTAAGAGGAATAAATCATATAAGATATTGAAAAAACTAATGTACAAGTATTACTATGAAGAACTATGTTGAAAGACTCATGGACTCATGGAGGAGGATGGAGGATAGACGAGAAGATTTTCCAGGCACTTAAAAAAAAAAAAAAAAAAAAATAATTGAAATTTCCAGGGTATAATATATTCACAATTTATTCACAAATTACCTTTATAAATAATGACAGTATTGCATAATTAAACGAGAAAATTAACACTAGTATTTACCTCTCCTCTCCGTACCTCAAAGTTTTTCTAAATAAATAATTGGAATTATGTTTTTCCTAATGTATTGATATTTGTCAAAAAAACTGTCAAACAATGAAAACATTTTAATTGTCTCTTTTAGCGTCATAAAATAAAACTGTTTTCTTAACACTTGGAAAGATAACTTGTAATCAAAACGTAAATTTGGAAAATTAAAGGTAGTAAATGTAACTTCATGTATGAATAAACTGTATGGATACTAAATTCCTGCGATTTAAACAACATAAAATACAAAATAATACTAACAATGTGTAAGCCGGTAGTTGAAAAAGTAGAAGGATAATTGTTCATAACCTGTTTAAATAATTTTCTGTTTTCTCCCAACGTTATATTTAAATCTGTGCGTTAGAGAAAGTTATTCGCCAGTGATTCTCTCTGAATGGAGGTCAGTCTTCTCGGCATTTATATTTAAACGAGTGCAGTGAAATGTTTGATACGGGGAAAAATAAGTAGAGTAATAATGCATTCGCATTTGAAAGATAAATGTTTATCCAGATGTATAGAATCCTTTTCTGGTTTGTTTGCGTTACATTTTACATTTTATGCTCCCAGGGAAAGCATTCATCATTTTCGATTGGGTAAAGGCAAACACTAGGGCAGAGTATTTGTTCCCAAGGAATGGACCTATCTCTGAGGAAACAAACATTTAAAACTCTTTTTAAGAACGCCGAATAGGAGCTCAAAGGTAAAATTTGAAGACATAATTAGGTATTTTTTAGCGGTAAATGCTTGAACTCAACCGTAATCGTCTTGCTTGTACTCGTATAGCAAAAACAAAAAAAAAACGTGGTGTTTGTTGAAGTATATTTATGATTAATTTTAATGAAAAGATTTGTAAAATCAACTGTGGTAAACTTAACAATTTTTTTTCAGAATGCATTGGCATGTGTGTCCTGGGATCTTTACAGTAAACCTCGTTAACACGAACTCGCTTAACAGGAATTTCGCCGTAACGCGAACAGAACTTCGGCCCCGACTAGGTATTACGGTAATACGGATATTTATCTCGAATAACACGAGTTTTTATAACACGAACTACGATTAATTCGGTCTCTTGGAATTCGTGGTAATTAGGGTTTACATTATAAGCATTGTTAAATTTCCTTTTGCATACGATCTTATAGTTCAATAATAAATACTACTGAGATAATTTTTATGCAAAAATATTTTATTATACTGTTACTCATTAGCAACACTCTTCCAAAAGTTAAGATCGATTCGTTTATGCGTGCATGCATGCATTCGGTTGATGCACATTTGCTATAACAATACCATATTATTTACGTAACGTATCCCGTATTATTTCTTTTTCATTCTTAGCTTCTAACTTTGCCTTGGTGTATAATCTACAATGAACAGTATATTGTATCAGTACAATTTCTTCCATTGAACTCTTACGTACTTACAATTATTCACATTACGTAATTTCTCTTTTTGGTTTGTCATCTTCCTTTTGATCAGTCATGTAAACCACGATTAGTTTGTTAATTTACTCCCTTAAAGTTAGTCACTCGCCATTTTCTAATACCGTCACCGTCTCTCCTTCAGTTGCACAATAGACGTTGCAATGTTGGGGTATCTCTGATTAATTGTTGATTGATTAGTGTGTCCTGGCGCGTCAACTACTGAGATCATTAGTCCTGTAAGTACAGTGCATGTTGTTTCATCGGGAGATGGCGGTGGGCGCCCGCCACTGGATGGCGAGACCCGGCGCAGACCTACTGTCGCCTAGTGGGGTTTTCCACAACTAGGTGTCTCCCACCTGCGGGGCACCGCCCCAGCCGGAACAAGCTCTAAGCTCCCGACTGGTCTTCCGGAATATGTGATAGTGTAGTGCATGTTAGTGTAAGTGAGTGTAAGGGGAAGAGGATAGGACAAGGAAGATGAAGGAAATATCGTGGCCCGTTTATTAGGGTACTGCTCCGGCATTCGCCTGGTGTTGATCGGAGAAACCACGGAAAACTACCGATCAGAGCCACCGGCCGCTAGAATTTTGCACCAGGCAGCGACTGAATTCGCCCTATCTCACAAGGGTATTTCCGAGAATTTGGGCTAAAAGGCTGCCGTGCTGCATGTCTCCGCTAACCGCGTATCGTGATCAACGCGAAATAAGCCCCCCCGCCCCCTCGCGGCCGCCTGCTTCGCCACCCCTCCGCCGCAGCGCCATCTGTATGCAGCGCCGCGGCGGTCGCGGGATGCGAACACGTGACCGGAATGGAGCTGCAGCCGCCGCCCGGCTCGCCAAGCGCCCTCTTCATATCGTGGGCGAGAGGCGGCGAATCGCGATCGCCCCGCCCCCCCCCCCCCCTCCCTCCCCTGTCGTGCCGCCCACCCCCGCCTCGGTCGTGGGCCCTCGGGCCCCGCCCCCCTACCCGTCACCCGATCCTCTCGCCCTGCCCCGACCCCGTCTTCCCACTGCGTCTCGCTTTCCGCCGATCCGCCTCATGCTCTATTCCGTCGCTTCGTTCCCTCGACTCTCTATTCCGTCCCTCCCCCTCCTGTCCCCTCACACATCCCGCTTCGCGTCCCCCCACTGCGTCACATTCCCACCTGCCCGTTCTGCCACCTGTGTCCCTCCCCTCTTTCCCCCTTACCGGGAGCGGTAGCTCAGCGCATCAACTGATGCCACTGCAGCGCCTCTGACCGGGAGGTCCTAGGTTCCCACTCCCCACGGCGGCAGGATTTTCGACACTAACTTTTCAGCTAGATCGAATTCAGTCGCTGTCTGGACGGGAATTCTAGCGGCCGGTTGCTCTGATCGGTAGTTTTCCGTAGTTTGTCCGATCAAAACCAGGCGAATGCCGGAGCAGTACCCTACCGCCCGCGATCTGCCCTTCCCCTTCCTTGTCTTATCCTCTCCCCTTACACACACACACTTACACTAACTTGCACTACACTACCAATTATTCCGAGAGATCGGTCGGGAGCTTAGAGCTTGTCCCGGCTGGGGCGGTGCCCGGCTGGTGGAAGAGTCGTGGTTAGGGGGGAAATCCACTAGCACACGGTAGGTCGGCACCGGATCTCGCCATTCAACGGGGGAAGATCACCGCCATCTCCCGCGAAAAAAACATGCACTACACTAATGGTACTAATGACCAAAGCAGTTAACGCGTCCGGAAACACGAAAAAATCAATCAATCAATCCCTCCTCTTTCTCCCATCTGTCCTCTTCGCTCCGTATCGTCGCCCCGCCCCTCCTACATGGCCACCCGCTGCCGCTACCGCGTCCCAGGGCCCCGTCTGGCCGCAACGTCTTGCTCGACGATCCCGCCCTTGTGACCCCTTGCGGCTCTCGAGCCAACCTGCCACCACTCTGCACCACCCTCCCCCACCAGCACCGTCCCGCCCCGCCCACCCGCGGATGCTCCCTCGTGGCCGAAGGAAGCGGTGGCGGTGCATGCGACGACCACGTAGTGGGAGGGAGGGTGTGAAATTTGGTGGTAGTGGTAGTTGAAGAGAAACGGGAAGGAGGTAAGGTAGATGAGTGAGTAAATCTATTTGAAAGACAAGTACAAGGGCCAGTTAGAGGAGAAAATCAAGGAAATTTCGAAGCTGTTTGATGAGTCTGGAGATATCCTAATAATTAATAGATATTCTCGTGTCAGTGGCGAAATTCTCATGTTTGGTATTAACAAACGGCAGTAATGGTGATGTCACTTGTTAATAGCGGTGGGAGTTGGGTTGAATAACGTGAATTGAAGGCTCTGAAAGGAGATATCCCGATTCAATGTTGGGAGAGTCAAAGGGAGGACCGAAGCGGAATGAGGAGCGGTAATGAACCTGATGGGAAGAGGAAGCAACGATGTCATTCTGTCGGATGAGTTGTTGATTGAGAGCAGAAAGGTTAAATAACAGCGTCGAGGTAGTCGATAGCGCAGTGGTGCGGCAAGCAGTGGAGACGGATCCGTCGACGAGGCTGCTGGGGAGGCAACGACGCTGGTGGCAAGTGCAGCGGCGGAGCCGAACGGAAAAAAAGGGTCGAGCGGCGGAGAAAAATTGTTTTAGTCCTCGTCGGTCGGCGCCGCGTCGCCCGGAGGGCTTTGCCGCTGAGGCGCCGGCACCGCTGAAATGCATCGTGATGAGTAGAGACCGAAAAAAAATGAAGTATCGAACGGCAAAATATGTACATAAATATGTGATGAAAATAGATAGAATATGTAATAAATATGTAAAATTGGATATAATATGTAATATTAAAACTCACTAATTTAGTTGTTCGGTTGCTTAGACATTGTGACCGCGTCAACAGCGTAGGTCATTAATCCCGTAAGTGTAGTGCATGTTTATTCCTCGTTGATGATCTTGGTTGTCCCGGTGACGCCGCGTCGAAGGCTGTGTTGCCAACGTTTCGACCATCTTTTCGTGGTCTTTCTCAGGGCTGGTCTGCAGGGCGGTCTGCAGGCTGGTCTCAGGGCAGGGCTGGTCTGGTAGCAGACCAGTCTTGAGGAAGACCACGAAATGATGGTCGAAACGTTGGCAAAACAGCCTTCGACGCGGCGTCACCCGGACAGCCAAGATCATCCACATGACTCCGGCCGCGGAAGCCTACGACTTCACTTGCTTATTCCTCGTCAGTTGGCGGTGATCTTCCCCCGCTGGATGACGAGATTCGCCGCCGACCTACCGTCGCCTAGCGGGATCGAAATACTCTACACTGCTTTAGTACTATACTCTGCTAATTAGCTCAGATCCATTCATTTTGAGCTTACGCGCCAAAACTACAACTGCACCCAAAAAAGTGAAACGTGAACTTTTGGTGTTATTAGAGTCAAGGAATGAAGCCAAAGAGGCGGTATACTTCAAAGAATCACCATTAGAAGAATACACGGGTAGTGATTTAAAGTTGTATTTGTTGTTCATTTTTTTATTGTATTTTTTGTTTTTATTTTTCATTTTCGACTGTTTCTCCTTTCATTTTATTTTGCTGGTAGAGCATGTTTTGTAAAATTACGAGAATATTATGTTCAATAATATTAAACAAATTTAAGGTTTGACAAACGTATACTGTAATGGGAGGTAAAACAAATATTCAAATTTCCTGAATATTTTAAAACATATTTCGTAAAAATTTATGTTCTACAAGAAATTGGTTTATTTGTACATTATTTACACAGCAGACTTCCGAAAACTACGAGAAGTTCATTTGAAAGGGAGTTATTTTTTTTTACTAGACCTAGATCGTCAAGATGACACACTGTGCAGCGCCGTAAGTTATCGCGTTTCCGAGAAAAACAGGGTTGCTTCCTAACTGACCTGGACTTGCTCCTACATTACGGTAGGTGAAGTGAATAAGTTTAAAATATAAGATGTTATTTTCTGAAACTATTAATTGCGATTATTCAGTAGGAATATCAAATGTGGCCTTAAATATTATAAAGATATTACATTTGCAGTAGACATTTAGTCGCAAATAATTGCTTAATCTATAAAGTTATTCATGTTACCCGTTAACCACACTATAGTTTCCAAATACGCTCCGCAAAAAATGCAAGGAAATTTGAAATCACATACTATAATTTACACGGACTGAAAACGTTTATACTTTCTCTTGACAATCAATAATGTGTACATCCATTTACCTATTTGCCTTTCTAAAATTTACCTAAATGGTGCTATTCGAAAGACACTGGACCGTCCAGGATCTGTGAAGCTCTCAGCCTTTGCAGTGGAGAAGCATCGCTGCTGAGAAGTAGCATTGTTAGAAGGCGTGCTGTCTCGGAGAAGTTGCAACGTTGCCTCCTCCTCGCCGGGTGGCGCGGACTGGGGAGGCACGGAGCGGGGCGCTTCCTTCGGAGCAGTTTGCGATCTCCTCGGCCGCTCGGCTGAGCAAAGCTCCAGGCCGTTACGCCGCCCGCTGCCACAACTTCCGCCCCCCCCCCCTCCCCCCCAATGCGCCCTTTGCATCGAGGATGCCGCTTCCACTCCCTCTTCTTACCTTCCCCTTCTATACTACCTTTGCCCTCTTTCAGAAAAACATGTTGGTTTGATTTGTTTCTTTCGTGTTTCTGGGCGCGTTAACTGCTTTGGTCATTAGTGCCGTGAGTGTAGTGCATGGTCTTTTTCTCCGTAGATGGCGGTGATCTTCCCCGCTGGATGGCGAGATCCGGCGCCGACCTACCGTCGGCTAGTGGGGTTTCCCCCTAACAAGGACTCTCCCACCAGCGGGGCACCGCCAAAGCCGGGACAAGCTCTAAGCTTCTGACCGGTCTCCCGATATATGTCGTAGTGTAGTGCATGTTGCTGTAAGTGTGTGTATGTGTAAGGGGAGAGGTTGGAACAAGGAAGAGGAAGGAAAGATCGCGCGCGGTCCGTGGCCTGTTTGTTAGGGTACTGCTCCGGCATTCACCTGCGTTGATCGGAGAAATGACGGAAAACTACCGATCAGAGCAGTCGGCCGCTAGAATTCTCCTCCAGGCAGCGACTGAATTCGACCTAGCTGAAAAGCTAGCGTCGAAAATCCTGCCGCCGTCAGGACTCGAACCTAGCGCCTCCCGGTCAGAGGCGCAGCAGTGACGTCAGTTGATGTACTGCTACCGCTCCCGGTGGAAAACATGTTGTGGGTACTAATATCGCAATCGTAATACTCGTGTGCCTTACGTTGCTTTTACATTAAGTGATCACGCATTTGCCTTGTGATGTGTTAGCACTGGTCCACCACTCATGGTGCAATAAGCACGCATGGTGTTAAATTCACCCTCGCGTGCGGTTCACAGAGGTGTAGCTCTACAGTGCGTTTGTCGATCCAAGTAGAAGTAGTCACATTTCAGTTGACTCACTCTGCGTTAGCAGACATAATATACAAGACTTAAACGGGTGTTATAAATCTGACAAATGGGTACGGAAAATGTGAAAAATTGCTCGTCTACGGCGCCTCCACATTCAATACACAGAATCCTGAAATATGCGAATCGACTCGGTTTAAAGAGAGTAAACATATGCTCACCTACAGAATATAATGAAAAACTCCGTCCATTTTTGTATTAAGTTTTTTTTGTTTTGTTTCATTTCAGAAGTATTCACCGTTTCAGGTTTGTATTCTAAATGTTCCTTCTTGTATCCAGTTGTTGTGGGCTTTGACAATACAGACTGTGTATCTTGTGTGTTAGGCATTTATTTATCCTGTTCACTAGAATTATTTTTCCTAATGAATATTGTCATTGGCAGTTTGATCAAGTGTTTTCGAAACTCATACTCGTATTGTGATTTTCTGAGCTCGATCCATTTATCTCCGCAATTTTGCATCAATTTGTCTTCAATTCCTTAAATTATCTCTGAAAAGTGCCGGTTCAAGTACATACTCTGCTCATTAATTTGCGATTCGTCATTTTCGTGTTCTCAACAAGCATCCTATGAAGATTTTATTTCTTTCCTTAGCATCGATATTCCCAATTATCCGTCATGATATTCTATATCTGCTTATATAATTCTTCAACATTTTGTATTATCGTATATTTACTATTCTTTTCAAGAATGCAGACAATTCCTTTCATTCCTTTTCAAATGTGCTTTACCTTCTATGCTCTCAATGTTCTTTTCAAAGATCTCACTTATCCTAACAGTTATCAACTCTTTCCTCAACATACTTCCCAATTATCGTCTAACATTAACTAGCCGTAATTTACTTTTTCTTCTTACTTTGTAAAAAGAGAAAGTTATGTGATCATGTCCTGGAACAGCGAATTTTGTGGCAGAAAAACTCTTATTGCTCTGACTCTGGTAACGGAAAAGTGGTAAGTCGTATGTATAGTAAATTACGTGGTATAGCCAGAATCCATGTTTTGTAAGTACTTGATGCCGAAAAATCAATTTATGGCCAAATGATTGTCCGTCCCTCTGTCCGCCCGTCTGTTCACCCATCCGTCTGCCCGTCCGTCCGTCCATCTGCATGTCCATCCATCCGTCTGCCCGTCCGTCTGCCCATCCCTCCGTCCGTCTGCCGTCCTTCGTCCGTCTGCTTGTTCTTCCGTCCGTCTGCCCGTCCTTCCGTCCGTCTGCCCGTATTTCCGTCTGTCCGTCCGTCCGTCCGCCCCTCCGACTGAGGTCAACGCTAGGGGAAGAATAGGGTGGCAACACATTGGCTCCCCAGCGGCAGGTAGGCCGCGAGAAGCCACAAACTTATGAAAAATAGGAAGTTGTAGATATTTTTAGCAGTTAAGACCACTGCCAGCTGCCCAAGGAGCAGTTACTTGGTAGCGTTGCAAGCCCCTATCTACTATAGCGGAGCCCAGTGCAACGGGACCAGGAGTACTTGTAGTGTGTTTGCACGGTATGGCACCCGAATTCTCAGAAGTCGGTCGTAGAAATGTTCATGGGTGACACTCAGTTACTCAAGTGACTTGAGAGAACCATGTACTAGTTAGGCTGCAACTCATTTTGGACGTTTATTGACTATTGGAGATGAACGATCGCGTGTTGCGGTCGAGAGCAGATATTAAGAGCTATAAAATATAAATAATTGAATATTAAACTGGATAGGCCAAGCTCAGGTCTACATAGTATTTCTCCTCTAACCACATCTCAATAGTCAACTGAGATTCTCCATTTTCCGTCTGGCTTCGATTTAAGATTTTGAGTACTATTGCTTTCAGCTGGTTCTCGGAAACAGCGCCAACGCACGTCCATTCTTTTCCAAAGTCGCGATTTAGAGGCGTAGAGGGCCGCCAGAGGATGGAAAAGACGGCACAGACCCCTGGCTCTGAAAACTTTTCGAACATTTTCACAAATTCAGAGCTCTAAATACGGAACATTGTGAAACACTTAACCATACGTAGGCACTTAAGCAAAAAGTCTGATCGTATGTTCACAATGAAGTTAACTAAGATTAAAAGTCCCGTAAGGGTAGTGAATACGTTTTCTTCGTGAGGTGACTGTTCTTCTCCCCTGGATAGTGTTATCCGGCGCAGACCTACACATTGGATACTGGTTGTTTTGTTTTTTTCAACTAGCTATCTCCCGCCAGCGGAACAAGTTATACGATGGTCTCCTGCATGTGCGGGGGTGTGGTGCATGTAAGTGTGTGCAAGTATGGAATACGGATATAACAAAGAAAATGTAGGAAAGATGGTACATCGTCTTTAGCCCATTTGCTATGGTACTGCTCCGGCATTCACCTGGTGTTAATTGGAGAAACCACGGCGAACTACCGATCTGAGCAGCCGGCCGCTTGAATTCTCCTCCAGACAGTGACTGAACTTGACCTAACTGACAAGAGAGTGTCGAAAATCCAGCCGACGTGGGAATTTGAAAACTAGGTCCTTCCAGTTTTAAGCACTGCAGTGACATCAGTGGACGCCTAGTGGACTACCTAAACCGTTCTAAGAGTTTGCACATCTTGTACAGTAACTACATACGAGACTGCTCTATGAATGGCTTTAATGATTATTTTTCACTGTTCCTACCTCTCTTCATTTCCAATCACACCATATCATTCAGTTCTTCATGGCATCTTCTCTCCATCGTTACAAATTACTCCAACGCCGTTCAGCCCCACATCTCATCAGATCCTCTTCAACCCCTTGCGTAGTTCTAACATCTCCTCTTCCTCCCGCAGCTTGTACCGCAACATCCGCACGTGCTCCATCGCGTCTTCTTCCGCCATCCGAGCGCGCTTCCGGGCCCCTCCTCCCCCCCCGCCCGCCCGCCTCCCCCGCCCCGCCCCGCCCGCTCCGCCCCGCCCCCAGCCCGCCCGGCCGCCCCGGCCCGCCCCGGCCCGCCCCGGCCCGCCCCGGCCCGCCCCGGCCCGCCCCGGCCCGCCCCGGCCCGCCCCGCCCGCCCCGCCCCGGCCCGCCCCGGCCCGGCCGGCCCCCCGGCCCGCCCCGCCGCCCGGCCCCGCCCCGGCCGCGCGCCCGCCGGCCACGCCCCGCGCCCGGCCCGCAGGCCCGCCCGGCCGCCCGCGGCGCTGCGGCATAAAGCGCCCGGAAGGACGACGCCAGCGCCCGCGACAAAAGATGTTCGACACTAATGCCCTCTATATCGGCCGGAAATTGAGCCTCCGGCGGCGGACGCGGAGCGGAGCGGCAGAGCGAGATACGCGAGAGGGGAAGAGTGAGGGGAAAGGAGGGGAAAAGCGGGTCGTTCTTGCGCGGGGGAGCGGGATGCAGCACCGAAAGGCGCACTGTGGGTCGTAACGGTAGAAGCACGTCTGCGCTCCCCTGCTGCAATGGATTACTGGTTGCATTAATGTTGCCTCTGCAGCTTAGTGAACACATTCGAGTCGCCATGTCGAATTTTTAATGCTGGCTACGTAGCAGGAGAGAATTCAACCATTGCCTGGAGAATTCAAGCGACAAGGCAACACGATTCCTCGTTTTCCATCATTTCTTCCCGGCTACGTATCTGTGATACTTTTTTGTTCATTGATTGATTAATTGATTGATTCTTTCGTATTTCCGCGCGCGTCAACTGCTTTGGTCATTATTCCCGTTAGTGTAGTGCATGTTTTTCTTGGGAGATGGCGGTGGTCTTCCCCGGCTGGATGGCGAGATCCCGCGCCGACCTACCGTCGGCTAGTGGGGTTTCCCCAAATCAGGACTCTCCCACCAGTGGGGCACCGCCCCAGCTGGGACAAGCTCTAAGCTCCCGACCGGTCTCCCGGAATATGTGGTAGTGTGGTGCATGTTAGTGTAAGTGTGTGTGTAAGGGGGAGAGGATAGGACAAGGAAGAGGAAGGACAGATTGCGCGCGGTCCGTGACTCGTTTGTTAGGGTACTGCTCCGGCATTCGCCTGGTGTTGATCGGAGGAACCACGGATAACTACCGCATATCAGGGCAGCCGGCCACTAGGATTCTCCTTCAGACAGCGACTGAATTCGACCTCGCTGAAGTGTGCTGAAGCTAGTGTCGAAAATCCTGCGGCCGTCAGGACTCGAACCCAGCACCTCCCGGTCACAGGCGCTGCAGTGACATCAGTTGGTGCCCTGAGCTACCGCTCCCGGTTACTTTATTATTATTATTATTATTATTATTATTATTATTATTATTATTATTATTATTAGTGTTTCGAATTTTCGGTCTACCTGCCGCTGACCCATTTGGGACCAACGTATGGTGCAGTGCGGGAGGCAGCGGGCAGGGGCAGCGAGTGGGGGTTAAGCGGCGTTGTGGGCTGAGTTAGGGTTTCAAGTGCGCTCGTGGACGATCGAGAATGGACCCGTTCTTTGCTGCGCCGGAGGCAACGGCGTCTGGGGATTTGTGGTTGGGATACGTGGAGGAGAATGAGCCACTCGTACAGGATGATGGGCAGTAGAAAAGATACGGGACACCGACGGCAGCTATATTTAATGGCTATACAATAAAACGTAAGGATACTTGCCAGCTCAAGAAAAGTGGAATGTAAACATCCCTTAAAAATAAATTACTTTTTGTGCATCACGACTTAGAGAAGTTTGAAAATTCTAAGAAAAAATCAAAGGAAATCAATGAGAAAAAGTGTGTGAGGTTAAAAATAAATTACGGTCAGATAAAGACGGGCTTTATTATTCCAGATAATGTTGTACGTCATAGTCGCGAAATCTAAGATTGCGAATTGCTAGTCTTTCAAATTTAAGCTCCCATAAAATGAAGTCAACACTCATAAGATCCTTTTTGTCCCTACCCTCTCAATCTTATTTCTCCTTTCGTTAATGTACTAGTTTATACAATTGAAAAAAGAATCGTTCTGTATAATATAATTTTTTTTTCAAAGAGAACCCATTGTGTAAATCATTAATTATTTTTTAAGTTTAACGTTGCTACGCCTCAGCCAACAATAAATACGATCGTTATGAAAAAATACAAATTTATGAAGTAAGTGTAAATGATATTGGGTTAGAGAAATTTTTATCATGGCCACAAACTTTGTTTTTATGAGTGGACTTCTACTGCAAACTTTTCGTTTTACTGTTGACATAATACATTTCGGTTTCATTTTCGTTTTTCCCTTCATTTTACTATTTTTCTTATTTGTTTTCATTCAACTAGAACAAATACTACACTGCTTTAAAAACTCCGAAACAATGACGGGTAATGTTCGGGTAACCCTGTCATTTTTAAATTTTAATCGTATAATGTACTTAGCATACTTACTTTCCTAGTGCGAAATATTTTCGTGTTTCCACGTTAGATATCCCAATCAGTTATTGTTCGATAAAGCAGTAAACTTTTCCTATCATGTTTTGTCTCTCTGTAAATTTCAGTATTGGAGTTGTTTTCCATTATCTTCTAACACTCGCTGTAACGATAAACACAAACGTTTACTCTTTGGAGGGAAATCTGGACTGATTGATCGATGTTTCCGGGCACAACAACCGCTATGCTCATAGTGCCGTTAGTGTAGTGAGAGTCGTATCCCGGACAGTGGCGTGGTCCTCTCCATTGATGGTGAGATCCGGCGCTGACCTACACTTGGCTGGCGGGGGTCTCCTTATACAGGTATATTACTCCGCGAGGTATCGCCCCAGCTGGGACACGATTTACGGTCTCGTCTAGTCTACTGTCATAAATGGTTGTGTAGTGCATGTAAGTGTGTGTTTAAGAGGTATGATAAGTCAAGGAACGGAAAGGAAAGATCGCGCACCATCTGTGGCTCGTTTGTTAGGGTAGTACTTCAGTATTAGCTTGGTATTGATCGTAAAAAAAAACAGGTTAGGTTGGTTGGTTGGTTGGTTAGTGATTCCGGGCGCGTCAAGAGCTTAGGTCATTAGTCCTGTAAGTGTAGTGTACATTTTTCCCCTCGGAAGATGTCGGTGATCTTCCCCCGCTAGATGGCGAGATTCGGTGCCGACCTACCGTCAGCTAGCAGGGTTTCCCCCTAATCAGAACTCTCCCACCAGCGGGGCACTGCCCCAGCCGGGACAAGCTCTAAGCTCCCGACCGGTCTCCCGGAATATGTGGTAGTGAAGTGCATGTTAGTGTAAGTGTGTGTAAGGAGACAGGATTGGACGAGGAGAAGGTAGGAAAGATCGCACGCAATCCGTGGCCCGTTTGATAGGGTAGTGCTCCGGCATTCGGCTGGTGTTGATCGGAGAAACCACGGAAAACTACCAATCAGAGCAGCCGGCCGCTAGAATTCTCCTCCAGACAGCGACTGAATTCGACCTAGCTGAAAAGCTAGTGTCGAAAATCCTGCCATGAACCTAGGACCTCCCGGTCAGAGGCGTTGCAATGACATCGGTTGATGCACTAAGCACACGCTCCAGGTACACAATGTATTCATGTCTATAATTTTTCTTAATCAATGTTAACGTATTTCGTTGTACCATCACTGTATCGTACTCAGATGCTGAGGACCTTCGGGTCAAGCAGAAATAAATGAAAAGAAAGAAAGAAATGTTGCCGTTAAAACACGTCGAATGGTGGTGACCGAAGGAAGGACAACATGGCGCGGGGCGGTAAGGCGCGGGTGAGTTGGTGGGGCCTCGGCGAGCCGCGTTGCGGGTGCCACGCCCCTCGCACTCCCCGGCTTGTGTACACTCGGGGAGCAGGTAATCCGCTGCGCCAACGCGTGGAGCACGAAGTCGCCCGCGCGCCCCCTCGCCTCACCCCACCCCACCCCACACGCCCACTCAACTCGGTTCTCGGCTTCACTACGGACTCTTTTCTTCCCTTTTGTCGTCGTGTCAACCTGTTCTTTTCTGTGCCTTGCGGCTCTTGCTTTCTTCTCTGAAGTTTCTTTCTCTTCTCCTCGCTTCTCTCCTTTCTCCTTTCTTCCCTCTCTTTCGTCTCTTCGTTATAATCTGTCTTTCCTCTCTCTTTGCATCTTTCTCATTTTCTCTCTCGTGTTCTTCTTCCTTTGTATTGCTCATTCCTCTCTCTTCCTCGTGTTCTCTCTTTTTCTTTTCTCTCTCCTTTTCCTTTTCGTTCCTCTTTTCTTTCTTCTCTCTCTCGTTTCTCTTTTCTGTCTCTCTGTTTCCCCTTTTTTTTCTCCTTGCTTGCTTCTCCATTTCTTCTCGATCAATTTTCTCTCTCACTTCTTCTATTTATTTATTTTCATATTTCAAATTCTCTTCGTAAGTCTTGCTTTCCACTTCTCCTTTCAACTATCCCTTTCAATTCTCATCCTTTGGATCCTCCCGGCCGACTCTCCCTTTCAACCACCTCTATGGATTTACCCTTTGAAATCTGCATTAAAAGTCACCTTTTTGACTCTATGTTTTGACTATATTTATAGATTCTTCTTTATAAATCTCTCTCCCTCTTTCACCACTTTCATTCACATTTATGTTTCTGCTCTCTTATTAATTTCCCGTTCTGTCTCATTGCCATTCCATTCTTCGATTTCTTCCTCCCATTTCCCCTTTCTTTCTTCCGTTCATTTCATCCATTTCCGTTCCCTCGGTCGACAAAGAGAATGCCTGTAACTTGGGAAGCCAGCATTCAAAAATTTAAAACGTGGGTGGCAAGATTGAGACAAGTTACTATTGGATTTTTTTGATTTTCATTCAGTGGAATTTAAAAAAATAAAAAATGTCAATATTTTAAGCATCTTATTAATTCAAAATAGAGATACGTTTGACGTATAGATGATTTGACGATTTTATTTTCATCAACCTTAATGATTTGGTAAAAATAGTAAAAATGTATTTTTCTATTGCCGGTAAAATTAAAACGTATAAGTTTTTAACAACTAATTAACCTCGTAAATGTTACCTCCTCGCCTAAAAATGTCAATTCCTCGTCCTAAATGGACATTTTTGAAATTCTCTCTTTCGTTTCTGCAAAATTTAAAAAATTACTACTCAACCGATGATTTTTAAATAGGGAACAATATTATTTTAATTCACTTCTCTCCCTTCCCAATCAACTGCCGATCGAAAACTGCCAATTGCGTGCTGCCGAGTCTATCGCTTGGTGCCTCTTTACTGCCTGTTCGCCAGGTAATTGAGATTTGTTCCGTCAGATGGGAGTTTGTGATCGGACTTTGCGAGGGCGACGATTTGACGGTGACTCCAATACCTCATGAAAGCAACACAAAGCTGAATACATTACACGACTCAGCACGTGGACAGAGAGTTGATCAAACTGTGACAACATTCTGTTGGAAGTGACGTTGGTCGTAGCAATTGCAAACCGTCTAGCAATAGTTTACTATGGTACTGTTAGCTAAGTAAAAAGAGAATTTTTTCGGCCACATCTAAACCAAAAAGAAAGGTGATACACGCTAATAAATAGAAAAAATCACTTCTTTACTTATTTCTGTTAATGCTCTTCTGTCACTTTGAAAAGTGCTAGGATTTAATTGGTGAATAGCAATATCTATATTATCGCAACATTTTGTGATAATTTCCAATTGCGTCACCGATTATCCTAACATCAATGCTTCTGATAACATAAAGTTTTACAATTTATAAAAATGTAAGAATGTGTGTTAATTTATTTTAATTTTTTTCTTTTCCAATGAGTTTACTACATTACCATACTGTCGTTTTCATTTACAACTGATTTTCAGAGGTCATATGGTAGTTCCGTGCCCATATTGCAATATATTAGTACTAAATGAATGGTTATTACTCTGCAAATTGAAAGCAATGAATGCCTGCATGTTTGAATCAGTCAAGTTATTATTTTAAGGCACAAACATTGCTACAAACAACGAAATAATAATGTTAAATGCAATAAAAGGGAAAGGGACGGCTTCAATGACTACACTTATGCAAAACATGAATGACCTCTTTAATTTCAGTGACAGGATATTAATTTATTAACGAACAACCCAACGCCTTAGCAACTATGCAGAATATGTATTTTTATAAAGCATTTGTATGGCTATTTTGATATTTTCATACTAACGTAGTGTTAATATTGTATTACATGTTTGACAACTAAGCTAGTTTTAAGAGACTACACGTTTGATTGGCGTAGAAGTAAACGACGTTAATGCTATAAAAAGTGCATGCATATGCCTCATTGTCTTTGCAAATTTCTACGTGTTTATGTTCATTGCATTTCCAGAATGAGGAAAGAGTTTAGTACTCAATATTGCCTATAGCACCCGCGTTATACGGTAACCTTTACACTAGTGGTGCTACATCACATACTTTCTCGCTTTATTAAAAACATTTACCTAATATTGAAATATTACAATGTCTACGCTACTGCCACCTCAGCTATTACTTGAAAACGTCCAATTCAACCAATGGAAATAACGCGTCTGTGATACACATCTGCATTCATTTCGATTGTCAGGAGCAGCAATTATTTCTTGTACAAATGAAACAAATAGGAATTTAGATGTTACAGTAATTTCAGCACATTATAAAGAAAAGTAGGAATAATATCACGCAAGTTTGCCTTGATTACACGGCATTGTTGCCTGCGCGTCGTTGTCAAAACAAAAATGAGTGATTCGTTTGGCGTGTATGCTTAGCGAATATTTTCTTATCAATTCTTGGCAATAACGCTTATTTCTATCTATATTCAGAAATCAACTCGTTTAGGGGTTAGTCATAGAAAGTCACACCTAGTTTTACCTGTTAATTAAAAAAATATCTAAACACTTAAAAGAAAGTGATAAAATTTTCAAACATGTACATGCATCAAATATGCATTTTGCTTGCTTGCTAAGCAAGACATAGTATCGAAGTTTTGAAGCTCTACAAAGCTTAAATAAAAATATGCATCTGGATGAAAATGTCGTCTGTACTCATAACATATTAAACTGCAGCGTCCCAGGTAGTATGACATCGTCGCATATCTTAAACACTATCTCAAATACTTACAAACGAATTAAATTGCCAATATGAGTGATAGTTTCCGTGCTGATAAGCCGTGGTCCAGTTGGCATTGGAAGATCTTTTTTGTGATGAACACACTTCATCAAGAAAAAAAAATGTTTTCATAATTGCAGTTATAAGAAGATGCTCAAAAAATTTTTATTTTTTTCAATTTTCGAAGTATCAGGAATTTTAAAGGAACTGCGACCTGCACTATCATCTTAAGTGTCCTTTACGTAATACGAGATCATATTAAAACAAAAAAAACATTGGTGTCATTTTTAAGAAAAAATGTTTAAAAAATTAAAATTGTCTATATTACACACAAGAGTACGCAACAATTACTCTAATTTTCGAAAAACTGTATATGACCTTTTTTTAAAAATCTGTATTTGTAGAAAAGATTTCATTAAGAAAATTTTCTATCTTCAGTATTTTAGTTCTAGAAAGACGCCGAAATAATGTAACATTTGCAATGGGATACTCAAGAATTTCAAGGAAAAAGACTTGCTTTTGGAACGTACACTCTTTATCATTATTCACGCTAGCCGACAACAAAAGTTATTAAATAGATTTGGACCCATTATATTGAAAAGTTTGGAAAGATTCCAGGGGTTTCATGTAAAATGCCCTATATATATATATATATATATATATATATATATATATATATATATATATATATATATATATATAGAGAGAGAGAGAGAGAGAGAGAGAGAGAGAGGAGAATCGAAATTCAGGGGACGGCGTCATCAGTCTGATAGATTCGGAAATATCAATTCACACTGTCGTTTTGACGTCACTCAAATTTTCTATATTAAAACGTAGATTCTTAATACACGTGGTAGAGGAAATAATTTTCTGTTTTTAGGGACAAGATTTATATAATTTTTAACCACGTCCGGAAATAAGTATTTCTGTTAAAAATTTGCTATATTTACTCGCATTACAATACTCTCTCAATACTGCGTAAGTAGTACCAAGGAAGTAAAAGAAAAATAGAATGCGGTTGGTGCATAATTATTACATTAAAACCTTTTCCATACGTAATCAATTCTTAAAAATTATTAGGATATGACATGCTACGAATTAGCATCACAATGATTGAAAGTTTAATAACGTAGTGAAAAACACAAAAGCCAGAAATATTTATAAAAGTTTCAAATGTACTAAATTTATTGGAAATTTGAAGTCATATCTGTAATAAAAATATATATTTTTTATCTGTTTATTAATGTCTTTTTAGTAGTGAATACTATATTATAAGAGTTTCACAGCGTCATTCAACAGCATAGTAGTATTTCTAGAGAGTCACAGTTGTTCACACCGCTGTGTCAAAAATCACCAAATCATAGCTCAGCCGCATGTCCCATCGACAAAACGTCTGCGCCATTCGACGTCTTATCGACTTCCTGTCGGCGCGCTGCAGGGGCTTGACCAGCGGCGTGGGGCGCCGACAGGACCTTGTCAAATTCTTGTCGCACCGCTCCTTCATCCAGAGCCAAGACAACGACCGCCCCAGCCCCGCCCCCTCTCTGTCTCCGTGGGCCCTCTACAATGCGAAAGGGCGTCCGCGTGCCGCCGCAACGTTCGTTTGAACCCCGCCGCGGGGCCATGGCCGCGTCCTGTCAACTTCCTGTCCTCTTCCTGTCGCCGCGTCCTGCCGCGCCCCGTCAGTCGGCAGGCACGCGCGGCACGAGCGAGGACGCGGGGGGTGTAGGTGGGGGCGGGTGGGAGTGGGCGGGGCGGGGCGGGCTTTGCGCGTCAAACGGCGGCGGGAATCCGCCGCCAGCGCTCCCGCTCGGCATGCCGGGTCACGCGCCGCCCCCGCGCCGCAGGCCCGCATCACACACTGGGTCGAATTGCACTGCTGCGCGCTTGGGGCAAACACAGGAATCAATTTGTTAAATCCATAATCTCAAAAAACGTCGCAGTTCTGGAATTAAAATCACCGAGTTGGCTCAAAAATCAAGTGATATCACCTCTGACCGGCAGGTAGTAGGAATCTAGTCCCGACGATGCGATACGATTGATTGATTTTTTCGTGTTTTCGGGCCGTCAACTGCTTTGGTCATTAGTCCCGTTAGTGTAGTACATGTTCTTTTCTCTGGAGATGACGGTGATCTTCCCCTACTGTATGGCAGGATCCGCCGCCGACTTACCGTCGACTAGCGGTTCTTTTCCCAACCAGGTGTATCCCATCAGTGGGGCACCACCCCAACCGAGACAAGTTCTAAATCCCCAAACTGTCTCCCGGCATGTGGGGTAGTGTAGTGCATGTTAGTGTGTGTGTGTGTGTGTGTGTTTGTGTGTTTGTGTGTAAGGGGTGAGTATAGGACAAGGAAGAAGAAGGAAAGATCGCGCGCGGTCCGTGGCCCGTTTGTTAGAGTACTGCTCCGGCATTCGCCTGGTGTTGATCGGAGAAGCGACGGAAAACTACCGACCAGACCAGCCGGCCCATTGAATTCTCCTCCAGACAGCGACTGAATTTGTCCAAGCTGGTAAGCTGGAGTCGACAATGCTGCCGCTGTCGGGACTCGAACCTAGGACCTCCAAGTCACAGGCACTGCAGTGACATCAGTTGATGCACTGAGACACCGCTCCCGGTTTAAAGAGGAGTAAAGTCACTTTCATTGCAACATCGTTTTCTTTTTGTTTTCTAAATGAGCATGTCTGCATAAGAATGTCGTGCGCGTACTCTGCGCGCGTGCTGTGCGTGCATGCTGTGCGTGCCAGCTGTGCATGCGCGCTGTGCGTGCGTGCGTGCTGTGCGTGTCTTCTGTGCGTACGTGTGTTCTGTGCGTACGTGTGGTCTGTGCATACGTGTGTTCTGTGCGTACGTGTGTTATGTGCGTGCGTGTGTTATGTGCGTGTGTGCTGAGAGTGCTGTGCGTACGTGCTGTGCGTACGTGCTGTGCGTGTGTGCTGTGCGTGCTGTGCGTGCATGCTGTGCTTGCGTGCTGTGCGTTCCAGGGCTGGGGTTTCGGCCCACTGTGCACGGTCCGTCTGCGCCGCGCCGGCCGGCGTCACGCGCGCACGCGCGGCCGGCCGCGAGTGACAATGGACTCGGGCTGCACTCCGCCTGGAATCCGAGCCGCCTCCGTCCCCCCCCCACGGCCCCGCCCCCTCACCCTGGCCTCTCGGCCCCCTGCAGTGGCCCAGCGAGCCTCACCTTGCGTGGGCGGGCTCTACTTCGCCTTACTGCGAACCGCCTCCATTCAGCTCATAGAGAGCAATGCCGCTGCCCCCGCAGCGACTCGAATCCGGCGGTCCTGCGGTTAAAGTCCAGATAGAGTCGGATTTCAGAGACGAGGTACTACTCGCGCAACTTTTTTAGAACGATGGATGGAAGAAATGCGGACGGAGTGGGGATATGAGTTCCAAAGCCAACCACTACTTGAGTATTTACAGTAATACCAACCTCTGGAAAATCATATTCAAACCTGATACGTGTGTGACCAGGTCATCGCTCTGAGTACGCAACATTGTGGACACTAGATAGAAGTTTTAGGTGCGTCCCTTGAAGTACCTGGATCTACCTCAGCCATTTCTTTAGTTAATGGTAATGAAGCTGAACATAAGTTCTCGACTATAAAAGCTACTAGCTTTGGATAGCTAATGTTTCGCAACAACGAAGTTTTAATGCTTGGAATGTTGTCATTAGTGCTCGCTGCGAGCTTTTGCCTTCAACTGTTTATTGCTCAAGGGAGGTGGAAGCACGGTCATCGTTCAAGAAAAGTTACGCGAGTAGTACGTACGTAAACTGACTCTCTGCTAGACTTTCACGCCCTTTCCCTTTCTGAAATACCTGTGGCATCACTCAACATCTGCACTATATTTCCATCGGGCAAATTTAATGTAATGAGCTGGCGAAAGTACTGAACCACTCGTTAAACGATGTCACGCGCTTGTCCTCTCAACGACCAAACCGACACACTCGCCGATGATGAGATTTTGTCATTATAAAAAGCGCAATCACGCACAAAATTTGGCAATGACTACACTTACTAGGTATAACACACTCACAAGCTACGGTAACAGCAATTACAGTATTGTGATAAGCTACCCTCGGAGCTGACTGGCTTCAGCGTATTCCTAAGGTGACTCGTCACTTTGAGTACTGCGATTGATTAGGTGACTTACGGAAAGTTGAGGAGGAGGGGGAGGGTGGCTTACTCAGAAGGCGTTTTCCAGTAACAATGCACCATTTATTAATCATTAAAGGAGAGACGGGGAAAGATGGATTGAAGGGAGATGTTTGGGGGTCGAGATTACTGATGACGGACTCTTACCCCATCTCCCCGTGGACCAGGCGTTACGGCGGGGGCGGTAACAGCAGCGGCAGCACCCTGGGAGTATGTCGTCATCATCCTGGGAGAGAGTCGTCCGGAGTCGGAATCGGCAGTCGGAGAAGCAAGCCCGTTCTTCCGCACGTCACTGCTCGTCACTGCCCGTCACTGCTCGTCACTCTGCTTGCCACTCTCCGTCAGTGCTAGTCACTCTCCGCCACTCTCTGCTCCTCTCTGCCACTGCCGGGCCCGTTTATATTGGGCCGACTTGCATTCGGCAGCGTTTCTTGGAGGCCGCTGCCGGAATGTTTTGCGACGCTGCATGCCGCTTGCCTTGCGCGTTTTCCTGGCGCGGGGTGATGTGGTAATGGCGGTTCGCCACAGTATAAAACACATAGTCACACACTAACGGGACTAATGACCAAAGCAGTTGACGCACCTGGAAACACGAAAAAATCAATTAAATAATCACATAGTCACGTCTCACTAGCCACGGTAAAACTGGGACTAGGGACCGAAATCATTCTTTATGACATCGCTTATTCTCTGTTGGTCGTTTGGACAACCTCTACTGTATACAAATGTAAGCTCTCTTTCGTCTGATCTTTCTCAATCATCGGTTTGTTATCGCCAAACTCGCAGTGTTGAATTGCGCCCGCGATCCACGAGAGAAAGTCAGAAAACTTTGTTGTGACAAAGAGCGCAAGCAAGCGGAAAAATATTTGTAGTTTTCGAGGGGGAGGCCACGTTCGGGTATGCGTAGTGGAAGGTTTTTTTCACTGGTGGAGCTATAGGTCGAATTCAGCTGTTGTTTCGAGAAATACCGGGAGCGGAAGCTCAGTGCATCAACTGATGTCACTGCACCGCCTCTGACCGGGAGGTCCTAGGTTCGAGTCCTGACGGCGGCAGGATTTTAGACACTAGCTTTTCAGCTAGATCGAATTCAGTCGCTGTCTGGAGGAGAATTCTAGCGGCCGGCTGCTCTGATTTGTAGTTTTCCGTGGTTTCTCCGATCAACACCAGGTGAATGCCGGAGCAGTACCCTACCAAACGGGTCACGGACCGCGCGCGATCTGTCCTTCCCATTCCTTGTCTTATCCTCTCCCATGACGTACACACTTACACTAACATTGCACTTCACTACCACGTATCCCGGGAGACCGGTCAGGAGCTTAGAGCTTGTCCCGACTGGGGCGGTGCCCCGTTGGTGGGAGAGTCCTGGTTAGGGGGAAACCCCACTAGCCGACGGTAGGTCGGTGCCGGATCTCGCCATCCAGCGCGGGAAGATCACCGCCATCTTACCAGAAAGAACATGCACTACACTAACGGGACTAATGACCAGAGCAGTTGACGCGCCCGTAAACATGAATATATCAATCAAAAAATTTCGAGAAATCTTGCGGACGCCTGCTCTGATCCGTAGTTTCTTGTGGTTTCTCCGATCAGTATTAGAGAAGTGCGGCAACCAACAGGCCACGGTCTGCACGTGATCTTTCCTTACTTTTCCTTGTTCTCTCTCCATACACTTGCACTCTTGAATGAACCACATTACCACACATGTTGGGAGATCAGAGCTTGTTTTGACTGGAGCGGTGCCCCGCTAAAGGGAGAAACTGGAGAGTGAAATCTTCCGACGGTTGTCACCATCAAGTGGGAAAGTACGCTTCACCTCTCGATACATTTACAAACACTAACGTCATGAATGACCATAGCAGTTGAAGTGTCTGGAACCACCAATTTGTCAATCCGTTTTGTGTCCGATTGTCCCATCTTAGAGGAAATTTAGATATTTTGTTCGAAGTCCGGTTTCCTCTTTGTTGCCTCCAATTGATCACCAGCCTGAATGAAATTGTTGTAAAAGCAGATCCATGCACATGTACTTATGTCGTTTTCATTTCCAAAGATGTTATTTTTCAACATGACAGTTCTTTTCGGACAGGTGTCTCCTAAAAACCTATCTGTGTTTCGTTCATTATGGCGTAAGGCCAGTCATTGTATTGTGATAAATGCACACTATGTATACGTCCTTCATTTTTTCCCTATTACACACTCCTAACACACATTTTCCATCCTATCACACATTCACATCGTACTCGTGTCTCACTCGCCCCTCCCTATCACCATTTTTTGTTTCTTCCTTGATTAATTCCTCTACTCATACCATCTCCATTGAATGTTCTGGGTTCAATCTCATTCATTGCTCGTTGTACCATTCTGCTCAATGAGGCACGTGCTGGTTGCGTGCTTCAGAGCGTCCTCTGACGATTTGATTCAGTATGTGCGCGTCCATTGAAACCTTTAGTCTCTGCCTCCTCACGTGCTGGTATCACATCCACACACGTGGGCCAAAATCGCTCACGTGTCCTCGAGAACACTGCGCGCCCAATCTTCCATCACACCCCATTGTTGCCAACTGCCATCTCACGCCGCTTGCATTCATACGTATTTCTATAAACGAGAACACTTTCATACTTGCGTTACTATCTTCGTTGCTTTTCAATCCTTACATCAACTTGAAATTCCGACACGTCTCCTCTTCACTTTTTCTCTTATTCTCTCTTTCCTTTGGTCACTTTTCCTCCCTCCTGACTACGGGCAATGCTATCTGCCTGTCTCCCTTCCTCTTCTCTCAACTTATATATATTTTTCTTCCCCCAATCACAACTCTTATTCTTATTCTCTTTTATTTTTCTGGCATTTAAATAATTATTCTTCATATATATTTTCGTATACCTGCCGACTTCCTTTTATCTCTTGAGATGTTACTTCTGGTGTTTTTCCTTTATATTATTGTCCTTTATTTTTGTGTTGTGCGACATTTATATCTCGATATCTTCACGTACAATTTACTGGATACAAAATTATTTAGAAAAACGTTCGAACGAAGAAATTTACACTAAATAAGAATGGCATAACGCCCAAGCTTCTGTAGGAAATAGAATATACGTGTAATGCGTCAATAATTTACTACAGATTGAAGCAAAATAGTAACAATCTTTGTTCTATCGTTATTTTTAACTAGAAAAGAAAATTCAATGTAACAAAATAACGAAAAAATATGGAAACAATTCATCACACGAAGCAATTGATTTTAAAATCTGTTCGAAAAGAAACGTGTCAATTCTTTCCAGAAATAAACATATGGTTTCAATTTTTTTTATTCTTTGTACGTGCATTATTCCTACTTCCATAATTTTTAACTTCAGAAATTTGCCTTGAATCTAAAAGTAATTTTTTCCCTGTTGTCTATCAAGTCAGAATCTACTTCAATATTTGTCTTTTATGTTTTATCTGTTTTTCAATGGATCCATTCTACAAAATTCTGAGACAACGTTCGTTGTTTTCCCAAGTAGATTTTTGTGGTCTCAGATTCTTACTCATATCGTCCCTTTTTCATCGACATTATCGTATTCACTCGTTCAGTCCCCTCATGCTTTCCTTCTTATCCTTTCTGCCTTTTCCCACCATTGTTCTCCCTAATTTGTGTTGCCCATATTCTTGATTCCCCAATTTTCTCCTCCTTTCAACTTCTCCTCCCCGTTTAACCCTCCCTCCGTTTCCTTTCCATGCATCCACTCTGCCCGTCCATTCTTCCATTCCTTGGCTCGCCCACACGCAGCACCGCCGCCGGGCGCGGGCTTCTCTCCACCGAAAGCTGATCCACCCTCGCGCGGACGCCGCACCACGAAGAGGCGCGTTATCCCGTGATAAGTGGGCGGGATGACGGCGGGGGTGGGCAGGGTACCGATGGGGGCTGTGAAAGCGATTAGGGTGGCGGGGCGTGGGAAGGCGGCGACGGGCGAGGGGAGGGGAGGTGAAGGCGGGACGAGGGTGGGGCGAGGCGGGGCGAGGCGGGGGAGGGCGTGGGGCGAGGGCGGGGCGAGGCGGGCGAGGGCGTGGGCGAGGGCGTGGGCGAGGGCGGGGCGAGGGCTGGGGCGAGGGCGTGGGCGAGGGCGGGAGGCGGGCGGCGAGGGCGGGCGGCGAGGGCAGGGGGCGGGCGGCGCGGAGGCGGGTGGGCGAGGGCGGGGCGAGGGCGGGGCGAGGGCGTGGGGCGAGGGCGTGGGGCGAGGGCGTGGGCGAGGGCGTGGGCGAGGGCGTGGGGCGAGGGCGTGGGGCGAGATCGTGGGGCGAGGGCGTGGGGCGAGGGCGTGGGGCGAGGGCGTGGGGCGAGGGCGTGGGGCGAGGGCGTGGGGCGAGGGCGGGGCGAGGGGCGGGGTGCGAGGGCGTGGGGCGAGGGCGTGGGCGAGGGCGGGGCGAGGGCGGGGGCGAGGGCGTGGGCGAGGGCGTGGGGCGGGGGCGTGGGCGAGGCGTGGGGCGAGGGCGGGGGCGAGGGCGGGGGCGAGGGCGTGGGGCGAGGCGGGCGAGGGCGGGGGAGGGCGTGGGGGGAGGCGTGGGGCGAGGGGCGTGGGGCGAGGCGTGGGGCGAGGGCGTGGGCGAGGCGGGGAGGCGTGGGGGCGAGGGGCGTGGGGGGCGGCGAGGGCGTGGGAGGCGGGGCGAGGGGGGGGCGGGGCGGGGGGCGAGGGCGGGGGCGAGGGCGGGGGCGAGCGTGGGCGAGGGGGCGAGGGGGGCGGCGACGAGGGCGAGGCGAGGGCGGGGCGAGGGCGGAGCGAGGGCGGGGCGCGGGCGGGACAAGCGGTGTGGGTGGGCTCGTGCGTGCCTGTGGCGAGAGTTATTCGGCGCGAGTGCGCTGTCTCCCGCTCGGCTGGTGCGTGGGCGGAGTGGAGGGCGCGTGACGTGCGCGGCTTGTAGAAGCGATGCCGCATGGTCGTCAGCGCCTCGATGCTGTTGGGCCCCACAGCTAGCCACAGAAATCAGAAAAGGAATCACCATTTTCAAATATATCAAATGTCGTTCCGTGTAAGCAGAAAATAATTTCAGTAAATAATCATGCACATCAGGCCAGAATTTCATATTTTGACTAAAAATACCAATATTTTATTATCTTAATCCGCTATTTTATATACCTGATGTGACAACTATTTATTCTTCTACTCACTGCGTCACTGCTTACAATACATCTGACATCATTTAAGCAAACAATCTTCAGTATTCGCGCGTGACTTTTCAGAACAACTTAGTTTTGCTGCTCCATGACTCCTTTTTCCACACATTTCATTGTATCGTTTTACTAATACAGATGACTAGATTATATTTTGTAATAAAACTGACACTGATGAAAATAAGATTGACAAATTCCCGTTTTGTTTGTTTTTAGAAAGGTTCTAAATGGGAAATTCGAATGAGGAAATTTATATTTCAAAACAGCAACTTTTAGATATGGAAATTGAGCTGTAGATTTTCTTTCTTGAAATAACAATACCCTGCTAGTCTAACTGACATTCAAGGAAACATTTAAGTGGTCAATAAAGGTTCTCTTATCCATGGATTTGATCTGATGGTTTCAACAGAAAGTGCCCGTTAATTACCGGTCGCTTAACCAAGGTTACGAGGTTCTTGTAAGCGTAAACCCAATGTAACGCTTATTGCTGTGAAGTGAAATACGTTTCCTTTAAAATTTTTAATTATTATTAAGATTAAAAATAGTACAATATACACAGTGTTTAAGATCGTTTACTTCTGCTCGGCCAATATTAAAACATACTATTGACTTGTCACTGATTCTCTAAGACGACAAATTCACTATTCCTCCATGCCAAATCAAAGAAGCAAACCAGTCTCCATGAAGTTCATATCCTGAAGAAAATTTTACACTAGGGCCGTCTGGCGAAGGATTAACCAAATAAACTTTAGATGGGACTCGCACACGCGTTTTGGGGGAAGGGATACCGAGGTACCACAAATAGGAACGCTGTAAAATGTGAGAAAAAATAGGTTAGTGTTTCATTAAGAGATTTTGGATTTCATTAAGAAAAAGCAAGCAATTCCCCATAGATATAAGATTCCGGAGGTAATAGTTGGACGTAATCTGACAATGAGCCAATGATATTAAATCGACAGCATCGTTATCCAGTTTTCCTCTTGATGTAATTCAGATTAAAATCTTAAGCTTAAAGTCACTACTTAATAAGAGAGAATCTGCAAAAATGCGACCGACCGCTCGCTGCTTAGCCAGATTGATACTAAAAAAATTAAATATTTACATATGAATGGCCTCCACCATCGCCTCGGCCATCGCCGCCATCACCCCGCTATCGCCCCCGCCATCGCCCCCGCCATCGCCCCCGCCATCGCCCCCGCCATCGCCCCCGCCATCGCCCCCGCCATCGCCCCCGCCATCGCCCCCGCCATCACCCCCGCCATCCGCCCCATCGCCCCGCCCGCCCCCGCCATCGCCCCCGCCATCGCCCCCGCCATCGCCCCCGCCATCGCCCCCGCCACCCCCCCCATTCCCCCAGCCATCGCCCCACCATCGCCAACGCCGCCGGCTCCGCCATCGTCCTCGCCATCACCCCCACCATCGCCTCCGCTGTCACTCCAGCTACTGCCCCTTCTCACGCCGCCGCCACCATCCCCGCCACCGCCTCCGCCGCCGCCCGCGAGAGCGTCGCCGCGCGCGGGGCGAAATAAAAGGCGCTGACAGCGATGGGCGGCGGACAAAGTGCAGCGAGTCAGGGCGAAGGGCGCGACAGGACACGTGTGAACGTGACAGCGGCTGTCGACCCACGTGTCAAGCGTCCCTCAACCTCAGCCCTTGGCGACAGCTCGCCCCTGCCCTTTTCTCCGCCCCCCCCCACCGACACCTCCCTCCATCAGCCGCCGGCCTTCTTTTTTTCTTTTTCCTCTCCGCCGGAAGCTCTCCCTTCGAAGCTGCCTTAACTCGGTAAAGGACAAAGAATTTTCACCTCTTTTTTCCATTTTCGCGAGCTCCCCCGCGTGGAAATGACAAGTCAGAAAGCAACCAATGGTTTGGAAAAGTTGAAGTATTGAGGAGGGAGACAGAGTAGGCTGCTGGTCGTGGCGGGCAGACGCCAAAGGAAGACACGAAGCGGGAAGAAGCAGAAAAAGAAGTAAAATATCAGAGTTGGCGTTCGGCGTACGCTTGTTGAAAGTTTGGCAAAGGCGAAACACACCTTGGGAACTTTTGAATGTCGTAATGTTGTCACTTGGGGATTTCCATGGAAAGTTGAACCGCGCTGGCGAAAGCAAACTCGCGCCTCAAACGCCTGCTGGCGGCGGAGATGCAACCCGCCGCGCGGGCCTTTGTTCTCGGGCAGCGCGCGGCTTTGAGCAGCCGCCGGAGCGCCATGGGTGAGTGGGCGGGTGAAGCGTCTGACGGCCCGCGCCTCGCACAGCTGCTCGCCCTCCTCTCGCCCGCCAGCTCACCTTCTCGCTGGCTCGCCTCGCGCTCCCGCCTCAGGCGCTTTTCAATCTCGCCCCCCCCCCGGCCGCCCCTGAAATTTCACTTTCTGGACGTCATCCCGCGAGGTGTTGTCATGTCCCCGATTGTTCGACTCCACGTTGGCCTTTCCCTCCTAATTCATCTCTCTCCGTCTCCCATATCCAGTTCACTTCTCTATTCAACCGTTTCTTTGTCTTGATTGATTGATTTTTTCGTGTTTCCGGGCGCGTCAACTGCTCTGATCACTAGTCCCATTAGTGTAGTGCATGTTTTGTCTCCGGAGACGGCGGTAATCTTCCCCGCTGGATGGCGAGATCCGGCGCCGACCTACCGTCAGCTAGCGGGGTTTCCCCCTAATCAGAACTCTCCCACCAGCGGGGCACCGCCCCAGGCAGGACAAGGTCTAAGCTCCCGACCTGTCTCCCGGAATATGTAGGATTGGACAAGGAAGAGGAAGGGCGGATCGCGCGCGGTCCGTTGCGCGTTTGTTAGGGTGCTGGTCCGGCATTCGCCTGATGATGATCGGATAAACCACGAAAAACTACCGATCACAGCAGCCGGCCACTAGAATTCTCCTCCCGACAGCGACTGAATTCGACCTAGCTGAAAAGCTAGCTCACTGCAGCTAGGCACAGTAACGCTTCCCGGCAAGAGACGCTGCAGTGACATCAGTTGATGCACTGAGCTACCACTCCAGGTTCGTTCGTCTTGGGTCTCAGTATCTCCACCTTCTCATCTCCTAACACATCCATCTCCCACCACGTTTTTCCTGCTCGTCATCAGTCCTTCTACTTCCTCAACCAAGAGCGGCGGCTCAGGGCATCAACTGATGTCATTGCAGTGCCTCGGACCAGGAGGTCCTAGGCTCGAGTCCACATCTCTCGATACCACCTCTTTCCATCTCCCCTTCTCTATCTTCAGCCTCAGCATCTCACCTCCTCGTCTCCTAACACAACCATCTCCCACGTTTACACCTTTCTTCCTCTTCGTCAGTCCTTCTCTCTATTACTCCAACCGTGAGCGGTGGCTTAAGGCATCAACTAATGGCACTGCAGTGCCTCTGGCCGGGAGGTCCTTGGTTCGAGTTCCGACGATGGTCGAGTTCCACGTTCTCCATCTTCCCACCTCTCATTTCTCCCGCCTCTCCATCTCTCCGCCTATCGATCATCCAGATTCTGTATTTCTCTCCCTCTGTACCTTTTCTTCTTTCCATCTCTTCTCATAACCGAGTAATAGATGGTTTAAACTTTCATTGAATGTTTTCGCTCACGAATACTGGACATAATTATTGCTAAAACACGTACAATTGAAAATATTCAGATATGATGAATATTGATAAGGTCTTATAAAGTTCAGTATATAATTTTACTCTTAAAAAAGCGGTTATTTTAGATGGAATTGAAAAATGTCCCATATATCCTAGTTGTTGCCAAATGCCTACACCTTACACAATGCAAATGGCAACCAATGTATTTTCAAGCAGCGAAGGTTTTCATAGTTCATTTTATTGTGTGATAAATTACTTTCTCTTACATTTTGTGTATGAAATTTTGCTATGTGGGTTCTTGACATCGAAAGGTCTATTGCCAGGGTCTGCTCGTCCGTCAAGCACTTGTCAACGTTCAGACCTTCAGGCGTTCAGCGTGTCAACGACCTTCAGACGTGTCAACGTTCAGGCTTTAACCGTTCAGATGATTTTTCAAAAATTGATATTCCCAATCTATGTGAACGATATACAGAAAGTCACGTCCGTCTGCCTGTCTCTAAATAAAAACACGTCCTTTTTTTGAAGAACCTGTCAGTTTGAAACGGATGTTTTGATTTTGTGGGGAACATTACATGATTCCACAACAAAATTTTGTAAATTGTCTAAAAGTGGCTCAAAATTATTTGATTAACTTTGTTCTTTAAAGCATATTTGATGAAATTCTTGCTTTTTCGAAAATTTTAATAGTTTCAAATATTTCTCACCGTCTACCTACAACTAAAATATACAACAGAGAGTTTTGCGTTTGTCGCCGAGTAGAGAGAAAGTTATGTAATGCTGCGAGAAAAAGATTTTCGGCAGAAAAACTCTTAATATAGGGCGCTGGTAACGAAAAAGTAGATAACTCCTGTTTATAAATTTGAAAACAAAATTCTGTAACATGTGGTGTAGCAAGAATCCATGTTTTGTGGGTCCTCGAAACGGAAAATTGACGGCAAAACATTTATGTCCGTCTGTCTGTGAACAACACTAGCGGATAAAGGGTTTAGCCGATTTCCTCCAAAGTTGATATTTATCAATCGATCTAGCTGATGTTGCAGACCCTTGAATTTGTAACCGATATATTAATTTTGAAGCCCCTAGGACATTTTCAAAATTTTCTAAAAAAAATAGCGCGATGTTTTTTATGTAATTTTGGTGTTTGTTAGTGTATGTAACGTTTAAGAGAAAGTTGTAAGTTTTATGTTCGTTGCAAATTCCCATTTTTCGGAAATTGCAAAAGATTTTCACAGTCTTTCTACAACTAAAATATTGAAGATAGAGATTTTTCCGTTAATGAAATCTGTTCCTTAAAGATAGATTTTGAAATAAAGACGTATACAGTTTTTTCAAACATGAATTCTTTTCCAATTTTGCATGAAAATACGGGCGAGAAAGTACTAAATCTTTAAAAGTAGTAGTATTTGCACAATTTTGCGGTAAATATAGGCAAATTTTAATCAATTGTTGTCTCAGAAACAGATCCAAGTTTTTTCTTTAAATTTTCTCGTCATATGTATCAACAGACCGTGTAAAACGTGGTTCTGGTTCCATTTTTGAAAATACTGCATATAATGATAATTGCAAAAAATTAACATTGCAAACTCACAATTTTGAAAACAAATTCTGCTTGAATGAAAATTGATCTAAAAAATTAGATATTTGAAAATGATTGTTCATTTCGTGTACAAATTCACAGCTTTTACGTAATCTCTGCTTCAAGTTAATGCAATTTATAAAACAGGCATTTTCTCAAAAACAACTGTAAAATATTTCTTGAACTGTTTTTCTTATTGTGCAAAGAACGATAATGATGGAGGTGGTGGTCCTATTTTTAGCGACCACTTCATATTTGAAAAAAAATGTAAAAAAAATAAATTGCAAACTACAATATTGATGCTAGAAATATTTTACTTGATGGGATACTTCTTCAAAATAATATCTCTAAATAAAATCATATCCTTTTTTATTTGAAGATACGAGTAGGATTCCGTAATATTTTCAAATTTTTGTAATTGGAGATTCGAATTTTTTCACCATTGTTTTGCCGGAATCGTTTTAGGAGTCATTTGGATGCAATACAATATCTAGAACGCTGCAACTCTGTAGTTTGAAATTCTCAGAATAACTTGTCATTGTTGAGAGGTGTAGGAATGGATGAATGGAATGGAATTTTGGATTGTCGAATTTGTGTTGACATATTAGCTTTAAATGAATTAAATTTTCTGGCTTAATGCACTACGATTGTTAATGCGTTTTACAAGTGATGGCTAAAATAATGTTAACGGCAGAGGGTACCAAGTATGCAGCCCAAAAATGCAGCGCAAAAATCAATAATTGGGCCGAATTCATGGTACTCTCTCCTTTTAATATGGACATAAATGCCACAAAATGCCATAAATTATATTTTTACGTAACTGTTGGTGATGCAAAATAGCACGTAGTGTTGTAGCGTCACTAGTGTTTCTAAACTGTTTAAACTGTTCTAGAAACACTCGCTAAGACGCCATTGTGCTGCGATTTCTCAACCCCCCGATAGCCCCAACGTTCCACTCCAAAGAGTCCACTCAGAGGCCATTCTAAGGAACCTCACTGAACTCCATTGCAGAATACTGGTCCACGCTGCACACACAGATGATTTTGAAAGAAGAATGTGGAAATCGATAACATTAATGTATTTACACTTTTTTTAGAAATTATATTTTAATTTATTACATTTGTGAGTAGACTACGCCTTAAATGCTTCTTAAGCCCTTTGCTTTTAGTCTTTGTAGCTGTCGCGATAGTTCGATTCCTGAGTAGCGAAATCAGTTTGCAGCGTCACATCGAAAAACAAAATTGTTATATCACAGCCTATGAAATTTCTACACACCCGAAATTTCTACGAACTAAAATAATAACGCGTTGTATGAATTAATTGCAGCCGGTGCTGGTAGCATTTGAAGACAATGAAGCCCACACGTCAATAAAATTTTGCATTAAAGCTGATACATTATACGAAATCTGCACGCTGGACAACCAAAGAGCAAGCGCCAGCTGTGCCACCCGTTTGGTGGACACCAAAAGGTGGAGAATGAAAGAAAGGGTTATACAAATTCCTCCGAAGCTGCGGTACGTCACTGGTTACCGGGCCCATGACAGTCTTTGGGATAAGTTACTTGACATTTATTGGCACAAATTTAGCTTTATTACTTCTCATTTTCTTTTTAAGATAAATAAATAATCCATTAAATGACATATTACTTCAGTACGATTTCAAATTCACATTTGAGAGTAAAATTTTAAAAAAATCAATAAAAAGAACTGCATTTTATAAGATTCATTTTGTCCAGTTTGCTTAAGAGTGATATAAAAGCATGAACTTTCTACGTTATGATTAGAAGCTTAACAGGTAAATATTCTGTCTATTAAAAGCGCCATCCATCTTTACTGAGACTTGTTAATGTATTTTACGTTACTGCTAAATACAATAAATAACTGAATGATTTAATAACATAACACAAAACTAAAACAAGGAAAGAATTTGTCGTTTTAAAAAAAAAAAATAACGAAGAATGTAAACATAATACAATTGTCAGTTATTTGATTGAAAAAATCTCGGAAACATATTTTCGTACGAAGACACTATTCACCGCCTCGCACCACTTCAGCTTGCAAATGTACACCCCTTTCTGGATTTTAAGGAAAATAAGTTCGGAGTCAGGGGAAGTTGCCCGTGCTCGTAGGAGCGCCGGGCTCCCCAGACAAGCAAGTAGCTCGTGCGCGCGGTTTGACGTAACTGTTCTATACTAACGAAAGTCATTGAATATAACAGTTCTTAACGTTATAAGTATTAACTATTATATTTTATATTCACGTAACTGAAAAATTTTTCATAAGAACAGATCAGTTCAGCTGTACACTATATCAGAGGCCCCTCTCCCGAAGCAAAGAAATTGGTAGGCGCCTCTAGATTAGTATTATACAAATTACTCGTATAATTGACTCATACCAAAGTAATGAACTTGCTGCTTTTTTCAGCTTTTTACATTGATAACACTCGTAAATCAATCTGATTCTATGCAAAGACACATCTAGAGTTGTTACCTTCCACTGCCTGAGAATAAACGAGTCACTTTGTTGGTCTATCACAGAATTGCATATACAGACACGTATGGAGAGTGTCACAGTGATCGGAAAACCGAAACACGGTTTTACCACAAATTTTTCTCTGTAATCAACTTTCATATAAAATTTAACTTCAGGCGAATGCCGGAGCAGTAACCTGACATACGGGTCACGGATCGCGCGCAATCTTTCCTCCCTCTTCCTTATTCTATCTTCACCTTACACAACACTTACACACACACACACACACACACACACACACACACACACACACACTAACATTCTCTACACTACAACACATGCCGGGAGACCGGTCGGGGAATTAGAACTTGTCTCGGCTAGGGCGGTGCCCCACTGGTGGGAGATACCTGGTTCAGGGAAACCCCGCTAGTCGACGGTAGGTCGGCGCCGGATCTCGCCATCCAGTTGTGGAAGATCACCGCCACCTCCCGATGAAATAGCATACACTACACTTACGGGACTAATGAGTCCGTTTTTGTCGCGCCCGGAATCACTAACAATCAATCAACTAATTACATAAGTATAATTGAAAAGAAATCGGGATATTTAATATTCCAATGCCACAAGATCCTCACGATCTGTAAATATCATTCCATTAAATCATAAAGCCGGCAAGAAATATTTTAAAGATAAAAAAGAAACAACGGCTTTGCCTCTCCGAGGACATTTCCCATGCATAATCTGTGCCACCCGTGGCACCGACGCAGTGGAGGCACTCGGGGGGGGGGGGATGGCAGCGTCGGCGTGGCGCCGGGTCTCCGCGCTGATATTGCATTCCCCACACGCCCTGAATTGTGGCGGCTTCCGGCGCCGAATCGCGCGCTCGGCGTCGCGACGCGCGGCGCGGCGCCGCGCCGCGATCAACTTTTGTCTTCCGGGCGGGTATAGATGGCGCCACGCGCCCGGCAGATAAAGTTCTTCGATCTTATTCGGTGCGAGTGCTACGCGCGAATAAAGGGAGGTGTACTCCTTGTTTTCGCGAGGACCACGTGACGGCCCGAGATATATCTGCGCGATTTCTCACCTGCTCACGTAGCCGGCGAAGCATTTTTCGACGTTCTTTTGAATCACGTTCACTTTATTTAGTACGTTCGTGTAGAAAGGAAGATAAAGTTTTCGTGTGCTCATTTGTAATAAAAATCATGATAAATAACCAGAAATTTAAAAGATGAGTACCTACTCTTAGGGGCTTATTGACAGTTACAAGTCTATTATGAATATTGTTTTAGTTTTTTATCAAACTTTTTGTTATTTTTTCGGAATGGCTGTCTACAGTGCCCGTCCATGATCTTAAATAATATCTCTTAGGAAATTCGCTGCATAGAACTAGTGATCAATAGTTTACGAAAGTAGATCATTTCTAGAACTCAATTGTAATGAATGATTGTTATTGCTGATGAACACAATTTAATTTTTTATTGTATCTGAATATTTATGCATTTCCTTACCTTTAGAGTGCCCAAATATTTTGTATTCCTCGTGTTGGAAATTATTTTTACAAGAGTAATAGAAATGCAATTAAATACATTTTATATTAAAATAATAAATTTGTTCACTTTGTCAATCAGCTTTCTACATATTCCATAACAATTCACTTTTGTTCTTTCACGTCATCGAAAAGCATATTTCATTTAACTGATCACAAAAAGAACATAAATCTAGATAGAAATTGCGTAATTTTCCGTCCATCGCGAGAGGCACTTCTCAAAAAATATTTACAAAAAACACAGCACGTAAACAGTGTATATCACTAGAAGTCTGGATAAATACAGCGATGCAAGCAGGAGTAGAAGCTGGCAGCCAAACCGGAAGTACTCGTCCTGATGAAAGTTGTCAACGCAGCGTCACATCCATCACCCCAGTTTTATCTCTGGCCGTTCGGTATTGCCATCGTTTGTTTTGGCACCGTGCCAATAACTGTCACCTCCGCTCCGTTTTCGGCATAAAAAGTTAATAACTTGCTTTGTTTTTCGTGTATCGCGCCCCGAGCGTTTCCAAAACCAGCTTAATGGATTTACGTTGGTATTAATAGCAGGCGAAGCCGCCCGCGTGCTACCCGGCGAGGCCCGCAGATAAAGTGGGGACTTTCATGGACAGGTCCCAGGCGCCCTGACGCGCACCACATGCCCCGAAAGCTCGGCAACTGCGTTGCGAAAAAAGTGGCTGATCGGGTCTTTGGAGGTCCGTTGGAGAATAAGCGTCCTTTATCAAAGGACGAGCAGCTGCAAACGAATCGAAAGTTTGTAATCGATACCGGGCTGCCGACTTGTTTGCGTAGTTCTACCTAGTCGGAGCACGTTTGTGCTTCGGGGTAGGTCGTGCGATGTGGTCGCGTGCGGGCGAGGTAGGAATTGCTTAGCAGATACGCTGGACCGGTAGCAAGTAATTTGACAGGAGCTCGCTGTGAGAGACCGGAGCGCAGATATCGACACCCTACCTTCGATGCAAAAAGAATGTATGTCAAAATTGGCGACCAATTTACAGGGAGTATCATTTTGACAAAAGATACGTAATTTCATATTTCTTTTTAATGTGCGTAAGCTCAACTGATGCAAAATCCAAGAACAACCTACCTTCGATGCAAAATGAATGTATGTCAAAATTGGCGACTAATTTACAGGGAGTATCATTTTGACAAAACATACGTAATTTATATTTTTTTTATGTGCGTAGCTCAACTGATCAAAATCAAGAACACCTACCTTGATGCAAAAGATGTGAAAATTGGCACCAATTTTGGAAAAAAGGATTTTTTTTTTTATGTTTTATTTCATCGGAAAGTTTCGTGGGATATGATCATATATTTGCACATATGATGTTGATATTTATTTTCTTACAGAATTTATTATGGTGACATTCATGTATCAGAATACAATATTGTAGAATATTTTATTCTTTTAAGCTTAATATCCCGTTAAAATTAGCCAAAATGTGTGTTTTAGAAATATCATTTTTTTGGTAAGTTTTTTAACCTAAAGTTGACAAAATATTTTGAAAAGAAAAAGATGGTTAAAACATACAAATCAAGATGAATAGAAAATATAATTAATTGAGATCAGTACATGTAGGTTTTCGACATGGTGTCTGTGTCCGTCAACTCTCCGTTTGGACTCATTGGTAGAGATAAACATTTATTTCTTGTATTTGATATTACGCTCCTTATCTTGTACAGCATTTTGCTGTTGATCCCACAGCCTTCTATGAAACAGAATTTATTTTAATGGTTGGTTGGTTGTTAGTGATTCCGGGCGCATCAACAGCTTAGGTCATTGCCCCATAAGTGTAGTGCATGTTTTTTCATCGGGAGGTGGAGGTGATCTTTCCCCGCTGGATGACGAGATCCGGCGCCGACATACCGTCGGCTAGCGGGGTTTCCCTCTAACCAGGACTCTCCGCTAAGCACCGCCCCAGCCGAGAAAAGCTTTAAGCTCCCGACGGGTCTTCCGGCATGTGTACTACATGTTAGTGTGTGTGTGTGTGTGTAGTGTGTGTGTGTGTGTGTGTGTGTGTGTGTGTGTGTGTGTGTGTAGGTAATGAGGATAGGACAAGGAAGATGAAGGAAAAATCGCGTGCGGTCCGTGGCCCCGTTTCTTAGGGTACTGCAGCGGCATTCGCCTGGTGTTGATCGGAAAAACCACGGAAATTTTTTTAAATGTAAGTCACATATACTTCTCTTGTGATTATTTTTGATCCTACAATAATATTTGCCTCATTAGAGTAAATTCATTTTAATAAAATATATAAACAGAACTTTTTAAAACTGAAAAGTAGCTGACCTAAAAGTCACGAAGCGTTTGCTTTCCTATATCACTTCTACATTTCACCCACGCGAATCCCAGTGCCCCCAAATCGCGACCATGTAACGCGATTACGAAACCCACATCGTGCACTCCGTCGTTTTTCTGATTCATTCGCGTGATGCTTCCCTTTATGTCACCGATTCCGTGAAGAAGAAAAAAACAAGCAAAAAAGAACGCGAACGGGAATTTAAAGACTCGAATCACCAGAGGAGCTCCCTTTATCAAAGGAAGCGCGCGGGAAACGTATCGAAAGTTCGCAATCGATACTTGGCAGCGGCGGTGTTTACATAGTTCCTAGACGGACGCGCGACGCCAAACTGCACGGTGCTTGGAGAGCGCGAGGCGATGGCGGCGATATTGAAATTCCGTTCGGTGACTGAGGGGAAAGCGGAGTGTCGGAGCGAGTGCACGCGGCCCCGCGCCGCCTCCTCAGAGACGCGCGCGTCTCGCGAGCCTCCCCGGCGGCCGTATAGAGGTCTTCGGTTCGAGTCCCGACGCGGGCGCAGTGGCAGTCGGCGGGTTGTGACTTAGGTTGGGCGGCATGTGTGTTCGATTGGTTAGTGATTAGTTTTTGATTGATTGATTGATTGATTTTTTCGTGTTTCCGGGTGCGTCAACTGCTTCGGTCATTAGTCCCGTTAGTGTAGTGCATGTTTTTTCTCGGGACATGGTGGTGATCTTCCCCCGGTGGATTGTGAAATCCGGCACCGATCTACCGTCGGCTAGTGGGGTTTCCCCTAACCAGGACTCTCCCGCCAGCGGGGCACCGCCCCAGCCGGGACAAGCTCTAAGCTCCCGACCGGTGTCCCGGAATATGTGATAGTGTGGTGCATGTTAGTGTAAGTGCGTGTGTAAGAGGAGAGGATAGGACAAGGAAGAGGAAGGACAGATCGCGCGCGGTTCGTGTCCCGTTTGTTAGGGTACTCCTCCGGCATTCGCCTGGTGTTGATCGGAGAAACCACGGAAAACTACCGATCAGAGCAGCCGGCCGCTAGAATACTCCTCCAGGCAGCGACTGAATTCGACCTAGTTGAAAAGCTGGTGTCGGAAATCTTATCACTCGCGGGACTCGAAGCAAGAACCGCCCCGTCTAAGGCATTGCAGTGACGTCAGTTAATGCACTGAGCCACCTCTCCCGGTGTGTGTTCGAACTATCACATACCGATTTGCTCGCCTCTGTATTTTAATCCTTGTCTAAGACAACTTTTACGATGATAACGTAAGTTACAGTAGTGCTCACGCAAAAGTAAGTTTTTTTAAAAATTATGAATAAACTAAGAAAAAATTAATTTACGAAATCGAAAGGTAAGTGTCGGTATTCTTTGCCAAGTGAACATGTACGGTCTCTGACAAACAAAACTATAAAAGCTGCTCGCTGCCCCCACCCAATACACTGTACCCCAACTCTTCCTGAAGCGTTAAACGCCTGGCATGCACCAGCCATGGACGGAATCGCGGTAGTCCACGATACGACCCATTCTAAAAACATTTTATCTTTTACTTAAGCGGATGCACAAAATGTATTTATTGAAAGTTGAATACCTTCTGCAACTATTCCCGAGTTTATATTGTTTTGGGTAGGGCACCACCCTAGATCCCTTAAGGACCAGTCTCCACCAGGAGGGTGAATTTTCAACTAGGTTGAAATGAGTCGCTGTCTGGGAAGAACTGAAAGGCTTGGGACATGCAAGCGACTTTAGCCATAGCAAGCATCCCTAATGGTAATTAATATTTCGATTATTATCATCGTTTTACTGGTCCAACATGAACTAATAGAGTAACTTGGTAAGCGACCATTTTCTCAACATCGAAATGTTATCATTTGCTAATATCGAGAGACCTGCTCTGGCTAATATTGTTACAGTTCCAACCCTTTCAATGGTTGTGGTCAATTGCACCGGTTGAGGTCGCGAATACCTGAGTATGTTCATGAAAAACAGGCCACGCACAGTACGGTATCTTTCCTTTCGTGTTCGTCTCCCCTTTCTTTACACAATGATCTCAATTTTAATTGAATTTTCCCTTATTTTACGTTGCGAGGCTCACGGTGTGAACCTGCACTTCCGGCTGATAATTAACTTAACGAAACTTTCTCTACGCTAATTTCGCCATTTCGAAGCGGAAAAAGGTATTACTCGAACGACGGAAAAGGCAATTTGAATTTAGATCAGTGGCTTCGTTTAGTCTCGAAGATCTTGTAAATACAGTAAATCTACAAAATAGGACGATCTTCTAAAGAAAGCCTGTTAATGTTTTTTCTCACGGCTTTGATCGAATTTGAACTTGCAAACAGGGGTATAACAATTATACACACAGGACTCGATCCTAGGAGCTCCCGGTCAGTGGCGCTGCAGTGACATTAGTTGATACACTGAGCTACCACTCCCGGTAGAGAGAGAAATAGGAGGTTAAGCATAGAGAGGTTGAGGATTCGATAGCGAATGAAGGGGTTAGATGGCCCAACAGAATAATGGCGAGTGTGGGCGTACATTTCAGGGAGGAACTAGATGATAGAGTTAATACAACGAATGGACATAAATTCTTATAAACGGAAGGTCAGGGTGAAGATAAGAAGGGAAAATGGAATAACGAGAACAAAAGAGATGGGGGTGAAGATTACGGGCAAAGGATCGTATAGGTAGTCATGTGATCTGAATTGGTTACGGCTAGCAATCGTGTACAGAGAACGTAACAATAATGGGAACGATGGGAATAGAAAGATGAAATGAAGTTTAAAAATGGGTGTGGGAAGGGCGAAGAGCAGATTTTATTGATTGATATTTTATGATCAAGATCAAGATAAAGGAAAGATCATGCACGGTCCAGGCGCGTTTGTTAGGATTCTGATCTGGCATTTGCCTGACATAGATCGGAAAGACCACAGAAAACTGACGATCAGAGAAATTCGCCGGTCATATACTCCATCAGGCAGCGACTGAATTCGCCCTTGCTATATAGTAAAGGTTAGTATATAATGTAAGGGCGAACTACAGATAAGTGCAGTACGATACAGAACAGAAGTAGGTTAGAGGCGGGAGAGAGACGCGAATCGAGATCTAGGAAGAATATGGAACAAAGCAGAGAGGAAAACGAGTTGTCAAGACCTCGTGGTTTCGAACGGAAAAGATTGATGCTGATACGAGTCAGATGAAAAATCGCGCGTGGATCAAGAGCAGAGACGTTTGGGCAGCTGAGAACATTACGACAGAACTCAACTGAGGGAGAAACGTCTGGGGAAACAAAAATCAGCCATGAGTCGGCAAGACTTTGAAGGGCAAGTATAGGTATGAGTTATTTTTATAATTAAAAAATATTAAATAATATCATAATGATATGCGTTGTGTACGATTTTCCTATATTATTAGTTTCTTTTACTTCCCTTTTTTTTGAAATTACGTTGTGATATTTTAAATCAATATGATGTAGCTCGTTCCATAAAGGTTCCAAAAGGTTCCGATATCCATAAAGGTTAACGGAGAAGCATACTACTACTATAAGGCAATAACATTACCTTCTCATTCCTCCGCTGGGTTGCTTTAAACATATAAATTTACAGGACTGAATTACGAAAAGGCATTGTTTCTCAATCTAATACAATGCAAGCAAATCCATATGTTAGACATTTTTTTAAAAATTTAAATCCGGTCGGAGAAAAAAATTGACTGATGCATGCATCTTTTATTCTAGAAATTAAAAATGCACTTCGCTTTTATTTTCACTGTTGTGAGTCTGAATCTCCGGACATTGTGGAGTGGAGCATTGAAACAAAGAATCGACCGAGTTCGGCAGATCAATGAACACGCAGAGGGGAATGAGAGGCACAAAACCGCGGCTGAAGCGGGTTCGGCGCCGGGGTCTACTGCGAGGCCGCGCCGCGGGGCGATGGGCCGGTGCCAGGCGCCAGGTGCGGGCGACAGCCCTCGGACTGTCGTCTGCCGCGTCGCCCCCCCCCCCCTCTCTCCCCGGCTCTCGGCGACCGCCGCCACACAACCCGACCCGCCAAGATCTGCTTTTGCCATCCCTTCTGATCTCCCTTCCACCCCGTTTCCAATCCCCCGAAACTTCCTGGGCCCCACCTGGCCCCAACTGCCTGGCCCACATGATCCCCACCTGGGCCCCAACTGATCCCCACCTGAGTCCCACCTGGGCCCTTCCTGGGCCCCGACTGGGGCCGCCTGGGGGCCGCCTGGTTCTCACCTGCATCCCTCCGCATCCCAGCCTTCACCTTCACGCTCTGACTCCCCCTCTTTAAGTTCTTCCTAGCCATCTCTGCTTATCACTACTGACCTTTCGTCCCTGCCTCACCTTTATCTCACCGCATTCCGTTGTTTAAACGATCCCACTTGCCTCCTCGCTACTTCAACTGCATCGACGTTTGTCTCGCCTCAACCACGCCTCTTTTCCAGCCTATCTCTATTCCCCCACTTCTCAAGCTTTTCCTACCCCATTGCCATCGCCACTCTGCCGGCACCCTGTCCCACAGCTGTCCCTGTCGTCACCACCGGCTTCAAAATTAGCGAGATTGGCCTCATTTTCAACAGACGGGCCGGAATGCTCGGCCTCTCGTCCCCCCGCCCGCCGTAGCGCCCGAACCTTCCTGAACGGCTGTCGCCTATCGCCGCCGTCTGGTCGCCTACTTCCAATTTCAGAACCTTGCTCGTCCCCCCGGCGCAGTCGCTCCGTTCAATTGGTCGCAGCGGCTACGGCGAGTAAGCTATACGTTATAGTAATATTTCGGGTAACGGCTTCATTTCTGCAGAGGCATCATTTTCTAATTTTGTGGAGGACTCGTTCCGATGCGAGTTCGTAGACGTGAAACCAAGGCTGTATTAGACTCACTTGTTCCTCTCGCCGTCCCTCTTTCCCTTTCCCTTGCCCCAACCCTTTCCCCTCTACGCACGCATACATATACATAGTGGATAGACTCAGCCTCAGGTCCTCTCTGAAATATCATTCTTTCTTGCACTACCTTTTCTTTCTCACCACATCATCTCTCTCTCTTTTCTTTATCGTCTTGTCACATTCTCATTACTTATTCCCCACACTCTTTCTAATTCATTCTTTTCTCTATCTATTTCGCCTAAATCTCCCCTTCTTTCTCCATATATCCTACCCAATTCACCTCTTCTGTGTCGCTCTCTGTCTGTCTCTCTTCTTTAACCTCTCTCTTTGTCTGTCCCTCTGTCTGTTGCCTCTCTCTGTTTCTCCGCCTCCCTGTTTCTCTGTCTCAATCTCTCCGCTCTCTCTCTCTCTCTCTCTCTCTCAGCCTGTCAGTTTCACTATCTGTTTCTCTGTCTCTCTCTGTCTGTCTCTCTGTCACTCTGTCTGTCCCTTTTCCCGTCTGGGTTGTGTTCGTCTTCCGCCGGTGGCTCGTGCATAGAAGTTTGTCGAAGCGTCTATGTTGCGCACGTGCGTACTTCCTCTGGGAAAAGCGACGCGTTCGCAACTGCGATTAAAAATTTCCAAGAAATCTCGGAGAGAAACCGCCGCGAAGGTTCTCCGCACGTGTCGGGAATCGTAGAGTTCTTCTCGCTCTAGTTCTAAGTGGTTCGAAAGTTCTTACTGTTAGAAATTTCAACTTCACCGAAGATATAAAACTTCGGTGTTTGAGAAACCCTGAAATTAATTTCCTTGTTGGTAATTCGAAGGTTTTGTTTTTTTTTTACAGGCGTACTTCACACTCATTCATATTCATTTAATCATAATGATTTATTTTAGTACTTGATTTATATTCTCTCACATATTTTTATGCAAAATTCCGTTTCGTTTTATAACGTTTGATAGTTAGAAAACTGAACTTGTATAGAACTCGAGATTGGTTAAAAGAAAGACATTTTAATTTAATACAATCTTCTCAAATTGCATCAATTAACGTTATTTTATTCTTTCATTCTCTGATTTGTACTATATTATTCTATATTAATACCATATATTAATTTTTTATATATGTGCACTTTTGAGCGACAAGTGGTAGTCTATCTAAATAATCCAGCAACAAGCGTATAAAATATGCCAAATTTTCGAAAGTTGTATGTCCAGTATGTCAGACAGTTCAAAGAGACTCACCTGCAGTTAGTAATGAACTGCTCTTGAGACTGCCAGCATATTGTCAACTACATACGTAAAATGTGGAGAACCGCAGTAGTAAAGCCAACACTGCAACATACTCCACTCCCCGCAGTCGTTTCCCGTCCGCCCCCAACTGGCAGCCTCGCGCCGCGCCGGGCGGGCGTTGGACGTGGGTTGGCGCAGTTGGGACTGAAAAGTGACCGCCGGCCGGTCGGGCGTGTCAGGCCGGCGGACCCCGCGCGGGGGCGGGCCCGGCCCCCCTTGGGGGTGCAGTCGGGCTGCCCGTTGTGCCCTCTCAGCCTCCTCGCGTTCCCTGTGTGCTGAATGCGCCACCCCACGCTCACTGCACGATCTCTGCGTCCCTCACGCTCCCTGAATGGCCTACGCACCACCCCACGCTACCTGAGAGCTTCCTGCAGCCACGAGCCCTCAACGCCCCTTTGTGTCCTCTCAGCCACACCTCGGCTCCCTGTGTGCTGAATGCGTGCCCCACGCTTACTGCACAATCTCTGCGCCACTCACGCTCTCTGAGTGCCCTACTTGCCCCCAATTTGCCCCCGCTCCCTGAGTGGCCTACCGCCACCCCACGCTCACTGCCCCAACGCCCCTTGTGTCCCTCAGCCACACCTCGCGCTCCTTGTGTGTTGAATGCGCCACCCCACGCTCACTGCATGATCTCTTCGCCACTCACGGTCCCTGAGTGGCCTACGCGCCACTCGCATTTTTGGTGCGCTCTCTGCGCCACCCCACGTTCTCTGTGTAACCTCTGCGCCACTTGACATTCCCTGTGTGCCCTACGCGGCACTCAAGAACACTACAGAGTCTCTGCGCGACACACATTTTCTGTGTGTTCTCTGCGCCACCCCAATTTTGTGCGTTCTCTGCGCCACCCCACGTTCTCTGTGTAACCTCTGCGCCACCTGACATTCCCTGTGTGCCCTACGCGGCACTCAAGATCACTGCAGAGTCTCTGCGTCACCTGCATTTTCTGTGTGCTCTCTGCGCCACCAGCATTTTATGTGTGCTCTCTGCGCCGCCCTCGTATTCTGTGTGCACTTTGTGCAATTGTGTGCTCGCCCGATGTCCTCGTGACCCGTACGTCCTTTGCGTGCTCTCCTTGCCACCTATGTGCCACCATGTGCTCCCCGCGTTCTCTGCTTGGTCACTGTACCACGTCGGATGCGTTTATGATCCACACTTACGCTCCCAGCATGTTGTGCGCATGCTCTTCGCGCCGCAGGGGTACTACCAATCAGAATTCCTTTTCTCCCCACCTCCTTTAATCCAAAATAATCTGCACTCATCTTCGGCCCTTTTGAACATTTCGGCTCTTGCTCTCTCTTCTCAATGCTCTCATTCGCACTCTTCCCGTCTTTTCCCTTCTCCCTTTCGGCTTCTAGCAATTGGCTGTTTGGAAACATTGTCTCTTCTTTTCCCAATCATTCGAACTCTATTTGCTCTAATTGATTGTCGTCACATCATTGAAAAGTATATTTCGTAATCCCATACAACTCCATTTACTTCTCTTTAGTTTTTCGGTCTCATTTCTGTCATACCTTCCCACTCCGTTGCCTGTCCTGATCTGGCTGCTTTCCCCCTGCTTTATATTGTTTTATTTCCCGCTTTCACCCTCTGTCTAACAAACTGTTTAATCTCCCGTATTTACTTCACAATCACTGTCTACATTTTCTCTCGAATGTTTCTGCTACACCATCTCTCTCTGCATACATAGATCTTTTAGCTCCCTTCGCATGCCATCACTTTCTTCTTTCTTGCATCGCGATTACTTTATTCACATCTCTCATTTGCCAACCTCATGCCTCCCATGATTTAATTATACTTTCTGCCATCATCTTGACGCGGGGAAATATGCCCTTCAAAAATTCCCTTGTGTCATTACGTGACACTTTTCCCCCAAACTGAATGTTACTGAGTGTTTGTGTTCTTTTTGTATAAAATTTGTAATTTTTTAGATAACAAAAGTATTATTTCAAACAAAATAATTTTAATTACTGGTCCAAAAGTACTTTAAAGTTTTATTTCCCGGTGGAAAAAAGTATGTCCTCGAAGCAGCGGTAAGAGCCAATAAAACTAATTTTTGACGAAGAATAAATCGCTTTACGTTCAAAAGGCAAATATATTTTGCCCATTACCACCACTAAAATGAATGCATAAAACGATGTAACAAATTCATGTTTATCACATGAAATGCTGGAAGGACACTCTAACGTGTAAAAAATGCGAAAGAATGTAAATTGCAAAAGAATTTAAATAAAATATTAAGAAATTAATTTTTATATTTCTTTATTATAAAACTGTAGTTTAAGTTGTCAATAACAACAAAATAATTACGTATCTGCAGTAAATAAAATATTTTGAATAAAAACTGTACATTTAAATTATTGAAGTAAGAAACATTTCACACACGTAGCTCTCAACAGAGAGTACAATGGTGCCGAAACCCGGGGTCCCATTAGCATCTTGTTTCCGTGTCGCCCTTCCCCTCCCTTACGCGAGCTATCGCCCCTCCAACGCCGCCCCTACCAGAGGCCCCTCGCCTCCCCCCTCTACGGAGACCCCCCCCCCCCCCCTTCCCCTCCCCGCCCTTCGCTGCCTCACCCGATCGGTTACCCGCCGCGGTCGCCCGCTGCCGGCGATGCCCGATGGCCTGCGTCCGCAGAAGCCGATCGCCCCGCCCCGCCCCGCCCCGCCCCGCCCCGCCCCGCCCCGCCCCGCCCCGCCCCTCCTGCCCCCCCTCCGACTCCGCCGCGTTCTGCCCTGCGCCGCCAGAACGCTCTGGTGTGACTTTACGACCTCTCTGGAATGTTGCGAACAGGGGCTCTGCAGTGGGCTAGGAGTCCAATGATTTAGTTCCGCCTTCCCTTCAATGGGTGTCGATTCTTTTCTTTTCGATGTTGTAGCCGTGCTTCTGTTCTCTTAAAACGGTTTAAATGGACAGGTTAGAAAATGTTATCGTAACCTTTACGGGCTTTAATTCGCCATTTGATCTGTACTTATTGTGAAATGTTTAACAGATTCTTTTTCGATTCGTTCATTCTAACTTACACCTTAAATACACGATTTAATCATGTATTTTTGCAAAACATGTTTGACCTGAATAACAGATTCAGAGTCCCAAGTAAACTTAACTATGTCACTCATTCTTCTGCTAGTGGCGATGAGCTGTTTACTTATTTATTTGATTGATTGATTGATTCGTCGTGTTTCCGGGCGCGTCAACTGTTTTGGTCATTAGTCCCGTTAGTGTAGTGCATGTTTTTTCTCGGGAGATGGCGGTGATTTCCCCCTGCTGGATGGCGAGATCCGGCGCCGACTTACCGTCGGCTAGCGGGGTTTTCCCCTAACCAGGACTCTCCCACAAGCGAGGCACCGCCCCAGCCGGGACAAGCTCTAAGCTCCCGACCAGTCTCCCGGAATATGTGGTTGTGTAGTGCATGTTAGTGTAAGTGTGTGTGTAAGGGAAGGACAAGGAAGAGGAAGCACAGATCGCGCGCGGTCCGTGGCCCGTTTGGTAGGGTACTGCTCCGGCATTCGCCTGGTGTTGTTATTTATTTGAAATTACGAGTTCTTCCAAACACTTTTCTCTGACATAAAAAAAGCTATGTCCAATTAGATAACAGTTTATGCTAAACTTGCTCTTTACAGACTCTAAACTTTACTCGTTGCTTTCATTGCTTTTATTAAACTTTCTTGAGTTTGCCTACTGTAGTCATGTATTCTTAAGGATTTAAACGATCACAACACAGCTAAAACACTGCTGACTGTCTTACAGGAGGGAGAACAAATACAAATGTTTCAGTGTTCCACATGACTAACTTGAGGGTAGGATTTACTAGTGAAAATGCGATGAGTTGATGGATTAATATACTAATTCATTGTTGATAGAAATATCTCATTAAGCGGATTCTGCAAACTTTAACTTAATAGTAAACTTTCAAGTGAAATATTAACTTAATAATAAAGGTTTTTTATCATCGAATGTTGCCGTAATTGATTAAGCACTTAATTCCCGATGCTCTGTCTTCCACTTCCTCAGTTTGTGCCCTTACCACTTCTCCCTCTTGTATCTCATTCCTTCTCTCTCAGTCCCCTTCTGTCCCACCCCTTCCCCCACTTTCTCTCTTCCTTTCTTCTTTCTTCACCCTCTTTTCTCTCTTCCCTTTTTTCTTCTTCTCTACTCTTCGTATCTCTATTTTTTCTGTAGTCGTCTCTGCCCTCAGTCTCCAGGACCCTCGATTTCTCGCGCTCTCTCTCCCTCTGTCTGTCTCTCTCTCTCCTTCTCTCTGTCTGTGTCTCTGTCTCTCTCTCCTCCGTATCTCCGTCTGTCTCTCTGTCTTTCTCTCTCTGTCTGTGTCTCTGTCTCTCTCTGTCTTTGTCTGTTTGTCTGTCTGTCTCTCTCTCTTTCTCTCTCTCTCTCTCTCTCTCTCTCTCAAGCAAACCGCTGTGTCCGTGTGTGTGTGTGTGTGTGTGTGTGTCTGCCGCCCCCGTGTCTCGCACCCACCCCAACGCCCCGGTTTTCTGCTCACCTCAGCGTCTGCGAGGGACGTTTACGAGATTTCGGCACGCGCCGCGCCGCCCCGCCTGCGCCGCGCTGCAACTCGTCCCCGGGCGGCCGTTAGGGTAGATGTTTTAACAATTTGTCTTCTTTCAATATCGCTTCGCCGCTCGTCCCCGCCTGCGTCTAGAGAATGATATCTTTCTTCGCGCTTTCCGGGCACCAGGGAGAGACAGGATATCCTAGAGTCCATCGGAAATTAAATTTTTTGTGCGTCCTCGGAACGTGGTACCCCGAGTTATTGAAGGGAGACGTGTTATTTCTTGCTGTCGTATACGTTTTGTGAATTGAAACGTTTCCCCGAGTCTAACGAATCTTACGTGTGCTACATGTGCATCGAGGGTATAGTTTAGATAAATTGCTTTGTACGTGTGCAGGAGTGTGAAATAGGAAGAGTTGAATTTATGTGCGAGGTAATGGTTTCTACATGCGATTCTGAAGAGAAATTACATTATAGGAAACAATAATATGATTCAATCCTTCACGAGTTTAATTATATTTTAATTACATTTCATTATTTGATGAATGGTTCTATGGTAAATGGTAATGAGAATACTAGCGTTGAAATACTATTCTCTTACAGGAGAAATGCAAACTACATTACTGACATTCCAAAAATAAATTAAAATTAAACAAAGTCGGAACAGACAGAATCTCACAGAAAGATCAGCAGAACACACGTGTAAAGAAACAGGAATTGGGATAAGCATTTCGAGGGAATCTCTTAAGAATATGCGAGAGTTTAGGAATAACGCAATTACAACTCCTGCATTGTTAAAACATATCTTGTTGATTTCTTACCAAAGTCACACTAATACTACAGGTCTAAAGAATTATTAGAAACTTGAAAAACGTTATGTTGAATACGTAAATTCCTTATATGCATATTCTCATGCAAGTGTCTTTATCTCGAAATATAATTTAATACGTCTATGCGAAAAGTAATTTGAGAATGTTTTCTATTATTCATATTCATGTTCAATTTAAAAATACAAATAAAATGCATAGGAGCGTACGAGTTAATTGGCAATCAATCATTTGGAAAGTGCATTGAGGCGTGTTGCGAGAACTAACACAATGTCATGATCGAGACTACAAGTTGCTCTGAAAGAGAAGTCCACGCAGTTTAATATTTGTTCACCAGAACACAGGAGAAGTATATTCATGCACGCCATCGCGTATTGTGATGGGCCTGACAATTTCAACACCCATCTCGTGCGCTTTGACGCAGCCCATTCACTGTGTAGATAAGAGTTCGGCAATATTGAATGTCGACGAGCGAGTGTCGCGTCGCCGAAAATACAAGCATTGAGCAATGGCCTCGAGCTGCAAGTCCACCCCCTCCCATGCGAGAGCCTGTCGTTAACACTGCGTACGCGGGGGGAGCGACAATTGTGCGTCACTGCAACAGCAAACGCCTAGCGTTCACATTTCTGCATGGACGCACTTTAAAAACCGGACAGCAGTGCCAGTCTCCAATTGTTCTCTGCTCTAGATATGTGGGATATTAAAAGGCATATTTCTATCTTTTGTTTTGTTTGTAAACAATTTTTTTTATTTTTTTTTATTTATTTTGAAACTGTATAACAGGCTTTACCTATTACAGTTGCCGACAGTATGTGCGGCCATTTACATAGTAAAACTTACAATTTGTGGTTACAATGGTAGACAATGTCATTTGAATAATGGCAGTCTCTTGTTTTCATGATAAACATTTTGTAAACAAAAGTCTACCTAGTAATTCTTATGAACAAGAAAACTCTTTAGACTTCATAAATATTACAAAAAAATTAAATACTTTAATTATATTACAAAGGAATATGAAAAAGACATGTTGGTCACAACTCAACACATACAAGCTCTTTATAAATCTCCTTCATGACACATACTAGCAAAGTCTGATTCAGCACACCAAAAGATGTTCTTAAAATGACATGTTTGTGAAGCTCTGAGTACATTCCAGAAAGTACTTTCCTTTGAACATATTTGCAGAAAAAATTTCTTAGATAAAAAAAATTGAAATACTATACTAATAGTAATACTGTGATATAATATATATATATATATATATATATATATATATATATATATATATATATTGTGACATACCGATATGTCACGTTAAAATAAACTAACATTTATTTGTAGACAATATGGTGGAATATGCATTACGAAATATCACGAGAGCTAGAGCTTAGCAACGACCGTGAATAAACAATGTAGTTTTTGTTTTTTCTAAATGCATTAAGAGATGGTTTGGTGCCGAAAGTAGAAAATTTGGGATTGGGCGAAGAAGTTTAGACGCTACACCAAAATATAACAAACGTATGGATTGGCTGGGTGAGAGAAGGACGGTCAAATGTTATGAAAAAAATGAAGGTAGTTTAATACGAAGTCTTCGAGGGATGAATCATGCAGGAAGACTTCATTCTGCTCTGAAACGCGCTACTGAACTGATCGTATGTTCGTGAGAGGGAACGAGTACAATCGAGATAGAATTGGGTTATCAGTGAAATTTTAAGGACAGTGAATGATATTGCAGATATTTTGATGTGGAAGCAATATTGGTGTATAAATTGGAACTTTGGACTACGGCAAGATCGCAAGATATTTCGACTGAGAAGTCTACGAGGGACATCAACGAAGAAAAGATAAGTTAACCGCGGTATAAGGTGTAAATTGAAAGATATCTTGATCAAAGGCCTAAAATTGTAAATTCTCTAAATTGTTTGTTAGAAAGGCAAAAATAAACTTTGTTGAATTTTGTTCTTTAGAAAAGAAAGTGATCTTTCATTTAGTCAATCCAAACAGAAATGAACTAGGAATAGAATCATTCTATTTCAGATTCCCAGCTGCGCTGTATAGTCGGCGGATCCTATAATCCATTATAGAGGTAATAAGGATTATATTATATCGTGACCCATTGACCCAGCAAGCCGGACGCTAAGATCTTTAGCAGATATATGTACCATGAAAACAGTTGGGCAAGCTTTGCGTCGCCACGTAAAGGGGTACTATTCTACAAAATAAAGATTGTTTTTTCCAAATATTTTATGAATAAATAACTCCTTTGAACATCTCGTTAGTACTGTGAACAAGTACCGTTGTGTCAGTTTTACTTCTCCACAGAAAAGGTATTATTCTAAAATTAAAAATTGTCGTTTGTCTAAATATTTTATGAATAAATCCGTTATGACACTCAATAAATTTTGCATTAAGAAATTGAAAAAACGACAAAAGAACGAAAACTGCCCAATTGTAATATTAGTAGCTCTGTATGTATCTTTTACCTGAAACTTTAAAATTGAATCTCAAAACTAAACAAAGAAAGGGGGAAAATCTCTTTACATCAGACTATACAACATCACGTACGTGTTCGTATTAATTGTAACGGTTACAAAATATTATATTATTGCAACGGAGATTTTACGAATACATCAACCTTCTCTTGAAACACTCTCTTCACTACAATAATGTAGAATGAAAACTCATAGCTATTTAATTTTGAAAATTCAAAAGTTGAAATATAGCACTCCTGTCACATAGTTAATTCCAATGGGTCCCATCATTACAAAATATAATAAATACATTTATAGCGAACGTAATTTGAACTCGAGCGCTAAGACCTTCGAAAGCAGAGGCCTACCCTTTACGTCAATATGACTCTTATGTACTCTTAGTCTGCTACAAGGAATTTCTACTGTAGTGGGAATTCTAGCCCTTAAGATGCAAACTTGTTACAAACCAGCTCAAAATTACGAAAAAAAATATCGAATTAAGTCATGAATTCGCAAAATAAATAATTTTCTATAACAAAAAGGATATTCGTCTTAATAAATGTAGCTCTCATCATCTTACTAACAATAATTTAGTAAATAATTGATAAACACTGGAAGCGACAAGCAATCGAGGCAAAAAGACGCCTCTTTCTTGACCTGAAAATATATTTCAGCTTTGAACTCGAAGAAATGGGTTCAGGGGCATCCCAGAATTTTTATCTACTTGACATTTCTTTTGAGCAAAAAATGTCTTTTTCCAAAATTGCACAGTTAAGAATTTAAGGGATAATGATTATGCCAGAAACAACCAATCTTTAATGTGTTTTTTTTTGTAACACGTCAATTGAGATTGTTAGAAGGATTAAAATTGCATTCAACTAAGAACTTGTGAACCCTAATTAAATCATTCTAATTGTCCATTGAGTCAATTTTATCTGTGAATTAAAGATATTAGAATCGATTGTTTTCACGCTATTCTTCAAACTTTTATACATTTTAGTTGACACCATGTAATAATGCATTTCCATTTATTAGTCATTAAAAATACTTGCAAATAACATAAATATTTATGATTTTTCATATATTAAATGTTATCATTACGGGGGTTAAAAAAAAACAAAAAAAAAAAACAGTTTCTTAAGGGGAAAATCCCATAAATATATTTTCAATGGGGATTTGGAAAGCAATACACAAAACGGCATGGGTGGTTGAATTGTTCGCAGCAATCCTACCCACCGCATTCACAAGGCACAGTGACAGCGGTCCCACAATGCATTGCAGCACAACGCGTCAGGACGGAGTCGGAAATATGTTTTTCGAAGATAACCTCACATCGTTTACAGACCTCCCCTACCCCCTGCCACTGCCCCCCTCCACTCTTCTCTTGAAGATAGGGGGAAACAATGTTGAAAAGAGGGACGCACAGAATGTTATCGATGTATCTCTCTTAATAGGGTGCTGTTAAAGAGAGACCCCGATTCCTTTTTTTTCTTGTCATTCTTCCAAGTCTTTTATTTCTGGCGACAATACGTTCTGCAGAAACGGAGGGAGGAGATAAACGAATTGTTAGAGACTTGTGACCGCACGAAATATTTTTATCGCTCTTGGACAAAGAAAAGAAGTTAATTCTAAATGTTTCAAATATCCAGAAGCCAAAAAATGTCTGGTTTGATATTTTTCTTGCTCGGTTACGTAGACAATTCTTTCAGATTTCGGTCTTTGGTTATCTTGATAAAAATATTTAAAATTCTTAAAGAAGAAAAAGATATAAAATATTTGCTAAAAGACATCTAAAACACGTAAAGATGATGTATAAAACCAAATAATTTTTTGTCTTGTTTTTTTACTATCATGTAGTTATTTTATTTTTCAATAATTAATGGTATTTATTTTCTTCACGTCTGTCACAACATGAAAGCAAATATAAACAAATCATTATTTTTAGCCTGCAATTATTTAATATAATTTATAAATATTACATTTTTCCACTCAGTAAATTTCCGTTAACTTTTATGTTTCTATTCTCATGGCAGGAACATTTAAAATGTGTTCACATGAAGTTCTTTTTGAAACACTCAATAGCTTACTTTGGGATAGCCTAAGCATTTGACAGCCATAGCATATTTTGGGATGGCCTAAGCATATCAAGGAGTTTAGTTTAAATTATTAGAATTGCTATTATTATTATACAATATAATTTGTTTGAAATTTTGAATACCATTTTAAAAACGTAATTGCCTGAACAATACAAAATTAAACAAGAATAATAAACAAACCGATAACGAAATAACCAGAATTCAACTAACGAATTCACATTCGAAGATTTCACTCAATGTTGTAAATATGTTTCCCTCTATTGCACATCATTTGATATTTAAAGGTATGGAAAAATTATACAATAAACGAAAATCTGATATAAATTTACCATTTGAAGAATTAGTTACAGATGTTAGACTTATCTTAAACAAGTATTTTTCATTCTATTATCAAACATAACTACAAACCAAAGCAATCCTATGGGAGGTTCTTGTAGTACAATATTTTCTGAAAAAGTCATGATAGATCTAGAAACAACAATACTCAACCAAAGTAATGTTGAATTTTACCACAGATTTGTAGACATTACAACAATTATTCTACAAGGTCAGTTTATTGAACCGTTTTTCGACGCCTTCAACAAACATCCTCCATTAATTTTACTGTAGAAAAAGAAAAATAAGGTCATTTATATTTCCTAGATATTACCTTATTGAGAACTGAAGATTGAATTATCACCAATTGGTACGCTAAAGAAATACACGCCGATGTCTTAATTATAACTCCATCCATCCCTTAAACATGAAGAAAGCAATGATTTTCAATTTAATAGACAAAATCCTAGATTTGTCAGATAAATATTTTTGCGACGCTAGTCTAGAAAAGGTTTTCCATTTATTAATTAACAACAACTACCTTATGAAATTCACTGAAAGGAATATGTGTCAAAGATTGAATAAATTCGATACAAAATTCTCATGACAAATCAAAATCTTCTGAGTACGTTCAAGAACGAAATAGGTTCGAAATTTATTTGCAACTTCCATACATTCCGTGTATTAATAATAAATTGAAATATTATTTAAACAAGAATTTTAACATTGGCCTCGGAAACACTACAATTAAGAAATAAAACATGATTAACCACAAAAAGATCCTATAAATATCTTAGAAAAGCAGAAAAGCGTGTATTCAATTCGTATGCCAATTGTCGGTAATAATATTCAGGACAAACAAAAAGGAAAGTGCGTGAAAGGATCAATGAACACAAACGGAACATTAATGAACCCATAACTAGAAAAAAAATCAATAACACATCATAGATTAAACACGACACACCCCTTAATTTTTGACAATCCCAAGATACTCAGTATCCAAAACAATTATTACGTCAGATAATAATGGATATATGGTATGGATAATGGTATGGATACTCTGAATATAAAATTTCATAATGTACTAAATTCTCTTCTAGAATGTAATAAATTTACAAACATGCATGATATCATCCTTTTCTAATTTAAAGAATGAATGTTGTAAAGAAATTCTTCTGCCAACCGGCTCAACCCCCACTATATCTCCTTCTCTCAAGACACACATACAATACATACAATACAATACATATTCACATACAATACATGTACATTATTTTACAACACTTTGCGAGATGACATTAAACGATTAAATTTGATAGAAAAGTGTAAATCGCAAGCGAAATCGTTTCTGCTGCATAACTGTTTCTATACAGTTAGAGACTATACTGAGCATCACAAGGAAAGTAACATTAATTTTAAGTGATATTTAATGTATTATTTACCATTGGACTGTATAATTCTAAACAATATGTAACAAGTATTGTATCGCAGATTCTGGGTCAATGACCGCCATCTCCATCAGGTTTTTCGTCCAGTGTCCCTGATTCATTGAGCAAATACTGAGATGGCCTCTTGTTTTGCTTCTGGACGTAAATGTAACTTCATTATCTGTGCACGTCTTCTAGAATTCAGTGGGAAATACAGTTATTAAAATTACTGTTTCCATGTTATCGCGGCAGGAAGTATTATTCTGAAGGACATCATGGCTAAGAGCCCAAAATGTATTGCTGATTTATCCTTGAAAATAGATTTTATTACATGAGAGTTTTATTTTTTTCCCTTCAAAATTCAAGTAGCATATGACAGTGTAGGGATCACAGAATTTTGAAAATGTGCAGACAGTTCACTTTTTCCCATAGCACGTCATACGCAGTTTAAACGTTTTTTTTACCTAAAATAAAAAAAAATGAGACTTTTCTTCCAGCCCTCGTCTGACCACTCTCACACCAAGGAGACCTCTGTTCACCAATTTAACGACTTCCACATGAAATATGATAAAATATTTTCTCAAAATGTTGGACACCCTAGACGTCTCAGTCTCATACATGTTTGCATAAGATAGCAGGTGGTAACTAATTTACTTACAGGTATGCTCATGTAATAATTATTGTGTAGATAACATTTTAAAAAGTTTTGTAAATTTATTTATAGATTTTTTACAACATTGATATCCTGAAGATTACTAACGACTGTTGTCGAAACTTGGTGCATTTGAGAGAATGTGTTCTAACAAATGTAACTGTTTTTATGTGATATATGCAAATAAACGTTTTAAAAAAACGTTTTTAAAAATGTTTATGGAGCAGAAATAAATTAATAAAATTTCAATTCAATTTCTATTCTATTCTATTTTCAATACTATTTTGTATTCAAATAATTACAAAACATTCATTTTCTAATAGTAGTGGTGGTTAATTCCGGTTATATAACATTTGCGGTCACAACCGAAAAGTTCCTCTATTTATCATTTATTAATTGGATGTAGATATAATCTGCTTATTTATGTCATTCATAATATTCTAGTGAGTCATAATTTTATTCTATGTTTTTTACAGTAATTGCAAAAATGATACCTGAGAATGATCCCCACGTGTATTTCGACAACCGAAATTGAGGGACACCCGCCCTAATTTTTGTAAACAAAATGCATGTGTATGCTATGTTTAAAAACAAAATGTTATAAAATAATTAGTGGTTATTGAATTGTCTAGTATTAACTGCAAATTGAATGCCTAAACTTTAGCCCTATTTACAAATTTGGTATACAGTTGTTTTTAATTCTTACTCGTTTGTTTTTCATTATTTTTTCGTGTGCCTCATTTTCTGTCCCCTTGACTGGACTCCGGTGATCACCCGGTCCACACATCTAATAGCGGCATAGCTTATCTAAATAACTTTTTCGTCTCCTCACTTCACAATCCGTATGTGGCAGAGCGTTTGTAAGTCACAACGGTGAACTTTGGCGGCGTAGGCCAAGAATGAATTTTAGAGGATGATTACCATGACAACGTAAAGTTAACAAGACAATATACAAATGACTGTTGACATATTGGCAAAGAATATTCATTATTTTTTAATACAGAATTTTTATAATACGTAATGTTGAGTTCTATTGTCTGGGACTATTGTACAAATAAAGTAAGTTATCTTACCCTATGAAATTAGCTCTACTTATGATAGTGTGATACTTTTTCATAGAGATAAGTCAGCATAGTTGTTTCATTTACCACGTTTACATGTTTCTCTCTTTTCCATTTTAAAAAGAGTTCACACTCTCTTTCGTATGAATCCTTTGATTTTTGAGGAAGTAAACTCGTAACAGCAGCTTCAGCTTCTTCAGTTATTATCTCTGGAATATTGCACTCCATTTTTACGAAACAAGTCGCCAAAACTAGCAGAAAATTCACACACAGATGTACAACAGCCATGAGGAAGACCACAACAAGATGGTCGAAACGTCGGCAACACAGCCTTCGACGCGACGTCACCTGGACAGCCAAGATCATCTAGCAGAAAATTCTTCACGTTTAACAATTGTGACAGTATTGACAACTTCAGAAGCTATAATGTAGAATAACTCTGCATCTGTACAACCAAACAGCATGGGTAATAGAGATCACTCTAAAAAATCAAACCTAAAGTTGAGAGGGGAGTTTAGTTGTATGAACGTCGGACGAAATTGAAAGATTTTGGACTCTGTTAGTTTACCAACCTCAGCTCCGATTCGTCTCGGTCGGTAAACACCTCATCTAAAGACATTCATTTTTCGGCCTTGATACATAAATAACTAATATTTATAGCATTGTTTGGAGCATTTCAAGAATTTCAGAATTATATTCTAAGGTTCTCATAGTAAGCATTATATTTTCCTTCTGCCTTGTGCTGAAGCAAAACATTTCCTATTCCGGTTCTTGTTAGAAACGGTTGCACGATGCACACTGTGTTTCACTCAGCAGCGAGTTGAAAGCTCTCAGAGCACTCTAGAATTACATATGCTGTTAATTAATCGGCGCCGGTTAATAATTTGCATGTGCAATCTCCCGGTACGTTCCCTGGGAATAGGCGTTTCAATCATTCAAAGTAAGGAGATATTAGTTTACAGGAGCCGCCCGGCCGCGCATTAATACCGGGGTCACGCGGGCGTTGCTGAAAATCACGCATAAGGTACGGGCGTTCATCGTAAATTGGCCGGGAGGATTCACAGAAGACCGTGGGATTCACAGGCCAATTATTCGTAAGATACATAACAGCCGTAGCGCTAAGCCTTGTTTAAACAGAGATGGTTTCTCTCCGAAATAGCTATGCTTGTACTGCTGAATTATTTTTGTGTAATCAGCATGTTAATCCAAAATCTCTCAAAATACTTTGTTTAAGAACTGACGAAGTGGAGATGGAGTATCAAACTAATTACACTGGTCTACAAAAATTAACTTTTTTCTTTCACAAGAACGAGAATAATAAATTCTAGAAGTTTTTGTACTGAATTAAAATATCACTTTAGTTTTCCCCCATCAGGCAGAAGTTTTGTGTGATATTTTTTTGAACTTTTTATAATTTTTGATAATATCAGTAACTAGAGACCCAGCTCTAAATGCTAATCTACTCCTGAATTACGTTATGACTACTCATTCTCTACCTAGGAAGTGGTAATGACTAGAGACCGGAAAAGTATGTAGTATGAAACGACAAAATATGTACATAAATATGTGATGAAAATGGTACGAATATGTAATAAATATTTAAAATTAAATACAATATGTAATATCAAAATACACAAGTTATAAAACACATTAACCTAATTCGAAATTACATTTATCAAAAATATTCGAAACAAGTTCTAAAAATAATTCAAACGTTTCAAAGATCGTTTCGAGAGCATAAGTTGATGCACGTTTGAACTTTACATTCCCGTCAGTAATAAAAGCTTTATCTATTGCTATCGAGGACCATAGTTTAGCAGCCAAGCTAGACTCAATAGAAAGCCTCGTACAAACTGGCAATACCTATGGCCCGTCCTGCGTCGGCGACATCCGCGACGGAAGCGCTACAAGCGGCGGCGTCCGAGATTCAAACATGTTTGAATCTTGTCGCTACTTGTCGCCGCTTCTCGCTGTGTTGCGCGTATAGTTTCGCTGCTTTGGTCTTCAATTTCCCATTTCAAAGATGTCGAATAGCGATATAATGGAATGTTTAACTGAAGATGTATAAAATACAAGGGAATTGTGGAACAAGAGATTGAATAACTACCACAGCAGAATTGTGAGCGGCGAATTGTGAAAGGAAGTGACGAAAGCACTGAAAATAACAAATAGTTTTGTTTTTTATTGATTAAATTATGTTAATTTATATTATTCTTATTGAATTTGTCAGATGCTAATTATATTGCGTAGTACATACATCACAATGTATTATATACCAGTATTCCTGTAGATGTAAATGAGGTTAGGTTTCTATTGTAACCAAACCGGCAGAGCTATTGAAATAATTGTAAATAGTCTGTCTTATTTCACGGGCTTCTGTTGAGGGTGAATTAAATCTATTACTAACTGGCAGAGTGAATATATGTGGAGAGTTTGTTGAACATAACAAAAATCTTGAACGTTTCCTTTGAAACATTTCGACTGTCGCTGTCGCAGACTCCTGTCGCTTATGTAGAACACCACGCGCTCTGTCGCGCGGCATCGCAACTTATTTCTCTTTATTTAATAGGTAAATATTACATACAAATTAGAGAACGTGATGCTAAGTGGCTAGGCCGAAGGCCTTTAGGCCATTACAATACCTACATTCTACCGCGTTCTAACCTTTCGTATTCTGGTATCCACCCCCAAATGGTCTTTTCGCATCAATGCCGCGGAAAAGACACCATAAAGTACGGCTGAGGAAAAAAACCCTGAAGGGGGAAAAACCTGCCGTCAGAAGCCGAGTACATGCTACTCTATCCGGTTTTTAAACTATTTATTTATTTGGCGCGGGCGTCAGGCATTCTCCTTGCAGTGTTTGGCCTCCTCCGCACCTGAAAACAAACAGCACCACAGAAAATCGTCCGCACCAACGCCTCTGCCCTAACATTTCCGATTCCCACTTCCCTTCGCCCCCTAATGTGTTTTATTTTAACCGCTTCCTTTCATTTTATTTTAATTTAATTTAAAGTTAGAATTTATTTAACTTATTTTAATTATTTTAAGTTAATTTATTTTTATTGATTTATTTATCTACTTATACTTAACAATTGACTACAACATGACTTTTTTTGTACTGTTTACTAACTTAACATAACTTACTGACTAACTTAATTATTGTTAGTTTATTGATTTATTATTTCTTTCTCTCCAGTCTAGGCTGTGCCAGTGCTGTTTTCCCACTCCCTAATTTCAGTTTCTCTAATGGTCCGAACCTTTCCTAGAAATGTTCCTAATTCTTTCATGAAGTTAGATCTTTTATCACCTAAAATGTTTTGGGCGAGCGTTACGATCCTATGTTAGAAGTAGTAATTTCCCATTCCCATCCATTTTCCTCTCCAAGTTTCGGTCGCACTGCAAATTAAAAGGATGTGGATCCAGTCTTCCCTATCACTGGCATCGCAACTTGTCGCTTGAAGCTGACGCAAGCTATCGCTTGTCGCTGTCGCCGGTTGTAACTCACGCAGGACACGGCCTAAAGGCGAAATTGATTTCAGTCGCGTACTTCCCACCAACTAACTGAAGCAGTCGCGCCGGACTATAGCAAAATCCGACCGCGCCTTGAAGTAGTGCACCTCGAGTCGACAGCACTCGAAAAAATTCTAATTTTCTTTAAAATACTATTTTCATTAAAAAATTATTAAAGTTGAAGAAAATTGATAGATTAAAAATTGTTAGCAAAATATGTAAAATAGTAGTAGATTACTAAATATGTAAAAAATAAGTATAGCATAGTAAAAATATGTAAAGCATAGTACTAAATATGTAAAAATATAAAACGAAAATAGTTGATATTATGTTAGGATGATGCCGATTCGCCAAGATTTCAAGCCACATTGCCGGTGGTTGTCTGAAAAATTTTCTCATCGTGCGTTGGAAGTCGTATAACTCAACGATTCTCCGAAATTGGTAAGTTTTATTGTCGAAAAACGAGAGCCTCTTATTTGAGTCCGTCGCTCCGGGATTTTTCGCAGAGAGAGATTTCAAAATGCACCCGTTTCCAAAGAGTCCTTTCTTTTTCCGCCCTACGCTCGGATCGTAGATGCGTGTGGAGTCTTGGTAGCTTTGTCTTTGGTGAGAGCGATGCGGAACGAGATGCAAAGGCGAACAAGAGAGAAGCAGATTAGATTCCGCGAGTGAGGGTGAGAGACGGCTCCCTTTGTTTTCTCTGTGCTCTTTCGCTCTTTGCTCTGCGATTTTCGACGTGGAGAGGACGTGCCTCCAAAAACCTGTACCTTCATGGACCATCAGCCCTTCTCCGTCTATCAACTCACTTAGAATGTAGTACATATCTGATACAGAATATCACTAATATATTACATAATACGAGAGTACATTGACAAATCATGTGAACTAATGGGAATATTAGTGTAATCAACATCCATCAATAATGATTCTCACAATATATTTACAAATTTCACGAACGTTGGCATTTTGATCAATGCTACTAAAATTATTTTCTTTTGTTTAAAATTTCCGAACAGTGTAAATTTTTCTTTCACTTTTAATTTAAGCTAAATTTAATTCGTACACTTTTCACTTTCTCTTTACCGTTAGAGCTATAGAGAAAAAGTTATAGAATGCAGTGCGAAAGAATGGCGAATTTTCGGTAGAAAAATATTCTTATTGCATGGTTTTTATTACATGGCCGTGGCAACGAAAAACTGGATAAACCCAGAAGCTAAATTTAGAATAATAATCCTCTTACACGTGATGTAGCCACAATCCGTGGTTTGTGGGTCTTTGATGCCGAAAAATCGATTGACGGGTAAAGTCTCTCCGTTTGTGAACAACGCTAGCGGATAAACCGTTCTCCAAAATTGATTTTCTTTAATCGATCTAGCTGATGTCACGGTCTCTTGAATTGAAACCGAAATTTAAATTGGCAGGGGTACTTTACTTGAAGACCATGGGATGTTTTTAAAATTTTCAAAAAAGAGACTCCACGTTTCTGATTATACTTTGTTATTGGATAATGAGTCTGGACGTTTAGAAAATGCAGCGCAGAATCATGTTCGTTAAAAATTCTAATTTTTCGAAAATTTAAAATTTTTGGGACCTAACTATGAAGATAAACATATTTTTAAAAATGAAATATGTTCATCGAAAACAGATCGACAAATAATTTAATGTTCAATTTTCAAAAGACTTGAGTATTTGTTGCGAAATTTTGTGGGAAACAGACAATTTTATTTTCTTTAAACCATTTTTTCTTAAAAAGGGACAAAAAAGTATGAAATTTAGACCTTAGATAGCGCAAAGGGCGCTTAAAAGAATGGTGCAGGTCTCATGTTTGGTGAAATGCCTGATTTTTCTAAAATTAAAACGCATAATACTAAAACATCACGTACTTTCTCGCCCGTATTTTCACGCAAAAAGTACTCAAATATTTGAAAAATTTTATAAGACCTTACTTCAAAATCTATGTTTAATATTTTATATGTAGGAACAGTTTGAAGAAATGTTGAACTTTTGCAATTTTTGAAAAACGTAATATGAGAAGCCTTTCCAGGCCGTTTATTCATATTTATTTCTTCGTTTCTTACTTTTGAATATTTGTTATACGTTATAACACCCCCCCTCGCCTGGAGGTGCTCCCAGGGTCAACCTCGACTCGACCTCTTTACCTGGCGCCGTTATGGCGGATTAGCTGGCCCGGCTACACCCACTGCAAACCTAAAATGATCAAGCGGGAGCATGCATGGCGTGGGCATTGGCATGCAGTAGTCAGTGAAAGACATAGGCTCAGTTTAACCTTAATTTAATAATCACTTAATTCAGTTCTGGTGAAGCCAGATGAACAAACAGACAGAAAAGAAACTTAACCTAACTAACCTAAATATTTACTGCCGGCGTTCATTCGCCCCTCAACCACCTCACAATCGTCCGGCGCGAGCGCGGTCATTGTTCCCGCTCGCAGGGCGGCGAAAGGCGGCGCTCGGCTGCCGTCCAGGCAGCGCTGCGCGCCCCAGGAAAGGGCGAAGTTGGCGGGCAGGTATCGATGACCCGGAGCGGCGGCGGCGCGGGCGGCGCGCGCGGCTCGGTCGGCGCGCTGCAGGTGCGGTGCCCCGGCGTCGGGTAGGCAAGGCGCCTGAGCGGATGCGGCGGTGGCGGACGGCGCTGCAGGCGATCTCTAGCCGGCACGGCCCGCTAGCGTTCGGATGAACGCCTGGGCGGATGCGGCGGCGGTGGCGGCGATGGCGGTCAAGCCACGGTCACAGGCCGTCCACCTGTCGATGGCCCGTCCGGGTGAGAACCTGATCGGCCGAGCTCGCGCGGTGTGCGGCGCGGCCTGGCCCAACAACGGCCTCTATTAATAAAGCTAGGCGGCGCTCGGCTACTAACTGACTGTGACCCGCTGATGGCTGTGGCCCTGGTCAGCGCGGCAAAGCACACATCCGAGGCGGATGATACGTGGCACGCACGTGAACGCGGCCAGAGCCTAACTGCACGACTCTCAAGTGAGGGCGTCTGCCCGCTACGACGGCGCGATCCGGAGGTCCCAGAGGTCTGGTCGCTCCCGCTGCTCGATCCAGAAGAAGCTTTTCAAGATGCCTCGAGAACTCCTCGGCTCCCGGGGGCCACGTGACCATGCCCGCGGGATGTCCGCCCTCATTGGCTTCCGACATCACGCGGCACGGGCGCCCAATCGTGGTTGCACCTGCTTTTCCGTTGCGAATTTCAAGGTGGCGCCTTCTCAGGAAATCACCTACGTCACGATTTCCTGGGAGACGCCGCTGCTCGCTCGTCGTCTAGGAAAATCCGCTCTGCGTCACCGCATACCTGACGCTGGTGCAGGACAAGGAGTGTCCTCTTCCACCCGCGTCGCAGCGCCAACTAACGGTGTTTGTGCCCGAATCCTGCGAGCTTTCAGCGAGCTCCCGCTGCATGTTAGCACAGGCGTCGTGAAAAATATTATGATAAAATATTATTTATTGCGTCGCGGAACCCAGATGGGCGACTGTCCCATTACAACGTTTACAAATTAATATTTTAGAAATTCTTTAAAACATGCTTGAAATATATGGAATAAAAATGACTGGCCTTCAGGGAATATTAGATTGGAACGCAACAATGTCAATCCCCGTCGCGACTCGGCAGATGAATTTCTGTGAATTATACGTCTCATTGTTGGAACATGATTTAGCTGTATGAAAAAAGTTATATTTGTCAAATTTGTGTTGATATTCCCTTGAAAATATTTAATTTTTGCACGAAATGTTCTATAATTGGTAATGAGTTTTACAAAAAATGATGACTGATATGTAATTCGGAGAAAAATTGTTGTTTAAATAGTAATTCGGCCGGCGGCGCTTGCCGAATTCGTTTACTACGCTCCGTGAAGTCACGAAGGTTAAGCGAATTCGAGACTCGCGGGTTCTTGGTTCGGTGACCGGCCAGGAACCCCGGAATCTAACGTCGTCGAGCCCCTGGCCGAAGGGATAAAAGGCACTGACTGACTGGGACGTGACGAGCCTTGACTAGCAAAGTAATTACGGAGTATAAAAAATAGTAATTAACGGAGGATTACTCCAAAGAATGCGCTCAACGCCCCGTAAGGGGCTTAGAGACGCGTTGCGTCAAGATGTAGATGCAACAAATCAGTGGTATTACATAACCATTACTAATCGCGAGAAAGTACTAGCTGTGCGCGAGAAAGTACTGTTTTATCATCGGTAGTTTTTATCCATTTTCATTTGCTTGCTAGCGGTATCGAGAACGCTAGTTTCCCAAATGTCTATACCACATGAATTAGCGTTTATTGTTGCTTGTTGCGAGGCATTGTTATCTCGCCACAGTGATAACAGAAGGCGACAATGACGGCCGCCGTTTGTTCGCGTTAATATAAATTAATAATTTTATTTGCGGCTAAACTACGCATGCGTATCATTGGTACATCTATGTATAACGGGAATGCACTGAATTCAATGTGTGAAAGCTTTTTTCGTTTAAAAGTTTAAATTTTAAAAAAATATTTTTCACGCTTCTTTTGTTTAAGAATTTTGGAAATGGTAGATGAATTGTAACACAGAAATTGTCATATTATAATATTACATAGCCATTAACAATATCGCGAGAAGAACGTGATATTGGACCACCACTCGTTTATTTTATTAAGTACCTTTTATGGATCATCACTGCTACGCACTAAGAATATCCACTGTTAGAGGTCGAATTCAGTCGCTGTCTGGAGGAGAATTCTAGCGGCTGGCTGCTCAGATCGGTAGTTTTCCGTGGTTTCTCCGATCAACACCAGGCGAATGCCGGAGCACGACCCTACCGAACGGGCCACGGACCGCGCGAGATCTGTCCTTCCTCTTCCTTGTCCTATCCTCTCCCCTTACACACACTTACACTAACATGCACTACACTACCACATATTCCGGGAGACCGGTCGGGAGCTTAGAGCACGTCCCGGCTGGGGCGGTGCCCCGCTGGTGGGAGAGTCCTGGTTTGGGGGAAACCCCACTAGCCGACGGTAGGTTGGCGCTGGATCTCGCCATCCAGCGAGGGGAAAAACACCGCCATCTCCTGAGAAAAAACATGCACTACACTAACAGGGCTAATGACCAAAGCTGTTGACGCACCCGGAAACACGAAAAAATTAATCAATCAATCCACTGTTAGAGATCAGTTGTTTTCGTGGATCCCATCTTACACTGTCATAGTTTTTTCATTTTACTGCACAGAAAATGGATGAAAAGGGACGTCGTTTCTACACGAAACAGTTTCGGTATGAAAACTGCACGAGCGAATTGGAGCGTATACACTGTCATTGCGTTTTATGCAGGTAATCATGTTGAAAATATTTTCCGAGGCGATGAAAAAAATACCTGAAAATCAAACAGTTGAACGTAGGTAATAAATGAAGTTATGTTATATTAGGGAGGAAATAGGCATTAGAACACAGTACATCTTTTATTTCTCACTTTATAATCACTTCACATTTTAATTCAACACATCAGAACGCGTTCTAAACTCTACAAAAGGAAGAATTGCACTAGACGTATAGAAAATTAGTGAATGTTCTGAAAGGAGCGGCGAGGTGCGCGGTGGTAAAACTTGAAAACTTGAAAACCGAAAAATGAACTATGCGTACAAATTACATACCTTTTTGTCCGTCACTTTTCTGTACCGAATAAAAATTATGAAAAAATGATCGTGCAAGAGTGGCTTTAGATATTAGGAAATATACTAGTTATACTGTCATTGAAGCAGTGCAGTGAAAATAGTTTAACAATTAATACCTGAAAGAATAGTAATATGTAAATTGAACTTCACATAACTGCGTCAAAAAACGAGAAAGTCTATGTGATGTGTTAGGAGTATAAGTTTCACTGCAATTGCACTGTAGTGGATGGAGTTTAAGTGTACCAAATAAACAGTTGCATTTTAATAAAAATTCAGTTATTTTTTGTCAAGTGAAAGAACGACAGTTTGAGTGAAATGTAAATATTCTGGATGCTATTTTGTCGGTTTTATTTTTTAAATTATTTTAGAATGTCAGAACGAGGTGTTGTTTATAACCTCAATTAAATGCAATGGCTGTGGTTGCAGGTTCCGACACGTTTTATTTTGTAAAAATGAATTTTTACACTCATCATTCTAGCAGTATGTTATAAACTAAATTAAATATACGATAATTAAAGTTAAAAGACCAAAATATAAAATGATGTGTCGCCAGAAATTTGTAACACTTTTTATATAAGTGAATAACGTATTTTTCCTAACATAAAGTGAACGTAAGTAAATCGACAAGTGTTTCGATTTTTGTAGCTTTTACTGACATTACTTCCTAGAAACTTTCTGAAATACTTCATTGTTGTACGTTCAGTTACTTTTTAATGGAAGCAATGTGCTCGCCTCTTAAGTTCTATTAAAGTATTGTAGGTGTGGTAAACTAAATTTACTGATTTTTTTTCTTTAGTGGAACATGATAAGTCAAGTATTCTCAGTTACAAACTTTATTTTATTTTCTGGAAGCCGTTTCCCACCCCAGATAAAGTCTGGGGATTCGAAAAAATAAAAGAAATTTCTCTTTACGTACGAGAGAAATGTGGTTAAGAATGTTCCGTAAGAAACGTTTCATTTGTTCCGTGTACACTCCAAACTCTCGAATGCTGGCGCCGGAAGCAAACGGCTTTGTGTTCTATCGCGCCCTTCGCCTAGAGAACCTTTCTTCAGTCATCAATTAAAGTCGATTTACATTGCGGCCACGCCCAGAGTTCTCGCAGGAAAACCAAACCTCTCGAGACGAGAATCGACCTTAGTCCAGGCACGCCGCACTGCAACATTTCTGGAGCAATTGGTGCTGGCTGGGAAAAAGAAGAGTTTTGATTATTTATTTATTTATTTATTTATTTATTTATTTATTTATTTATTTATTTATTTATTTATTTATTTATTTATTTATTTATTTATTTATTTATTTATTATTTATTTATTTATTTATTTATTTATTTATTTATTTATTTATTTATTTATTTATTTATTTATTTATTTATTTATTTATTTATTTATTTATTTATTTATTTATTTATTTATTTATTTATTTATTTATTTATATATTTATTTATTTAGTCAAAAACAGTAAAAATACTCTATGGAACGTATGGGGAGGAAATCATCTGCGCACGCTTTCTTGAGTTTCAGAATCCCTTCCCAATAATTTAACTATTAATAGTTGAAAGATAAAAATATATTAATAATGATAATAATGATAATAATAATAGTAATAATAATAATAATAATAATAATAATAATAATAATAATAATAATAATAATAATAATAATAATAATAATAAAATTACAAAAGCGAGAGATTAACATTTCAAAAACTATATATTTCGTTTCCCAGTTATTGAAAACTTATTTGCAGCGGTAAATGATCTGCAGATTTGATTTTTCTGTATTGCTAATTAAATAGAAACTCAGTCTAAGCTCTACTACCACTACGAGCAAAAGAAAAGCTCAACAAAACTTACGAACCGTCGGTTGTGAACCACCGTCCGGTACGGATCGGAGGAGTGCGGCGAGTTATTTGACAAGTTTAGGTTAAGTGAATAATCTTGCTTTACTTGCAAACTGTGTTTGAAGTGAGTGTCTCAATCAATAACTGAACTGTAAAGTTTACACGTAGCGGGGGCAGTTTATCTGCCTTCCACTAATTTTCTGAGAAAATGGATACACCTAGTGAAATGAAAACCTACAAGATGCCATCAGAGAATCTGCAGAAATCGTATGCCAATGTGTTACAGAACCACATGTATCCAAAAAAAGAAAGTGCTATAATTATTGATTCTGTTGAAGGGTTAAATGTTCAAGAATATACTGTAGCGATCGGACAAATAGTTGGACCAGAAAATATACGGTATGTATCTCGTATTTCTCAAGGTAGGATATGTTTTTACCTCGCCAATCCTAGTATTGCAGATAAAGTTACTGCAGAAGGCTGCAACAAAATAAAAGTTAAAAATCATTATTTGGAAATAAGGCCTTTGATCACAAAGACTAAAAGAGTCATTTTTTCAAATGTTTGTCCAATTATACCTAACTATGTACTTATTGAAAAACTCAAAGAATTCAATATTAACACCAGTGCAACTATTACCTATATAAAAGCTGGTATAAACAATCCTGGTTATCAACACATCTTAAGCTTCAGAAGGCAAATATATCTGGAACCTAATGAAATAGACAAACTTCCTGAACATATGTCAATTATATATGATTCTACCAAGTATTATGTGTATATCTCTACAGATAAAATAAGCTGCTTTTTATGTCAACAAGAAGGACACACGGCCAAATATTGTACAAGATCTAACAATGATGAAACAGGGACAGAGAACGTATGTGTTGAACCAAATGAAATGAGAGTCTGTGTAGGAGTAATGAAGTAAGCAGTGATGTACAGGTTATGGAACAGGAGCACAATGTGACTGATGCTAGTAAAAGCAAGAGTAGTAAACAAGAGGATAATACGGAAGTGGGAAAGGATGCTCCTACTAGTGTTGAAGAAATCATTGAACAAAGTGGTGCTAATTTTAACTCGCTAGTGTTTCCCATACAAAAGTGAAAAGTGTGGATAACAAGCTACAACCAAGGAAGGATACAGCCAAAACACAGGATACAGACAAAGGAAAGAGATTGCATTCAACAAATAATTCCAGCACCTCAGACAGCAATGAAATTGCAGAACGATCTCAGAGTGTTAAAAAGAAAGTGAAAATATCATCAGTACCTGAAGATCTTGTGCAACACATCAGTGAAATACAAAATCAAATTTCAGATACATTAATTTCTATTTTTCCCATCCCAATGGAAAGTGCTATTGACTTCATTGTTAAATCATATGAACATCCATACAATGACATTCCTATGCTAGCTAAAAAATATACAGAGAATATTCCAGGACTGGTTGTCATGTTACAAGAGATACACAGATATATAAATAAGAAAAATGTAAAAAGGAGAATAACTACTATTATGAAAAAATTAGTAAACAATGAACAAGAATCAGAAGTGTCAACTAAGGAGTTGGAAAACAAAATCTAGTAATGATCAGAAGTCCAAGTCAACATAAATTCACAAGCTGTGATTTAAGATTATTATTTTGGAATACTAGAAGCATCCTCAGAAGATCAGAGGAACTGCAGAAGACCTTAGAAAATATGGACATTGTGATTTGTGTTGAAACATGGCTTACAGAAAATAGAAGTGAATGTAATATTGATTTTCCAGGATTTGTAATAGTCAGAAAAGATAGGGTTCAGCAAAGAGGTGGAGGAATCATTTTTATTGTAAGGAAAAATATAGCTTTTGTAGAGATTAAAGACCTAAAATATCCACACAGTATGTGTGAACTAGGTGGAATTAAAATTACTAATGTGAAAGAAAACTTGAATATCATTGCTGGTTACAAGCCTCCAAAATTTAATATAAGTCAGTAGATTGGGACTCAGTAATGGGAAATGCTTATCCAAACAGTAAAACTATAATCGTGGTGTACTTTGATGCTCACAATCAGCTATGGAACTGTCGCCTTAATAAAACAGATGGAAACCTGTTGAATAACAGTGTTAACACACATAATCTGTTTCTGCATAATTCCAGTTCCTATACTCATGTGGACTTTACTACGGTGCTAAATCAAACATTGATTTAGTTTTCTACTACTGATATTTCACACCTAATTCAAGTGAAAGTAGAAAATGAAACTTGGGGATCAGACCATTTCCCAGTATATATAAATGTAAATGTGGAAAAAAAATACTATCACAAGAATACATTTAAAATAAACACAAAGAAAACAGACTGGGAGAAAGTGAGGAATCATCTTCAAGATAACTATTATCAATTTGGAATGACAGAATATGTTAACTCCCCTGGTACTGGTAAATATAATATCTTTGTAGACATTGTGACAAAAGCAGTTCAGGACAATACCCCTGTGGTAAAAAAAAGAAAAGTTAAAAATAATCACAATCCTGTGCCTTGGTGGGATGCAGTGTGATAAAATGAAAAGATTAGAAAGGCAGCATATCGAAAATGGGAAATCACCAAAGAATTAAAAAGATCTTATTGAATATAAAAGGAATGTAGCTTGTGCTAAAAAACTATTTAAATGGAAAAAAATTGAAAGTTTCAGAAATTTTGCAAAATCAATAAATATTAATTCTAATCTAACATATACATGGAATAAGGCAAAAATGTTCAAAAATAAATGGGTAAAAATTAAGAATAATAATGTACATGAAAATTTACAGCAAGAAAAAAAGTGGTTAGTGCTTTATCAAAAATATGCCCACCTTGGGTTCCTACTAATCTCAGTATGCTGCCTGTATGTCAAAATACTCCCTTTCTAGATAATCCTTCAACTTTGTTGAATTCAGCAGAGCTATGAAAACAAGGAATAAGAACTCTGCTCCTGGCATTGATGGTATTAATTATGAATTATTAACTAACTTACCTGGTAATTATCATATTATGCTATTGGATATATTTAATAGAATGTATGTAGAAAAAAAATACCCAAACAGTTGGAAGGAAATATATGTTCATTTGATTGAGAAGCCAAATAGTAGCAATCTAAGACCCTTGGCTCTTACCTCATGCATTTGTAAATTATTTGACAAAATGGTAACTGAAAGGTTAAAGTGGTGGTTAGAAAAAAATAATATAATAGCAAAGAATCAAACTGGGTTCAGACAAGGTTTGTCTTGTGCTGATAATATTACTGCCCTGAACTTATGTGTTGAAGATGCTTTTATGCATAAAGAAGATGTTCTTGCTGCTTTTTTAGATGTAAGTGAAGCTTTGACAATGTTAATAGTGACTTACTTATGGAAAAGATAGCTGAAATAGGATGTCCTGAACGCATGATAATGTTTTATAAATTTTTGACCAGTAAGAGGTATTTATACACTAACGTGATGGGGGGTGAATTTCGTAATGTTTATAAAGGTGTGGCTCAAGGAGAGTGTCGAGTCAACTTTATTACATTGTACATATCTAAAATAATGAATGATCTTCCAGAGTGTATTAAAGTATCTCAATTTGCTGATGATATACCTTTATATATGAAAACTAAAAGACCAAGTAGTGATAAACAAATAATGGAGAATGCAATTGAAACTATAAAAAAAGAACTACTAAGGCTAGGGCTTGAGCTTTCACATCACAAAACTGTTTTTATTCAGTTCAATCAAAGAAACATACTCCCAGGGGAAATTGATATCAATGTAGGAGGTTCCAGAATAAAATCTTCTGAATCTGTTCGGTTTCTAGGTCTAATATTTGATTTCAGAAAAACTTTTATGCCACATATAAGGTATATACAAGAAAAATGTTGTAAAGCAATGAATATCATTAAATTTCTCAGAGGTACATGGTGGGAGCTGAGCCTGTTACATTATTACATTTTATAAGAGCTATGTGAGATCTATATAGACTATGGCTGTTTTGTTTATTACCCCAAACAAAAACATTTAAAGGACAAATTAGAAAGATTACAGTACACAGCGATTAGATTAGCCCTAGGATACAGGAATAGCACTCCCACTAATGTATACCCACTCTCACAGAATATGGGCGATGCCTTGTGCGGCCAAATCTGGCTTTTCCACAGCTTGGACAACCATCGATGGACACTTGACCAATCCTGGCGTCGAGGCGTATCCGCTCTTATCATTGGCTTTTGCTCCAAGTTTCAGACACGTCCCCTTCCTCCCTCGAAGATTTTCCTCCTAGTTATCTCAAAGGGCGGAGCAATTTCTCAGGTCAGTGACGCTGCCTCGCTAACGTGAGCAGGGGTAACAGGAGAGGGAGGGGTGAGAGGAAGTAAGAGGAGGTAACAGGAGAGGGCACAGAAACGAAACGGATTGGTGCGCGCGGGCGCGAGGATCACTCCGCCAATTGCACTGGACGTTGGCCCTGAACCCCGTGGACGCTGACGAACCAAGGGGCAGCGGGTCACGGAAGGCGCTTGACATTTTTATCGAGTTCTTTACCATGAAAATGAAGTCTAATTTATGGTATCTAATATTGTGAGAAATTTGTGAATTAAATTAAAGTATTGAAAGTTTTTTCTTACAAACTATTTTAAAATGCTAATGGTTCTAGAGCAAAGACACTAACTATTACATAATAATTTTCAGAAACACAATAAAAATGCATTTACATAATATACATTTCCTATAAAACAAATTGAAATTCATGTTCACGTTTTTAAAAAACTTGTATTTTGACATTATTACGCCTTTATTAAGGAAATGCACAAAAACACATTTATTCATTATGAAAATGTAATCGCTATTTTTCTATAAGCGGGTGCTGCAAACAGTGATTTCGTTAATCAATTAAAAATCACGCGGGTGTCCCAAGTAGATTATCATTTCCAAAATTATTGTTAATTTTTTTAGACTATTTTAAAATTGATGCAATTTTATAGTGATAATCAGTGAAAAGGAACTAGGAACCTTTCATTAGAAATATTTCAAAAATATAATTTCTTATCTCTATATTTTAAAAAGTTGCTATTTTTCTTTACACTGCTAGAAGATTATATCTATCCCTTCCCAGTGATATTTTTATTTATTTATTTATTTAGTAATATACAGGCAACAGTACAAATCGATAGGGCCTGAATAGCGTTTAACAAAATTAATTATTTTCAACATATCACATTACATATATTAATAGCAAAATTGTAATAATTGATATCTTTAATAAATAGCTATATAAACAACAAATTTTAATTCTTTTAATTTGTGAAATCTACATGAATTTAAAATATTTTCTTAAATATTTTGAATAACCACGTAGTAAAAAGAATAAATTTAAAAAACCTTAAATGTTACAAAATCAATGTAATTTTCTTAAAACGAGCTGTTAAGAAAGAAAAAAAACTTTTTTGAATAAATTTTAAAGAGATTGAGTATTAGTTAATTTCAATTCAGGACAATTTTCCAATTAAAATATTTAAGCGGAACACAGTGTTTCGAATCGTATTATCTTTCAATTTATGTTAGGGTTTTGTATGACCCAGAACGGTTTCTGAGTGTTTGTTCGATTCAAATCTCTCCAATTCAAACATCCGAAACCTTGACAGGGTTATCGATATTGAAGTAAGAAAGGGTTTTTTATTCACGGGAAACACACCGCCCTTGTTTGTAATGATTAATTGTGAAATTTTAGCCATTGTAAGATATACATGACAAAAATTTGTGTTCATAAGACCCCAAATCTTGAATGCATATCGAACCTGAAAATACATTTGGTTTTAGATCAACACGGAAAACAAAAGGGATTCAATGAATCACAAGTTCTCAAACCCTGAAAACTAAACTAGTCTTTATTATTTTCACGAAATGAAACTTTACCTTCTTTAATAATAAAAAAGAACGGGTATTGTGCCAAATATCTATAATTACATAGTTCAATATTATTAAATTTTCTGAAAATTAAGTAAAAAAGTCAGTTAAAATATTTTATTAATTACAAGATTAAAAGTAAAAACAGTAAATATGACTAATTTTAAAATGAAATAAATGACAAAGACAGTGTTAATAAAAAACCAAAATTAGTTATAAAAGGCATGTTAAAAATCACCCCCTTTCCCGGGTATTAGATTTATAAATCCATAGCTAAGAAAGTTTAAAGTTTGGGGAGGACAGTAGCCAGCATCTCCTCTATAATCGACAAGCTATGCCTTCTTCGGCTCTTTCATTATCGTAGTGCAAGGAGCATGCTTTACAGTAAGGTCTGTTCTTCATTTCTGGGGATGGGGGGTGGGTAACTCCCGAGATGTCCGTGCAGAAGTGGCAGTCCCCGATCAAAGGTGAATAACTTTTTGCCTCGGGCTTAGAGCCGGGGGTTTGGGCCACGACAAGGTCTTATGTCCTTGTGAGTTTGAAAGAGTTCTGCCACTCTGCTTGCACTAAAAATGCAACGTTGGATAAAATCTTGGAGAAAAGGGGTAGATATTACCAAAAAGATGTCTTTCTGGCTTCCTCAAGAACTTACTACCTAGTCAGAGGTTTCATTTCCACTTATCCCTGGCCAGGAACACAGGAAAAAACGTAATTCAAATGATGGAGAATTAAGCGATATCTTCGATGTATTTGATGTTGGATATATGATGTAAAAGGTTTACTAGGAAAAGGGGAAATGGACGACAAGGCCTGCTTCCTGGGTTCGAAGGCGGTTCCCTCGGACATAGATTGTGTTCGTGATGTCCTTACGTATTCTCCTACAAAAAACCCCAAACATAAAAGGTCACAGTGGTCGTTTTTGACCTATAGTTAAAGAGCATTAAAATAATACAAAAAACAACTTTTGTCAAAGAAGTTTCACATTTGAAATGGGGGTTTCAAATCTTGCCTAATAAAACCTAAGGACTTTATTTCCAGGCAAAATAGTATTTAAACAAGTTTATTTAATAAAAAATGAAATTTTCATATATGGTCAAAATTTCGATTATTATTTATAATTTAAATTTCTCTCTCTCAAATTTTCCCTACAATATTGCAAGATATTCATTGTAGCCAATACATATTTTATTCACACTTTTCTTTTCGTTGGTAAAATAAACATATTTATTAAACTGAGTACCACTGAATTTAATAATGTTTTTTCATTTACAATATTTCCATAGTTTTTCTGCTGAGGAACAGTGAGGGAAAAATAATTGGACTAATATTGAGTTAAGACTTCATTAAATATTTTACTATTTTACATTCTGAATGCGCCTATACAGAAACAATATATCAAGAAAAAACGGGTATTTCCAGGTTTTGAAGGAAAATTCGATTTTGAAATCACGAACTCCAAAAAATTTTTCCCAAAAGACTCTGCGAACATGTATTTATTTTAGACTCGTTGTAGAAAAGGACCTGTGTACATGGTCCCCAAAAAATTAAAACATTATGACTTCACAATCTGTATTCTTTTTCAAAATTGATATTATACTAGCAAGTTCATTGGGATTCAAAACCCAATGATATTCCAATATTTCTGGAGGGTATATTACATTATATGTTCCATTTTATATTTTGTTCCATGTATATATGTTATATTATACATTATATTTCATATTCTATTAAACTTTCTGAAAAAGAACTTTTTCTTTTTACTTTACCTCTTCATTCAAAATACCTATTATTACAAATACTGAGTAAATGTCACCTTTATTAATATCTCTGGATTTTCAACATTCAATTACTAATCTGTTTCAAATTTCTCATGAACTCTTTACTCTTCTTCTCGTATAACTAATTCTACAAATGAAGTTATAAAAAAATTGTATAAATGTTTTGCAGATTTGGAAAATTGCTTTGCGTAACATACAAATTTTCCCGTGAACCATAATCTAAATTTTCATATATTGACTTTTTTTCTTAAGGGTAGAAGTTGAATGCTACGCGAAAAACGCGAATTGTCTGCAGAAAACGCATATTACACGGCCCTTGTGACGAAAAATGGATAAATCCACTTGCTAAATTTAAAAAAAAATCCTCCAAATCGTGTGTAGCCAGAATCCATGTTTTGTGGTGGTTGATAGTGAAAATCGACGACGGTAAAATGTTGTCCGTCCGCCCCTAACAACGCTAGCGGCTAAACCGTTCAGCGATTTTCACCAAATAATACTCCCAAACGATCTGGCTGATGTCGTAGCCCCTTGAATTTGAAACCGATATTCAATTGGGGAGGGTCTTTACTAAGCCCTGGGACATTTTCAAATGTTCAAACAAATAGCTCCATAATTTTTATTACATTTATGGTTGGATAGTGGAAGTGCATTTAAGAGAATATTGAGGTCTATGTTCGTTTAAAACTGATTTTCGTAAGTATTCCTACAAGTAAAATATTGAATTTTGAGATTTTCCTTGATGAAACTTTTCCTTAAAGATAAGATTTTAAATAAATCATGTGCAATTTTTTCGAAACTTTAGTATTTTCAGCATAAGTTTCCTGAAAATACGGGTGAGAAGTAGCCTGTTTTAGCATCACTAGTATTCTTTAAACTTCCTTTTTAGACATTAGACTCTTCTCGAATAATTGCAAGCCCCTTTCCAGTTTTATTATGACAATGTGGTACTGAAGTAGCATGAGGAAAAGTAAAATATTGTACTTTCTTTCTATAGAGAAAAGTTCGCATTCTATTAAAATAAAATTATATTATATTAATTATTTAATATTCCTATATTATACATTTTTATATTATATTATTATCACAGTATTTTAAATTTAAAAAGGGATTGACATTGGATTAACAAAAAGGGTTGAAGATTGATATAAACGAAAAAATATATTAACGATTATTTCTATTTAGCATAGGTTTTTATTATTTTAACTACTTTTCTAAGTGGCAACTGAAACAGAAACCGTTTAGCGAATGGTTAACGTCATAGGTCGCTGTCAGCGCTAACGTGAGTTCGAATCAGAAGGTGATATTTTTCTTCTGTTTGGTGGGGATTTCGTAGTAATATGTCCAATATTTGTATTTTAAATTTTTTGAAAAGATTTGGGGCCGAAAAAGGCCAGGTTTGTCGTCCATCAGTACGAGACCAGAAGCCTCCGTTCTGTTCTATCTGACGAGGCGCTGGTCGTCCTATTTTCGAGGAACTCTATATTTTTGAAATTGAAAAAGTTATTTCAAACTACAAAATTGAAAATAGAGATCTTACTGGTTAAAACTCTTTTCCCAATTCATGTAATAGTATAATATTGCGACAGTGACATTAGAAAAAAAGTATGTGCTGTTGAGTCAACTACTTCGTTGTTTACATTATAAGCTTAATTTCTTTAAAAGCAATCAATCAACTTTGCAGATAATTAAAATATTGTTAGCATTATATTTCAAGTTTAGGTTACAAGTTTTCATGAATAACGAATGCAAATTTGTCCGAAATTTTTAGTTGTGATTGGTTTTTAAAAATCACATAATTACTTCAGCTACTAGGTTCTGTATTTCAGACTGGTTTTTCCCACGACGAGTTTACAGATTCAGTCTTATCGCGTAATGGAAAATCACTTGAAGTTTGGGGGGGCCCAAGATAGCAGTTCGCAGGATAGAAGCTACCGCAGCCCTACAAAAGACATTCAATCGAAATATTTCTAACTAGAATCAACTAGAATAGTATCGCGCTGATGATTCCACAATCTTATCAAGAATGTAGTTTGCGAACCTGAAGTAAATATTGTCATCATAAGAACAATAAATTTCAAGATAGAATTCTTTCCCAACCCCCCTCATCGTGCGGTAAGGTACCTTTGTAGCTCCGTGGATTAAACGCGAAGTAGATAGGGGGAATGGACGCCAGATCAAATCCTGCCGAATATTTTTTTACCTGATGCCTGGAACATTAATCACTATCATCACGAGAGAACATTAAAAACTGCAGGAGGAACAAACTTATTTGTAAACGATAATGTGATTATATTAAGATTGTGCTGGTATCTTTTTTCCCAAGCAATGTGACGAAGAAATTTGGAAGAGATGGCTAAAATATTAACAGTGTCTCAATTGCAATATCATTATCATTTTTATGTATCTTAGAAATAATGAAAAGTCTGTCCCAAGTTGTATAATCACTAGAAATTTTAAATATTCAGTTCTGAGATAATCAGAATCCTTAACAAGTCTGTGGTTTATTATAAAATTTCAAATAAAGGTAATTTCTTCGTTCTTTTATTAATTGAGAAAGGAATATGTCTTTTTCCCGTTTAATAAAGTTCCTTGAGACTATTACGAACTCATTAAATTACCATTTTGTGTTTGTGCCTTTGTGAAAAATGACAGAACGCATCCTTAATTGTTTGAAACAATTGATAATTTTATTTCTCTTATGGTCTTCTTAAAATTTTTAATGTAAATCTTCAGTGGTGGAGCCACATTTAAAAATTTATAACTCCAAAACATAATAAGTACGATTTGACGTGGTCATGGAAAGAAATCATATTTTTATTATTATCTCCATTTTAAATAAACAATGTTTTGATCGGCTTATCTTTAGTGCAGGGTAGACTGACACTAAGTGGTGAGCATTCAATCAGTCCCAATTTTCACAAAATAAGGAATTTTAATTATTTAGTTATACCCAATGATAATCGCCATGCTTGTGTAGGTGATCAATGCACAAATCACTCTCATTTAGTCTCAATTAGGAAAAACAAGGAGGTGTTTTCGGATCTAAAAATGTCTTGGATAAAGTCGTTCTTTTAAATCTAAATATTAAATTTATTAAAAAATTCATAAATATGATAACGGAGTTCGATAAATAAATATTATCATGTATTGTTAAAAAAATCAGTTGCACTAATATTGCATTTTCCTGAAATTGTACTGCTTGAGAACGAATATGTTTAGAAATATGATTTCTATTACGTCTTAAATGTTACTCTCAGAAAATGGAAAAATTACAGAACAAATATTTTGTTTTCCCTTAGATACATTAAGGCTTGCAGATTACTAAAAGACCAATAACTCTCTCTGTAGCTGAAATCGTTTGACCCGGGTTTTAAATCGGAGGTATTGAGGATCGAGTTCTCCCGGATGCCTTTTCTTCTTTTCCCGCGTTCTGTTTTACCTAAGTCTGAGAATTAAAAGATAAGAATGTTTGCTGGAAAATACGTGTATTTATTTATTGCTTATAAGATCTTTGCTGAATTTTTTATCTATATAATGTTAATTAGTTTGATCCCTTTATTACAAATATTTATACAAACGTGCATTTATTTATAATTAGTTAGTAAGAATTTAATCTAACCTCATGGAATTTAAAGATAGTGAACGTTTTGACTACATTTTGCATTCACTTCAAAAAGTTTGTCACAACTCTGTCACTTTTTATGAAATGAAATATGAAATGTTTACCCCGTTCGTTAGTGATATCCATATTGTGACCTGATAACCGTATTAATTGAGTACTAAAGATGAAATTTCCCCTTCGGACAGGAATCAAACCGCATCGTTCGATTTGCCCATTGCTTTTGACCATGATTTTCCCGAAAAATGCGTTTACAGTTGGTTCTTGTGTGTATTCCACGCATTTGATATTTGTCACCGCTGTCATCATTTACGTAAGTCAATATGAGGAGGTTTGGACTTTAAGTAATTGATATAAAGTTGTGACTTTTACACAACGTCGCCCAGATTGTGACAAATTACTCGTTTTTCTTGATTAAATAAATACATTCATATTTGCAATATGAATCATTTATGAAAAAAATAAACTCACCTTGAAATGACAATCAGTTGCAGAAAATTCTCAGTACTTTTTTTTGTATCTCACCTTTTGGAACTGCTGTAATACGTTTAGATGGATTTTGAACTATGATAATTCTTTTATCTCAGCACAAACAAAACTTTACTTCTCGTTTACTTTCTCATATACGACGAATAGTAGTATAAGTAGTATATTCGTATGTGACGTATATACGTAGTATATTCGTGCGTATACGTAGTATAAAAAAGTTATTAATACAGCGGAAAATCGATTTCGCGATTAAACGGTAATACACGTTTGGGGTCGAAAAGTGGTTTTATCAAACGTCCTCCATCCGTCTGTGATTACTACTAGCGCCTAAACCATACGATCCTTTCCAAATTGAAGAAACCCGTTTTTCTGGCTGTAGTTGAACTTAGAATTTTGAAAAATCTTTGAAATTTGGGGTTCTACAGAAGCCTTTCGGACATTTTCAAAATTTTCAAAAGGGCCCAATTTTCTGGTAAGAATAGATAAAATACACTTAGAAGGATGACATAGTTCAATTTTTCCCTGTTAACTCTGAATTTTGAAAATTTTTAAAAGTTTGAAATTTTTTGGGGTCTTCCTCAACTAAAAAATTGGGAAACGATTTGTCTTTCAAATGAAATTTGTTGTCCATAATTCGTTCTTGCATAACAATCATGTAACTTTCTTGAATGATGGCATTTTTTGTGCAAAAGTGAAGCAAAATTTTCAATTTTAAAGAATGGTTTGAAATGCAAAACTGCAATGAAACCGTTTTCTTTTTTTACTATTAAAACGTTTCAAAAACCCATTTTGCGAAATCGTACTTTTTACTGTTTCTTTCTTTTGCGCAACATCCTTCTTTAGCTAGCAAAACTCAACAAGTATCACTCGTCAACACCTTCTAATATTAAAACATTGTATAAGTGACTGCGGAGTGACGTCATGTAGTTCAGGTGCTTGTTTGAAGAACTGGAAGACTCGGTTACGTCCTGGCCCTTTTATCCTTTTTTTTTTTGACAATGTGTGAGATTTTAATTAATACTTTTCCTTTTTAATAATTTTAAAGGGATGCATTTAGATTGTCGTTTGAGTTTTCAAAAACGAATGAATTGTAATAGTGTAACATTTGTTTTATATTAAGAAAACATTACCAATAACGAGAAAATAAGAGTTTATTTTTATAAATGTGAGTTGATGAACAAAAGATAATAACTGCGTAATGATATGTGATTTTCTTGAAGTCAATAAATGTTTCTTAGATTCTAGTAATTACTTGCAGCAAATGAATTCTGAATGTCGGCGTGTCGAAACTTGTCTGCTAGCCCAACGTTATCACGTCTAATAATCTCATTGGGCAGAGGCGATAAGGGTTAGTCAGGCTAGAACAAGCGCCTGCAAAATTTAAAAGTACTGAACTGAAACATTCTTAAGTAAATTAACTTTTTATGTGCCTTGATTTCTTTGCTTTCTTATTGTCTTTAGAGGTAATTTATTTAATATTTTAAATTGCAGAAGTGGGAAAAGCAATGAGTTTGAAGACAAAAATTTGTAAGATTCTTATTTGGGGAAGTTCACGGAAATGCTTACGTGACTGTTTGGTAGCGCAAACGCTTAGGTGCGTGGCTTCACAATAGAGGAACGCGTGTTCAAATCCCGCGATATCAGCGGATTTTTACTTGACGAGCAATGAAATAAATTCCTAATAACGATGTCGGGAAAGTTCTAAACATTCCTTTTTTTAAAAAGATACCATTAAAAACTGCGGAAAGAATTTGATGTACTTTCGTTACTGGTCGTTTACCAGATCATTCACTACTCCATATTTTCCTGTTCATGGGCCGTTTTTGGTTTTTTCATTGGTACGTTCGTTTCCTTAATCCTAATACGAGTATTACGTCCTTTTTAATTAACTTTTTGTTGTCTCACTTTTGTCGTTTTTTTAGTGAAATTTTCTTTGCTTTAAAAATTAAAAATGCTTACTTCGCTACTACCAAAATATGAAGAACTAGAGGTGCTCAGAATGGGACAGACTTTCTCGTAGCAAAAGTTTATAATTTCCATTTTGGACTGGTTTTGGTTCTTGCCAGCTCCCTAAGGTTCTTGCGTTCTCTTGCCAGCTGACATCTATCGCCCACAAAATACATTTTTGACATTTTCTCAACTTTTTGGGTTTAAAATAGCTCTTTTCACAGGTATCTATTGAGTTTTGAAAAAATTCCTCTAAAGTCATTTGGGAAACACTTCTACTCAAAGTTAAATAATCTATACAAATCTATTCAAATGCTCATATTAACAGCGTGAGAGGTATTTCAAAAATTTCATTTGTATTTTTAAAACAATAGAATAAACAATATCTCGTTTATGTCATCGGAATATCTGCATTTGCATTACTAACCAAAAAATTTTAAAAAATTTGGGGCCGTTTTTTAGAAAATCTTGTTTATGTAAATTTTTTAAAATTGCAAATATTACGCCTTATTGTGGGAAAACAACTAAAACTTTAAAAAATTGCATTACCTTATTAAAGATCTAATTATAAGCAACACATTTCATTTGAAGCAAAAATCTCTATCTTTAATTTTGTAGTTGTATTTAAAACGCTAAAAAATTCAAATTTTAGGATTTTTCAAAATTCAGGTTAACCGTGAAAAATTTGGGCATATTCTACCTTTATAAGCGTATTTTACTATAGAGTAAACAGTCCTTACAAAATTTAGAAACAATTTGGAGCCGTTTTTGAAAAAATTTAAAATGTCCGGGAAGGTAGAATAGTCCCCCCAAAAAATTAATGAATGTTTTTTAAAAACGCATAGCTCAGCTCAGGCGAAAACGACAGGGGTTTCTTCAATTTGGAAAAATCGTATGCATGGTTTAGGCGCTAGAGTTGTATCAGACGGACAGACGGACGTTTTTCTTCAATTGGTTTTGGCATCACGGATCCCCAAAAATGGAATTATTTACACCGCGTGTTGAGGACTTTTTTTTCTTAATTTAGCAATTTTTTTATTCAGTTTTTCGTCACCAGAGCGCGGGAATGATTTTCCCGAAAATGGGAGTTTTCGCGCAGATTATATAACATTCTCTATACTACGTATATTACTCTGTATAACGTAAGTATACAGAATGTAATATGTAAATGTTTGTTAACATCGTCACGCAGATAAATTTTAAGGAAAAAGTTATGATAAGTTGAAAAAATAATTCTTGGTTTTTTAAAAAATGTATTTATATAACAAATATTCGATTATTAGTTGAAGTAAATATGTTTATCATGCCCATTTGCTAACATTCTGAAAGGCTACATTGTTGTGAATGATATTGATTAATAAACAAATCCAATTAAATATTCTTCTCAATCATTCATTTTAAGGTATTTAAACTATTTTACTAAACCATCCCAACCGCGGATCCAAAATAAAAGACTCCGGGTCACGTGCCCCCTCTTCCATCCTAGAAAATATTCATTTCTCTCTCCTAATGAACTAGTGGTTTTAAAATAGTAATGAAGATGAAGATGAAGATCTTTTATTTATATAATTATTTCATCAGAAACAGTTCTTTACCTTTAACTTTACGTTGAAATACTTGTTACATTATTTTAGGAGACACCAATAAGTCATGCAAGACTGGTAAAACAAAATGTTGAAAGGTTTGATTAGTCATAAAAACAAATAACTAAAAAATGTTGGTGGATATCGTTTAAGACTTGAGAACGGCTGCAAAACCTTTTTAATTCATATTTCCCTTTTTGGAGTCAGCGTATCACTTGAAAAATGGTAGAAAAATAATATTTTTATCTGTAACATTTAATCGAGAAATTAATAAAAACATAAAAAAAGGAGACTCAAAATAAATAATGTAAAGTCAAGACACATGGTTGTAGGGGAAAACTCGATATGATCTAGAACAGAAATAGGTATATTTCAGTAGGAAGAATTTAAAAATATCAGGTGATTATTAGAACAGGGGGCTAAATATTGACTTTTTAAAAAATAAGCTAGGGGAAAGGGCCCAAATTTTTAGTAGACTTCATAATATTTTATAAAACAAACATTTTCGAAAAAAAAACTAAGAGACAATATAAGACAATGGTGGAGAGCTGTTTACGTATGAATCGGAAATTAGAATTAAAAATGATGCAATAAACTCTCAGTTGAATGCTATGAAAATGAATTTTTGGAGACGATGTTGTCGTATACTGTTTGATAGAATACTAAACGAAGAGATTAGACAGATAATAATGATTGGGGACAAGTGGTCGAAATGTAGAATCAAACAACTCCAATGGTATGCTGCAGAATGCATGCTGACAGAATATCAAATTATCTTTGGTGAATCCCTTTCGAAAGAAAAAAACGAGGAAGGAAGGGGAAAACTTGTAAGTACGTCATGGATTTGACAATGAAGGGGACAGAATGAGGAAGATGCCTGACGGAATAAAAACATTGGTGTGTAGATTGCGAAAAACGGGCATTAGAACTGTAAAATACTCGCTTAGAATTTAATAATACCTAACCCGAAGTGGAAGATACCCGGGTGAAGAAGCCTTGTTTTATGTGCTGACAAATATGCGGGCAAGATCTGTTAGATCTTGCCGGAATAAAAACCCAAAAACCAAAGTTACGTTCTTATTTGAAAAGATTAAATAAAACAAAGAAAATTTGATTATTTTCTAGAGGGAGTCCTTAGATAACAAATATCAGATATTACTCTATTTGGTATTTATGATATTTGTAAACGTTGTCCATTTATCCGCATGATCCTTTTCAATGGAACAACTATTTTCCGAATTGACAGGTCGAAAAGTAAATATTGTATTTAGGTAAAAAAAAATTAATTATGTTTTTGAAAAAATTTACGGGGCTGAAGTGAAAAAAAAACTAGCCAAATAGTAAATTCACATTTTTGTATGTTGCACCAATGAATGTCAATTCCACAATTAAAATCTATTTTCGATCACCAATAACTATGTGGGGCTCTTTAACCCGGAAATCTTTCCTTTAGGCGATAACATAATTCACCGGAAAGTGTTCGCAGTTTATCGACGAATGACAGAAAATGTAATTACAATAGCCAGTAGGACTTCTGATGCAGTTTCCAAAGAGATTTTTAAAAATCAGACATTTGTTATCATTTCTCTCTCATGGTATCAACATGTATTCTCAAGGGTTTTGTTGAATATCTAGTATCACTTTCGAATCCTAAGACTTAATAAAAAGGGAAAGCAATGGTGACCCCGAAGATTTGGTTACGAACCCCGCGCAGATTTCTCCTTCTTCCCGACCTTGCATTAAAGTGGTCGCCGAATGTGCGACCAAATGCCAATGAATTATAAGTTTGAGGTTATTTCGTTTTTTTTAGATTTTCTTTGTAAAAACGTCTCTGCGTGAATATATATATAGAACACAAACTATCAATCAATGGGCATACATTTTAAAACGTTACATTGTAATATAGTAGCAATGCGTTTCAACAATAATAAATATTTAGTTATAGTTTTAAAATTCAATAATTCCCTATTATAGTACTTTAATTAAATTACTTTATAAATTTGATAACTTAAATGAAATTTTTCCCAAATAAAAAAAAATAATTGCTTATTTTGTTTACAATATTTATTAACAATTCATTAAAATTATGAATATGCAGTGCAATATTACTGAAGATGCGTTAGTGAACACATATCAATAAATTGGGAATTTTTTATGAAAAGTAAAAAATGTATGAAAATAGAAAAAATTTTTTTTTGCCAATATTTTACAGAAAAGGGTCCTATTCATTTTTTAACGATTATCGTGACAAGATTTCCGAAGTTTGACAAAATTTTGAAACATTATTACAATTACAATTTTGAAATAATTTATGACAGGAGAATATCTAGCGATTCTTAATGGATTAGCAAAACAGTGTTTGCATAGGTCTGCTATCTGAAGAAGTGGTGTAACATTCCGATGACGTGTAAAAACTTTGTGTGCATTGCTCGTCTCTCGAAAATAAAAATATCGTAATGTAAATATACTTGCTATAATAATATAAATATATTAATTTCATTGCGTTGGATTGGAAATCATACATAAATTACATTAAGTAATATATTGATTAGTGTGTGTGTGTGTATGTGTGTGTGTGTGTATTTTGTGTGTGTGTGTGTGTGTGTGTGTGTGTGTGTGTGTGGTTTCCTCCCAAAGTTCACAATAGACGAAAGCTGGTGTTTCTACCTTTGCAAACATTAAAATTTAAAAAGTTATATAAGAGTCATATGTCGTTTTTGATTCTCACGCAAAACCCTCAAAGACTAGGTATCACATATAATTTTAATATTTGCGGTAAGAACTCGGGAAAATCAATTACCTAACGTTAGATTGAAGAGGTAATTAATTGTGATCCCCAAAACAAAGATCAAAATCATTCATTTTCTTACAGCTGCACTTACCAATCATATGTCTGCAAAAAAAACCATTTTTGACTAAATGAACTTTAAATCTTTTAAATTTATTTAGTATTTAAAATCAAAACTATTTTATTACAAATTAATGTTCAGGGCCATATAGTAAATTTTAATTGGGTCATCTGAGAATTGATGATGAAATTTTCACAACTGAAAACTGCTATCTCGGAGACGTGTTTGTGACTGACTCTAAAACGTATTTCTTTAAGTTATTAATTTTACTAATAAAATAACTAGGGTTAGACAATGCATACAATGCAAATTATTTGCATTTTATATTAAATATTACAATAATAAACGACGAAATGTAGACATGGAGCTTAATAGTCGTTGTCCCGTGTTATTTTTGCAAAAACCCGTTTTATAACAGTTTTAAAATATGTTTTTTCTGAAATTCATGCCTTTATTTATGTAATTAAATGTATATACAAAAATTTATGTAAAACTGTTGGTTGATTTAATATTTATATTCAAATATTTACTATAATATAACTCGCCATCACCGCCATTTTGTAATGTTCAAGATGAATAGTCCGCCTCCCCTGAATAAACTAAAGCGGATTGGTCAGCTCGATTCCGCAGGGGGGCAGGGTCGGAAAACTCTGTAAAGTTCGGCTCAGGACATCGCCCATTTTTGTCAAGCGAGGGTACTTCTGGCTGAATCCCAATTAATGAGAATTGAGGATCATTAAATTTTATGTAATAAATTCTTAATTAAACATTACTCACAAAAAGTCTTAACATATGAAGGAATTCAAAACTATTTTAAAATTACAATTGATCACAGGAATAAAGTCAATGTATTACGAATGTAGAAAAACATTATATGTTTAGATAAAATAGTTTATGATCAAAATTTTCCATTATATGTTTAATTAGACACATTAATGTAAGGTATTCTTGGATAAAGAATATGGAAAATTGTTTGTGGATGCAAAGAATCCCAATGAATTCTTTCAAAAATCAGTACTTAATTCACAAGCTATATCCATTTACACTGATGGAAGTAAAGTCAAGGATGCCAAGCAGTTGGAACTGCTTGTATCTGTCCTGATATCAATGTTCACTAATTGAAGTCTGCATCCATATGCATCAATTTTCACCGCTGAATGTATGGGTATCAAAAGGGTGCAATGGACAAGCTTTGAAGCACAAGACAGAGATGTTGATATTTACACTGATTCCCTTAGTGTGTTATTACATTGAAAAAAAACAGTAAATATAAGAACTAATTATTATTTACTAGATATTAAAAATAAGTTAAAGGAATTTCATACTGACAATAACTTTAAAGTTAATATTATTTGATACCTGCACACAAAGGGATTAGTGGAAATGAAATGGCTGACTCGCTGGCAAAACTGCACAACTAAGAAACCTTCAAATTTAAAATCCCTATACGATTTTCATTATATTTTTAAGAGCAGTGCTATGAAGGAAACGGTTAATAGTATTAAGCAAGCCGCTAACATCAAAGGCAAGGACCACTTTGCATCATTTTATAAAGAAGCTGAGAGACCTTGGTTTCATGGAAAATCCATTGAGAGAGATTTTGCTTCAATGGTGAACCGATGTAGGGCTGGCCATTACAGTCTAAACTCTTCATTATTTAGAGTTAAATTGATATCTGATCCAACATGTCATTGTGGATACAATAATCAGGATCTAAATCATGTAATATGGCAATGTTCAATATATAAAGAGGAAAGGGAATACCTAATCAAAAGATTGAATAAGATAAAAATATTTTTACCCCTAGATGTCAAAATATTCCTTGCACAACCGAATAGCACCGGTATGAAATACATTTATGCTTTTCTGTCATTATGTAAAATAAAAGTATAAGATATATGGAATTGTTGAAACAGAGAAATTTACTGAATGTAAAAGTTGAAATGTAGTGTAAAATGCAAATCAATGTAATGTATCAAAATTGAAGTAATATGTATTGTAAAAATTTAAGAAAAGCAAATAACTTCCTTAAGGAGGTTGAAAAGCTTTAAATAAAAAAAAATAAAAAATAAAAAAAAAACTTACGCATAGTGAAGCTACATCTACAAGCTACAGCTACAAGTGTAGTTTAAAGTTATAGAAGATGGTGAAGTTAGTTTGCAGTGTTGTTGGGCAAAATTACGGTGTATTTGAATGGGAATAAAAGGCATCAATAGTTTGAAATCGATGAGCAATGAATTAAAATAAAACAGCTGAAGATGATTACATTTAGTGAGCAATTTCTTGTTATCTAATGATACTTAATACTTAATGTCTAATTATATTTTCCACATATTTAGTTTTGTATTTGTTTCTATTACTTTAAATTTTTGAAAATTCATGATTTTGGTTTTCATGTGTTATTTCTTTGTTCTGTTATTGTTAATTCTTGCAAAGTTAATACTACTAAGGAGAGAGTATAAACTTTAATAACTTACAAATAGCATGCTACTAAACGCTCCTCATGCATTACACGCCCATCTACAATATTCTATAACATTACTAGAAACTGTCAAGATGATATGATAATGAAAATCCGGTTAATTAGAAATATGTTTCTTATTTCAATTACTATACATGGGCCCAATTTTCATTCTTGCAAAACGTTCTTCTAGCAAACACTTCAAACACAAATAATTAAGTAATCAACAAACATATTCAGTGTTCTGATACAAAAGATATTTATAACGTGAATTTGAAATTCACTGTCAATGTAAAACATCAGAATGATACGCCTAGCAGCTTGGTGGCGACTGTACAAATTATTTTATTATACGTAAGTCACACGTAAGTCAGTCATAGCGATCCTGGTGGCTGTGTTTTGAACCAGTGCCGCCAAGAGATGCATTGAGTATGGTCTACGCCGAACACAGTTCCAATGTAGTTGTTAACGGAGAGGCATGGTGCCTTGTAAGCCGCTGGTTTTTACTGTGGTATCCCCCCAATCAGAGAACGAGACGGAGTTACGCTCCGCCGCACCGCTAGTGGAGGGCGCAGCCCTCCCCTCCCTTCACCAGGCGGGGAGGTAAAAGCGGCCGGGAGCAGGGCGCTCCCGTTCAGTTACCGCTTAGCATAAGCTACCACCGCCGCACTTGCTACACGCCCTGGAGGCGTAACCTGCGGCGCACTACAAGGAGACCCGGCTGCCCGGCGATTGCTCAGTCACAGGCCGTGACGTATCCGCCGGGCGATCAGCACCTACCTCAGGGGCTACTGCCGCCTCGCTATACGCCTTATCAAGGGGTACTCTGCGCGCGCTACACGAGGACTGCAGGCTGCCCGGGGCTTGCTACCGTCACCTGCCGTGACGTATCCGCCGGCGACCTGCACCGACCTCGGGGCTACTGCCGCCCTTCGCTATACGCCCATGGAGGCGTAACCGGTTGCGCCTCAACGTGACTCACGGCTGCCGCCGACTCTCGCTAGCGTCCAGTTGTGGGGTATCAGCCAGCGATCAACGCCGACCTCGGTGGCCCTGCCGCCTCTCGCTCAACTTCTAACCGCGGCGTCACCGCCGCGCGGTACTTTGAGACTAGAGGCTACTGCGGCCACTATCACCTAACAACTCTTATCGCCCTGCAGGCATAAGGCTCGACAAGGCAAGAAGGCCGTTAAGAAGCATTGTACCTATTTGTGATGTTGTTCTGTGTATTTATTATTTGGTGAAAGTAAATGGTTATAAAACATTGACTGTTTATATTACCTTGCAATCCTGCAAATACAACATTTACCGTGTTTTTTCCCGGCTACAGTTTATTTGTGCTACCATTGAGTTCACTGTCATGTGGCACATCTAACGTGTGAGTGGTGCACTTGATTGTTACGTGTTACGCAGCTGGGATTCCATGATCAACGGTTTCTACCACATGCTTTCTCCTATACCACGTGCGCAGGCACACGGCTGTACTGCATTTATTTTATTCTGTACTGCGGTTTTATTTAATACACTTAAATGGTTTGTGTGAGTTGTGTAATTGTTTTTTTATGTATTTCTTACAACATAAACTCAAAGGTTTGAACAGTTTCTAAGATGCCATGCACCTTCCTATTCCTAAGACCTTGGAAGTTCAAAAACTGAGTATCTTGGGAGTGTATAGGGTAGTCTATTAGAAATCACTGTTTCCCGACACCCTTACAAATATGTAGAACAATGCACTACCAAGAGGGCCCATTGGGAAGATGAGAGAGAAGGTACTGTGAATGTCAGGAAACACAGAAATAAGAATTTCTATCTACTGATAATGTTTCGTGAATCTCAAATTCGGCGTCACGTGGTAACCGGCTGAGGTGGCTCAGGGCTCAATCAACTTATATCATTGCAGTGCCTCTTAGTGGGAGTTCCTGTGGCTTGAGTTCTGACGGTGACAGGAATTTTCGATCCTCGCTTGATAATTAGTTACAATGAGCCGCAGTCTACAGATTGCCTCTTGTTCTTATAGCTATTTTTCCGTTGTTTCTCCGATCTACACCAGGCAAATGCCGGAGAAATTCGCTAACAAACGGGCTACGGACCGTGAACTATCTTTCTTTCCTCTTTGCTATATCCTCATCCCTAACTTACAAAAAACGTACACTTACATGAACTTCTTCTCTACCTCACACATCGGGAAACTTGTCGCGAGCTAAGAGCTTATCCCGGCTGGGGCAGTTACCCCGCTAGTGAGAGATACCTGGTTGGGGAAACCCTCGCACGCCAACATCACAGATCTATAGTACATAGATAGGCCAAACCAATGCTAGACGCTAGGGTAGCATTTAAACCAAGAAATTGCTTGTGACGCTATTTTACTATCACCCCGTTCTGAGGCGTTGTATATAAGTGCAAAGCATTTGGGTTGTATTCCCATACATTTTTGTAGTTACGAGTAATAATTGCATCGAACTGACCCACTACCTGATATATGTTTAATTTTAAACATTTCAAGATTCCCTTTAGCAGGTGGCACTTAAAATTTTTTCACGACCCGTGATTGCACTTATAAGTCAATTGCGTTCTATGTACCTGACGAAATTAACATTTCGGGAGTGGTGCAACGGATAGTGACAAAACCTTAAAAGCGGCAATTTTCTGGAATTAGAAAGGGCCCTTTCTACTGTTACTGGGAAAGTTCTGTCAGCTGTGAAATTGTTGATGTCTTGAATTAAATATTTTGGCGTACTAATTTGCCCTGGCCTAAAGAAAAGGGGCTGTCAAATTTCCCCGGACACATCTAAAATACATTGGGGTGATATGCCTTTGGGAGAGGGATGTTTTCAGTTAGCCTCATTTGGTGGTCTTTGGGAGGAGGGATAAAACCAATTGATGAGATTGAATTGCGTTCGTTTTATTTATGTGTTTGTTTAGTCTGACAAGAATTAATTTTTCTGGGAGTTTTTACATTATGGATAAAAGAACTGACTGATCTGGTTGGCCCCCTTTCCCGCGAGGGGGGGGGGGCGGGGGGCGAGGGGGGGGCGAGTCGGGGGGGCGAAAGGAAGGGGGGGGGGGGAAGGGGGGGCGAAGGGAAGGGAGGCGGAGAGCGAGGCGGAGGGCGCGGCGGAGGGCGAAGGGGAGGGGAGGGGAGGCGGAGGGGGGAGGCGGAGGGGGAGGCGGAGGGGGAGGCGGAGGGGGAGGCGGAGGGGGAGGCGGAGGGGGAGGCGGAGGGGGAGGCGGGGGAAAAGGGAGGGCCCGGGGGAGGGCGGGAGGTCGCGGGGGACGTGCCCCCGGCGCGCAAGAGTTCGAAGGGTCGAGGCCCCTTTCCTCGGGGGGCGCGATAAGAAACCAGTCCCAGCCTCAAAATCCTTTGGGGGGGGCAACTTGGGTTTTTCCCAGCCTGTTTTTCCCACGTAACCCCTTTTCCATCTTCCCGGCCCCGCCCCCCCTGTCCCCCCCTCCGCCGACTCGCCTTCCCCCCCCCACGCAGGGGCCCCGCCGCTGGAGTCTCGCTGTTTCTGTCCAAAGCTCCCCCGGGGGTTTACCCCAGTTCCGCCATTTAAAAGTCATTGAATAGGGTTTGTACGAGACCGCCCCCCATCACCCTTATTTAAGTTTTCTGCTTTCCCGCCCCCGACTGTTTAACCCCGTATTGGTTTTCTTTTTGTTTTTTTTTTCTTTTTTCCTTTCTCTAACCGGGCATCGGCCCGGGTAAAATTTTTTTAGTTGTAAACGATTTATAATTTGTCCCCTTTCCGAAAAAGGTAAGCAAGTAAACAGGGAGTGCGGTCTTTAAATTTTCTAATAAACATTCAGTGCGGCTAAAAGATCAAAACGTTTTTTCTTTTTATTCATGGATTTAAAAGTTTTATAAACCGTTTTTAAAAATAAAAAAAAATTATTTTTAATTTCTTATTACTATTATTATTATTATTATTACTATTATTATTATTATTATTATTATTACTATTATTATTATTATTATTACTGTTATTATTATTATTATTTTAGCATTATTATTACCATTAATATAGTATTTGGATTAAATATATTCCCTTATTTATGTGATTAATTGCAACCTGGATACAATCAATTGCAATTTAAATAAATTTATATTTATCTTATTTAATCTTCCAAATCTTGCCCTCAAAACACTAACAGATCTCTGCCTTCCATTTCTTCCATTTCTCAATATACTGTTTCTCTCTTTAACGTTTTATTGGTATTGCACTTGCCGCCTGTGTTTGTGCAACAGCTTCCTTCTACATCACCAGAAATCTCTCTTTTTCGTCAACTGACACAATTCGTTCTCATGGTTCTCCCTTTATTATTCATCAACTTCTTAATTCCTTTTGGAACTTCCACCGCTCGCCGCCCCATCCGCATTCAAGGTGCGAGAGCAGTCCTCGCTTGGGACGACGAGGGTGGCGGCGGCGGCGGCGGCGGCGGCGGCGCCGCCTGTGGCAGCGGCGCCCAAGCAGATTTCGATTTTAGATTCTGTTCTGCTCTGTTTCACTCACGAACGCGGCCCTGCGACGCGGGAAAGAGTACGCGGGGCGATCGGCGATCGAGCCACACCCTTCCCCTGCCGCCACCCAACCCCTTCACCCCACTCCTTCTCTCAACCTCCACACCTTCCACTGCCCCACCCCCCCCTCCCCTCCTGTCGCCACACCTTCCCCTGTCGCCACCCTCCCCATCCACCCACCCACTCCTTCCCTCTACCTCCACAACTTTCACTGCCGCCATACCCCCTATTCACCCACACACACCCATCCATTCACCCACACACCCCCCCCCCCCCCCCCCCCCATCCGACTGGGATCGCTACACTTTTCCTTTCTTGTAGCTCTCCATTCCTACATTCATTTATTCCTCCACTCCTCCGTCTCTTTATTCGATTGTTTGTTCATTCGTACTGGAAGAGATGGCTCAGGGGTTCAACTGATGTCACTGCAGTTCCTCTGACCGCTCACCTAGGTTCGTGTCCCGACGGTGGCAGGATTTTCGACACAGCTTGTCAGCTAGGTCGAATTAAATCGCTGTCTAGAGAAGTGTAGCGGCCGGCTGCTCTGATCGGTAGTTTTCCGTGGTTCCTCCGATCAACACCAGGCGAATGTCGGAGAAGTACTCAAAGAAGAACAAACGGGCCACGGAATTTGCGCGATCCTTCCTTCCTCTTCCGTGTCCCATCCTCACCGCTTACACACACACTAACATGCACTACACTACCATACATGCCGAGAGACCGGTAGGGAGCTTAGAGCTTGTTGTGGCTAGAGCTGTTCCCAGTTGGTGGGCGATTGTTGGTTGGGGAAAATCCCGCTAGCCGACGGTAGACTGACGCTGATTCCAACGGGGGAAGATTGCCGCAACCTTCCGAGCAAAAAAATGCACTACACTTACGGAAATAATGACCATAGTAGTTGACATTTTTTAAATCAATAATAATCGATTGTTCATGCAAATATTCATCATTCCATCCCACCACAACTTCGCAGCGCTGTGCTATCTTCTCGTTTTCTCTCCACACCCGCATCTTCTCAGTTCTCAATCCCTTTAATTTTTATTCGACTATCTTTTTCCTCTCCTCCTTCCCATTCCTTCAGGCAATCATCTCTTATTCACCCTTACACTTATTCACTCTCCCTTAGTCATTCATCATTTCATTTTGCGAAATCACCCTTCCTACAGTCATCCTTCCCTCCTACTTCACAGTCTCTATCTCCCGACTCTCCCATCCCTCTCCCCCTGTACCTCTCGTTTTTCCTCCTTTTTCATCGCTATCACCAATTCTTCCATTCCGCCTGCAGCCCCGTTTCCACACTAAACGCCCCGCCCCCTCCTTAACCTCTGGAAACACTGCCGTATCCGTCGCCGTCGCCGCCGTCGCCCGCGAGGATTTCTCGGGAGGTTTATGAAACCCCATAAATCGAAGGGAGGGGCAGATAGATAGGCAGGGGGAGCTGGGACTCCGCCGCAAAAATATAATTCCCCGGCTCATGAGGTAGCTGCCACAACAGCAAAAGAAAAATAGCTCCGGCCCGTATGACTTACGGCGCTCTTGATAGAAGAAAACAATGTGCGAGAGCGTCTTAAAGAAGGATCGCTTTCGCTTGCTTTCATTGGATCTGGCTCGTGTGTTTTAATGCTGGGTTCTCGGTGTATTGGACTACCAAGAATCTCCGATCGTTTGTCAGGTCTACCGTCAAATGGAAGAGTCACATGGTGCAAAGATCTGCTTGAGGCGAAAATGGTATTGTGAGTGTGATTTGTGAGTGCTACTTGTTAGTGAGAGATGATTGTGATTGATACTTGTGAGAGAAAATTTTAGAAACGATAAATCACTTATAAAAGTGCCTCATTTTAATATAAGAACACGTAAATTATTATGCGTCAATTATAAAACATTTTCCATGAAAGTAAATATTTATTAGTTTACATATTATATTTTATTTTATTCATTAGTATACATGTATCTTCAGATAATAAAATTTTGTGTTGCTGAAGTAATTAAAACCATCATATTTAAATTAATGTAAAACATTAAGCCAAACTATTTAATTTTTTACCTTGTATGGTAAATTGATGTATCTATCAAGCAGTCCAAAACCGTTTTAAGAAATTAGAAAAAATAGTCTCCAATCTCAAAATGTATGAAACATGAACCGCAGTTCGTTGTGTTTTTGATCACTAATAACTACGCACTTAACAATATTTAAACTATCAATATTAACCCGTAGTGAATTGACTAAGGTTGTTTTGATTTTCTTTAATACGTTTTGGGTCTCAAACACTTTTATTTGATAGTTTTAGATGCTGTTACTACATTTTGCATGATACGTTTTTGTTGGTCTAGTGTCGCAGGGACTTGAGTTACTGCGCCGAAGTATCCTTCCTTAATTGTCATCTTTATGCTAAAAAAATAGTTTGTGAGGACGAAAATTGCCCGATTCAATGTGCCTTCTTGCTATTGAGGCGAACGCTTTCTAGGTGCAATGTGACTCCCTCTCATTGAATGTACAACAACCGACACGGTCACGAGCACAGTTGCATAAGTTCCCAAAAAGAATATACTCTAAGCCACGGATTTACGAGCAACATGGCCATGATATTAGGGAAACTGTAAGGAGCCAATTGATTGTACTTGGGGCTATGTTTTTGTGGTGATGGAGACATGTGTGTTCAGAACGCAAACAGGGAATACATCCATGACATTTCCAGTTTATTATGCTTAAATATTTCAAATTACTCTTTAAAGTTATTTTTAAAATACAATATTGTTCGAAAGCATTTAGTTGAAAGAATTATACAATTTCTTATTTCTCTGCTTTCTCTGTTAATATAACTTGTTGTGAGTACAACTTTTTAATGGCGATACTTCATACCTTAATGGATGTATAGAAGGCAAACATACATAATGCAGGAGAATAATTTCAAGAACACCTTTACTGCATTCTGCACACTTACACCAGTCTAGTTCACGAGCGCCATCCCATCTTTACAAATATAAAGCGCGGGGTTGCAATTCGCATGGTACATTTCCGCTCCAGTTCCTTCCGTTGTAAAGCTCGCGCGTCGCCGCCGCCGCCCCCCCCCGCCCGCCCGCCGCCCACATCGCCCCCAGCCCTCCCCGCTCCTCCCCACGGCGGCACTGCCTCCGCCCGCACCCACGTCCCCCCCGCCACGCTGCGCTTGGCCCGCCCACGCCCCCGCTTTGGTCCCTGCCCCTCGCCTCACCGCTTGGCCCGCCTCAGACTGGGCTTGACAGCCCCGCCCATCCCCGCCCATCCCCGCACATCCCCGCTCCATCTCCACCGCCCATCCCGCTCCATCCCCGCCCATCCCCGCTCCATCCCTGCCCATCCCCGCTCCATCCCGCCCACCCCCGCTCCACCCCCGCCCATCCCCGCTCCATCCCTGCCCATCCCGCCCATCCCTGCTCCACCCCCGCCCATCCCGCCCATCCCGCCCATCCCCGCCCATCCTGCCCATCCCTGCCCATCCTGCCCATCCCTGCCCATCCCTGCCCATCCCACTTCAACCCCACTCCAACCCTGCCCCAACCCATCTCCATCCCCCACCAACCCCGCTCTAACCCCGCTCAAACCCTGCCCAACCCGTTCAAATTTCCCGCTTAAACCCTGCTCCCCCCCGCTCCAACGCGCCCATCCTGCCCATCCGGGCTCCAACCTGCCCATCCACGCTCCATCCACGCTCCAACCCAGCTCCATCCCCGCACCAACCACGCTCTAACCTAGCTCTATCCAACCCCCTTCGAAACCTTCGCCAACCCCGCTCCAACCCTGCTTAAAGCCCACTTCCACCCCCCTTCCCCCCTTCCAACCCCCCCCCATTGGGTCATTGGCCCGCTGCTTCCCTTCGCTAATCCTCCCCTTAGCTGTGCTCTGCGCCCTCTCCAACCCCCCCCCCCCCCCTCTCCCCCGCACCCGCCCCACCCCTACTGCTGCATCACGACGCTAATCCTCCCCTTAGCTTTGGTCTGCGGGTAACAGCGAACCCAACCTGCGCCCTGCCGGTCTTGGGAATGGGCCGGGCCCCGGCGAGGCACCGAGCAAACACTCTCCGGAAGAGTCTCTGGGGAATAAAGGCTTCGTGGTGCTCAAACAAGGGGCGGGGCGGTGCTGTCTGCACGGCACGGTACGATGCGGCGCGAAGCAACACGGTAAGGAAGCGATTCCACGAAGCCCTTGCACAAAGCTTTCTTTGCGTTTGCTTGAATTCGTCCGGACCGGGAGCGATAGCTCAGTGCATCAACTGATGTCACTGCAGCGCCTCTGACTGGGAGGTCCAGGTTCCACTCCACGGCGGGATTTTCGACACTAGCTTCAGCTGGTCCGAATTCAGTCGCATCTGGAGGAGAATTGTAGGCTGGCTGCTCTGATCGGTAGTTTCCGTGGTTTCCGATCAACCCCAGGCCAATGCCGGAGCATTATCAAACGGGCCACGGACCGCGGCCATCGCCCTTTCCCATTACTTGTCCATCCTCTCCCCACACACTTCATCAACATCCCACCTACCACTTTCCGGAAGACCGGTCGGAGCGAGCTTATCCGGCGGGGGCGGTGCCCGCTGGGGGGAGAGTCCGGGTTAGGAGAATCGCCACTAGCTGAGGTAGGTCGGCCCCGGATCTCGCCATTCATGGGGAAGACTCACCCATCTCCGAAAAAACCTGCGCACACTAACGGGACTAATGACCAGAGCAGTTGACGCGCCCGGAAACATGAAAAAATCAATCAATCAATTGAATTCGTGTCTTTAAATCTAAACCGGGCTCTTAAAATGGATTGTCTAGTGGCAAAGTGTAAAGGGTAGATGGAAGTTCTATTATTCCTGTTTGGAAGAGGCAAGCTCTCTATAAAGCCTGAAGTTCTCTTTGATCGCTTTGTAAGGATCTTGATCAGATGTTTGTTAACTTTTAATTTCTCTTGATGAGTAGTGAACATAGAATTTACAAAGTCGGTTTCTTCTTCCTAAAACTAGAAAGGATTCGTAAAACATTTATACTTTCATGTACTGAAAACGATCGTTTTCCTTGTGGACATAAATAGAGCTTTCAGCGTCACTATGTGCGCGCTTTCACAGATCTTTGAGAAATTTTTTGAGAAGGTTGGTACCGGTTCTTTATCATTTATGTACAGTATGTTTGTTCATTGGATAATAATGTGTTTACATGAAAGTTTTTTTGGATGTTTTCTTTTTTTATCACGACTCCTGATTATGGAATAAAATATTTTGAAAAGTTGTCAACTTAATGATTTAACGTTGTAATTACTTTGGCTAAATCCCATGATCTCAACCTTCGACATAATTATTTGATTTCGTCTACAAGCAAGTACAGAAACGTAGTTGGTGTGTGTATGGTATAGGAAGACAGGAAGTAAATTTAGTTATAATCACTGTCTAACTTTTAATGTGTTTGACTTGATTAATTTTATTCGAAGTGTTTACAGTGGCCATCATTCTGTGAGCTCCGCTTTCTCCGGAGCTCCCATTATTTTGAGATTTTGCTTCGGTGAGAAATATGAAAAATAGAGAAAGGTCAATCGCGGGTTAAGGTAATCCCACATCGTGGAAATTTCTCCGAGCTCGGGCAAATTATAGCATTCAAGAAATAGATCGAATAGAAATACCAAAAAAGTCTTTCTTGAGAAATGTTTAAAAGCATTTTAATTAAAAGCAAATCAAAATACTTTGATTCAAGTGTGTTCAAGAAAGTCTGATGAATGTTCATATTTTCCAGCGGAAGTGAAAGCATATCAATCATTTCTTCCCTATGTAAAAATAATGCTATTAATTTCTTTTGCACGTCGCTTAAAATATTTGATAGAAGTGTAGGTATATAACGTCACTAACTTAAACATCTCCTGTAATTTTTGAACGGTTATTGCAACGCAATTTTCACGGAATTGATACATACAATCATTTCTATTTTATCTCTTCTATTTTACGAGACTTTGAGGTAATTTTGTTTTTTCAAATGGAACTAAACCTAATTTATGGTCTATCATTACGAACGTGAAAAGAACGAATATAATGATATACATAATGTAATATGTTAGATAAGCATTTTTGAGACTTTATTCTTTGCAACGGTTTAAGCAAATTTGAATGCAGTCCGCACAAAAAACTCAGTGCTCTGCTGCTAACGCCTGGGGAAGGGAAAAAAACAAAAACAATCAAATAGATCAAATCAAGGGCAACAAATGATAGTCTTTAAACGAAAAGTGTCTGATGTCTGTAAAATACAAGGATAAAGTGAAATGAATAAAGATCTATTACCCCATTCTCTCGCGTCTTTTGTTAAATTGCTTGAAAATTCATCCGTACAGAATTGCAGGATAAAGCTTTGTGGGCTCACTCTGTATATCTAAAGTCTTATTCAATCACGTTGAAACTTTCGCGTTTAGTGTTATCAATCATAACTCGTTCATCATTCAGTAGTATTTTTAAGGGAACAGAAAATATATTTCATAACTTAAGTAACAATTTGCTAAGGAGCCGTGATCAAAACATGTGGCTCTTCAACGACCGGCCACTTCACGGACCAATCACCCCAAAAACTAACTAACATTTGCTAAGAGTTTCGGAACTCTTCGCCGTAGACAATAAACTGTCAGTAACAGTCGTATACAGCAAATTGTTAGCCACACTAGCATAACAAACTTAAGTTCATAATGTTACAGAGAACATCAATAAAATGAAAGATAAAAGCCAGAGACATTGGAATTTCGTACACTTAAAATGAGTTAAGGCATTAACTCTTGTTTGTTTGATTGTTATGGTTTATTTTGGCTCTAGAATATTCCTGGAAATTATATTGTTTGTTCCTTTTGTATCGATCTTCTCCTGTGGGCATGCTAATAAAATTACTATCAATTGAATTTCATCGTTCTAATCAAACTTCAACTTACAGGAAACGTTATTTACAAATAATACATAAATAAAGACAATAAATCTCTCATTATTCACTATAAGATATATAATGTATTTATTTTTTAGTTGAGCATGTTCTTACTATTTAAAACTTTGTTCCCACCAGCTAAAATGTTACACATGTTTTCAGATATTCATTTCATCAGTCTACGCCCATACAGTTTGAGAAATTACCACGACCTTAGAGAATTAGGCTAATGAATAAGCAAATGCACGGTAAGTAAATTAGGAGAATGACAATATGAATACATAAGGAAATCAAGAAAAACGCGAGGCAATCAATGGACAACGAACTAATATCCAGACGATATGTATTTACGTGAATATGTACATATGTAAATTAATAAATAAGGTTAACAAAGAAGCAAAAGTCTAGAAGAACGCAGGTCTAGCGATGAACCATACGGCGTAATCTGTTTCTTTATCCCTCACAAGATTGAGAATTTTCCGAGTGCGTCAGCTGTTTGACGTGTATTCTAGGTGCCGTCATCGGACGCGTTGAAGGCTGGCTATTATCTATCATTTTATTGATGTTCTCTGTAGCACTATGTATGTAACTTGTTCTACTAATGTGGCAAACAATTTGTTGTATACGACTGTTGCTCCAGTTTCTTGTCTCTGCGTAACAAATAATATGTGGACTGATAAAGTAAAATAGTAGAATTTGTAAAAGAAAATTGTCAATATTTTTTCTTTATCCCTCACAAGATTGAGAATCTTCCGAGTGCCTCAGCTGTTTGACGTGTATTCTAGGCGCCGTCTTTGGACGCGTTGAAGGCTGGAAACAATTTGTTGTATAGGACTGTTGCTCCAGTTTCTTGTCTCTGCGAAACAAATAATATGTGGACTGATAAAGTAAAATAGTAGAATTTGTAAAAGAAAATTGTCAATAATATTTTTCTTTATCCCTCACAAGATTGAGAATCTTCCGAGTGCGTCAGCTGTTTGACGTGTATTCTAGGCGCCGTCTTTGGACGCGTTGAAGGCGTCTCCGGTTTCTTGGCGCTCCGTAACAGCAGCGTCGCGAGCACAAAAATAGATTAGCGCTCCTCCGCGAGCGCGTTTTCGCGGAACTGTTCCTTCGCAGAGCTCCTTCATTTGCATGAGGCGGAACGCCTTGAAACGACACTGCGTCTCTCTTCCGGGCCGTGAAGGAATCTTTGTTGCTCGCCGCGCAGCATTTTCTCTTCCGAATGCACTCGGAGCAATCGCAAAGTCTTTTAATGATGCGTTTCCACGAAAAGAGGGGACTTTTTTCGTCTTTCGGCGACGTCATTAGCTATAACGAAGCCTACTATCCTTGTGAGCACGTTATATTAGGCTGTGGAACACATGGATAGATTTTTTTATTTCATACTGTAGGAATTGTTTGTAGCTTTCACTATTATACATTTTTTAAAATTTCAGTGAAAAGAAGATACAAATAATGGCAAAATAATACGAAATATGTTTTAAAACGTTAATGAAAATTTCTAATTATACATATCTATTAAACAAGCAATATAAAAATCATTATTATTATGAAATATATTTAAAACAATACATTTAAGAGAAAGCCTATAATTCTGGGTATTATATGGAATTTATTCGGACTTCCCATTTGTGTAGGGTATCGCACAAAATTCTCTCCACAAACTTTCCGGAAATAATTGCACGAATCTACCGTAGTGTGTATTGTGATTGATATCTAATTCTTGTTCAAAAGTGCAATACTTGTTAATTTTCTACTTCAGCAATAAGCAAATAGCAAAATTTTTCTAAAAGCCAGTTTTCCTACGAGCCAGTAAAATAAGCATCAATACGATGAAATTGATATTATAGTCATTCTCTTTTATAACAAACTTATTTTAAAGTTCTCTTTTACTTAAAACCGTAACGTATCTGCGAAGACATTTCTTTGAATTATGCAATATACCGTACTTCAAAAACATAGAAGTTTTTCTCATTTTTGTATAAGTTTTTGTATACTGTGTTTATTTCTGTTAATTTAATACGTTTAATCAAAAGTGACGATTTTGTATGTAAATAAATTCAAGGCTCACCGCCAAAAGAATATTTGTTAATATGATTCACTCTAGGAAATCAAATACGTATTACCGAAAATATTCTAAATTTTCCTTTGGTATCCGGACAATAAACCTTTTTAGCTTCGCTTAAACTCTCAATATCACAACATTAGGAAGGTTACGTTTCAATAACGCCTCATCAACAAACTGAGAAAATTGCATGTATCTAGTAGGAAATCTAATCAATTCATCATTCTTTTGTTTCTTACAAGCTTGTTCCACAATATCGTGCATGTAAATGTAATTTGTGAAACACCTGTTACATAGGTGTTTCTTCAGAGTTGATCCCGAGAAATCTAAATTTAAAGGGTCGTTCCCAAGAAATTGAGTATTTCAACGACCTAGTAACACCATACTTTGCGAGATCGCTTTCGAGCCCAAACCTGTCCCTCCGCCCCCACCCCCGCTCCTCCCAAGGGAAGCAGATTCACCTGCTCGCGCCCCATGCTCTGAGCTTCGCCCCGTACCGTCGAATCCACACACTTAGTGTATATATTGCGGACGAAATTGAGTTGAAAGGCTCACACGAGGTGAAGGCAATTTCAGGGGGAAATAAAGTGGATTTTGATGTCGATCGAGAGAAGGATTAGCGGTCGATAGTTTGGGGGCGGCGCGGCGCGGCGCGGTGTGGCGTGGAGTGCCACGCGGGGCGCTCGTCGCTTGTCCTCGAGCCGTGACGTCACACTCCCTCCGAGGGCCGAGAGGGCGGGCGGCAAAGGCGTCGATTTCACGGCCCGCTGCCGCGTACGCGCTCCTGGGCGCCTTTCCATGCTCTCCCACGCCTACTCACGCACTCCCACGCCCACTCACGCCTCCCCGCCCCAGCTCTCCCACGCCCCCCCCGCCCGCCACGCCTCCCACGCTCAGCTCTCCACGCCCATCACGCACTCCCACGCCCACTCACGCCTCCACGCCCCTCACGCCTCCACGCCCATTCACGCACTCCCACGCCCACGCACGCACTCCCACGCCCACTCATGCACTCCCACGCCTTCTCACGCTCTCCCACGCCCACTCACGCTCTCCCACGCCCGCTCACGCTCTCCCACGCCCACTCAGCTCTCTCACGCTCCTCTTCTACGCTCTCTCTGGCCCAAAATTCATCCTAATTTTCTTTCACATTCACTTCAGATTCCATGACTGTGTTTTGGAAGGTATTGGACGTGACGTTTTGTAAACAGGTAGCTAGCGCTCCCAGAAAACGCTGTTGCCTCAGGCGATGATCATAGGTTTGGGCTTGTTTATGTCAAACGATGTACAATTATACATGTCATAACAGTACAATTGGTAACTTGGCGTATCCTCATACGTTCAGTAGTACTAAGATTAAAGTTAAATGGCCAGATAAACTTAAAAATAGGACGTATTTACCAATATGTAAATAAGAACTTACACACTGGTAAAATAATAGAAACTTCTGTATAGATATTTTTAAATTTTTATTATCGATTAAGCGGGTCAATTGTTTTAACAATAAAATATATCTGTCATTAAATATTTAGTTTTCTAATTTACAAACTTCCTCAGTATTAAAAGTAAAACATTGATTTAATATGAAATCAGAAAGAGATATATTAAAAATATTCGTAAAACTAAAAATAATTACCTTTCAGAATATAATTCAAAAAAGAAAATATAAAAAAACAACGAAAATCTAATATATTAGAATACTTACCCTAAATACTAATAGAATGCGACTCGTGTAAGTTAAATTATATCAAATAGCCGATATATAAACTAGAACATCTATAACGAAATTTTAATTTATTTTTCAATAAAAACCTTTTTTATAACAAAAAATTTTATTCCTCTAATTTCTGGTTTTCCTGAACTTTATCTCTCTTGCTGACGTAATACTATAGTTTACAAGTTATAAAAATTATAGAAGATATGTATGGAGAAAATACTCTAGAGTTTGACTCTCAAAGGTGATGGATTTTTGACACTAGCTGTAAAGCTAGATCGAATTCAACTGCCCTCTGAGGGAGAATTCTAACAGTAGACAACTGATCGGTAGTTTTCCATGATGAATACCAGGTGAATGCCGAATCACTACCCTAAGAAACCCTCGAACACGTGGGCGAAACATCAAGCAAGCAAGTAAACTGCGTTTTCCAAAAACAAAAAACAAAAAAACAAAAAAAAATACCAATTAGCTGAGTGCGAAATTTTAGGACTTTTACACACCAACATATCGGAAGACATGGTTCAAAACATCAACTGATGTCACTGCAGTCCCTCTGGCCGGGAGGTTCTAAGTTCGAGTCCGGACGGTGGCAGGGTTTTTAATACTTGCTTGTCAGCTAGGTCGCATTCAGTCGCTGTTTGGAGGAGAATTCTAGTGGCCGGCTACTCTGATCTGTAGTTTGCCGTGGTTTCTACGATCAACACCAGGCGTATGTTGGAGCAGTACTCTAACAAACGGGCCACGGACCGCGCGCGATCTTTCCTTCCTCTTCCTTGTCCTATCCTCAGCACCCACACACAGTTACACTAACATGCACTACACTACTACATATTCCGGGAGACCGGTAGGCGATTTAGAGTTTGTCCCGGCTGAGGCGGTGTTCCGCTAGTGGGAGATATCTAGTTGAGGAAAACTTGGCAAGCCGACGGTAGGTCAGCGCCGGATCTCGCCGTTCAGCGGAAGAAGACCAACGCCACTTCCCTAGAAACAAACATGCACTTCACTTACGGGGGTAATGACCCTAGTAGTGGACGCGCCCGGAATCACTAACAATCAATCACACACACACACACACACACAGACGCACACTGAAGACTGTCATTTTGTCTGACACCGTAACTCTGCATTTCCGTATCTCATATGGCGCACAACTCTCCCGAATATCCCCCCCCCCACATCCCCATGCTAGCATTCCGCTTACGCAGATCAGAGCGCCCCTGCAGTTCCCCCCTCCCCTTCTCCCTCCCCCACCCCCAGCGACATCGCTCAGCGAGTGTGCTTTGCTCGCAAGCGCGATGATCAATTTTCCGTCCCATTGCGGCCTCTGACGAGTGCGCGCCGTGTTTGGGAAGGCAGCGCCCCAGAGGAATAGCGGTGAAGCGAAGGTGAGACCCTGCAAGGATCGGAGAGCGATTTCAGAGGTGATTAAAGAGAAAAATGTGTCGACCGGATGGTCTTTAATGAAGATGTTCGAGAATGTTGCTTTTTATGGGTTCAATAAGAAAGAGAACGTTCTGGTTAATCACTTGTCAGATTCACCAGTTGGGGAATAAAGATTCTAAACATATTTTTAGATATTCTTGATCAAAAGAATCTAGTGTTATTTATTATTTTGAATAAATTTTGCTTTTCTCTTTAATTTCCATTCATTAAAGACCATAACCTTGCAATTTTTTAAATCGTGAAAAAACACTGTAAAATTGTATATTGTATTTTTTTGCGATAAAAACTGGAAGATGGTGGCGCAATTCTCGCTTCAGATTCGAATTCTACGCGTTGACATACATTGAGAAACATGTGTGAAGTCTTCGGGTCTGACAACCACGAAAACAAAAATACAATTTCACGATTTTTTTTGCGATTTAAAATGAAAACGAGGGTGGTGGCGATAATCTGCCTTCAGATGAGAATTCAGCTCGTCGACATATATAGAGAACTATGTGGTAACTTTATTTCACAGCATTGCATTTCATACTTATTGTTTTTTCTCGACGAGATTTTTACATAGAAGTTGTTACACACAACATTTTTTTAAAAAAATGTTAATGGAGAGACCTTCTATCCTTTCCTTAAAAGTGTCCTCCTTATGCTAGTAACACATATCCTTTGGACATTTGTAAAGTTTATTATTAATACATATGAATATATCGCCCTGTGTTCTTATTCCATATTTCAAATAAAGTGAGAGTGGAATATTTACCTGTGAACACCCTTAAATTAGTATTCCTCAATGATATGTTAATAATATTGATAGAACAACAGAATTTATTAATTTTACATTCAATTTAATCATGGCTTTCGACGTACAACACGTTTACTCCTTACCTGTTGCATGTGGACGCGTAATTCTGTACAGAATTGAATTGAATTGAATTGGCCTTATTTTACGGGGCGAGACTCAGGCCATGAGGCCTGCTCTTCCGTCTGACCACGCAAATTTTGTTATACTCCTTTCACCTATCATGGGAGAAAGAAGGAATTACTTGGGCGACGAAACAGGCGATTTGAATTTAGCTCAGAGGGGTCATTTAGGCTTGAGGATCTTTTACATGCAGTAAATGTACTAACATGGGACAGCCGGCTTTACTTCCCCTCCGAAGGAAGGCGTACGAAGGATTTTAATGTCTATCACAGAATGTCTATCACATTACAATTTGTATTATTGTTGTTTTATTTTCATTGGTTATTTTGCACAAATTCGGTGCTAGCAAACACAAGAATTCACACAATTTGTTTTTCAATTTTATTTAATTTTCAAGAAGTCATACAGGAAAGAAAAATATTATTCAGAATTTACACTCATTATATATATATATATATATATATATATATATATATATATATATATATATACACACACACACACACACATAGTTTTTACCCACTTTTAGAAGTTTAAAAACCATTTTTACAATATCACATCTGTCTAAGATGACTGATTTTTGTAGTTCAAGATATACTATGTATGGTATTTTTACTTGTATTATAATCATCATCATTTATTTTCTCGAAAATGGACTTCACTTTTGTATTTTTTAAGTATAGAGACATATATTGTACTACATGATATATATTGTTGCTTTTCTGTATTTGGCACTTCTAGTGTTGATCCTAATTTATACATTTCTAAGGGATCTACTAGCGCTATATTTCATCTACTAGTTACTTCTTGTGCCCTCTCTGGGACAATACATGGATTTCAACCAATATTTTGTGGTAAATTAATTATTCTTTCAACAAAACATTGTTATAATTTGTTATAATAACATTGTTATAACAAGTTATAAATATTTGCCGTTTAATATTTCAAATAGAACCAAAATAGTTTTCGAATGAGAAATTTCAGAATTTTTAAGAGGCTACACAGATCTTTATTTTACGCTAGTATCACTGGAAAAATCTGGTGATACAAAATATCACTGAATTGTAAGTTAAGTTTGTGTTGGCACAAACTAACCTTACCGGCTCTTAAAAAGTATTTATTTTTTGTAAAAATAACCATTGATAAATACCCATAAAACAACCTAAATGAAACTAATCTTGTCACAATTGAATCAATGTCGAGAGTCTATGTTACAAGAGGAATATTTCTCTAACGGAGTAAATTTAAAACTTGAAGTTCAGAATTTAATACTTTTCGTAGACTAAAAACACACATACCGATTATAGACGATATCACAACTGCCCACCTATCATAAGTTTGTTTAGCGTTCTTAGTTATCAATGGTCGGTAGTGTTGTGATTTTACTTTCTCCCCTTACGAATACTTCGTAGGAAGAGAAAGTTATGTAATCGTACGCCAGAAACGGCGAATTTTTGATAATTTTGACTCTTTGTTTACGTACACCATAATTTTAAATATTTTCTCTTCATAAGAGATATTTTTGTATATATTATTAGAGAAATTCTAATAATGCTTTAATAATGTAGTTTGTTTTTTAAAATACAAAAAATCTCGTCTCCGTCCTCTTTTTTTAACTCCAGTCTCGCTGGTATAATGCTCAAAACCTCTGCCATTTCGCAAAATTGATGCATGTTTCTCTTATGCGATGCAAATTACCACATTGTTACTGGATCATTTCGTTTTAATAGCGAACCTTGATAAGAGAAACAGCACATTAATGACCTACTCATAGCACTTTTTTTTCTACGAGTCGGATTGCAGACCTCCCGGCAAGACGGGAGAGAAAGGAACTAAAAGAGAACGTAGGTCGGTATTACAGCAATGACCTCATTTCCAGCAAAATGTACGTCCACCATTATCCGAGAAATTATTCAGTTATTACTCGCGACGTGCAGAGCTGGAGGTCGTGAAGTGAGTCGACCCGCCCCTAGAGCTATGAACCGTTCCCTCACCCACGCTCCAACCTCGCTTCCACTCCCCATCCTTGCTTCAAACCTCGCACTGGCTGAGTATAGCTCAGAACCAACATTGCCGCTCACCCCGTAGCGGCTCTGATTGGGAGGTTCTAGGGTTCCCGACAGTGGCGGATTTTGCACACTAGTTCGATAGCTAGATTGATTGCATGCGCTGTCTGTAGTTAAATTCTATCGACCGGCTGCTCTGATCAGGAGTTTTCCCTGGCTTCTCCGAAGAATACCAGAAGAATGCCGGGGTAGTTCCTGAAGAAATGGGCGACGGACCGCGCGCAATTTTTCATTCCTCTTCCTCTAACCTCATTCCGGAGTCGCACACATTTACACTTGTATGCAGTACACTATCTCTCGGGAGACCGGTCAGGAGCTTGCAGTTTGTCTCGGTTGGGGCGGTGCCCCGCTAGGAGGCAGATCCCCCAAACCGACCTGTTAGGTCGGCGCCAAATCTTACCATCTACTGGGGAAGAACAACGCCAACTTCTATGACTACTTCACTCATGTCTCTCCGTGATGTAAGTAATTCAAAGCCAGACTATATTCAAATTAAACCAATCCTAGATGTCTATTGCCATATGATTATCATTTTGTTTACTTTTTGCACTCCGCTGTAATCACTTACCGTTTTAAGATAAAAATTGCAGTTTAGTACAGTGTTTTAGGTCCATAATAGCTTGTGAGCATCAATATGTTATTAAAATTTGTCGTTTTGGTCATGTTTAAAACACTGAAATAGAATATATTGTTAAAGATTCAGGTTTGAAAAACAGCGAAACGAACAAAGCAAGTGGAAGCAATTTCAAGAATTGTGTGAAGAAAGAAAATACAAATGGACAGTACAAACTACAAATGAAGGTATTACACATCATTTAGACAATTAATATGCGAAGATGAGATAATGATTTCAAAGAATATGTTATCAAAAATACGTAAAACGTTATGTCATCAAAAATACGCAAATCAAAATTATTTAGAAGAAAAATTAATGTGTACCCACGTGTGTGCAATCCTTTCGAAACTGACGAATCCTGCTGCTAATTTAGCTTGTACTTCTTTCCCCTCAAATACTTCCACGGAATACCAAGACATTGGAAACTCAACTTCCTAAAACTTTAATAATTGTGTTTTTAATAAATGTTCTTGTAAGTAGCTTTGTTATAATTGGTTTTTGAAAGTTATATTATCATTCTAGAATTCTCAACCATTGATGAAATAAGGAATGTAGTTTAGGGGATTGGTCAATAATAAACAATGAAACAGTTTGTCATCATTTCGGAATTTATAATTCCTTCATCAGGGCATACTAATATATTAAAAGGTCAAGCTTTATATCCAACCTCCAAACCAACTCCAACATGGAGTTGCTGCAGCACATGGGTCCATCCTGAGACACGTCTGAATCGGGCCACGGCCCAAATGGATAGTTTTATTACCATAAATTCGAAACATATTTGAAATCATTTTCTGCATTAAACATTTATTCATATTTTGCATGATTATAATTGATTCTAGGAGGGAGTGATAACTCGGAACTGAATGAAAGTTTCACATATTCCGATAGCAGTTTTTTGTAATATTTCTCTTTTTCGAAATTCCTCTGATTTTAATTATCCATTCAATTCCTGTATTGTCTTAATACAAGAAATAGTCACAATAAATATCGCTCGAAATGCTGTGGTATTACTTATGATAGAACGTTGACCACACTAACGGAAATAATGAACATTATTAATTTAATGAAATTTTTTACCAAAAAGTGGCAGGCACACTATTTGAGAAAAATACATAGAATACTTTTGTATAACACTACAATAAATTTGAATATTTTAACATAAACAGTCTTTACAAATACTGCAACATCATAGTATAGTGTATACAAATTCACAGTTCAACAGTTTGCTGCGTACTGTAATACTCTCTTCTCATCCGATTAATTCTCCCGGCTAGCCATTACGAGTAAAGAGGATTATTGGTTATTTTCACACTGCTTTCCGCTGACGCTGATGGCATGGAGAGAAACAAAAAGTAGTGCATGCACAAAGGATTTACAGGATTAGATTCCTGGTAATTTAATTCAATCTGTACATGAAAGTCTCACTTGTACAGTCATCGCGTTACTCGCTTGGCAAATGTCTGTTCACAACATTTATGTGCGGCCTGTCCACCTTCCTCTCTATGTAATTGTCTGCGGTCATTTGTCGCCCTCGTCCACTGCCCCGTATGGCGTACTGAGAAGACTGCAAACAGGAAAACCTGCGTAGGCTACTACTCCACACATCTACTTGTTCTACACAAAGATATTGGATAGTATTACCTAGATGCACATGTAGCGCTAGTGTAGCGTTTCAAATTGAAGGCTGCCATACTGTATGCAACAAGTTTCTTGGCAGGTGCTGACAGGCGTGTTGTGTCCGTACGCGACGAGAGTTGTGGGTATTTCCCATGTAAATTAGTTTTTTTTTTTTACTTTTTTAAAATTGATTTTACGTCAAAAAACAGTTGAAACTGCGTATGACGTGCTATGGGGAGAAGTGAATTCTGTGCACATTTCCAAAATTATGTGATCGCTACACTGAGTCATATACTACATAAATTTTGAAAATAAAATAAAGCTCTCATGTAATAAAATCTATTTTCAAGGATAAATAAGCAATACATTTTGGGCTCTTATCCATGATGTCCTTCGTCAAGAAATAATACTTCCTGCCGCAACAACATGGAAACGATAATTTGAATAACTATATTTCCCAATGAATTCTAGAAGACGTGCACAGATAATGAAGTTACATTTATGTTCAGAAGCAAAACAAGAGGCCATCTCAGCATTTTCTCAATGGATCAGGGAAACTGGACGAAAAACCTGATCGAGATCGGGGTCATTGACCCGGAGGCTGTAGTACAATACTTTATACAGCTCAAATGGTAAATTACTCATTACGTATCATTGTTAAAATTAATGTTACTTTTCTTGTGATGCTCAGTATAGTCTCTAATTGTATAGAAACAGTTATGCAGCAGAAACGATTTTACTTGGGATTTAAACTATGCTATCGAATTTAATCGTTTAATGTCATCTGGCAAAGTGTTGTAAAATAATGTACATGTATTGTATGTGAATTGTTTGTAATGAGCTGTTGATAATGCACCTGATGAATATGATTTCTACGTCGAGTAATATAGTAATAGCCTTCGGCATTTTCTGAAAATATATTCCCGCTCTTAACCAAGTCATTTTTGACAAAAACCACTGATTCGTAAATCAACAGACAAGGTAATGGTAAAATTCCTAGATGAATGAAGAGAGGCTTACAATAATCACGTGGGTGGAATTTGGTTATTATTCGTACAATTCGTTTTTGTAATCTAAAAGTCTGAGAGCTATAAGACTTTTTTTAAAAAAAGTCAGTTATCTCTCCATCTATTAAGATTGACAAGATCTACAAGAAGGAGACAAGATGGAGAAGATCTACAAAATGGAGGCGGAGAAGACAGCGACGGCGTCTTTCGATACTTTTGCAAAAGAAGATAAGTATATTGGTGAGAAAGCGGATTGTTCGTCGACCACAGATGAGTGTGTGCTGGACACTTGTCAAAATATTTGAAGTACAGGATGCGCAACATTTTAGATAAATTCTAAGCAACGCACATTGATTAATCTAACCTCAAAACTTCCAGATCAAGCACAATAGTTTCCATTAGTTAATATTCAATCCTTGCAAATGAGGGAAAATATCAATTTTATATAAATCACGGTGTTTAATATTATTATTTTTAATGTAATTGCTTCACATGTTAAAAAAATACTATAAGTTCCTTTCATTTTATTTTGCAACGTATTGCTACTAGATTTTTCTTCAATCATATACACCGCTACTGACCTCTAGCGAATGAATTAGGTACCGACTTTGCTGCAGCACTACTGGGCTCTGATAAAATATATTGCGATCCACGTGCTCTAAGCAAGAGACGAAAAACGATCGCGGTGCATCGACAAACATATTTTTTTAATTATTTATTTTCTGCATTTGGGATGAGTTAATCTTTACCAAACGTTGCAAGGACACTCGACAATCCTAAAGAAGACCTTGCAAAAATTTCGTATCTATTCATACTCTACTTTTTGTGGTATGGATGTCGGTTAAACGTCGTCGAATTCACTTTTATTAAAATAGATAACATTTATTTTGTCAGTAAGATATTTGTTTAAACACTGTACTTGATCTCATAACTACATTAGTCCTAGATCGTGTGTTGAGGAGATTGTTGCTGGTAAACAGGAATTGCATAGCTCGGGACTGGTGGGGGAGAGTTTGCTAACGCGGTGGAGGGTGACGACCGATCGAAAAGCGACTCGTGTCCTCCGCCAAGCCCCGTGCAAACCGTCAGTCGCTGCCTGGGATTCTCCGCTTTTCTCGCCCCTCCAAACTCGGTCGCCGGCATTCGCCGTTGGAGCGCTGAAGTAGGCAGCGGCACTGGTGACACACAAAGATCCATTCAAGCGAACTGCCAGAGCGAAAACAGACGAACAGGGCAACAGTCGAACAATCCTGAATATTGACACTTAGAAGATCTCAAAGTTGAAGGATATTGGTATCGAATCCAATAAAAGAAAGATATATTTTCTCACTGTGACGGTATTAAGTAAGGTAAAATCAAACTACATTTATGTTCCAATGTATTTAAATCATATTTTTATCATTTCAAAATTTCCATCTAAATGTTTTGCCAGTTCGCTACTTTGCTGATTATTCGGTCTGCTTAAGGCACACTACGAGAAGATAAACACATACATTCCGAAAAAATACTTTAAAGATGTAGTTAATAGGACAATATTTATATATTAATATATGCCGCAAATAAATTACACAATCAAAATACGTCTAATGACACAATTGTGAATTATAAAGAATACAAATTCTTCATGATATTTTTGTATGAATTTGTTGCGTTAAAAGTAAAAACATGGTTGTAACGGTCAGTTATATAATGAATGCTGAATTCTAGAACGAACATTAAATATGCAAAGGCTAATCATGCAATTAATTCAGATGTGATTCATTTGCGGCCGGCAGGTTGCCAGAAAACGTCTCAACTTTAACAGAAATCTATATTTATTCTCTAGCATGGATGTTTCACATTATAAGCGAAACATTTTGAAGAAGGTATACCAACAAAGCGACGAATAAATCAATATTTCTTCTTGATTGTCAATATATGTTTACAAATAAATGTATCCAAAGTTTTTTATGACAATCATTTATTTCAGTAATTGCACAACGTTTCGTAACTAGTTTTGTGACATCATCAGGTGCTTAGTGAGGGAACGCTATCCCACTGAATTTCCTCTGCAGTAGAACATTCAAGGAAACATTACGAAATACCTCACTCTCACTCAGTTGATACCACATAACTAACCGTTACAAACAGACACTCCATGCAAAGTTTGAATGACACTAACGGGCGTAGTCACTACATATTCATGTGCCCTAGTGTACAACATATTCATACGCCCGTTGGTGTGTTACAGCTGTTTCTGCAGCTTTTCTGATTGATTGATTTTTCGTGTTCCCTGCTTCGGTCATTAGTCCCGTTAGTATAGTGCATGTTTTTCTCAGGAGATGGCGGTGATCTTCCCCCGCTGGATGGCGAGAACCGGCGCCGACCTACCATCGGCTAGTGGGGTTCCCCCTAACCAGGACTCTCCCACCAGCGGAGCACCGCCCCAGCCTGGACAAGTTCTAAACTCCCTTCCGGTCTCCCGGATTATGAGTTGTGTAGTGCATATTAGTGTAAGTGTGTAAGGGGAGTGGATAGGACAAAGAAGAGGAAGGAAAGATCGCGCGAGGTCTGTGGCCTGTTTGGTAGGGTACTGCTCCGGCATTCGCCTGGTGTTGATCGGAGAAACCACGGAAAACTATCGATCAGAGCAGCCGACCCCTAGAATTCTCCTCCCGACAGCGACTGAATTCGACCTAGCTGAATAGCTAGTGTCGAAAATCCTGCCGCCGTCAGAATGCGAACCTAGAACCCCCCGGGCAGAGACGCTTTAGTGACATCGTGCAGCTTTTCTGGCCGGCAGGGTTCCAGACCCGATAGTGGCAGATTTTCGACACTGTCCAAATACCTAGGTCGATTTCAGCCACTATCTGGAAGATTGATTGATTGATTTTTTCGTGTTTCCAGGCGTGTCAACTGCTTTGGTCATTGGTCCCGTTAGTATAGTGCATGTTTTTCTCGGGGGATGGCGGTGATCTTCCCCCGCTGGATGGCGAGATCCGGCGCCGACCTACCATCGGCTAGTGGTGTTTCCCCCTAACCAGGACTCTCCCACCAGCGGGGCACCGCCCCAGCCAGGACAAGATCGAAGCTTCCGACCGATCTCGCGGAATATGTGGTAGTGTAGTGCATGTTAGTGTAAGCGTGAGGTCTCCTTGTTCTTTCCTATCCCCATAAGGGGAGAGGATAGGACAAGGAAGTAGAAGGAAAGATCGCGCGCCGTGCGTGGCCCGTTTGTTACGGTACTCCTCCGGCATTCGCCTGGTGTTGATCGGAGAAACCACGGAAAACTACCGATCAGCGCAGCCGGCCGCTAGAATTCTCATCCAGACAGCGACGCAATTCGAAATACCTCACAAGCTAGTGTCGAAAATCCTGCCGCTGTCGGGAGTGTAATCTAGGACCTTCCGGTCAGTAGCACTGCAGTGACTTCAGTTGATGCACTGAGGTACCGCTCCCGGTTCGCTGGAAGAGAATCCAAGCAGGCGGCTGATTTAGAAGGTGGTTTTCCCGCGTTTCCCTGATTAACACCAGCCCATTGCCGCAGTGGAAGGATACGTGGCAGGACCACACATAAGGTACACACCAGGTAAAATGTTTATAAGCAATACTGAAAAAAATGAAAACTTACAATTTGTATATTTGATCAGTATTTTCAATGATTTTCACGAGTTTTTGATTGATAATCACTTAAAAATCAGTTGAGTGCTAAATAATTTCGTGTTTTATTACACGACTTTCACAAATAGATTGTGAATTTATGTCATTATATTGACAAATTCATAATGAATTAATTTTCTTCCACTTTTAAAAATTATAACTCTTGAAAACTAAGGTAACTGAACTCAATGTGTTATTCTGAGTTGAAAGGTTTCGTCGCTTGGAATTATAAAATTAAGAAACCGTTTTCACAGTTCAATAATCACCTTATCTCTGAACATGTGGCTCCTTTTAAAGTGTTCTTCATTATGCTACGTCAATTTCTTTATATATTTCATCTGAATTTATACCGCTCGGAAAGTTCGTTCCGTACTCGACATTCACAAAGCAAGAACAAACGAACTTGATCGACGTTCACTATGCAAGACCCGCTGAATACAAAGGTAATATCCCTCCCTAGTGCATTATCTTCAACGAAAGGCGTCCATCAGTCGTATTGTTCTGGTGTCTACGAAATAAAAACACGTTCTGTTCTATGGGGAGGCCCCGAGCCGGATCCTTCCGCCGACACTTCAAACAGGCTCACTCACCCCCCACCCCCACCCGCTCCGACACGCTCCAATAACGCCTCTTTCATTATGCCTCCGCAATGGAAGCGTTGGCATCCCGCCCCACGCCTCTTTCATTATGCCTCCGCCGCGCCCCGCCGCCCCGCCCCCGCCGCCCCGCCGCCCCGCCACGCCGCCCGCCCCGCCGCCCCGCCGCCCCGCCGCCCCCGCGCCCGCCGCCCGCCGCCGCCGCCCCCGCCGCCCCACGCCCCGCCGCCCCCTGCCGCCCCCGCCGCCCCCGCCGCCCCGCCGCCCCGCCTCCCGCCGCCCCCCGCCCCCCGCCCCGCCGCCCGCCGCCGCCGCCCCCGCCGCCCGCCACCCCGCCGCCCGCCACCCGCCGCCCCGCCGCCACCTGACCGCCCCTCCGTCCCCGCCGCCCCGCCACCCTGCCCCCTGTTTTCCCCCTGTGTGGATCGCATCTCCCCATTGTCCCACCAGACAATCTTCCCCCAAACTCACCCACCCTCTGCCTTTGGTGACCTTTGCTTCCTTTTCGCTGCTTTTGTTTCCTCTCGACCATCTTTAAAACTTCTTGCAAACTCATTCGCGCCCCATTATCTATTTTCATTTAATTAGTTACTATCATTAATATCAAATTATCATTCATACATATTATAACATATTTTAACGGGAATTAGCGGCTTACTGATATTTTTAAATGTAAAGCAATTACGGGTGGAATATTGTAAATACAAAATCAGCAATAAATTAACTTAAATTTCAAGGTGTTAAGTGTCTCAAGATGAACTTAACTACAAATGGCAGAAAAGATTAAAAATTGGACATTTCTAAAAAATGAACATGTTATATAATTTTCGAAGTATTCTATTATAATACGTTATTAAGTCACCTTAGATGAACTAAGTTAGATGATATTCACAATTGAATTTAAGACATTTTGGTGCGTATTTTAATGATAAATTAGATTCATCCTAATAATCCAGAATTTAATTTCACTTCATTTGGGAATAAAATAAAAATATGTGTAATTCACTATTTTAAGTCATTCACGCAGATTCAGATTAATCTAGGACGAACTACACGCACTGTGCACAAAGTCTTATTTCGTGCACAGGCAGCAGTAAACGTCAAAAATATATTGCTCAAACGCGCCCGTCGACTCTCCCTGGTGGCGGTCGACGTACCAACCCACGCGTCCGCAGGCCTCGTCTGCCCCACTCAGCCTTCGCCGTGGACAAAGGGCCACGTGGCCTCCTTCCATTATGGGAGCTCCTCCCCTCCCCGCCGCGCCCCTGCGCGCCACTCTGCTCTCTGACGTCCGATCCACGCCGCTCGGCGCCCTCGGCGCCGCTGACGAAGAAATATCCTCCGCATCACTCTTCCGCTCCATCATAACAAAACTCTCTGCACAAAACACGTAATCGGCGGGAAGCAGTTATATGGCACGGCCTGCGGGGGCGTCCGAGAAGCATGTGGAGTTCTGGAGGGGGGAGGGGACGCTGAAAGGGAGTGCGTTGGGGGATCGGGAGAGTAGGCTTGGGATATGTGTTTACGGGCGTGATGGAGGTGGTGAGGTAGTTAATGGGGTTGATCGGTGTTGGGGACGGCCGGAGCTCTGAGGGTCAGAGTGGAGGTAAGACTGTGGGGTGTAATTCGGGACAAAGTGGGGCACAGCAACGGGAGCGACCGATAGGACCGAAGAGATGGTGAGAATATTGGACGATGCTTCTGAAAAGTAGTTAGCAGGCGAATGCGGGAGCAGTACCCTAACAAACGGGCAACGGACCGAGCGCTATCCTCCCTTCCTCTTCCTTGCCCTATCCTCTCCCATTAGACACACACACACTTACACTAACATGCACTACACTACCACATATTCTGGGATACCGGCCGGGAGCTTAGAGCTTGTCGCGGCTGGGGTGATGCCCCGCTGGTGGGAGAGTCCTGGTTAGGAGGAAACCCCGCAAGCTCACGGTAGGTCGGTGCTGGATCACCGCGTTCTCCCGAGAAAAAACACGCACTACACTTACGGGACTGTTGACGCGACCGGAATCACTTGCCAATCAACCAACCAAAACTAGTTAGCGGGAGAGGTAGACAGGAGACGGGAGACAGAACAGTGATCAGAGTAGCTTGGTGGAGAGTGCGAATAAACGGATGTCGAGAAATCATTGGCAGCGTGAACGAATGACAGGGACGAGGCAGTGAGGGAGCAGCGGACGAGTGGTAGGACTGGAGGGAGAGGCGGTAGTTGCGGGTGTGGGGAGGATGGTGAAACCATGGGGAGGGGAGTGTGAAGTGCACTGTGAGAAATGTCATAAAATTTAATGTATATTAATGTATTGTCCACGAAACTTCATGTAACCTTGTACATTAAAAAATACATTAATATATTTGTGCATTAAATGTAATGCACAAGTAAAAATCAGGATATATTTAAGATAGAAGTTCTCCCGTTTCCCCTGCCACTTATCATTCATCTCATGTATTCTTAATCAGATTCCTTCCAGATATGACCAAAATGTCTTCACTCTTGCATCCTGCTAATGTACGTGTACTTTAAATTTAATGTGAGTTCTTAATATTTACTTTAATGTAACTGACATTAAAGTAATGTAGAAATTTCCGCCTGTGTGGTGAGGCGATGTAAACCGTGGTGGTGTGGCCGGCGGGGGCGATTGAGGTGATGAGAGAGTGGAAGAGACGGGGGTAGTGGAAGGGGGGAGGGGAGTGTGAAGGGGTGACGCGGTGTGAGCAGCGGGGATGGCGCTGGTGGAGGCGATTGAGGTGATGGGAGAGACGGAGGTTGTGGGAGTGGGGAGGCGAGTGTGAGTGGTGAGGCAGTGTGAGCTGCGGGGGGGGCCGGGGGGAAGAAAGTGGCGGGGAGGCAGGGGGGCGTGGGGGGGAGGGAGGGGCGGGGAGCTGGGAAAAGGGAGAGCGGATGGCAGGGAATAGCAGGCCAAGGGGGGGGGGGGGGGGCGAGCGACGGGCGCCCCGAGAGATGGCGCGACGTCGGACCATTCGTCAGGGAGCGTAAATACACGCGCCCCGCGTCCATTAATACGCCGCCGCTCGCCCGCGGCCCTCAGCCCTCAGCCCTCCACCCAGGGGAAGGGCTCGCCGCGCGAGGGGCGGCCGAGTGACCAGGGGAGCGGAGAGGGTTGGCGCAGCCCTGCAGGAACCCTTCATAAAAGGATTCGGGCAATACTTAATGTTATATGAATAATATAAGAGCGTTTCGTGAGTGGTGTGGACGAAAAAAATGGAAAAAAAGGCCAAAGTGGCAATATAAAGTGGACAAAGTGTCCTGGAATGCTTCTACCTCTCTCTTTGGGTATTATTTGGTTAATTTTAGCCACAATGGCAGTTACAAAATGAGAATAATAAGTTGGTGGCCAATGAACACAAACTTTCAATGAATATATTTATAGTTCAAAATCAATTTAAATATTTGTGAACGAAAACTTTTAGGAAATCATAAATAAGGTGATTAGAGTAATAACGGGAGATCCCAATCGAAGTTTGATTCGAGAAAAATAACTTTTTCTGTTTTCGTTGACGTTCACTTTCACTGCGGTCAAATTTTTGAAGGAGGAATTTGAGGTTTTTGCCATACCTCAATTCATTTAAGATTTTAGTATATGACAGCTGCATGGTAAAGAACGATTTTCCTAAGGATGAGCCAAAGTGACAGTTCGCGAAAACAAGTGAACATTTATTTCAGAGAACACATGTATTTCAGAGAAGTATCCTTCCGCCGTGACAGCTGTTCAGCCCCTTCGTATAGTGTTTGGTTATGGCTTTTGAGAAGACATCACTATCCAGAAATATAAGAGTTTCGCTGATGTATATGCACGTACGCGAGTCCGGGAAATAATTAAATTTAATTACATATGTGGAAAGTCTCTTAACATGCTCTCACAACCAGTACAAGAAAACTGCCACGAATGTAAATAGAAAGCTCTCAATCACAGCTCGCCACACAACAGCACAAAGGCCGGAACCACGTGCATCGTACGCATCTCGCATTTAAGTCTCGGTTTTAAAATAAACAATATTTATCACACAAAAAGTAAATTCAATATTACATTGAATTATATATTACATATAAAGGAAAAAAGAGTTTTTACAGAAGAGCACATAACACTGCACTTCCTATTTCAATTATTTCTCGCGGCGCACTATATTTTTGTCGGACGAGGACGTCACGAAAGGAAGTGTCGAAGCCATTTACAAGTTAGCCAACTGCAAACGAACAAATGCAGAAGGGGAGTTCATTGGGCTCGAGGGCACGACGACCACAGAATCTTCAGTTATGTTGCCAGCACTAGCTGTCACTTTGGCTCAACCTTAGGAAAATCGCTCTATACGTTATTACCGCCATACTTCTAACTGGAAATGGAAGGTCAGCTGAGATCTGCCGTTGTGATCCTGAGCGCCTTAAATGTTTGGTTGTTTGCTCTTTTACGAGAAAACAAAGAAAGTGCTGCAGAATAAAATATTTGTTAATGTAAGTTCATCAGAATTTTTTTGATTATCTCGTCATTAAGTGATTGTTTTGGATTCCTTTCGGCACGAAGAAATTATTATTACGCACTACTGGAAAAGTCACACAGGCGTTTATGAAATATTGCTGGAATGCCATGTAAAATATAAATTATCTACACTTTGATCTTAGCCAAAAGGCCGAGAAGCTTAGCCAAAAGGCCGAGAAGCGGCTTTGATGCGATGGAGAGACCATTTGGGGTGAATACCAGAAGGCGAAAGGTTAGAACGCGGTAGAATGTAGGTATTGTAATGGCTTAAAGGCCTTCGGCCTAGCCACATTGCATCAAGTTTTCTAATTTGGCTGTAATAATTACCTATTAAATAAAAAAAAATAAAATAAACTATCTGAAACAGATTTTTTTGATTATTCATTAGAAGTTAAAATGAAATCTATACTAATATTTTGCACTATTTTTAATAGTTAAATTATGTAACTCGTTTTACTTTTAATTGTTACATTTGCATGAGGTACATCACTTTTAAAATTAAAATAAAATTTTGAGATTAACCTTCTTATATTACTTCTAAATTTTAACTCAATCTTCGTTGGTTTGTCAGAAAAGTCATGCATTTATTCTGAGAAATATATAAAAAGTAATATTTTTCTCTAATAATAATTTCTTTGACCATTTTGTTGTTTTCATTTAATGGCTTTTAAGCACTTCAAATTAAATATATTTTGTAACAAGACGCACGTTACAAAGTTTGTATATTCAGAATATTTGAAAAATTTTTCACTTGTAGCGGAACAGCGTTTTTATGGAGACTCTATAATTGCAAAAGAGTTTTTTTATAAATCTCCTGGTGAGTGTGAATATATCGAATTTTGATAATATCTTGTGGATTGCGTTAACCTACAGTATAATTTTTTTCAGCTCACATAACACCCGATTTATAGGATATTAACGGTCTAAAATATGCCGTAATGATGTATATCTCGTATAATTATTTGATTTATTGCATTTCTGGAGTTTTGAGAAAACACTTCTTAACTTCCTTGAAGTACACGCTGAACAGCTACGCTGTCACAACACACGAAAGCTACACTGAAACCACAAGTTTTATGGGAAAACTTTGGAATTTTTATGTTTATGGTAGACTTTTGTTAATATAATTCACGAGAATTTCTGATATTACCTTTTTAGTTTTATGAAGATATTACAAAAATCTTCCGGACTTTGGGCTTTCTAAGTGAAGCTAAAACAGAATTAACGTATTCACAATGTTTCAACAATGTTCAGAGTGATATCTATTGGACCACAGAGATACCACATATGTGATGTATTATCATGTTAAATCTCAAAATATTTTGTACTCATTTGAGGCGATGTTTTTAAGTTGTAAAAATATTTTTCACCAAAACGAAGAATACCTCATTTATAATATATGTGGCGTATTGATAAGCCAAGCTTTTGCAGATATGTATATAATAATATCCAAATTTGTTTTTCAACTGCACCTTGAAATATTTCAAACTCATTGAGATTACTTCTGGCAACATTTGTATTGTACTAAATGTTTTCAAATTGCTTAAATTAATCATGTCAATATTACGTCAAGTAAGTAGTTTTGTATATCCTATTCAGTTCCCTAATAGCTAACGGCATAAAATCATCATTTTAATTAGTTATAGATCTAATTTTTCTATGCAGTATTCTCCAAAACTTTGTTACCGTTAACTTATCGTTCTAGGATAACCATGGCGAGCGTGAGAAAACTCAAGGGAGAAGGAGCGAAAGAAAAGTAAAGCCAAAGTTCTGAAATTCCTTCCTACCCATTCACAAACCCCGTTCATTATAAACGACACGGGGGAGAGTTTAGAACGTCCTGCCATAAAATAACACACCGCCTCCGCCATCGCGCACGTGACAGCAAACAAAGCATCTGCTCGATTTAATATCCGCCTAAATCCCATTAGCCCCACGGGGAGCGCTCGACCTCCAGTGGGAGCGGCCCTCAAGAGCCACGTCCAAACTCGACCCGACTCCCCCGCACCCTCACCTCGGCAGATCCTCACCGCGGTGGACAGTGGGACAAACGTCACGAAAAGCGTGCAAAACCACCTCATAGACTCAATGGACCCGCATTCACAACCTTCTCAATTTAAAAAAAAATTGATAAAATTTAGGATTAATTATATAGGTAGGCAAAAAGTTACTACACATTACTAATATGTTTGTAATTTTCTATTCACTTTTAAATAATGGATATTTCATTTGTCCCTTATAGTTTTGTGAGAATATCAGTTTTTGCAGTGGTGGATTTTTGACGTAATTGGAGAGCTAAATTTCTTCAGTGAAATCGCGGTCTGAAGAAGAATTCTAGGGGCCGGCTGCTCTGATTGGTAATTTTTGCATTATTTCCCATCAATCATTCGAACAGGTTAAGGATATCGCACAAACGTTCCTATCTCATTGTTTTACCCTCATTAATTTACATATTTTCCCCAGAAACACACTACATGACCAGACACACACACGTCGGGAGACCAATCGACGGCGTAGAGTTTGTCCCGGTGAAGGCGGTACCTTCGATTGGCAAGATACCGCGAATAGAAAACGCCCGCATTACAGATCGGCGTGGAAAATCACGATCCATCGAAGAAGGAACTCCGCCTCCTGCTGGGAAATAACATGCACTGCACATACAGGACGAATGAGCTAAGTATCTGAATTGTCCCGACAGGGGCAGTGTCCCGCTGGTCGGAGATAGGTGGTTGGGGAAAACCTCGCAAGAGGACGTGTAGATCTGTGCCGGATCTCGCTATTCAGCGTGGGAAGATCATCGCCACCTCCAGAATAAAAACATGTACTAAACTTGTGGGACTAACGACCTTAGCCGTTGACGGGCCCGGAATCACTAACAGTCAATCAATAAATCAATCAAAAACCGTATATCCGACACGCAAAAGTCAGTGCTCTCTCTATACTTCGGCGTAAGATCATCTCCACTTCCCAAGTAAAAGCATGTACTACACTTATGGGACTAATTACCTTAGCCGTTGACGTGCCTGTAATCACTAAAATCCAATCAATCAATTAATTAATCAATCAATGAATCAAAAACAGAGTATCCGACACGCACAGAATCAGTGCTCGCTCTATCCAGCGGGGTAAGATCATCGCCATCTCCCAAATAAAAACATGTACTACACTTATGGGAAATACTTAGACTTATACGTGCCTGAAGTCACTAATAGTCAATCAATCAATCAAAAACCGAGTAACCGGCACGCACAGAATCAGTGCACGCTCTATCCAGCGGGGTAAGATAATCGCCACCTCCCGAATAAAAACATGTACTACACTTATAGAACTAATCACCTTAGACTTTGACGTGCCCGAAACTACTAATAGTCAATCAATCTATCAATCAAAAGCAGAGTATCCGACACGCACAGAGTCAGTGCTCGCTCTATCCAGCGGGGTAAGATAATCGCCACCTCCCAAATAAAAACATGTACTACACTTATGGACAATACTTAGACTTGATGTGCCGAAATACTAATAGTCAATCAATCAATCAAAAACGGTAGGCGGCACGCGCTGAGTCAGTGCTCGCTCTATCCAGCGAGGTACGATCATCGCCACCTCCCGAATGAAAACATGTACTACACTTATGGGACTAATTACCATAGACTTTGACGTGCCCGAAATCACTAATAGTCAGTCAATCTATCAATCAAAAACCGAGTAGCCGGCACGCGCGGAGTCAGTGCTCGCTGGCTTGGTCCCTCTGTCCGTGCGTTGCGGCCCACCGCGAGGCGTCGCGCGGCTGCGGCTCCTCGTGCGTGGGCGGTGCCCGCTGCGAGCGGCCTAAATAAATAGAGACGTCGCGGTGCGTCGCTCCGCGGCGAGGCGCATCGCGGCAATAAACGCCCCCCCTTCCCCCCCCTCGCTTTCATCGTTGGCACTTTTTCTTCGAGTATTCTGTACAGGACCCCTGGATTTTTTAAATTCTTGGGACGCTGTATGTATTGTGACGTACTGGAAATAAATAACACAGACGACTGTTTCTAACAGAAATGTATAACTATATTTACACAATAATTTACAAAATAAAAACCTCCGGCAACCTTTCCAATCCCTTAGCCGCGAAACCCCCCGACCGTCCCTAGGCCCTGCCCAGTACCACTGCTTTAAAGCAGGCTAGCAACGCGTGGTGCGAAGCTGTCGGACACAGAGTCCCATAACTAGCGTTACAACGTGGCCTGATGCCAATCCGGTCTTCGCCTCGAAGACCGCGTGCTAGGATAGCACAGGAGATATCACTCGACCTTTCGACCCTCTACATATCCCGCGTGGGCGCAGTTGATGCAGCCTCAAGTACCCGGAGGCTCGCCCCCTCCCCTCGATGCTCACATGCCGGCGGGCGTCAGGAAGGCTCGGCGGCCAGCCTCCTCTAGGAGTCTTGCGACTCGCACTAACCTTTCTCTATAGTTATTTTTGGAGAGTTTCCTGCCCCATCCCCCTGGTCTATTCAGCGCGTCTTCAGCTCGGCGCGCGTCAGCGTGCACAGTGCATGCCAACCGCCCCAACCCCGCATTCGGCTTAAACATGGGGGAGGACGGTATTTCCGGCCGTCTCGCAAGGAAACGATGCGCGACGCCTCAGTATGTATTTGGGACTTTGGGTCGATAGTCCGAACTTCCTGGCCAGATAGCGGTGTCCCCCATATCTTACTTGGTTCAATTCTCTTGCTTGGGGGTAGGAGAGACATGAAGCGAACATGGCGTATTCCCTTCACCGTGACTAGCAAGATCCGCCTTTCTGAGCTCTTCTTCGTCACTCAGACGACTTTTAAGGAAAGCTACAACTCTATTTTTGCCTCGACCGGAAATCAAACCCGAAGAACACTACTGGAAGTTACTACGCTGCCCATCAGCCATCCTAATGGCTACTGTAACGTTTCAACTTCGTTGGCGGATTTGCCAAAGTTACCATGAGTTGTAAACAAATATTGGAAACATTGTTAAAGGTTACGATAGTAACAGAAAGTATTGAAGATAATAAAAAAGGTTGAGAGATTGAAAGACGAAAACGATGTTGATAAAAGTTGAAATTGAATGAATTGTATGTAACCTCTGAAAGGTGAAATAAATTGTTATTTTAAAAGAAAGAATCTATCTCATATGATATCTGAAAGTGAAGAACGTCAAAGAATATAATAAACAACATAATAAAGATACAACATAAAAAAAGGATGTTGTATGGGTATACAAAGTTGTAACGGCCAGTTAATAAGGCAAGGTAACGTGGACGTTACAAAATTGGTGGCAGCGGTGGTACGACGTGGAAATTGTTAGAAGAAGCGGTGGTACGACGTGGAAATTGTTAGAAGAAGCGGTGGTACGACGTAGAAATTGTTAGAAGAAATGGTTGCAACAACTTGGTGGAACAACGAGTGGTGGTTCTGCGTGGAGTGAAACATTATACGAAGGAGAACTGTGGAATGTTTTAACCATATCTGAAGATTTTGAAGAAGCCTAGAAACTGTCAGATTGAAACGTGAGTGACAGCTGATGTGTGTAACGGTATTCAGATAGATTAATTTAAGTGTGTTTCCTTGTCGAACTGGTCAAACAAAGATAATGGCTTTTTAAACAAATGTAAGAAAAGTCAATTAATCAATTTAGCTAGGAATTGAACTGCGAGGTTTCGGAGAAAGAAACGTTAAGAATATTATAAAAAATATCGGAAACAGAGGATTATGATGAAACTATAGTAAAAGAGATTTTAGAAACGGTAAGGTTGGAGGAAGAGGATAGATTACAAAGGGAGGAACGAGAAAGGGAGGATAGATTACAAAGGGAGAAACACGAAATTGAAAGGGAGGAACGAGAAAGGGAGGATAGATTACAAAGGGAGAAACACGAAATTGAACTGGCAAAAATTGAGTTGGAAAAATGTAAGGTGATGTCGAGAAATACTTCTGAAACAAACAATATAAATAATGAAGGTCAATTAACTCAGGGATTACAAAGTAAAAATTCATTGAAACTCACACAGTGCATGAAACATTTTCAATCAAATGAAAATGATATTTCTTTATACCTTCAACAATTTGAAAATTTTGCTTCTGCTGATGACATTTCTAAAGACCAATGGGGACCTTTGTTAATGAAAAAGGAGGGAATATAAATAATGAAGGTCAATTAACTCAGGGATTACAAAAAAAAAGGTCAACCAGGACATGATGCGGAATATATAACGAGAGAAATGGTAGGGAAGTAAAGATTATGATGAAATAGTGAAAATATTATTGAGTAAATACAAAGTAACCGCAGAAAAATTACGACAGAGATTCCTTTCGATCAGAAAAACACCAGATAAAACGTGGAAAGATATTGCTTATGAGCTAAAAATAAGTCTTAATGGTTGGTTAGAAGGCGTAAATGTATACTCATTTGAGGAAATAAAGGAATTACTAATAACGGAACAAATAAAACGATGCGTTCCGTTTGTAGTTAAAGAGCATCTAGTTAGCAAATGGACTAAATATACAAAACCTCGTGACATAGTTGAAGAATTAGAAAATTATGACATCACTAGAGAAAATTTTAAATTGAAGACTTGTGATCAATATTTACTAGAACAAAAAAATAAGATTTATAAATCAGCTGATACTACCAAATTCTATGAGAAATCCAAAATTCAAAAGGAAAGTAATAAAAAAGTTGATACAAAACAGGAAATTGAGGAAGGATTCGAAGAAAGGAAAGAAGTACACTGTTATTTTTGTAACGGTATAGGACATATAAAACCATTTTGCCCAAAATATAAAAATTGGTTGAAAAGAATATAGGATCTGAGCACGTTAATTGTTTAAAACTTCCAGTAAAGATTTATTAGCACCTTATACGTCGAAGCTTATATAAATGGAAAAAATTGAAAATTTTGCGTGATTCTGGTGCTTCTATAGATTTAATAGGAAGAAAAAATGTTAGAAAAGAACATTATATTGGAGAAAGTGTCTGGGTATGTACTCCCTTAACAGAAAATCCCATATGTTTGCCTGTAGCAGAAGTAGAAATCTGTGGCCAATTTGGAAAGGTTTATGGAAAAGCGGTAGTAGTTTCAGATAAGTTAGACAGAGATGAGTATATATTAGGAAATAAAACTGCAAAATTGATAAAAGAATTGGATAGAAATTAAAAACGAAGAGTCTGAAGAGAATGAAGAATCCGGAAAAAAAAAAAAAAAAAATTTAAAATAATAATATTGTAAACATTTCACCAAATTTCACGAAGATAGAGCTGTGAAAGAAAAGGATTCTGAACCATCTGTTTGCAAGACTTCAATTGATTTGAATGTTTATCTTTGAAGGATGAAGTCAAATCTGAGAAGAACAGATTATTGAATTGAAGGAAAGAGTATCGGTTTTGGAGGAAGAAATAGAGAACAAGAAAGCATTACTTGTTGAGAAAGATAGTATGTTAGCTAAAAGGGAAATGATAATCGGTGAGGATAATAAAGAAATTCTTGAATTAAGGGACGAAATTGCTGTCAAGAACCAGAATCTTGATGAGAAAATAGGAGAAATCAACAAATTATCTGAAACAATCAATACGTTTCAAAAAGATAACTTTGATAATGAATGCAAGATATTGTATTTGCAAAATGAATTGGAAAATCTTCAGAAAGCAATTCAATTAGAACGTGAGTCTTTCAGGAAAGAAATTGAGGAGAAAGATGCGAAACTTCTAGATACTGAGAGTAAAGTGACCTTTTTAAAAGAAGAAATAATTTTGAAAGATGAAGAACTTTCGTCAAAAGTGGCAGTAGTTTCCGGCTCACTGGTACTGTTCAAAGGATACGTGATGATAATTCTGAATTGCAGAAAACATTAATTCCTTGCAGGGAAATTAAATTCTGTCAATAAAGTTTATAATACTGAATTGGAATCTTTTCAGAAGCTAGTTGCAGATAAAGATAGTCTTCTGTGTCATAAATTGGAGAAAGAGTTAACTCTCAAATATATAAAAGAAAAAACAAATGCAAATTGTAAAATTTTAAGATGGAGTTTGATATTTCAAGCATATAACGTTCAGATTCAGCATAGACATGGAAAGGCACATGGAAATGCCGATTGTTTAATAAAGGTTCCAAATTCATTTCCGGACTAATCTAGTTGTCATAAAATAAAAGTATTATTGTATATTAAATTTTAGACTTTGATTATAAGATTTATAAATTTTGGCACCAAGGTGACCAAAATTCTTGAAAGAGGGGAGGTGTTTGTAACGTTTCAACTTCGTTGGCGGATTTGCCAAAGTTACCATGAGTTGTAAACAAATATTGGAAACATTGTTAAAGGTTACGATAGTAACAGAAAGTATTGAAGATAATAAAAAAAGGTTGAGAGATTGAAAGACGAAAACGATGTTGATAAAAAGTTGAAATTGAATGAATTGTATGTAACCTCTGAAAGGTGAAATAAATTGTTATTTTAAAAGAAAGAATCTATCTCATATGATATCTGAAAGTGAAGAACGTCAAAGAATATAATAAACAACATAATAAAGATACAACATAAAAAAAGGATGTTGTATGGGTATACAAAGTTGTAACGGCCAGTTAATAAGGCAAGGTAACGTGGACGTTACACTACCACTGAATGACACAGCCCTAAATATCACGTATTTTGTTCTAACATATAGAAAACACTCGGAGAGGGAGATGGATAATCATACACATCCATAAAATGAGTGGAGAACTTGGAAAGATGTACAAATGATTAAAATCTACAAAGTGCAATGTTGCAGTGAAAAAGTTAAAAATAATACGTAAAATTAAAATATTATTTCTTAATTTCTTATGCCTCTTGTGGTCCGTGCTGTTCCTTTCATCATTTCCTCGTCTTTACTATCGCATCCCGCTCACTGAGCTTCGCTTTCCTCGTTGATAATTCTTCTTGGAAAATTCGCCTCGTCGGCAGAGGACGTCTGTTTTTTTAATACCTAGACTACTGCATCATATAGCCCTGAATGACAAATAGTTCTTTCCATTTTATGGTAAACGTTTGGAGACTGAGTTGGACAGTCATAAACATCCAAGAAAAGAGTGAGTAACTGAGAAAAAATCGAGACTAACACTATCTGGATCTCAGACGGACACGAATTATAGATAAATTTTAACCCGTGTCCGTCTGAGATCAAGGTGCAACGTAGTGTTCATCTATTCAACAACATGGCGGTAATCTCCAGTCCCAAGGTCAGCACATACGACCAGTTCTACGTGACCACAGTCAACAACGACAATCAAGCAATAAGGCCAGGCCCAAGCAAACCCACTCTCAAGCAGGTAAACAACGCCAAGCGGAAGCAACATCTCCTTCCGGCGAGATGAGTAACTACGCAGGACAGATTTGCCGAGCTCGGGCATGTGACTGATGAAGTTACTGAGGAAGACCATCATCTCTCAACCGAGCCTAACGAGACGACCATCATCTCTCAATCGACCCTAACAAAACGACCATCATCTCTCAACCGACCCTAATAAGACGACCATCATCTCTCAACCGAGCGTAACGAGATGACCATCATCTCCCAACCGACCCTAATGAGATGACCATCATCTCTCAACCGACCCTAACGAGACGACCGAGACGACCATCATCTCTCAACCGACCCTAATGAGACGACCATCATCTCTCAATCACCCCTAATGTGACGACCATCATCTCTCAACCGACCCTAATGAGACGACCATCATCTCTCAACCGACCCTAAGAGACGACCACATCTCTCAACCACCCTAATGAGACGACCATCATCTCTCAACTCGACCCTAATGAGACGACCATCATCCCTCAACCGACTCTAATGAGACGACCATCATCTCTCAAATGAATAAAAAAATAATTTTCAAAGTGACGAATTACATTGGTAATATGTTAACCTCAGAGGGAGATGGCAACTTTTCCCCTCAAGTGAATGTTAAATCTGTGAAACTATTCTAAACTCAGTCGACGCGTTCAGAAAAAACTATTCATTTCCTAGACTAAAACCTGTGGCAATATCACACGTTCCACAACCCAGAAGCCAATAACTTTAGTGTGATCAATCGCGGCGTGCTGATAGATGACGATAAAGTTGAAACAGTTAATGAATTGAACAAAGCTAATATTCAAGACGTCAAAGAAACTCGCTTTCGACGGTTTGATAAATCTCCAATGTCATTGTGTTCAGTTTTGCTAAACAAGAGAACAACCTTCGAAAAACTATTGAAATTCGACAAACTTTCTAATTCCGTGGTGACAGTTGAACCTAGACGCCGCAATGCATTTTTAGTGAGATGAAGAGATGTAAATATTAGGGGCATACGAAAAATTACTTCAGAAAAACAACAAAATATGTCAAATATACTAGCTCTCAAGAACCGTGTAACTGCAAAGTGAGTCCTCAATACAACCCCATCTGCTCAAATTGTAAGGAAGATCACTTTGCTACTTACACTTTGCAAACTGTACATTTTTTTCAAAAAGCAGGAAGTGATTATTCAGAGACGTTCTGCTAACTATCTTTATTCACAAGCAGCTAGGAATCCTCCTCCTCTATCTCTTCTTTTCCATCATTATTGGAGAGCCAATAATCTTCAATCTAGAAACAATTACCCTACTCCTCATCAGTCTCATATCCCAACACATTCTCAATACTCAATGACTAATTCTCCTCTCCATAGCATTTCCCTGCATCCAGTTATAATATCAGAAATAATAAATCAAGTGAAAAAAATTCCCCCCCTTTAATTTAAAACCCAATATAACCAATTAAAAATAATGCCCTCACCAATCACCCAAAACCGTTACTGTTCCTATTAATCACGCAATCATGCATAGATATAGCTTTCATTAGGGAAACGCATCTTGTTCTAAAGGCCGAATCAAAATCCTCGTTTCACTGAACGTATCGACCCTTTCGCACAGCTGCAGGTGGAGTAGCTGCAATAATTACAAAATCTCTGCATCTCCACTTACTCCCTCCACTGATTACGTCCGGGCTCAAAAATATAGCTCTTGCCCTTCATCAACCAGTTAGCCAACTTTCATAAGCTTTATCAGTCACATTCCTAAATGACGTAACACGAGTCTTTTTGTGTATTTTAACAATTAAAATACAAGTCTGATCACAAAATTTATCAAATGATTTTGTAAAATTATTTTTATTGTAAGAATTCCAGAAGTATGGGCTTTATTGACAGAACAGTATTGCAGATGGTACAGGTGTTTGTGGAACCTTTTCAATTGAAAATTTATAAGAGAACAGAGAATGATTTGCTCTAATTGTTGACTGAACAGATTGTTTTTAACAACTAATTAAATGATTTGTTACAAGTACGCAGAAGTTAGATATATTTTTCTGAAGCTAGTTGTACTTTCCATTTTGATATTTTTGTGCCATTGGATATTTAATTCATTCCGAATGTACGTTTCTGGACAACGTTTCCGTACTCTCATGTATTTCCAATTATCTTGAACTCTCTTTGTTTCCCTGTCAAATGTCTTTTTCAAAAGAACCTCATTTTATTGCCAGAACATTTTGACATTTTGTGATTTGCTATTCAACATGCTGCGTTCGTCAGGACTTTCCTGCCCTCGCTCTCATGACGCAGGCTGCACTTCCGCTCCCGGTCCGGCGCTCACGCTGTATTAAATACTTCTCTTTTAGGAGAACTTCCTTTAAAGGGAGTAGGATTGAACTGGCTTGCATTTTTCCTGTCAAACTAATTACAACAAATCTACATTTGAATACGATGGCAAATTGAATGAAATGACTCACCTCTATTATTACTCACTATCAGAGCCGTTTAAGATATTCTATTTAAAAATAAAAACATTATTTCACTCTATATATTATATATATATATATATATATATATATATATATATATATATATCACATAATACACACACACACACACAATATATATATATATATATATATATATATATATATATATTGTGACGTCACGGGGTTATACGAACCCGTAACGCCACCATAAGCCACTAGAAAAGACCAGAGAACTGAGAAATAAGGTACGCGGCGGAGCGATGGTCCGAGAAGGCGACATCTACCCGCAGGTTTTCGCACTCCTATGTCCAAAGTTAGCGGATAATATTTTCTCGAGAGGGCGCGAAGGAGGAGAAAATTCACCCCTCCAGAAATTTTTCCCCAGGCGGAGTGGCATAAATACCGTGACGCACTTTGGTAGAGCTCTCTTACGACTTCGACAGCGACGGCGACTCAACTAGATTCTTCAGCGGTAGTAATTGGTTAGTGCAGGAGTATAATTTTACTTGCTTTAGTAAAGCTGATTTAAGAAACGCGGTGACAAGTGATAGAATTGAGAAGCAAAGTGCATGTACAGCATTTGCACTAACATTACGCGAGTAAGCAAGCGTTGTGACTGTTCGAACTTAAAATAGTTTCATCATCGAAGTAAATTCGCGCAGAAGGACTCTGAACGAAATCCAGTATTTAATTTTGTACGCCACGACCACGCACGCTCAAAGTGTGGTATGTCGGCCGAGTGCTAGAAGTAGTCAATTCAAGCACGTTAGTAATTAAAACTGGAAGCGCGAGCAACGGGTACGCGGCAGCCGGCAGAAGGACAACTCCAACATTCAAGCGTAGGCGAGAAAGACTTGGACCACATACGTGGATGGTACGAGCCCGAGGACGAGAGAAAGGTTTGGAATTTGGACGTGTGGCGGCATCCGGAGATCGAGCGAAAGAAGTGGTGACCGTGGGGCATCGAACCAGTCAAGTGACGTGGCGAGGACTGCGAGCGGCCGAACCCCCAAGGTTAACTGACGGCGAGCGTGGAGGAAATGTCGAGGTAAAGAACTGGCAACTTCTATGCGACAATTTGTTGGGAAACTGTGTAGCGTTAAACACCAGGCGTAGCGTCCTAAAATAGGTGAAAGTTACAAATAGTTACTGGGGAAAATATTTCGAATGTATGAGCGGCAGTTTTGATTTCATTCGCTGTACGCACCAGTAAATTCGTTGAATGCCATACCTTGTACAACTTTTCTAAAGTAAATTATAATTTTCATGTAATGTAAAAGTAATCTTATTGAAAGTATTGTTTCCATTGTATGATATCAGGGATAATCAGTTGCTGTAATTTTGTAAAGGGTACGATTTAGTAACGTGTGTGTCACGTTTATTATTGTGTTAGAGTTAACAGCATTGTAATAAATGCGCAGCTCAAGGCTGACCTCTGTGAAGTCTATAAAAGAATTGTAGAGAATCACTTAAAGGGCCGTGCACGAGAAAACTTTAGATTAACCACAGTTAAATGAGGTACATAAAATAATTGAGAAGGAGGTCAAAGCAAAAGTATTGTAAATAGTGCGTATTGAAGTAATCAGGCAGTCAAGGTGACGCCTATACATTCTCTTATGGTTGTGTTATTTTTGTTCTTTTGTTTCTGTTTTCTTTGCAGTGACCATCTACGTAAAGTACATACTTATTGTATATTTGTGCCACTGTGTAATTTGTTTTACTGAATATATGCTCATTTTACCAGAATTTTATATAATTCATTGTGTCAAGGGTTCAGACCTTTCTCATACCCGAAAGATCCTGCTTCCTGAGAATTCAAAGCTCGCTTCACGAGCATTCATAGTTTCACGCTTCATCGCCACCGGCTGGAAGGTAGTAGGTGGGCGTGTTATAATATATATATATATATATATATATATATATATATATATATCACACACACATATGAAGGGTGTACCGGGAGCAGTAGCTCAGTGCATCGACAGATGTCACTACAGCGCCTCTCACGGGGAGGTCCTAGGTTCGAGTCCTGACGGCGGCAGGATTTTCGACACTAGCTTTTCAGATAGGTCGAATTCAGTCGCAGTCTGGAGGAGAATTCTAGCGGCCAGCTGCTCTGATCGGTAGTTTTCCGTGGTTTCTCCGATCAACACCAGGCGAATGCCGGAGCAGTTCCCTACCAAATGGGCCACGGACCGCGCGCGATCTTTCCTTCCTCTTCCTTTTCATATCCTCTCCCCTTACATACACACTTACACTATCATGCACTACAGCACCACATTCTGGGAGACCAGTCGGGAACTTAGAGCTTGTCTGGGCAGGGTGCCTCGCTGGTGGGAGAGTCCTGGTTGGAGGAAAACCCCACTAGCCGACGGTAGGTCGGCGTCGGATCTCGCCATCCAGCGGGGGAAGATCACCGCCATCTCCCCATAAAAAACACCCACTACACTAACGGTACTAATGACCAAAGCAGTTGACGCGCCCGGAAACACGATAAAATCAATCAGTCAATATATGGAATGTAGCGTTTGATTGAAATTGGATCGCCTTGCCGAGACAATTGGCATTTTATTGCACTGCGAGTATGTAACTGAGTTCGTATGTTCAATTTAGGGTTCAATTCGGGGTTCCACACTAAGAGTGGTTTACAGCTCAATATTTTTAAACATTCATAAGAATTCCAACAGTCCTAGATCACTACAGATCCTGCTTTGATGAAATTTTAATTATTTGCAAAACGTCATTGCGTCTGGTATCAACAATTCTAAAAATCAGCTTTTAAAGGCACCACTTTCAGCTCTACTAAACAATCATTTTCCATTCACTATTTTCCCTCTATGGAACTTACATCTTCCCAATTTAATCAGATTTTCCACGTTTACACCTTCCATCCTGAGAGAACAATTGCACACTCAATACTTTTCACAGAAACTTCGCGAAAAGAACTCAATAAATCAGTTATAAAAGTAATCAATTAATCAAGAGTGAGCCAGGTGGTTGTCTTGTGGCGTTTTATACATTCAAAATGTTTTCACTATCCAAAATCACTTGTGAATTAGACTAAAATTTAAAATAAGTTATTGTTCTGTCTATTGAGCTGTCAGCTAAACTTAAAACACAAGAACGAATAGCACGTTAAAGTGTCGCAATTACATTTAAAGGGTAGCGAATGACTAAATTAAGCATACCGAATTTGACAACTTAATAAGTGTTTTCACAACTGTTGGACGTAGCGAATGCACTTTAATGCTCCTCTCTACCATCCTTTGAGCACAGAGAAAACTGAACCGCAAAAATTAATATATTTTTCATATCTAATTTACACATTTTCCTGGCGCAATAGTATTTCTGCCAATAGCAGTTCGGATAAGAACTGCTGCATGAAATGTCTGTACTGTTGATGGAGTTTACAAATATTTATAGAGACTGCCCTGTTGAATGTTTATTTTGTTGCGAAATGTACCAGTAAGAACGTTGTTATCAAATTGCATTTTATTATCTTTTGTGCAACAGAATTACTCGATGTCATGACAATGAATTCTCATATTTTCAACTCTTTGAGTTTTGTTATATGTATAACACGCGTTGCATAGTTTTTCCACACTTATATCTGCTCAACACACATCTTTCTGATCTTACTGATTTCTTCAATGTTTTAAATGAATAGATTTGAACGCTAGATAATTAAATTAATTTTTAATCGCAAAAAACGTGGTTTTGTGAGTGACTAAAATAAATATTTAGATAAATTTAATGAAGTATGAAAAAAGGAAAATATAACATGGATCTAAATTCTATGAATATGGCATGTGTTCTTGTTAGTACTTCATTTTCTGCTCATTCAAGAAAAATAATATAATAAATAATTAAACGAAAGGCTATGCGAATTTAATACTTAAATTAGATTGTTGGTGATATAGATACCTTATTAATTCACAGTAAATAAACAGAGGTTGTCTGGTATCAAATCTATATTTCTTCTAAAGATCTTTTCGATCGCGTAGCGATCGATCGAAAGTTCGATCGTCAGAGCTGGAAATACATTAATAGATATAAAATTATACATTAAACCAAATTGTCTACAAATTAATATATAAAAAAGGGCTTACGCATCTGCACACTTCTTTTTTATATATTAATTTGTAGACAATTTGGTTTAATGTATAATTTTATATCTATTAATGTATTTCCAGCTCTGACGATGATCGCTACGCGATCGAAAAAATCTTTAGAAGAAATATAGATTTGATACCAGACAACCTCTGTTTATTTACTGTTAATACTTAAAATTAATTGTGAAACTCTCTAGAGTAAAAGAAGCTATATTAGATCCCGCAGAACACGTTTTCCGTCGAATAACCTGTATTTTTGGCCGCAACCTTGCAAATCTATCTCTACACTACGTAAACATTAAGCAAGAAAGTGAAAATTAAATTAAAATAGTATTACCACTCGCACTTACACTTTTCTCGTTCCCAACTCCAACATCCTTTACGTCATCCACCTCAACAAATCCCCACATGAAGATTAAGTTCCCAATTTTAGAGGCGGACTATTCTGATCGGTAGTTATGCGTGGTTTCTCCGATCATCACCAGGTGAATACCGGAGCAGTATCGTAACAAACGGGTCACGGAGTGCGCGCAGTCTTTTCTTTCTATTCCTTGTTCTATCCTCACTTCTTACACACACTTACTCTAACATGCACTACACTACCACATGCTGGGAGACCGACCGGGGGCTTAGAACTAGTGGCAGGGGCGGTGCCCCGCTGGTGGGAGAGTCCTGGTAAGGGGGAAATCCCACTAGCCGACGGTAGGTCGGTGACGGATCTCGCCATCCAGCGGAAGAAGATCATCGCCATCTCCCGAGAAAAAGCATGCACTACACTAACGGGACTAATGACCAAAGTAGTTGATGCACTCGGAAATACTAAAAAATCAATCAATCAATCAATGTGAAGTGCACTTGTGCAATACGTTGTCTAAGAGCAAGGGGAAGAGATTGATTATCGCAGAGCAAAGCGTGGTGCAATGAGAGGGGTGGAATGTGGTGAATAAAACAAATCAGAGTGAAGAAACGAAATGCATAATATGCAGTATGACGAATGAGGTTATAATCGAAAATCAATCTAGCCCCGGTAGCCCACGGTAGGTCGGCGTCGGATCTCGCTATCCAGCAGGGGAAGATCATCGCCATCTCCCGAGGAAACAACATACACTACTCTTACGGGACGAATGACCTCAGGAGTTGACGCGCCCGGAATCACTAACAAGCAACCCATCTTAAATCTGTAAATGTTAAATGTTAAATCTTAATCTGTATCTTAATCTTAAATCTTAATCGTTAATCTGTATCTAAATCTTAAACCTTAATCGTAAATCTTGAATTTGTAAATCTGTAAATGTAGCTTCACTATGCGCACGTTTTGTTGAACTTTTCTTTTGCTTGTAGTGCTAATAGAGCTTAGGGTGAGTTTCTATTATGTTAACAATACAGAAAATTCGAATCTCTTTGTTCCTTTACCGTTCAAAATAAGTTTTCTATAATTTTGCAACAAAACTATCTAGTTTTTGAAATGTTAATCCCTCGCTTTTTTAAATTTGTTGTTGTTTTTATTATTATTATTATTATTATTATTATTATTATTATTTTTCATCTTTCAACTATTAATAGTTAAATTGTTGGGAAGGGATTCTAAAACTCAAGAAAGCGTGCGCAGATGATTTTCTCCCCAATACGTCACATACAGTTTTTGACTGTTTTTGACTAAATAAATCTTAAGTCCCCAAATTCTTGTCGCTCCGAATCACCCTCACATTCGCATTGTTTTCCATACCGCACACATCGCGTAAACGCATTCTTGCTGCCTTCCACCCACCAGTGAACCACACGGCTCCTCCGGGGCTGCTGCGGAGTGCCTTCCGTCCACGCCCCCTCCACTTCCACGTGGATGCGCGATGTGTGGCTGCCCCATTGCACGCGCACGGGCTCACGGCGGGGCGTGCGGCGAGAGACGTGATGCACTGCGCTCCCGCCCATACAGTATGCATTGTGGGAAGCCGTTAACTGGGCGTTGGCTCACAATACTATTTGTACCTCACCAGCGGGAGCGGATCAAGCCGATCTTTTTTGGGGGGGGGAGGGTATCGTAGATATTTGTTGAGGTATAAACATATTTGTTATTATATTGTATATTATTTATGTACTGTAGATATGATAATATACAATATTATTTTTGAAATAATTACGTAATTCAAACATCAATATTTATACCAATTTTTCCTAATAAAGGACGGTAAAGGAAAACTTTAGGCTTCTTGAAGGGGGGGGGGGGCATGAACTACATGGTCCCCCTCTTGATTGATTGATTGATTTTTCGTGTTTCCTGACGCGTCAACTGCTTCGGTCATTAGTCCCGTGAGTGTTTTTTCTCGGGAGGTGGCGATGATCTTTCCCGCTGGATGGTGAAATCCGGCACCGACCTACCGTCAGCTAGTGAGGTTTCCCCCTAACCAGGACTCTCCCACCAGCGGGGAACCACCCCAGCCGGGACAAGCTCTAAGCGCCCGACCGGTCTCCCGGAATATGTGGTAGTGTGGTGCATGTTAGTGTGTGTGTGTGTGTGTGTGTGTGTAAGGGGAGAGGATAGGACAGGGAAGAGGAAGGACAGATCGCGCGCGGTCCGTGGCCCGTTTGTTAGGGTACTGCTCCGGCATTCGCCTGGTGTTGATCGGAGAAACCACGGAAAACTCCCGATCAGAGCAGCCAGCCACTAGAATTCTCCTCCGGACAGCAACTGAATTTGACCTATCTGAAAAGCTAGTGTCGAAAATCCTGCCGCAATCAGGACTCGAATCAGGACTCGAACCTAGGACCTCCCGTACAGAAGCGCTGCAGTGACACCAGTTGATGCACTGAGCTACCGCTACCGGTCCCCCCCCCACTTGATCCTCCAGTGCACGAGGCACGGTATCGATATTACAATGAGTGCTGTTTTCCAGAACGGTGTAAAGCCTCCTCCAGTGAAAGTTTCACACTCGTAGGTTACAGTGATCCACTGAATGTTAAGATCCGGCGCCGCTGATTTGTGGAAAGACTTCCGCCAACAGGTATCTCCCGCCAGCGGAGCACCGCCCCTGACTGGACTCTGAGCTCCTGATGGTCTTCCGATATGTATGGTAGTGTACAGCGTGTGAATGTGTGTATGTAAAGGACGAGAATAGGACGAGGAAGAAAATATAGTACGCCATCCGTGAACCGTTTCTTAGGTTACTGATCCGGAATTCGTGTTGATGGTAAACATCACGGAAACTACCGATCAAAGAAAGAATTCGTTAGCTAGAATTCTCCTGTAGACAGCGGCTGAATTCGACATTTATATATATATATATATATATATATATATATATATATATTGTGACGTCAGGAGGTTATACGAACCCGTAACGCCACCATAAGCCACTAGAAAAGACCAGAGAACTGAGAAATAGGGTACGCGGCGGAGCGATGGTCCGAGAAGGCGACATCTACCCGCAGGTTTCCGCACTCCGATGTCCAAAGTTAGCGGATAATATTTTCTCGAGAGGGCGCGAAGGAGGAGAAAATTCACCCCTCCAGAAATTTTTCCCCAGGCGGAGTTGCATAAATACCGCGACGCACTTTGGTAGAGCTCTCTTACGACTTCGACAGCGACGGCGACTCAACTAGATTCTTCAGCGGTAGTAATTGGTTAGTGCAGGAGTATAATTTTACTTGCTTTAGTAAAGCTGATTTAAGAAACGCGGTGATAAGTGATAGAATTCAGAAGCAAAGTGCATGTACAGCATTTGCACTAACTACGCGAGTAAGCAAGCGTTGTGACTGCTCGAACTTGAAATAGTTTCATCATCGGAGTAAATTCGCGCAGAAGGACTCTGAACGAAATCCAGTATTTAATTTTGTACGCCACGACCACGCACGCTCAAAGTGTGGTATGTCGGCCGAGTGCTAGAAGTAGTCAATTCAAGCACGTTAGTTAATTAAAACTGGAAGCGCGAGCAACGGGTACGCGGCAGCCGGCAGAAGGACGACTCCAACACTCAAGCGTAGGCGAGAAAGACGTGGACCACATACGTGGATGGTACGAGCCCGAGGACGAGAGAAAGGTTTGGAATTTGGACGTGTGGCAGCATCCGGAGATCGAGCGAAAGAAGTGGTGACCGTGGGGCATCGAACCAATCAAGTGACGTGGCGAGGACTGCGAGCGGCCGAACCCCCAAGGTTAACTGACGGCGAGCGTGAAGGAAATGTCGAGGTAAAGAACTGGCAATTTCTATGCGACAATTTGTTGGGAAATTGTGTAGCGTTAAACACCAGGCGTAGCGTCCTAAAATAGGTGAAAGTTACAAATAGTTACTGGGGAAAATATTTCGAATGTATGAGCGGCAGTTTTGATTTCATTCGCTGTACGCACCAGTAAATTCGTTGAATGCCATACCTTGTACAACTTTTCTAAAGTAAATTATAATTTTCATGTAATGTAAAAGTAATCTTATTGAAAGTATTGTTTCCATTGTATGATATCAGGATAATCAGTTGCTGTAATTTTGTAAAGGGTACGATTTAGTAACGTGTGTGTCACGTTTATTATTGTGTTAGAGTTAACAGCATTGTAATAAATGCGCAGCTCAAGGCTGACCTCTGTGAAGTCTATAAAAAAATTGTAGAGAATCACTTAAAGGGCCGTGCACGGAGAAAACTTTAGATTAACAAAAGTTAAATGAGGTACATAAAATAATTGAGAAGGAGGTCAAAGCAAAAGTATTGTAAATAGTGCGTATTGAAGTAATCAGGCAGTCAAGGTGACGCCTATACATTCTCTTATGGTTGTGTTATTTTTGTTCTTTTGTTTCTGTTTTCTTTGCAGTGACCATCTACGTAAAGTACATACTTATTGTATATTTGTGCCACTGTGTAATTTGTTTTACTGAATATATGCTCATTTTTACCAGAATTTTATATAATTCATTGTGTCAAGGGTTCAGACCTTTCTCATACCCGAAAGATCCTGCTTCCTGAGAATTCAAAGCTCGCTTCACGAGCATTCATAGTTTCACGCTTCATCGCCACCGGCTGGAAGGTAGTAGGTGGGCGTGTTATATGATTGGCGCCCAACGTGGGGCAGTGATCGATTAAAATCGAGTAAGCAAAGGAGAACCCTAGACACGAATCAAAAGTGAGCAATTTTGTGGCCTGTATTAGTGTTGTGTATTGTGTCTCTTTTACAGCAAGTGTTTCTTTGTACAGTGAAGTGTTTTGTATTGTATTTTGGAAGGGAAGTGTGTTAGTAAAGGTGTACAAGGCAGACATAAAAGAGAATATGTATGGCAGGAAGTCAAGAATATAGGGAACCTAGGCAGATCGGGAGTGATGAGGATAGTGAGGTAGACGGAAGGGACGAGATTCTTCAAGGAATGGAAAACCTGGGTTTGCACGAGACAGGGGCAGCAGCCGAGCCGCCCGCAGATCGCACTGAGTCGACAGAGAGCACGCCACAGCAAGAACAGCGACGAGAAGAAGACGCGATGAGAAATTTAATGCAGGCATTATTAGGAAACTTCGCGCGAAACATTAGTCAACAAGTAGAAAATCAGGGGCAAAAATTAGCGGAAGAAATTAAAGAGCAGTCGCGAAAAATAGAGGAACAGTCGCGAAAAGCAGACGAACAGGGGCAAAAATTAGCGGAAGAAATTAAACAGCAGTCGCGAAAAGCAGACGAACAGGGGCAAAGATTAGCGGAAGAAATTAAAGAACAGTCGCGCAAAATCGACAATAAATTAGAACAAATCCAACAGTCCATAATGATACAGGTCGGTGGTAAATGTGACGAGCTTCGGCAAGAAGTTGCGGCGCGAGTCGAGGAATGCAGAAATTTAGTAGAAGAGCGACACGCGGAAGTCGGGAGCCGAATACACTCCTTGTCGACGGAGTTGCAGAGGCAAAACAGGGATCACGGTGAACAGTTAGGCGAAATTCGTAACCAAGTTCAAGAAGTTCGTGAAGGAACGAAACGGGAGCTGGAAGCGGAAACTACCCGAAAATTGAAGGAGGTAGAAGACGAGATCAGGAAGTTAAGGGAGGGAGCCGAAGCGAAAGTGGAAGGAGGAGGCCCATGCAGGGGAGGAAATATTAATATTCCTCATTCTTTAAAATTCTCGGGACATCCGAACGAAAACCCGAACGCGTTTGTGAAGGCGTTGCAAAATTTCTTCATCTTATCGAATGTCCGAGAAAGCCATAAAACAATGCTTTTGCATCAAGTTATGGAAGGCAACGCGAAAGCATGGCTTGAAACGTTGAGCCCGTACCCAGCCACGTTCGACGAATTTGTAACTCGATTTCTCGACCGGTATTGGGGAAAAGAACAGCAGATGAATTTCAAGATTTCTTTAATGAGCTCATATTATCGAAATTCATGTGGAACAATGCGCGATTATGCAGCCCGGAAAATCGCGGCGTTAAAGTTATGTTCTCCGCCAGTATCAGACGAAGAAATCATATGCATTCTGACGCGACATTTCCCGCTTAGCATACAAAATTTGTTAAGAAGCGTGGAAGTTAGAACGGTGGAACGTTTCCAGATGCTATTAGGAAATTACGACCTCACGTTCGAGAATGTTAGCAAGAATGCGAAGCCAGGCAGTTCAAATATTAATGCGATTCACGTAGTCGAAGAAGGCAGTACGAAGGGAAAACAGCAAGTAGGCAACGCGAAGGGTGAGAAAAGCGGTCGCGAGGCCCCGTTGAAGCAGGACGACCGGCGGCGCACCGATTCAAGGTTACCTGTAACTGACCTCGGCATGTGCGGCCCGGCGCAGCGAGCGCGATCGCCAGAAATGGGCAGAAATAGCGGCACACCTGGCGCAACTAGTTCGGGAAACACCGGGAGTTCGATTTGAGACGGGATCACAGGTCGAACCCGGAATACAACGAAAAGGCGATCCCTGTAATTACGAGTATGGTAGAAGAAACGGAAGAAAATGGAACTAGAAAAGAGGTCGTGGTGAGAACATTAAAATGTCCAATAATCAAGGTCAAGTGTGGGCAGATAATGAGTCGAGCGCTGATTGATACTGGATCGGTGAAATCTGTGATAGCGGGGGAAACATATGAGGAATTAGTGAGGAAAAATGTTGAGGTGTTAGTGCTGCCGATGAGTAATACAAGAGTAGTAGACGCATGGGGGAATAAATCGCATCCTATCACAAAGCAGGTGATGATTGAAATGAAGATTGGCGGTAGAAGCTATGATGTGATCTGTTTGGTAGTGAAGAAATTGATATATCCTTTCATACTAGGCGTAGATTTTTTGGAAGAGCATGGGGTAGTTGTGGACATGGAAAAGCGGCGAGTTGAAATCAACGGTGAGAATATGTGGGAGAAAGAAGAGGTCGAGGTGAGGGAGGAAGGAATAGAGACGAAGAGGAGGAAAGGCAGTTCGAAGAAATGGAAATGTGTAGGATGGGAGAAGAAAATGAGATATTGAGGAAATTGAGAGAAAAGGTAGATGAGAATAATAATATTACTGTTGATCAGAGACACGCGTTGCTTCAAATGTTAACAAGAGTTAGAACAGTGTTCGAAAAGAGAAAGGAGCCCGTGAAAGAATATCAATTTCGAATCGAGGTAACAGATGATACGCCATTTAAAGCAAAAAATTACCCAATTCCGATTGCGTATAGAGACCAGCTGCGAACACTAATTCAGCAGATGTTAGACGACGGGATTATAAGGAAGGCGGCCACGGCATACACGAATCCTATCTTGATAGTTAAAAAGAAAGACGGTGAGCATGCAGGCAACTATAAATTTTACAACTTACGTCCACCCTAAGATTTTCCCAAGAAAAATCTTGAATGGGGAGGAAGGGGGCAATGTGACGTCATGAGGTTATACGAACCCGTAACGCCACCATAAGCCACTAGAAAAGACCAGAGAACTGAGAAATAGGGTACGCGGCGGAGCGATGGTCCGAGAAGGCGACATCTACCCGCAGGTTTCCGCACTCCGATGTCCAAAGTTAGCGGATAATATTTTCTCGAGAGGGCGCGAAGGAGGAGAAAATTCACCCCTCCAGAAATTTTTCCCCAGGCGGAGTTGCATAAATACCGCGACGCACTTTGGTAGAGCTCTCTTACGACTTCGACAGCGACGGCGACTCAACTAGATTCTTCAGCGGTAGTAATTGGTTAGTGCAGGAGTATAATTTTACTTGCTTTAGTAAAGCTGATTTAAGAAACGCGGTGATAAGTGATAGAATTCAGAAGCAAAGTGCATGTACAGCATTTGCACTAACTACGCGAGTAAGCAAGCGTTGTGACTGCTCGAACTTGAAATAGTTTCATCATCGGAGTAAATTCGCGCAGAAGGACTCTGAACGAAATCCAGTATTTAATTTTGTACGCCACGACCACGCACGCTCAAAGTGTGGTATGTCGGCCGAGTGCTAGAAGTAGTCAATTCAAGCACGTTAGTTAATTAAAACTGGAAGCGCGAGCAACGGGTACGCGGCAGCCGGCAGAAGGACGACTCCAACACTCAAGCGTAGGCGAGAAAGACGTGGACCACATACGTGGATGGTACGAGCCCGAGGACGAGAGAAAGGTTTGGAATTTGGACGTGTGGCAGCATCCGGAGATCGAGCGAAAGAAGTGGTGACCGTGGGGCATCGAACCAATCAAGTGACGTGGCGAGGACTGCGAGCGGCCGAACCCCCAAGGTTAACTGACGGCGAGCGTGAAGGAAATGTCGAGGTAAAGAACTGGCAATTTCTATGCGACAATTTGTTGGGAAATTGTGTAGCGTTAAACACCAGGCGTAGCGTCCTAAAATAGGTGAAAGTTACAAATAGTTACTGGGGAAAATATTTCGAATGTATGAGCGGCAGTTTTGATTTCATTCGCTGTACGCACCAGTAAATTCGTTGAATGCCATACCTTGTACAACTTTTCTAAAGTAAATTATAATTTTCATGTAATGTAAAAGTAATCTTATTGAAAGTATTGTTTCCATTGTATGATATCAGGGATAATCAGTTGCTGTAATTTTGTAAAGGGTACGATTTAGTAACGTGTGTGTCACGTTTATTATTGTGTTAGAGTTAACAGCATTGTAATAAATGCGCAGCTCAAGGCTGACCTCTGTGAAGTCTATAAAAAAATTGTAGAGAATCACTTAAAGGGCCGTGCACGGAGAAAACTTTAGATTAACAAAAGTTAAATGAGGTACATAAAATAATTGAGAAGGAGGTCAAAGCAAAAGTATTGTAAATAGTGCGTATTGAAGTAATCAGGCAGTCAAGGTGACGCCTATACATTCTCTTATGGTTGTGTTATTTTTTTTTTTTTTAGCCTCTACGTAAGTACATACTTATTGTATATTTGTGCCACTGTGTAATTTGTTTTACTGAATATATGCTCATTTTACCAGAATTTTATACAATTCATTGTGTCAAGGGTTCAGACCTTTCTCATACCCGAAAGATCCTGCTTCCTGAGAATTCAAAGCTCGCTTCACGAGCATTCATAGTTTCACGCTTCATCGCCACCGGCTGGAAGGTAGTAGGTGGGCGTGTTATAATATATATATATATATATATATATATATATATATATATATATATATATATGGTGTTGAAACCCTCCCACCATCCGGGCTCGTACCCTAGGACTTCCTTGTCACAGTGCCTGGAGGAGAATTCTAGCGACCGGCTGTTCTGATCGGTAGTTTTCCGTGGTTTCTCCGATCAGCACCGGGCGAATGCCGGAGCAGTACCCTACGAAACGGGCCACGGACAGCGTGTGATCTGTCCTTCCTCTTCCCTGTCCTATCCTCTCCCCTTACACACACACTTACACTAACATGCACTACACTACCATATATTCCGGGAGGCCGGTCGGGAGCTTAGAGCTTGTCCCGGCTGGGGCGGTGCCCCGCTGGTGGAAGAGTCCTGGTGAGGGGGAAACCCCACTAGCCGACGGTAGGTCGGCGCCGGATATCGCCATCCAGCTGGGGAAGATCACCGCCTCCAGAGAAACAAACATGAACTACACTAACTGGACTAATGACCAAAGCAGTTGACGCGCCCGGAAACACAAAAAAAACTAAGCAAACCAAACGAATCCTTGTCACAGTGACGCACCAGAAACAGCGGTAAGGTTGTCTCTGATCTGAACTCAACCGGTACCCATATTTGAAGTTCTGTATGGTTAGTAATTTCTCTAAGCAGAAAAGGAGTTTATTCTGTCATTATTTGTCTCGAGAATGAGTACGCAAATTTTAGTACCTGGAAAAACATGTACGACAAAATATTTTTGTATGTTTTTTAAGGCTTATATAGTTTAGTTCATAGCCAACTTTCTTCGCTGTATTTATCGTGACGTAAGTAGCGTTTTGAGACCCAAGGATAGCTCACTGGTCAGCGTGCTCGCTTTCCATGAACGCGGCCCCGGGTTCGATTCCCAGTCGAGGTGGATTATAATGTGCATTTTCCTTGCAATGTCCCAGTTTCTGTTGCTGAGTGACGAAAAAACTCATTTCTTGGATTGAGAAGACTAGTGTACATCGTAGGATGTCTATGTGCTAAATCGCGAGACCGGAACGCCACTAGTAGGCCTTGGCTCCTTCAGGAGAAGTGTCAATACGCACGAATGGGGAAGGAAGATAATAATTGCAAGAATTGTAGAAAAGAGGGAGCTAAAATCGGTGGCACACTACAATTTGCATCTTGCTCATTACTTCAAGGTGTATCACTTCGATTGAAATGCGTTCTGAAGTAGCTTATTAAAGAAGAATCGTCAGAATGTAGATTATTGGAATGTTACTTTGTCTCTGTTGTCTTAAATTGTATGGATAATAAATGACATTGTCTACTTTATCATAATCTACGGTAATAAATTGACTAATTACGTCGTTTGTATGGTTATCTGAATCTTGTTTATCGCTGTTATTTACATATCGAAACAATCTTTAGTGAAGGTGTTCGTTCGCTGTAATATTGATGCGAAGGTAAAATTGTGTACTTCAGAAATTTGTATAAGCTGGAAGAAATCTAAAGGGAGGGAGGAAGGAATCTGGAATACTTGTTGTATACTTTCAACGACTTGCTCTGATCCGATTGGGTTCTATTAAACATTATTTCCGGAAAATTACTCTTATATGTCAACGAATTCATTTGCACACGTCTTGACGGATGATAATGACATCTGAGAAAATTACATTTACTGTTATCAACGAAGTGGAAATTATTGAACTATGTGTCACACGTTCTTGGAAGTATGATTTGATTTGTGGAGATGGACACTGAAGAAATAACAAACACCGGCCAACCAAGCGCACCGAATAGGTCCAAAGTTCGGCTATCGAGCTTAGCGCACATCTTCACCAGAAGTAATTAGTACAATATTGCTGTACATTACGTGTGTGAATATCTCAAGATAAATATTTGAATTTTGTATTGCATATTTTTGAGATAGTTGAGTTATTTTATCCAATCAAAAGAAATGGTGTGCTCTACCTGCAGTATCTTCTTTAAAGGAGAGTTGCTGGATAGTGGCTCTTCAATAATTGTGTTAATTCAAAATTATTTTCAATACTGTAATTGATAGATTAATATTCTCTTCACCTTTATATCTGTATCACAATTAGTGCTAACCAGTTTACCCGACCAATATCATATCGGTTGAATATTTTATTTAACTTTCCAGTTCAGGTGCGTTAACAAACATCCAGCATGTGCGTTTGCCATTTACGGAATAGAAACTGGAAGATAAAAATCTATTCTGACACGATTCTTCTAAACTTTTGAAAAACAAAACGAAATTAATTATTGACTATAATGAATCTTAACAGAAACAATACTTGCACCATCTTCATTTATTAGTTTTTAAGCCTTTTGCGTATAAAGTTTATGTAGTCTTTTTATGTCACGGATAAGAGTCTTTTATCAGATCAAAATGATGTATTCAAAGATAGATATCTCTAACTCCTGCGATCTTGGTATAATATTTTTCTGTTCAAATAAATTACATTTTTCTCACAGAAGATGATTAATTTTAAAAGCAATGAGCATTCCATGCATGATCTAAAACGATATCCATCGCGATATACCATCTGAGTTCTGGAAGTCTATTGAATATGCTACATGTTAATCTGTATAAAAATGTATATCTGAAAATTTTTGAACTTCCATAGTTTCACTTTGCCTGAATTTAAAATAAATGAACGAATCGTTTGAAAGCAAATAATCTTCTTTAAAAGCATTCAATAAACAGACTAAAACTTTGTAATAAAAGTTTTAATCAGTTTCACAACGTCATTGCATCCTCTTCAAAATTTCGCCCACCTCGACGGCAGCGGTGTTCTCTCTCTCGGGTGCGAAATTTCGCAGCAACCTGCTCCACCTCGGCTTTACACCCCACTCTGGCACCTTCCGCCGTGCTCCCCCCCCCCGCCCTGGCCGCCGACGCCGGCACTTTGCGAAACGAGTCGCCCCGCGGCCCTTCCATCTTCTTAACTCCCGCGGGCGCCGCTTGGGGCGCTGCGCTCGCGCCCGAGGCGCCCTCGGGCGGCGTTATCCGCGAGGCGCCGTGATCGATTATTTTTGATATCGATATTGGCGCGAGGGCGCGGCGAGGTGCGGCGTGATGCCAGATGGGGCGGGGACGGAGGTGAGGGGAGGAGGGGAGGAGTTGGAGGAGGAGGAGGAGTTGGAGGAGGAGGAGGAGGAGGAGGAGGAGGAGGAGGAGGAGGAGGAGGGTTGGAGGAGGTGGAGTTGGAGGAAGAGGAGGAGTTGGAGGAGGAGAGGGAGTTGGAAGAGGAGGAGGAGGAGGAGGAGTTGGAGGAGGAGGAGGTGGAGGAGGAGGAGGAGGAGGAGGAGTTGGAGGAGGAGGTGGAGGAGGAGTTGGAGGAGGAGGAGGAGTTGGAGGAGTTGGAGGAGGAGGAGGAGTTGGAGGAGGAGGAGGAACGTGGGATTTTAAAATTCCCCTCCAGAAGCCATGACTCATAATACACAGATAACTTTTACTATTTTGTGCCAACAAAATCATTCAATATAACAAGTTTTTACGTTAAAACATTAACTATATGTCAACAAGTAAAATCATATTTTGAAATCAGCATAAATAAAAAATCTTTATGAGAAAATGTCAAGTACACTGGACACTAAACTCTTCTGCGCTCCTCTGCGAAAATTCCGTGTTCGCCCCTCATTCCAACCAAAAATAAATATCAAACCAATAATTTATGTGAATATGTCTCCATTCTACATTACATCTTTGCTTAAATAGAACAATTATATTCACCATTTTTATCGCACTTCAATGCTTCCCACTTACTCTAAAAGTGAAGACGCTCCAAACGTCTAGCCTGCCCTTTTCTATGCTACTTCACACACAAAAACTCATGAGCCAAGTGAGATTTAAACACCATTTTATTTAGTTCGGACCCTATGATTCTCAAGCCTACCCTGTTCAAGTAATTGGAAAAATCATTCATTTTCCTCACCGTAACATTGCGAACTCAAGGGAATATTTTTTTTCTTTTTATTAATAGTAGCTACACAACTAAAATTCCCTCATTTAACATCAGCATTTTTACAACCTTCCAATACGTTGATCTCATTACGGAGACCTGAATATAATCCTAGGATTTCCGCTTCTAGATTCGATGTGTCACTTTCTCTTTAAGCGTGTGTTTAAATCTATTTTACTAAATTCCTGACAAGACAAGTATTCTTAGTATGGATTTGTGTGTGTTCTCTTAAATGTAGCATCAATAGATACATTTGAGCAACTAAATAAAATAATATTGGAAACTAAATATTAGTAAAACATTGTTTCTTCCCAGTTTCGTAAAAGAGTGAAATGTAGATGATCATTTCCTTGTGGATGGACCAATAAAAGAAAATGATCAGTACAGAAAGAAAAAGTCATCAACTAATGCGAGCAGTGCTACCCCAACAAATATTCACTTCAATTTTCAAAATACACAGAAAACGCAAAAATATATAAATATACATACTACTATTTTAAGGAAGAATAAAATAAAATATTTGAATATCGTCGGTTCACAGTTCCTTCTTACTTTTCAGGTGTGACTTGACCTTCCTTTTCATTTCCCGTCACGCTCATTTATCAAACCATTTGGACCCCAGTGACAGCGGGTGCACTGAGGAGCATGAAGAAGTGAGAAACGAGGATCGGGGAGATAGGCGAAAGAAGAGATGGGGTGGCGAGGAGGGGAGTGAGTGAGAAGGAAGGAGAGCGAGGGGAGGGGGAGGAGGAGGAGAAGGGAGAGAAGAAGGAGGAGGAGGAGGAGGTAAAAGAGGGTGAGGAGGAGGAAAGGGGCGAAGAAGAGGACGATGAGGAGTAGGCCAAGGATGAGAAGAGGATGATCAGGGGGAGAGGGCGAGTGGGGGTGAAGATGAGGAGAGTGAAAAGAAGGCAGGAGACTGGTGAGGAGGAGGAGGTGGCGGACGGAGGACAGCGACGAGGAGGGTGAAGAGGAGGGCGTTGAAGAGGGGGTCAGGAGTAGGAGAAGGATGAGAGAGAGAAGAGAAAGGAGAGGAGGAGGAAGGAGGGCGATGAGGAGGAGGAAGGATGGTGAGGAGGACAAGAATGAGGGTGATGAGATTAGGGTAAAGGAGGAGGGCAAGAGGGAGCAGGAGGCTGGTGAGGAGGAGGAGGCGTCGGCGGAGGAACGCGAGGAGGAGGATAAGGAAGAGGAGGGCGATGAGAGGGGGCAGGAGAAGGGAAAGGGGGGGGGGGGAACAAGAAGGGGGGGGGCGGGTCGAGACCGAGGCGAGGCGTGATGGGGAGCGCGCCAGCGGCCGCCGCGGCGCTGGCGGCTGACAGGGGCTTGCGCGCGCCGTCGACGCTGAGTTAAGACTCGCCTCCGCCTCCCCGTGCGGTGCGTGAGGAGCGAATTTTGCATGTATCGACTAGAGGCCCGAGAATGCTTGATCAGTTGAGAAAACTCGAGCATATGCGATATTCAGTACCCTTGTTGCGCAGTTTCATGCGATAGGAATAAATATAACAGATTAAGGATTTGGCAATGAAAGTTTATAAATTTATTGTGGGAATTCTGATTTGGTGTTGTTGACGTTCTTATAAGAAGAAATAAAAGAGGTCATCTTCGTCAACCGTCGACAAAAGTCGACCGACTTTTGCCGAAAGCAGCGAGACTGACGATGAAGGCAAAGCCGTCGAAAGCCGGCTATTTTAATAAAGCTCATATGTTGACGAAGATGATCTCTTTTATTTCTTTATATAAATTTAATTTAAAGTTATCATTTACAAAATATTTTAAGAGATAAATTAATCTTAGAGAATAATCAGGAGTATGAACGCAGGAGAGTATTATTGTAGGAAATTCAAAGATACAATTTTTATAAAATGCAATAATACAATTATTTATGCTTGAAAGAATTGTATTAAAACTTGAATTCCTTTTCAGGTTTGGACTTTTACACTTCGTCGGAATGTCCTTTATTTGGTAAATATGTACCCCATTTTTGGTTCTAGTTTGCAGTGTTGCATGAGGATTGGGCAAATATTGCTTCTTGGTTAGACTTACTTTTGCAAGAGCGTGTTTTTATTTGAGGACTGACGAACGAAATAAAATTAGAGGAAAATATAAGAGCTCCGTTGAGTCTGACAGCGTATTTTATTTTGTAATGAATCACAATATCAATTGGTTCGTTTGAATTAGGGAAGACAAATCTATTAATGCGGTTCTATGTCCATTCTCTTTAATTAGTAATTGATTTCAACCAAAGAAACATTCCATTGGATGTTTTTCCATTCCACATTGAGAAGTTAAATTAAATATTTAATGCATTTTTAAAAAATTTTTTTCCATTTGTTTTATACATGTTTGATGCCCATTTATTTTTATTTATTTATTTATTTATTTATTTATTTATTTATTTATTTATTTATTTATTTATTTATTTATTTATTTATTTATTTATTTATTTATTTATTTATTTATTTATTTATTTATTTATTTATTTATTTATTTATTTATTTATTTATTTATTTATTTTACGTCAAAAAACAGTTAAAAACTGAGTATGACGTGCTATTATTAAACAATAAGTTAGAGATCTCTTCTCCCATAAAAATATTGCAATTTTACATCAGCATAACCAAACCACTCGGAGAATATGAAACAACACAAAACAAAAGTTTGTTCAGGTTAAAACTTAGAAACCCGAAACATCTGTTATAGCATATGTCACTGTCATTGCAATAGAAGTATAAAATTATTTTGATAAGTTGCAATAAATATTTTCTATTAAATATTCTTAGATTGGGTAGTCAGGAATTAACTTTTGTGTTTTCAGAATTCACAAAAACCCAACAACGCATATTTGTGTTATAAGATATTTTTGTAAAATAAGTGATTATATTATAGATAAAATAAAATAAATCTGTTACTCATCTTTATTTAAGTATTAATAATTTAAATAAAGTTCAATATGTGAATACCAATTATTATTATTTCTTGCAATTTATACGTGTCGTTTTTCGTGCAATTTAATTTAGTAACAAATTTTTATTTCATTTCATTGAGTTTACCACATTTTACAATCTTATTTTTCCATTTAACTAAGATTTAATACATTTTACGATTATGTATTTTAAAAATACTTGTTTTCCGTTTATATCACCAACGTAAAACGAGACCAAAGAGTTCACGATATCTAAAACGCGCCAGAACTACTCATGCAACAATATGGAAGCGTGACCTTTAAAGCCACTTCTCAGAGAACCATGCTAGTAGGCTATTTTATCACCGAGAAAGGGCGACGGCGAAAAACGTACAATTTTATTTCGCGTACGTTATGCAACTTTACAGTTCTTCATGCCGTAAACCGCGTGGCATTCGTAAGTAATGAAAAGTCGGGGCGCGAGGTGAGGCGAGGGCGCCTTCGATACAGCGCGTTCCGCGGCGCCGCGCTTCGGAGCAAGTGGGCGGGGCTACTCGCTTCTACGGGCGACTCAATGCACGCAACTTCTCCAACGGTGATGGACGCGAGTTGTTCCAGGCGAAGGAGCGGTTTCTGCACGTTGAATTTCCAAGGTTTGTAGTTCCTTCGAAACATCTGGTCAGAAGTTCTGGTTCTCCACTTTAAATCTTTTCACAAAGCAGCCCATCAGGTTTTCTACCTGCAAATTCGGTCAAAAACTTGTTTATCGGTTGTAAATCAACATGCTTGTAATGTTTGTTATGATAATCAAAACGGCTGTAAAACGTGAATTTAAAGTTATTCTTTGGAGTAGTTATAAAAGAAGAGGTTTCGAAAGAAATTGTGATGTTGTTATAGTAAAAATGCTTGTAATGCTTATGATGAAACTGTTGTAAACCATGAATTTAAAGTTATTGTATTGAGTAGTTGCAAAAAGAAAAGTTTCTGAACAAATTGTGATGTTATGATAACCACAATGCTTGTTATTAACACTGAAAAACACCAAATGTCAATTTCTGGTTTTCTGAATATCTGGATACGTGTTGAAACTGTTCAGATCAGAATTTGGCGATATTTATAGATAATGGTCAACGCTACCATTAGGGGCATTTAGTGAGGCCTGTTTGGTTGCCCCAATAGTATGTTCATTGTTGTATTTACGTAGGAGTTGCATATTGTTAAGATCCCTTGCAGACAATGAATGTATTTTGAATAATAAAATATCAGTATGTTCAGCTTTACAACATAAACCTTCCTCTTGGTTGTTTTGAGAAACCTATACCGAGTCTCGCCATATGTGGCGAGACTCGGTATAGGTTTCTCAAAACAACCAAGAGGAAGGTATTTATTTATGAATAAATAAAGTCATAAATAAAGTCATTATTATTATTTACCTATGATTAAAAGGCACAGAATAGCAAATAGTTTAATACGAGTACGACGTAGAATTTGTGATATCGCAATTATGTGTCGATTTACATAACCATTCCCGCTAGAGTAGACCTGTCACGGTCGCCGACAAGGTAAAGAGATTACGTAAATTTGTGAGCTCTGCGTTCATAGCAACTGCCACGACATTTCAAAATAAGAGGTACAAATTCCGTGGTGGTAGCCGATATCTTGTGGTAACCCATGTTATAGGCATAGGGATAATGAAACCACAATAGTAAAAAATAAATAGAATATATTTATTTATTTTTTTGCCCAGAAATACATTTCGGGAACAATATTTTCCCATCCTCAGTGGGTTTCCAACAAAGGGAGAATTGAATGATTAATATAAAGAGGAAAAGTGGTGTAAAGAATATAATAGACAAAAAAGTGAATGAATAATACAATAATAGATTTTGAAAAATAATAAACAACATAAAATAACTTACTGCCCAAGCAACGTGGATAACACCGAAACATTTGAAATAAAACCGGACTGTGAAGAGATAGGCGCACGCGGTCCGTGGTCTGTTTGTAAGGGTACTCCTCCGGCATTCGCCAGGTATTGATCGGAGAAACCACGGAAAACTATCGATCAGAGCAGCCGGTCTCCAGAATTCTCCTCCAGACGGTGACTGAATTCGACCTAGTTTATAAGCTTTTCTAGAAAATCCTGCCACCTTCGGGAGTCGAACCGGTCAGAGGGTCTGATGTGACATCAGTTGATGATCTGAGCCACCTCTCCCTCATCATCAAAACCATCATCGCCCCATCGCCCATTGCGAGTGCTTTGCGTCACCCGCTGCGTCCCCCGCCGCTGCCCCCCGCCGCCCCTCCCCGCCGCAACCATCCCGCCGCCGCCCCCGCCACCATTTAGGCCGCCACCGCCGCCGCCGCCCTCCGCCGCCCCGCCGCCGCCACGCCACCACCCCCGCCGCCACCAACGCCACCGCCCACGCGGCCGCCCACGCCACCACCGCCCATGCCACCCGCGACGCTTTCCACCGCCGCCCACACCGCCACACGCGACGCCGCCCCCGCCGCCGCCCTCGCCGCCAACGCGTTTCCTCGCCCGGCGGAGTGCAGGCTGGGCGCGGGGCGGCGCCACCAGGCCGTGTCGCGCCAGTAATTAAGACGATTAGCACGCGGCGGCAGCTGCGCCACGCGCTCCTCTTCACCCCCTCCAACACGCTACATACACAGCGGTGCACCGCCGCCGCTGTAACGCGCCCGCGCGCGCCGCACACTGCCACGCTTGTCGAACCTCCGCCTGCTTTGTACTTGCTGCTCTTTTTACTCGGTGTGAACGCGTCGGCGAATCTGCAGAGTGGGCTGTGGGATCAGGGAAATTGTTCCTGAAACAGAATGATGCATTTTTTTTGTGTTTTTTTAATCGGTATTGAATTTGGAAATTAGAGTTTATTAAATATTGTGCCAAAATAACCAGTTTGAATAAAATGAAATAGGTCGAATTGAAGAGGATGTTTGCTTGGTTCCAATGGTGATAGAAATTATTAAACATTTCGGAAGACAAGCGCTCTGAAATAGTTTTGCTTTGGCGAGCAACTCCAAAACTTACCATGAAACAATGTGGATATACATAAAACTATGTTTTGTACCAATGTTCCTCAGTTATTATTCCTTCACATTTAGCTATGTGTTTCAAGTTCTAATGAGATTTGTGGAAATTTACTTTATTTTATTAGTAGCTGCTTTTTTTTCTAAATTTGACTTTTGACTCAATCATACACAGTTATTATTTTTTTCTCATGTATATAACAAAAGAACACCGCGAAAAAAAGTAAAGTGTACTACACTTTTTAAATGACCTTAAATTAATACCCACAATTTCAGAGTTTCTTACTGAGATAAATTTGTCAATGAACGACCATTGCAAATTGTCAGTCTAAATGTTTAAATTCTAACAAGCTACTGGGACATATTTGGTATCAAAGAACATATTCTCGTAATTGTCTCATTCTACTGCGAATGTCTCTTACGTTTCTGCGTCTCACTTTTTATTATTTAGGTTTCTTCTACTTCCTTTCGTCATTCCTTTGATCTATTGCACACCTGGATCTATCTTTTTCTTCAGCGCTTACATTACGGTTTCTCCCGTGTTATTCTGATCAATTTTTCCACTCCATAGTTTCCCACGCCTCGTTGCCTTTGTGTAAACTTGTGGTAGTCTACCATCTTTCACACCATCAAGACCTACGCCGATGAATCTTCATTTTCAACTCTAACCTCTTCGTCTTACTGTATTTTGTACACTTCACTTCTTCTCTCCGATTTGTTTTATTCACCACATTCCACAAGTCCCTTCGCACTACGCTTTACTTTACAATATTCGATCTCTCGCCCTTCCTCTTAGGCAACGTATGAAGGCAAACACACAAGTGCAATTCGCCTTCATAGCCCAGTTCATCTTGTGATTGATATATGTTTCTGGGTATGATAACTGCTAAGGAATATTCCCTTAATTATAGTGCATGTCAGCCCCGACCTATACGTCTGCTCGCAGGATATTCACAAGCAGGTATCTCTTGCCAGCAGCATACCGCTCCAGTCGGAACACGTTTTAAGCTCTCGTCTGGTCTCCCAGCATTTGCGGTTGTGTAGTTTATGTAAGTGTGTGTGTGTGTAAGTAGGGGGTCAGGATAGAACAAGGAAGAAGAAGGGAAAACGGCGCGAGGTCTTTGGCCCGTTTGTGGCGGTACAGTTCTAGTGTTCGCCTGGTATTGATCGGATAAACTAACAATAACTACGGATGATAACAGCCGACCGCTAGAATTCTCTACGAGCCAGCGATTGGATTCGACCTACCTATGTAGTTAGGGTGGAATATCCTTCAACCGCCGGGACTCGAAACTAGGATCTCTCGGTCAGAAGCACTGTAGTGATAATGCCCTGAACCACCTAATCCGGAAGTTCATGCAATATGTGCCTCATAAAATCGTCTCTATTTCGTACATCTTCTATCTTCTACGTCGTCATAGCTCCCACTGTGCAGCTTCTCTCAATTCCAACCATAACCTTTTTTCAATTGCGGCTTTATCCCACCACACTTCTATACACCACCTGTGTTCAACTACCTCCCTCACTTCTTTACGTTCCCGCGCCTTCATCGCGGCTCTCTCCACGTCAGTTCCTCTCTCTTACTTCTCTCCACCCACTGCGAGCGGTAGCTCAGTGCATCAACTGATGTCACTGCAGCTCCTCTGACCGGGAGTTCCTAAGTTCGAGTTCTGATGGCGGCAGGATTTTCGACACCAGCTTTTCAGCTAGCTCGAATTCAGTCGCTGTCTGGAGGAGAATTCTAGTGGCCGGCTCCACTGACCGGTTGTTTTCCGTGGTTTCTCCGATCACCACCAGGCCAGAGCAGTACCTTACCAAACGGACCATGGACCGCGCGCGCTCTTTCCTTCCTCTTCCCTGTCCTGTCCTCTCCTCTTACACACACACTTACACTAGCATGCACTTCACTACCACATATTGCGGGAGACTGGTTGGAAGCTTAGAGCTTGTCCCGGCTGGGGCGGTGCCCCGCTGGTGGGAGAGTCCTGGTTAGGGGGAAACCCAACTAGCCGACGGTAGGTCGGCGCAGGTTCTCGCCATCCAGCGGGGAAAGATCACTGTCATCTCCCGAGAAAAAACATGCACTACACTAACGGGACTAAAGACCAACGCCGTTGACGCGCCCGGAAACATAAAAAAAAATCAATCAAAAAATTCTCTCCGCCCTCCCAACCTTCTCGTCGAGTCGTAACCGCTTCAGCCGCCGCGCCGCGGCGCTTCCGTCGCCCTCCCCCCCTGGGGCCCTTCGTGCTCCGTAGTACCGCGCCGCACCGCGCCGCGCCGTCTGTCGTTCAGCGAGTAATTGAGTTGGAGCTGCTGGAGGCGCCACCCTCATGCCGCACCCGCTCCGTCTCCACACGACCGCCAAGGCGATGGGCTGAGGAAGGGTGAAGACCGAAAATAATACAATGAAACACGTAGGCTATATTTACTATAGTAATACCCGGAGAAATGGCTCAGTGTATCATTGTAATCCATCCAAGTGGGAGGTCGTAGGTTCGAGTCCCGACGGTGGCAGGATTTTGGACACTAGCTTGTCAGCTCGGTCAAATTCAGTCGCCGTCTGAAAAATAATTCTAGCGACCGGCTGCTCTGATTAGTTTTCCATGGTGTCTCAGATCATCACCAGGCGAATGCCTGAGCAGTACCCTAACAAACGGGCCACGGACTGCGCGCGATTTTTCGCTCTTCTTCCTTGTCCTATCCTCTCCCGTTACACTCACACTTACCCTAACATTCACTAGACTGCCACGCATGCTGGGAGACCGTTTGGGAGCTTAGAGCTTGTCACGGCAGGGTCTGTGCCCCGCTGTTGGGAAATACCTGGTTAGGGAAAACCCCGCTTACCGACGGTAGGTCGGCGCCGGATCTCGCCATGCGGGGGAACACCACCTCAACGTCCCGAGCAAAAGCACGCTCTACACGTACGGGACTAATGACCATACATAAAACGGGAGCGGTTGCTCATCAACTCATGCCACTGCAGCACCTCTGACCGCGAGGTTCAAGGTTTGAGTCCTGACGGCGGCAGGATTTTTGACACTAGATTCTCAGCTAGGTCGAATTCAGTCGCTGTCTGGAGGAGAATTCTAGCGGCTGGCTGCTCTGATCGATAGTTTTCCGTGGTTTCTCCGATCGACAGCAGGCGAATGCCGGAGCAGTACCCTACCAAACGGGCCAGGGACCGCGCGCGATTTGTCCTTCCCATTCCTTGTTCTATACTCTCCCCTTTACACACACACACTCACACTAACATGCACTACACTACCACATATCCCGGGAGACCGGTCGGGAGCTTCGAGCTTGTCCGGGAGGGGGGAAGATCACCGCCATCTCCCGAAAAAGAAAAAAAAACATGCACTACACGAACGGCACTAATGGCCAGAGTAGTTTACGCGCCCGGAAACAAAATAAAATCAATCAATCAATCAATACTCCTATATTCATGATATGAACCATAATTTCAGATCTGAAAGAGATAGTACACATCGTTTCTGTAAATAAAATATGTGCACAAGCCTTGCAAAACATTTTGAATAAAATATATTAGAATTAGAAGAGGTAGGATTTTATCTACTGTGCGTTAAAGGTGATAACAGTATTAATAGAAAGTGTATGCTTTTCTTTACCTGAAAAACATCTTAAATTTATGCACAATCTTCCAGATGAAGAAAGAAAACCTCTTTTCTTCTTATTTGATAACGTGATTTATTATATAATTTCGGCTAGTAACTACGCAAATGAAAATAATGCGAGAAAGTATGTACTGTAGTAGCACAACTAGCTTACGCATTAAATTGACTTTCTATACTATCATAACAATACAGAAAATTGTTTTAAACGTATGACGACGACATCAAACTACATCACAACATTCAAACCCATGTTCGTACATAAGTCAGCAATAAAAATGTTTCTATTTCGTGTAACATTGTTCAGCTATAACGAGTTTCACAACCCGTTTGCTCTGAACCGACAAAAATACTATTATTTTTACTTTGTTTTATTCTCCAAACTTCCATGTTTGAAATAAAATACGTCAAATCTGTCATCCGCAGTTCGGGCGTAGGAACTCTATTGTTTCAGCAATGAGGTGAGCGACATATCTCTCAACAAAACTGCGCAGCTTTGAATTCTCTCTACCATTGTTTACTGAAATATAGTGTGTTGGCGTCGGTATTTTACGTGCGAATCGCAGCCAGGCAATCAAAACTATTTTGCTCTGCTCGTTGATAATTTCACAACGATTCCCGTAAAATATTTACTGCATCACTCCATATTTAATGGCTGGAAATCGACGTTGAGCGATGTTACCGCGTGGTTTTGTCAATCGTTCAAAGCCAACCGCTCCGCATGGGAAATTGGATGCGTCTGTGGAAGTGCGTTTAGTACATCAAAAGTACTTCTGAGAGCTTTTTCGATAATTTAGTCATCTCTGTGACTTTCCCAAATTCAAATTGCTTCTGAAAAATTTGATATCACTGATTTTCAAATTATAATTTTAACTCATATTTATCGAGGTTTACTGAATTTAATAGTGCAGTTTCCAGACCGAAAAAAGAACCTTTGATTAAAATTTTTTTCCACTTGTCAATTCTAAACTTATAACAATATAAAAATTTCTAGATAATTCTCAAGTTCTGTCATAGTTTCAGTCTGTTTTATATGGAATATATTCCATTATAATGTAAATTGTCTCAATTTTACATGTCCACTCTTTGAGTTCCGTATATTTTACATGTCAACACTCAATTTGAAAATATGTCTTTTTAGTGGAAAGGAGAACTTACATTGTTTCAATACTCGACTGCTCTGACCCAGTAAATCCAAAATGATAAACGAATAATGTCTGCGTACGAACATTTATAACATTTTGGTTCAAAAACTTTTTAAGAATCAGTAAATGTATGAAGAATCTTTTGTTATATTCTTGAATTATTTTAACCCAAAAATAACATATTTTGCATTACATAGTGTAATAGGTCGGGTTTCACCCTTCCTCTCCTCCTTATATATATAAACCTGCCCACACGTTGGGCGGTCACTTGTAATGGGTTGGGCGGCCTCTCTACACGCCCGGCACGTTATACTGTTACGTTTAATAAATTGCCCTGCTCTAGCCCTTCTTACGAACAAACCAATAAACACTAGCCTCGCGTTGGGTTGCCACATATAATAACTTTCCCCCTTTCCTACTCACAATTGCCCCTCTGCTAGCTTACCTGGCCTTTTCACTCACCTGGGCGTGGTCTGCGGTGCGTCTGTACAGACGCGAGCAAGGTACTGCGCTCACGCGCGTGGATCAGTCTAATGCTACGTAAATGATTGCGAAAACATATTGATTTTGCGAATCATGACCCCAAAATGGCCATGAAGTTTATTCAATCGCCTCGTTATCATGTTTCTTTCAATTTGCACTATTTAGTGCTGCAACAGCACTGGTACCTCTGACGGCACATCAATACAACCCAGCATCAAAACAACAACAAAATAAACATTTCTCCTCCTCAATACACAATACATAGATATATGTACTCTTTCATTCACACAAACTATTTACAAAAAACAAACAAATACCATTCACATATAACTAAACCCTAGAATGCATTCTGTCGAGATTTCCGTCTTAAAATCTACCAATTACACGGCTTGGTCTTCGACAGAGCTTCTTCAATCAAAACAAAACAAACAAATGTCAAAATACTTTGGCTCACGTATGCTGTTGCCTCTGCGACGAATCTGCGTGTCTGGGGTGATTATTCACGCCCCAGCGCCTCCGTTGTCGCCATCAGTTCCGGAACACTCGCATACGCATCACAGTTCACTCATGGTGTCGGAGTTCACGCTGCCATCTTTTTTTATAAACCCTTCAAATTATTAAAATCTCACTGAATTCCGAATCAAATTCCGCGCCTCTAATTATCAATGCAACGTCGCGTCCCCACCGTTGCAAATTTCTCGTACCGCCGCTCGCTCTGCAAGTCCAGCGGGCGTTGCCGAATTTCAGAATAGTTCCGAAATTCCCTTTCTTTATGAAATTTTCTTTCCACGACTGTTACACAACGTACGTAAAATATTCCGGTTACTATTTCGGATGATGTTCATAACTTCCGCACTTTACAAAATTTTCAAGAATCGCCTACGCGAACACACATCCTGCTTTCACCAAGTCCAGGCACATTCTGGCAAATCTTCTTCAACCTAGCATTGTTATCCTTGCTTCAGCACTTTTCCCGATCGCTCGATAACTGACGATCGCGTCACCTTGGTTCTCTCAAAATACTTAATTTCTAACGTTTTCCGAAACACTTTATTTCCGTTTTAGTTTTGATAAAATTCTCCCGGCAATTTCCTAAAATTTGATGGTCTCCTCTTGTTTTCTTTTGGTCAAAATCCTTGTATTTTCCCTGTTTTCCGTTTTTGAATGTGAAATGGAACGCACTGCATTTGTTCGCTAATCGCTTCCTCTTGCTTGAATTAATTTATCTGTTTTATTAAAATTTCTATACTTCCCGTCAAGATATTTCACTTGGATAAATTTTACCTGATGCACTAATTTCTTCTTTTCCTCCCGAAAGTCTGAATTTGATATCTTATCGCGTTTTCTTGCAGTATTCGAAAACCCTTCTTTATAAGCGTTTCATCGCTCCAACAATGGACTCCATTAATATTTTTTCCCTTTAACACAAACATGCGAAATACGAAAATTTCAATAACTTTTTATTGCCTGACGCGATTTCACTGGGATAACTTTCAAAATGTTTCTAAATCACAGCCGGATCTAATGTTTATAGTCCAAACTCGCACAAGTATCGGGTTCGCTTTATTCTCTTCCTCACTCGGTTTTATTTTTTTACTATGGCGTCTTTGCTGTAAATGTTTTGAACTGTTTATCATCCAAATGCACACCATTGGGGATCGTGTAAATCATTACAATAGGAACAGATGAAAAGGCATTACGCATTTAATTCTATGAAACTTAATGTAAATGATATTGCATATTTTTTCTACCAAGATATAGGTAAGATATTGCAACATAAAAAGCATCTGCAGAAATAATTGTGTGGTTGACTTTTACTTTGTAGTTTCTTTAATAAACACTAAAACGAGTAAACAAGCTAGCTACACACTTTGCAAACTATCTGAGATAACTCTTGACTTTCAAAACAGAATTGTTTTTAAACGTATAACAATAGCGTATCTTATTGGAGATAATTATAGTATTCTCATCTGAAACTCGCGGTGGCAACTTGTTAAACCATCGGAATGTTGAAAGTTCTTCAGCGAGGTTTATCAGTTCGTCTCCAAATTTTATTACTCGTACACTCTTTCTACAGACCCTAGGCATTAATTCCATTAAGATAGTCTATACCATATTTTTCTGCGCTCTCGTGATTACACCGTTATGTTTGAGCAAATTGAAGAAGGAAAATTATTTTCTAATATTGTTACTAATTTTTTAAAGGTGTGCTGCCAAAAATATTTTTCTGATGCACCATCTCCAAAAGCTGTAAGTAATTAAGAAACCACACCAATTATTTGGTGCTATTGGTACGACATTTGGCAGATAGGTTTTGGGGTAGTTTATACGGCGCGTAAATGGCTACTTAGAGTTTGGGGTTCAACTGCTTAGTTAATTTCTAAAGCTTAAATTAGTATTATAGAAAAATAAATTGTGTTTTATTAGTCAATATAAAGAGTAACCAATTCTAGTTTGCACGTGTTTTGATAATTTTATTCTCTACGTCAACAGCATTATCGGATTAGATTTTTTCGAGGGATTCAACTACGTTTTCCCATCTGCTCCAATTTTCTTTTATCGTAATACACTGTGGTAAGAATCAAGTAACTGCACTTTGATGCGCTGGCTACACAATGCCTTTGAGATTCTTTGTATCTTCTCCCACATCTCCTCCTCATTTCAGCTCCTCACAACGCTAGTAGAATTTTCCTTCAGCTCTCAACTAGCATCCCAGAAGGCAAGAAACAATCGTCGGTGACATTTATTTTATTAAAGTAGAATTTTATTAGTTTTTTCGGAGACATAATATTTTAGTCGTTAATTACCGAATCTATAATCATCGTCGGATGATCTAGTGTTAAAGTTATATTTTTAAATGATAAAAATTTTCATACATTTATGGACAAACTCTAGAAGTCAGGAAAAACCTTGTTAAAATATAGGGTATTTGATCAGCACTATTGTGTCAATAGGATAGTTTCGTATCTTTTATCAGATGTTTAAACAATCTTACAGATGGTAACATTGATTTTTTCGAAAGTAGAAATTGAAAAGGCTATCCTAATTTCATGTTTATTAAATAACAATATCATTATATGATTTTAAAGGTTTATTCAAAAATTCACTAATTTATCTTATAAAATTCACTATCCAATTTCATTTTACTCTCCAAAGATTACTCATTATGTCTCATACAGGCGCTTTTAAACACATTAAAAGTATAAGAAATTTTAAAAATATGGTAAGAGGCACACATTAATGAACACTATCACTGTGAAAAACTGCCGGGAAAGTGACTTTGATCTTCGTTCAGGTAATTACACGAAATTTTTAGCAGCCCTTCGTAAAAACAAGGACCTTCTTTCAAGGAACGTTCTCTCCATTAAGTCCCGTCCAGGGTCGCTGATATTCCACGAGAAGCGCTTCTATAAAATCCCAAGGGGACGAGTCACATTTATCTGACCATTAGACGCCCGCAAGAAGGGTGCCTGGTAGAGGCAGCTGCAACGTCCTGCGTTCGACGTTTTCGCCTTTTCGTTCTCCCTCTTCTCCTTCTTCTTTCTCCTCCTTTTCGCCCGTCGTTCACTTGGGCTTCTTCGTCCGCGAGCGTCCTAATCTGCCTCTTTTGCCCCTCGTCTTTGCGCGGGCGGCCGCCCCTGTCGTCGTCTCTGAGACCGAAGGGGTTCCGACGCTTCTTGTCGTGTTGCGAAGACGCTCGCCGCCATCATGCAAGAAGCAGGGGGTGTTGCATTTTTGCGGGAGCTGCGCCGCGCCAGTGACGTCATCAGTCACGGGACTTTTTTTTAAATTTATTTTCTTCCTGTTCGGCAGTTTTGCCTTTCAGGGATTTGTACATTTTTATTTGTAATAATAACGTTTGGGCAGTCATGTTTGAGCATACAACCTCTCACTCTTGTATCTTACTACTACCTAATTTACAGGATTTAATACTTATATTTCTAATACTCACAACTAAACAATTTGACATACAATACACAAATTTTACCTACATTATACATTATTAAATCTAAATACACTCTATACATACATTGGGATGAAGATTTACATATATATTATTAGCAGATTCATTAGACGAAGGGAGTAGGGTAGATGCAGTAATATTAGACTTTTCTAAAGCATTTGATCTGGTTCCACATGGCCTTTTAATTGAAAAAACTGTCAAAAACTGGATTAGATCATCGAATAATCTTGTGGATAAAAGAATTTCTTACGGCCGAACTCAAGCAGTCAGAATAGGTGACAAACACTCATCGAAAGCCGATGTAACCTCTGGGGTCCCCGGGAGTGTGTTAGCATTGCTATTCTTAGCGTTTATTAATGATATTGCAACTGGAATAAAATCGAAAGTTAGACTTTTCGCTGATGATTGCATAATATATAGGAGTATTGGCGCGTCTTCGGATGAAAATGTTTTACAGAACGATCTTAACTGTTTATGGAACTGGGCGTGCAGAAATAAGATGGAATTAAATCCGGAAAGAGTAAATTCATTTGTTTTACCAATCTCGCTCGAATGTACACTCGAATTACAAGTTAGGAACTAACGATATTCCGCTGTAAAAACTAAAGTACTTAGGTTTGGTCCTGCGTAGCGACTTGGGTTGGTCGGATCATATTAACAATCGGTCAAAAATCATGGAAGCGCTGCACTTTGTAATGCGATTCTAAAAACAGTAGTTCGAATGCCCTTGGCATATACTGGCATATACTTCACTTGTCCGTCCTATTTTAGAGTACGGAGCGGCCTGCTGGGACCCGTACAGAAAAGGGCAAATCGAGACGTTAGATAAAATTCAAAAACGGGCCGGAAAGTTTGTAAATCATGGACGCGTTGATGAACGAGATGAATGGAACCCTTATCTAGAGACAGGAACAGGCGCGTTTTGCTAATGTACAAGACATACAAAGGGACTCAGCATGGGCAGACATCAGTAAAGATTACAGAAACCTGATTATAAAAGTAGAGGAGACCATCCCTGGAAAATACGATGTAAAGCAAAGAACGTGTAGGCAAGTTCTCCTTTGTGAATCGTACTATAGTAGATTGGAACAAACTACCTGCAAAAGGACTAGAGACTCTTCCTTCTAATGTAGTGAAATTCAAAAATATACTTAATTCTATGTAGGTCATCATTATTAGCATTGGGACCTTTATTATTATTATTATTATTATTATTATTATTATTATTATATTATTCTCATTATTATAATCGTTAGTATTATTAATAATATAGTCATGTCTCTTATTCAGTGAAGTGAAGTGAAGTGAAGTGGAGTGAAGTGCGTTAGAAAAGCTATAAGTCAACATATAGATAACTCAAAATTAATTATAACTAGGATATTAATCTCTAATTCTAATTGTAAGTATATTTGTAAATATTCGTAATAGTTTTGTAATTGTATATCTAATTGTAATAATGTTTGCCACCGAGAATTAGCTCAAAGCGAACTTTAATAAATCTATCTATCTATCTATCTATTTAATACATATTAATATACTAATTTTTTATGTGGGTTTAAACATGTCTTTGGGATATCTAGAGCGAATTCTTTTGGGATTGTATAAAGTTTTTCCCATTGTGAATTTTGTACTGCAAGGAGAGGATGAAAGAAGTGTAAAAAAGTCGTTACAGTTATTTCTTATATGTTCAATTATTTGAAGTTCCATTTGAATATGTGTATATGATATGAACCAAGGGGCCTTTGCACATTTTCGTGAAAATTTGTTCTGTACTATTTGGAGTTTTTCAATGTTGGTTTTAATCGTGTTATTCCAGACCGGACAGGCATATGTGAGTGATGGTCTAATAATAGATTTAAATATTAAGATAGCACATTCCAAATTTAGTCACGGGACCCAAATAGAATACGCCGTTTGGTTGAGCGATATCTAGTTTATTTTGCAGTATGTTACGAAAGAGTGGGCTTGTGCGAAATTTAAAAACAACCACTTAACCATGCAGCAGTGATTGTGGATATTTATACTTTCATATACACTTGATAAGGCATGAACAAAATTTATTGCTTTGCATGTGTATGTTGGGAACCACTCATTTAATTACTTTACATACATATCAAATGTTGACGCAATAAATGCTATACTATTATAATATTAACATTTTATCTAAAAAAATATTATTACCCAAACAAATGAAAAGGAGTAGAAGTGTGCATGTGATTGTGCATAACCCTTCTGTGGAAGTCACCCTACTGAACGGTATAATTTTAATAGTAGTTCGTTAAAATTTTCAGTTTCAGCAGAATTTTGCGCAAAATATCTTGGAATAACTTCTAAAGTTAAAAAGAGTCCTTCATTATAAGTACAGCTCGCCTTGCTTTTAAATATGAGATTTACGTTATTTAAATATGTCAGAGATTTGTATGCACTTTTGTTGTTTATATCGCCGCGTTAAATTCAAATACAAGAACATAAGTTTTTTTTAAGCTAATATTATATCCCGGGCAAAGTCCTTTAATTACTTCAGTTTAAAATATTTTTGTTTTGTAATTTTATTGTTATGAATAATATTGCAAAAATATGACTAAAATTGAATGTAAGATTAAAATTTAAAGTAGATATTTTAGCGGCTTTTTGATGCAAAATCCACTATCCCAAAAACATAAGAGTATACCTAGTAATAAACATCATTAAACTTTGTGCAGCTTTATGAATCATATGATGACGACTGTGGTGAAGCCTAATTCTACGATATTCATTTCTTAACTTTTCGTACTCCAATGATCCCTTCACAGACAGAGAGACTGCAATCCGATAACTCACAAGAAATATTGTTCTTGTAGAGGTACTTCTAATCACATTGGCAATTGTTTTATTAACAGTTTTCTTCTTCTGTTCCGCAACATCTTTTATTCTATTTCTATATCCCTCTTCACATCTTCCAGAATTATTCTTTTCTAAAATAAATTTCTTAATCTATCTTTTCCCAAATTATTTGTTCATTCCCTTTACTGTCCTGCGTTTTTTCCTCTCCTAGCTCAAATGTGTACTCAAAAGTCACATTACTTCAATAATTGAGAAGCAACTAATCAAAACATATATTGTTCACTGGTGGGAAAAATTGAGTTTGATATGAAATCGTTTAGTTTCCAATACGTTCTACACGTTCCTGCTTTCATATTTCTACAAAACGAATTTTAACACATTAAATTTAATGCCATTTGAAGAATAAATAAGAATAAATAAAATAAGTGTGAAAAATTTTCCACCGGGATTGCAAATAAATAAATTAAAGCTCAAAGCAAATTAAATAAATTAGTTTATCTTATAAATTCTTCTAACCTTTTTATGAATATTAAAAAAGTTGACTAAACATTTACATTTGTGAAAAGTTAGTAAAATATTCCGAATTTCATTGATGTCTCGCACTTTTATTTATTTTTTATTTATTTTACGTCAAAAAAACAGTTAAAAACTGCGTATGACGTGCTATGGAGAAAAGTGAATTGTGTGCACATTTTCAAAATTCTGTGATCCTACACTAAGTACATACTACTGAATTTTGAATTTTGAAAGGGAGAAAAACAACAAAACTCCCATGTAGTAAATCTATTTTCAAGGATAAATAAGCAATAAATTTTGAATTTTGAAAGGAGAAAAACAAAAACTCCCATGTAATAAAATCTATTTTCAAGGATAAATAAGCAATAAATTTTGGCTCTATTACTTCCTGCCGACAACATGGAAACGATAATTTGAATAATTGTATTTCCATGAATTCTAGAAGACGTGCACAGAAAATGAAGTTACATTTATGTCCAGAAGCAGAACAAGGGGCCATCTCAGCATTTGCTCAATGGATCAGGGAAACTGGACGAAAAACCTGATCGAGATGGGGGTCACTTTCTGTGGTCGCTAACATGTGAACACCTTTTAAAACTTTAGGATCCAAAAATTTAGTTTTATGAAATATATTCAATGCATGAAAGCACCACCTATTCGAAAATATTCTATTAATATTATGCGTGTGGAACGAAAGCTTGACTCACTGATGTTATTGCTCCCAAATTCGATACTACTTTTTAGAAGAAAGAAAATGATAGACGGTATGGAATCCAAATGTGTAAGCAAACATTTGCTATATACTCCACATTATAGTACACTCATTATATATATATATATATATATATATATATATATATATATATATATTAAAATACATTATCATAGAAGCATTTACCGAAGGAATCGTCAATAAATAAAGATTAATCACTCTTCATTGACAGCTTTCTCTTTTAGTTGAAAAATATACACCTTCCTGGTTGTATTCGAACTAGTTACAGACACTTTCAACGCACAATGCGTCCCTGGCCAGTACTGTGACTTTCTGAAACATTTGCATGGCCTTAAGCAATGTGTATTTGGTCTTCTTTACATTGCGGAGTAGAGAAACGTGAACAGAAGCCATGCCCCTACACCTTACCATGCTTACAGAGTCAGGAGAGAGGGAATTCCCCTAAGACCTACGCCTTAAGAGACATGCGACCCCAAGGTCGAATTCTTCGTTGACAGTTGAAGCCCGCCTCTTCAATGTCCGGCTAACACGACTAAATTGCAGTGTTGGAGAATATAAAACAAGCTTGCAAATGCATTCTTTTCATTAAGGTCTTCTCGCGTCCCTTGCCAATTGCATTAAATTCACAGGAATTCACAGGTTTTATTAAGACTTTTTCCCTGCAGGACATGAAAAACCCTTCAGTTTTCGAGTTGAAGAGGTTCCATTTTATGCTGTGTAAAATGACATTTAACTTCGCGGGCCGGAAAAATGTTCTGGTTTAGGCAGGTTTTAGAGAGAGTTTACTGTATTTTAATGCCATCAAAGTTATTCATGGATACAAACTTTTCTTGAGCCATTTTAATTACGCAAATGCAGGAAACATTTTGCATGAATATTAGTACAGAGAAGGCGTCATAAAAATAGTTTTATAACGCTTTCTCGCAATCAATTCCAGTTCAGTTTCCTTCAAATGCACTGTGAAATGCCTATATATCTGTGTGACCACATTGAAATATCTTGACCGCCACGCAGAAATGAAAGATCATCCTGCTTTATGAAATCTGTGGTTAAAATAAATTGAAAAATATGAAATATATTTCTACCACATTCATCACATTTTAGAAACATTTGTTTGTAGGGTTTATTGTATCTGATTACTAATTGCAATATTTCAATTCAGTGTCCATTGTAATTACCCTGAAACTCATTGATTGGGATTTAGGAGACGATGAGAGGTAAAGCTATTCTAATTTTTTTTTTTTTTTTTTTTTTAAAAATATTATCTTTTGTGATTTCGGTCAGGGTAAAATTAAAATTTTTTGTGAGATATTTCTCAGTCGGAGTTTATACTTCCTTTTGCTTTCTGCCCACACATTCTAGATGAATGAACTTTTGAAATGTTTGCTATGAGGGGAAATTGTGAGATATTGAACTCTAACCATTGAGATGTGGGTTATAAGTCCACGATTCTCCAATTGTTTCGATCAATTAATTTTTAAAATATCCGGGATATAAGAGATGTTAGTTGGTTAAGTACTCTCATTAAATAATTTAATGTTCAATTAGATTATGTACTTGCAAGATAAAACTATTCATATGTTTATTTGTGAATTTAATTTTATATTGTAGAGCCACTGATGATTCGGGAAAAATTTCCCGAAACACGTGTATGGCTGAATTTTCTGCAAAGTAAATTTATATAGCCCAGTATTGTTGTTATCTCTTACATCCCGGATACTTTATCACGGATTACCACAAAATCTCCGCTGCCACTACAGAATTTAATTAATTTTTAACTTCTGAATGTATTTAATTCTTTGAAGTTTGTGCCATACGTGTCCCTTGTTCTGGGAAGGCTAGAACATAACCCACCATGGCCGGCCAGGCGGTGTGAACGGGGCCGGGAACCGAGCGCTGTTTTTCGGGCAGGTTTCAGAGGTGGCCACGGCGCGGCGCTGCGTTCGGATGGCCAGCGAGTCCATTCATCACCCTGGGGGGAGGGGGCGGGGCTCGCCGCCGCAAGAAACCGGACAATGCACCGCGGCGGGCCCGCACCTCCCTGATTGACTGGCAGCCGCTGACGCCAATGACCGGCCCTTTTTCGAGTGGGGCCGGCGAGGGCGAGGAGAAGCTGGCGGTTTCTTTCTGCACCGCCCTTGACCCTCCCGCGCCCCGCGTAATGACCCGGCGCTGTGCCCGCGCCCGCGTCGCACTCGCCGGAGGTGGAGGGGGGGGGCGGTCGGTGTGAGCACGGAACGTGAGGCGGAGTGAGCATCGGAGAAGCTGCTGGTGAAGGTGGCTGTGATGAAGGGGGACACCATGGTAATGACGGTGGTTGCGGGTACCATAGCAGTGGGTGGAGCGGAGGTGTCGACGTGGGCGGACGCGAGATTGTCAGAGTTGGCAGAGCAAGGCACGGAGTTGACGGAGCGGGGGGGGACGAGGCGGAGGTAGACGCAAATGTGAAGGCGGTGAAATAGACGGCTTAGCGAGGGGGGGAGAGGGAAGAACAATGGATAAAGTGTTGTAGTTTAGTTCATTAAGTATTCTGTGTACTCGTATGTGATATAATAGTTGTAACTATGTACGAGTGTACTTCACTTGTTTTTTGTGTAGAATTGGATGACGGACTGATCTACAGAAATAAATGTACCTACGTTGAATGGCACGTCTTATTCTTCCTGAACGTTATCAGTAAATGGTACAAGTACTGCCGATAACAAGTAAGAATCTGGTAGCAGAGCATGGTTGCATTCAGCGTAATCTTCGTAAGAATAATGTGTGATGCGATGGCTTCACCTTTAGCAAGAATAGAATTGCTGACGGAGCGTAACTACGATTTATGGAAAATAAAGGTCAGTGCATTAATTAAATCTAAACATCTGTTTGACGAAGTAATAGTTCGAGACGAACCGCGTAAGATTGATGGTGACGAAGAAAGCATTAAAAATTGGGAAAATTGGTCGAAGAACAATGACAAAGTTATGGGCATTTTAATTTTGACTCTCTCGAACGAACAAATTTTGGCAAGTAGAGGAATAAATAATGCGAAAGAATTGTGGGATTTATTAAAACGACGTCATGAAGGAATTAATAAAACAAATTAGTTCATTTAAAATTAAATTAGCAAAATTAGAATTAATGAAGAAAGAATCGATAGATGATTTTTAACAAGATCGAGGGTTTAACGTGCGAATTGCAAGAATTAGGTGCTAATATTGATGAAGAAGAATTGATAATACATTCTGAATGGTTGCCAAGAAATTACAATGAAGTAGCAACGGCATTATTAGCAAATCAACATCTCACATTTAACATTATGCGCGAGAACCTTCTACGTTTCGAAAGAAGGCAGAAGTTATTTAATACCGAAAATGAAAATAATGCGTACAAAGCTAGAGAAACTAAAAATTAGCAGTTACAATTGCGGAAAATTAGGTCATTTAGCATGGAACTGTTGGCATAGAAAATGTAATAGGATAATGTTGATAATCGCATAGTATGAATCAAAGGGCGAACTTAATAAAATAAACAAAAAACTTACGGAAGTAGATAAGAATGACATGAACCCTCGAAAATTTAATTCTAAAAAGTATTGGGAAAAAGAACAGGTATTAGTGGTGAAGGACAAGAAACGAAGATGATGATAGACGAAAGAAATGTGGTTTCTTGATTCGGTAGACACACATGACGTCGGAAAATGATTTTCTGCAGGATCGGATTAGTGCGAAGATAGAAATTGAGACAGCAGAAACTGGGAGAAAAATATATTGAGATTTCGTCGGAAAAGTTAAGGGATATTGTCGAAATGATTTGGGAAATGTGTCTAAAATCATCATGGAAAGGGTTTTACATGTTCCATATTTGAATACTAATTTATTGTCAGCGGCAAGTATGGTAAAGAGAAACAAGAAAATCGTACTTGACAAAAAGGGTGTGAGAATATATGATACTTACAATGAACTCGTCGCGAATGGAACGTTTGATGGAAACGATTTTATATTAGAGATGACTGTTGAAGATGTAAATAATTTTAGTGACAACGTAGGAGATAATTGTTCAAAATCTGCGGACGCATTGTGTTTAAAATGTGAAAATGTCGTGAATTTATGGCATAGGCGATTTTGTCATCTTAATCACAGTTATCTTGAAGAATTATGGAAGAAACAGATGGTTAGGGGATTGAACAATATCGAGGTCGAAAAAGGTGATTGTGAAGCATGTATACTTGGAAAATTTACTAGAGCTTCACACAAGAGTATTCATGGGGGGACCACGAATCAAATATTGGAAAGGCTTCATGTAGATCTGATTGGTCCAATGTCTGTTAAAACAATAGGAGGTAACAGATATATTTTGACTATTGTGGATGAGTACAGCAGACGGTATTTTATTGAATTATTAAAACTTAAATCGGATTGCAGATAAGATTAAGGAATTTATAACAAGACGGAGACAGAAACGGTTTCAAAGTAAATACGTGAGATCTGACAACGGAGGAGAATTCACAGGATCAGAATTAATTATTTCTACAAAATAAAGGTATAAAGTCGAAAGAACAACACCATACAGTCCTCAGAGCAATGGATTGCGAAAGAGCAAATCGTACCATTTTAGACATGACCAGGACGATGTTGATAGATTCAGGGCTGCCAGTAAATTTTGGGGAGAAGCTGCACAAACAGCGGTATATGTTCGTAATATTACACCAACTTCACATGACAAGGAGAAAGTTCCACTGAAATTTGGTCAGGCGAAACCAAACGTACAACATTTGCAATATTTGGTGCTAAGGCTTATTGAGGAACGTTGATCCTGGAAAAATAAACTGAGTCCAAGAAGTAAACCTGGTATCTTCCTGGGATACGCAAAAACAGAAGAGCCTATAGAATTTTGACTCAGAACAAACTGTATTATTGAAACGAGAGATGTTCGTTTTTGGAACATACTATGGAGTAAGAACACACGAGAAATAAATAAAGAGAAATTGCGGGAATTTGATTGACCGTATAACAAATTCTCAAATAAACGAAGAAGTGGTTGATTCCAATAGCGATGCTTTTGTACAAGTGGAAGTTGAACGACGTCTAACAACTCTGTTCGAAATGAAACGAATGGAAGAGAACAAATGTACGATGACTTGACAGTTGAACCTGAAACTCAAGATATACAAAATGAAGTGAATACTACAAGTGAATTACGACGTTCGTCCAGATTAGGAAATCCTGTTATTAGGTATCAAGCGGCTGCGAATTGCTGATAGCGAATTTGAAGAAAATTACCAAAGACCTATTACGAAGCGATGAATTGCACGGAAAATTCTGATTGGAAGAGAGCAATCGAAAAAGAATTAGAATGTTTACAACGTTACGAGACGTGGGATGTGATGGACAGAGATCAAATAGAAAATATAAAGATATTGAGAAACAAATGGATTTTCACAAAGAAAATCAATCAAGAAAATGTTCAATATAAAGACGTTTAGTAGTCGATGGATCAAAACAAGAATGCGGAATTGATTATGAAAATGCCTACAGTCCGGTTATGAAATATGAAACACTAAGAGTACTGTTGTCTATTGCAGCTACAAATGATTTTGCGATAAAATACGTAGACGTAGAAACGGCGTATCTCAACGGGACATTGAAAGAGATGTATATATGCAACCCCCACAAGGATTACACATTGAAAAAACTAAAGTACTGAAGTTAAATAAAAGTTTGTATGGGCTTCCAGAGGCAGGTAGATGCTGGTATTTTAAGTTGTGTAATATATTGAAAGATTGTGGAATGGTACCTTGTAAGTGCGATCCATGTGTTTTTAAAAAGGGGAAAGATGAAGATTTTTTGGTAATTATTTTTTACGTTGACGATTGCTTGATTATTGGAAAGAAGATGAATCTAGTCGATGAATTGATTAATCAATTAAAAACGTTATATCACCATTAAAGAAATTAGTGATCAGAATAAAGTGACGTTTCTAGGGATTCGAATAATTAAAGATGAAGAAGGTTTTACACTCGATCAAGAACATTTCGTAAGGGAAATGTTAAACAAATTTAAAATGAATGATTGTCACCCAGTGAGCACTCCAGGAGCTCAAAGTGTAAATCTTTATGAATTTGAAAAGTTTGAAAAGATCAACCCGCAAATATATCAAGAAATGTTAGGTAATATAGGGTACCTAGTGACTGCGACCAGACCGGATCTCGCATTTACGTATAGCAAACTTTCTCAATTTTCAACTGATCCGCGAATCAATCACTTGCAAGCACTTAAACGCGTATTCAGATATTTGCAAGGTACAAAGAATGTCAAACTAAGGATTAATAAGAATCGTGGTTGGTTGACAATATTCACAGACGCGAGTTGTTGTGTGACAAAAGATAGTAAATCTTTCGCAGGATACAATGTAAAATCGGAAGCAACTTAATGTTGGAAGAGCAAGAAAGAGAAATTGGTAGCACTATCGTCAATGGAATCAGAATTTATAGCGTTATGCGATTCTATAACTGAAGGAAAATGGTTAAAGAATTAATTAGTGAAATTGGCTTCGACAAAATTATCAAGAAACCGACGAGCGTATATACTGACAGCAAGTCAATTATAGATTGGAGTAAAGAGTTCAAAATAACAGCAAGAAATAAGCATATGATGCGAAAGATTAATTTTGTAAGAGAAGATATAGAATCTGGAGAAACGGATTTAATCTACTGTCAATCACAAAATCTAGACGCAGATATGTTAACAAAAGATGTGAATAAAAATACATTAGTTAAACATATGATGTCTATGGGAATAACGTGATTTCGTGTTAACGGCGTATTCCCGTATCACACGAAAGAGGGGGATTGTTGTAGTTTAGTTCATTAAGTATTCTGTGTACTCGTATTTGATATAATAGTTGTAACTATGTACGAGTGTACTTCACTTGTTTTTTGTGTAGAATTGGATGACGGACTGATCTACAGAAATAAATGTACCTACGTTGAATGGCACGTCTTATTCTTCCTGAACGTTATCAGTAAATGGTACAAGTACTGCCGATAACAAGTAAGATAAAGTGAGGACGAGACGGGGCGTGGGGACGGGGCGGGGACGGGGCGTGGGACGGGCGGGACGGGGCGTGGACGGGGCGGGACGGGGCGGGGGACGGGGCGTGGGACGGGGCGTGGACGGCGTGGGGACGGGGCGGGGACGGGGCGGGGACGGGCGGGACGGGGCGTGGGACGGGGCGTGGGGACGGGGCGTGGGGACAGGGCGTGGGACGGGGCGGGACGGGGCGGGGGACGGGGTGGGGGACGGGGCGTGGGACGGGGCGGGGGACGGGCGTGGGGACGGGGCGTGGGGACGGGGCGTGGGGACGGGGCGTGTGGACGGGACGTGGGGACGGGGCGTGGTGACGGGAGTGGTGACGGGCCGTGGTGACGGGGCGTGGTGACGGGGGTGGTGACGGGCCGTGGTGACGGGGCGTGGGGTTGGGGCGCGGGGACGGGGCGCGGGGACGGGCGTGGGGACGGGGCGTGGGGACGGGAGGCGTGGAGGTTCACGGGAGTCGTGGGCGCAGCAGGGGGAGGCAGCGGGTAGAACGACGGAGGCGAGGCGGTGCCGGGGGCAAGTGGTGATGGAACTGCGGAAGTGGTGATGGCGGGGCGTGTTTTGTGCGGGGGCGTGGCGCGGGTGACGTCGACGCGCGATGTATTTTTACCCAGCGCGTGCGCCGGTTGATAGCACCGTTATGGACGACTGCGCCGCCGCCCGTGGACAGGAGGGCGAGCGCGTGATGGACGTGGCTGGGCAAACACGAGGCCCCTGTTTGCGGTTTCTCAGGCCCAATGCGAGTTATCATTAATTATGTATCATGCTGACATTTTATGCACTTTAGGGACATTAAGGTTGTGCCAATTCTTTTGCGTTTCGTTGTTTAGTAAATAAAATTGGAATATAGGGATGGATGTCTTGAGTTTATGTCATGGTAGCACAAATAAAAGATTTCTCCTTTTTTCTTTACATTTGGTGGCCGTTTCGACTCTTTGTTGGGCCTTCATCAGGGCTGGATTTTTTTACTGTACTTTTACACAGGTTTTTGTTTACTCCTACATACAATACATACCCTTAAACTAAACTATCTAATATGCAGGTTTATAATTATTAGTATGTAATTATGTATCATACCTTCCACTTTATTCTCTTTATATACCATATTGCATCTACGTTTCTTTCCTGCATCTTTTTTTACAGAAACTCGTGTTGAACATTCTTCACCACTTCTAGATCACATCTCTTGTTACTAGTCATACCAACATAACTTATCACCTTTCTTCTTCTTTTTTTCCTTCTATAAATATACATTTACTAATTGTTAATTTTAGTTACGCAGTAATATTATGTATTTGCAATTAATTCTATTATTTTTATTATTTTACTTTAAATATATTTTTTAATTTTTTATAAATTGATATAATAATTATTTGTGTATTTTTTTAAAAATGTGTAAATAAATAAATTATAATTATAATTATTTTTATTGACTACATTGTTGATTTTTTCGTACATTCTATTGCCTAATCCTATAGTTAATACAATTGAATCCGGCTGATGAGAAATGGAAAGGATCGTTTCTTGTCACTTTTCAGGAGGAAAGAAACATTAAATAATACACACACATGTTATATTATTGTGTCTAATTTCTTTGTGTGAATTCCCTAATAACTAACCTAAACACTGCTATGAGAGCATTAATTTCTTCACAGTATAATTTCTCTTGCCTCAACGAACCACTTTCCAAAGTAAGAAAAAAATGCATTTAACTTGTTCCCCTTCAGCTCATGCTGATTTAATTGTAGAGGGTCCTGAGTTTGTCTACATCAGTTTTATGGACGCAGGGTTTGTTTTGTCTTTACTTATGTACAACATCTCTTTCGTCAATTTTTTGAGGTGTTGGTCTTTGTCTAGGTTTTTTTTGGTTTCAAAGTCAAAAGTTTGTGTGTGATCAAGAGTGTTTGGCTATTGCACAGAAAAGTAAAGTTTTTAAAGTCATTTTTGGGTTGTTCTATTCTTTTTTTAACATTTGTGTAATTTGGCCTATATGTGTATATTCGCAATCATTATATGGTATTTGGTATGCTACATATTTTTGATTCAGGTAGAAATTTTTTGTTTCATATGAGAAAATATTGTTTTGCCAAAAATATTTTATTATTGATATTATAATATACATTGAATTAAGTGCAGAAATCTAATTTCATAAAATTGGAATGCGAATTTCATTCTTTCTAAAAAAAATATTTTTAATTTGTATTATCTACATATTGCAGCGATGTCACAATTATAACTACAATCCCCTAACCGAAAAAACTTGTTTATGAATTCGTGGATACAATCTGCCTTTCGGTGTAGGCAGAGGGAGGATTCGCAATTATTAAAACGAAAATTCATCAGGAACAACTCCTCTCGTCAATAAGTGGAGGGCTAGAAAATACTGCAGTATTCCTAAATAAAAGTTTCTCTTAATATCTTAGCATCACTGAAGTGTTTGAATAACCAAACATCCGAACATTTAAATCTACCGAACCTTCAAATTATCTTCTTCAATCCAACCCCCAACTCTAGCAACATGGGACTTAAATGTAACATACCAAACGCGAGGCTGTGGATTAAATTTGCTTAATAGAACCTCTTTGTCACATTTTACAATGAATTAAATTACAAAACAGTACCCTTACTCACTATTCATTCACTAAGAAGAAATAAAAGAAGTCATCTTCGTCAACATATCAGCTTTATTAAGATAGCCGGCTTTCGACGGCTTTGCCGTCATCGTCAGTCTTGCTGCTGTCGGCAAAAGTCGAGGGACTGTGCAGCCAACTGCTGTCGGCACAGTCGCTCGACTTTTGCCGACAGCAGCGAGACTGACGATGACGGCAAAGCCGTCGAAAGCCGGCTATCTTAATAAAGCTGATATGTTGACGAAGATGACTTCTTTTATTTCTTCTTATAAGAACGTCAACAACATCCAATCAGAATTCCCACTATTCATTCACTACCTATTCATTTAAGCAACACATTCCCCCAAACATTATAGATATAGATATAACTAAAAACTCAGTGCTCTCATTGAACTAATTCATTCGTTAATCAGCTGCTCTATCCATATCACTAAAAAAATCATTAATTGGTAAACTTCAAAGCTCTCACACGTTTCGTAACTCTCCCTCTTCCTTTTTGCATCAAAAGATGGAAATGGAAGAGTCCATTGCCACAGTTTACGAAATGGTTTATGGATGAGTTTTTTGCCATAGTTTAACAGCCATAAATAATGCGTCATCTCCTAGACATTCTGAAAGTATAATTATTAAAAATAATACTATTCCCTATTACAAGCAGCCGCTAATGCAATCAAAGCGAAAGATAAACGATTCATCAAGAATATGGATTGTTAAATCTGTAACGCTGAATTTGTTTCTCTCATAAAGCTCATATTACAATGGTAGAACAATGAAGATTCGTTAAATATTGATTTATCTAATCTAATTAAGACTCTTCTGCGAACAGGATGCATCGTATAAACTCAATCATTTCTATTTGTCTCAACGATCTAAAGAAACATAATTGAACTCATTTTTTATTTAATTTATTTTAAATCCAATCAAAAACTGTTACTACTACATTTTACCTATTAATGTTAACTACATGATACAATTTAATTTATGTCAAGAGAAGAAAATACTGTATATATTTTTCTAATTTTGCAACACATAGAATTTAATACTTTTGTCACTCTGTGAAGTAGAATTTAATAAAGAAAAGATATCAGATTTTAATTATTTCCTGAGATCACTCGTGAATCACTCGTGATTCGACTAATAAATGCGATATAGAAATAGTTTCACCACAATTTGGAAATGGATCTGGATGTTCCCTAAATAAATAACTTTGACTCAAATTAAAATAGCCAATTCGGAGTCCTGATAAATTAACTTGATGTTTTCTTTTGAAGATGAGAAGGATCTAATACTGAATTCCTAACTTGACATAATTTGGAATATTTTCAAGTCAGTCTCTCCATCTTAATTTATTTTTAACACTTTAATATAAAACGATGAAAAGTTACAAAATCACAAACTGTTTGAAAGGAAACAACGTGAAAACTGTTTGAAAGGAATTTTACGTGAACTTCCAAGTAATCGCAAGAGTCGCTATGACGTCGCTGGGCGTTTATATGTTAAAACAATATTTGTCAATACATAGACTAACATATAAAATACGTTTTCAAAATGTATTTGCATGGTGTCTATAATAAAAGAGCATACACGAGAACATTCTCACTGAAATTACGATTCGAAAGTGACTAATTTACTACATTTCCCCGTAAAAATCGTGGGGCATTTTTTTTCCAAAGCATTCCCTGATGTATATTTTCCAGCAGTGAAAAATGCATTGCTTGGGGCACGTTAAGATTTGAGTTGTCTTCCCTGAGGGATTATCTTTCTTTATACCGCGAGACGCCCCGTCTCGGCGCCTCGCCCGATCGCCTTACCTATCGCAGCGTGGCGAGGCAGGCACGGTGAGGCGAGCAAATGGAAACTGATGGCTGCGGAGGCGGACAACCCCAAGGCGCTCGATGGGGGCGCTGGCAAAAAGGGAGTTGGAGGAAGAGCTCGGTGGGTCAGCGGAAGGGGGCGCGCGTGTGGGCGGGCGGGTGTGGGCGGGGGTGGGTGGTGTGGGAAGGTGTGGCGGTCTAAGTGGGTGTGGGTGTGGCGGTGTGGGCGGGTGTGGCGGTGTGGGCGGGGGTGCTTGTGGTGGTGTGGGAAGGTGTGGGGTCTAAGTGGGGGGCGTTGTGGTGGTGTGGGCGGTGTGGCGGCGGGGGCCGTTGTGGCGTTGGGGGCGGTTGTGGCGGTGTGAGGAGGTGTGGCGGCGTGAGCAGGTGTTGCGGGGGGGCGTTGTGGCGGTGGGGGGGTGGCGGTGTGAGGTGTGGCGGCGAGGGGTGGGGGGGGTTGTGGGGGTGGTCATTGTGGTGGCGAGGACAGTTGTGGCGGTGGTGGGGGTTGTGGAGGCAGCGACGACTATGGCAACGGGGCCGTGGCGTACAGCAGAGCAACGGTATTGGGAATGGCGTGGCGGAATTGAGGACGGAGATGCAACAAAAGAGGCACAGTTGGATAGGTTTGGAGTAACCGACGAAGAATAGATACAGTGGCAACTGCCAGAAAGAGAGTATTGTCGTGAGAGATTTTGAAGAAGAATGAATCAGAGTTGCAGAGGGAGTTAATGGTCTTGTTATGGGTTGAGGCAATACAAGTAGGAATGGAGTTGAGGCCGACAATAGTGGCAAGAACAGATGGTAGAAACTACTTCGATTTGAGGATTAAGAGAAAGAAATTCTAAAAAGTAGTAAGGAAAACTGATTTTCGTACCAGGAACATTTCGAAAAGATGAAATAATCATAATGATTTACATCTGAATTTGAAGAGGAGTGGAGAACAATGAAGATACAAAATGTAAAACTGTCACTAGCAATGGACGAGGAAGTGGAGATGGAAAGTAAAATAGTATCAAAATGTTTGACGATAATGTATCCGTGGTTGGCATGAAATGACGTCGAAATGATGAGTAGGACGCATCCACAGAGAGAACTACAACATTGAATGCTGATTTAGAGAAGCTGTGAAATTGATAGGTGAAATAAATCTTCAAACGCAACTGAGATGAAGGTGATGGCAGCTTAGAGGAGTGGCAAACTTCATGACTGATGTTAAAAGGAGGATATACGAGTGCGGCGAAGGCAAAAAAACAAGTAAATAAACACAGGAACGTTGCGAAACATTGCATGCAATTAAAGGTAACGCAAATAATGTGCTTAGAGCACATTTGAATTGCCATGCCATGGATATCAGCATGAACAGGTGAAGGAGGGCTTCGGATGCGACCCGCCCATTGAGTAGACAGTCCAGCGACGAATGAGACGGAGAGAACGGCGGATTGCGGGGCCGTGAAAGCGGCGTGGAGTCGTCCCGCGCTGCCGCCGGAGGCGCTGCTGTCCGCCCGAGAAATATCGCCGCCCCGCAACAAATGGGCGCGCGTCAGGCCGCCGCGTCGCCGTGACGGCCTGCGACACAAAAAACGCGCGCGCCCGCCCCCGCCGATGAACGGTGGCGAGGAGCAGCAATAAGGGCGGCGCGGATGGAGATGTGGCGGCGGCAGGAGCGGACAGGGTGGGATGAGAGGACGGGGGGGGGGGGGGGAAATTGGTGAGGAGCAATGAGGGAGGGAATGGTAGGAGCGGTGGGGATGGTGATGAGACGGTGGCAGGAGCTGGAAAGTTCGGG